>VDFB02281492.1:687794577-688994577 GCA_007258455.2 Sequoia sempervirens
TCACAAAGTATGAATACACATAAGTCACCAATATACACATGAAAGACACACTCACATAGAAATTCATTATTGGCCTACTTAAGAAGAAGGCTAAATAGTTTATTGAAGAAGCTAACAGGCTAATTAGACTTAACTATAGGAGTGTTTAGATAATTAAATGTCTACTAAATAAAATTTATCATGAATGTTAAAAAGCTATAGGAATGTGTGAAAATTTTAATGTAATAAAAATCAACAACAATTATTTAAGCATTAGATGTAAACAATGCCCATGCCTACAACATTGAGGCATACAATTTACACAATACACATGATAACTCATTCAAGAATGGTAGTGGTAAAATAAGATTTGCATTAAAATCAAAAAGTTGTAAGGCTATACAATGATATATGTCAATAAAAGTATATAATATATCCAATAAAGTCATACATGCTTACTACAAAAGAGCCATATTGACATAAAATGTCACATGTATCAATAATACAAAACATTTGTTCAAAAATTCCACGTAGGCATACAAAAAATGACTAATACACATTCATTTCCCACTAGGAGAAGGAAATAGACCACATGATGCCTTTCACAATTGGTTGGATGGAGTGTCTATTGATTCTTTTGTATTTTGAATGTGCCCACTAGTCCTCCTCTCTTCACTCATCTATAGTTTCAACTGATACAATCAAAAGTACAGATGTAAATATATATAAATTGAATTATGGAATGACATATAACAAAATAATCACTTATCGCATATAAATAATCATCACTCATTTACAACATTACCACGTTGAGGATCTGAAGTGACAACGACTTGTAGCAACCATCAATATAACAATTAAATCAATATAACAATTAAATTACATACAAGTATCATGAAAATTTTCAATAATATACCATAGAAGGGAAAATATAATATCAAATTGAATAATCTTTCTCAAACCTCTCTTAAAGCATCAAAACTTCCTATTGTTGAAGCTACTCCCTGGTCCATCGTGTCAACAACATCGCAAGGCCTGTCTCAAGTCAACATTTGAAAATGAAACAACAAATATGAACTTTTTATCACTTTCATTAGTTTCTTTATTTAATTAAAAGCATAGACAAGACAATGAAATTTTTGAAAAAATGCCTCAAAGTAATTTGGTCTCATGGTGATGCTAAGAAACTAGAGTTTATAAAAATGTTTAAAAAACTAGAACAAACAGTACAATGATTCTTGCAAATAGTTTTTAAAGGACAACATGTGACAAAAGATAAGGGTTTTGAACCTTGTTGAAGCCATGGCATAATGGTCGCACAACAATATAGTATAAATCTTATTAAAGAAAAGCTTAATTTAGATAAAAATGGGCTCTTTTGTTTTGACCTGGTTATACAACCACATGGGAAAAATTTTGTTGATGATTAGGACTGCCTTAAAGCATTGATACACGTGTATGAATCCCATTGTGGGCCACTTTCTCAATGCATAATGAAACACATGAATTGTATAAAACATAATAGTAATAGAGGTATTGGTTTGGACATCATGGTTGAAGTTTCATTTGAGACATGCTTTCAAATATCATGCTTCATACAGGGAATCCAACTCAATATACATAAACATGCACCCTTACACTTCATTTTTTTTAAAAATGGATACAAGGATAATGACCATGACCATAAGGGGCATAGGTATAAGGGTAGCTCATGAGTAAGATGCAAAAAATTGTTGCAGTCACTATGATAGAATAAGTATGACAGTGAGAAGCTATATTTGCAAACTTCAAGTGAACTCATTATTCTTGATCACAAGAATAGTCCAAATCATGCATCATCAAGAAATATTAATAATAGTTGTTGCTAGCACAATACCCAGGATGGACAATCATATTCTGCTTGTTTGGAAATATGAAATAGTGGATTTAAGTGTCCTATATTTTAAGGGAGATGATGTCAACAATTGTGAAGATACAGATGAGTTCAAAGAAAAGAAGGCTTGTCAATTTTCTCAGACTATAGTTAAAAAAAAACACACGAGGTAGTTATGAATGTATTTGGAAAGATGACCTCCTATATAGAAGAGACCATGATACTTGCATTAGCAAGACAACAAACAAAGGTTGGTTGGGCTACAATGTGGGTGTTTCTATTTCGCTTGGTAGACGTTGTTATTGCAGGTTGTGTATTTTTCAAATATAGACCTAGATCTTATATGGACTCAAAAATTAAATCCATCTTGGCCCAATACACGCCTCTTAATAGCCAAGGAGAGACTCCCAATCATGTTCATAAAGAATGGTAAATGGACACTACATGAGGTTTTCCAATGGTAATGATAAATGGACTATGAGATCTGATGGTGGAATGTCATAAATAGGCATAAAATCCTATCATAACATGGACAGAGGGTAGAAATTCCACAAAGGGGTGAAGATAGTGAGAAGTCAACTCTAGGATAGAGTAGAAAAGATAGTCAAATGAAACATCTTCAATGTTTTGAGAACATATTACACTCAAAAAAGGGTGAGGCATTGTTGTTTTCTGAGAAGTAATATGCATCCACAATCACCAAAGAGAGAGAAACAAGCATTGCAAGGGAAATTGGAACATAATGAAGTTCAACTAATTGAGAATGGAGATTTGAAGAAATGAAAAGAAGGAAGATAGAGGCTCAAATGCAACTCAAGAGTGAAGATAACATCAAGTTATTAAGAGCTAAATTCAAATAGAAGTTTGAGAGTATGAATGTAAGGCAAATGATTTGATGGAGCTTGGGCACATGAGGATGAAGAAAATTCCTTCTACAACACAAATAGGAGGTTGAAAGGCTAGGCAAAAAACTAGAGGAAAAGGAATTTGAAGTCCAAAATCTCAGAAGCAATCTCCTAATATAATCTCGGGAAGATAGAATTGAGAATGCTAGTAAAGAACTCAAGATAATCCTTGAAAGATGCTTGGTCAAGGCCAATGAAGAGGCTACAACCATGTCAATGGTATTAGAGAATGTGCAATCTTATGACATGCCCTTGAGATCTAAAAACACAATCACATAACACAATAATTTATAATGCCTCTATAGATAGATGCTAATTGAATGCACTACATGGATTGATCTCAAATAGTAAAAATTATAGTTCTCAATCATAAAGAAGACACTTTCATCAAAGACAAAGCTATAAGATAGAAAAAATAATATGCGAAAGGGTTTGAGTCTAAAAGGAAAGTAAAAATGACAAGTTCAAAGCCAAAATATATGATGCATTATTTAAAAGACTAATGAATTATCCTACACCCATCACTTTAAAGAACCTAGTTATCTAAGTTCATGTAGTTTCAAGCATTATTTTAGAATTGTACATGAAAATTTACCAAAACTAGCTAACGTTGTTTCACAACAATATTAATGAATGAAGGTTACCTGAGTGAAAGTTGTTTAAGGACGTGAATAGTGGGGTTTCGAGGTTGAAGGTCCACCAACAAACTATTTGACATCCAAAGCGTGTTATTAGACAAACATTCAAATAACATTCAACTATTCACATGCAATAATTATATTTAATACTAATTGCATACCTATGGACTCAACGCAAAAAAAGTGTTTGAAAGAATGGTGCACTTATCATGAACACTCTGACCCTAATTTTTCATCATTTTGATTTGACTAATTTAGTTATTCTTACATTTCAAAATAGAACTTAATAATCAAAATTGAATGAACTTGCTAAATCTTAGCTAAGTATCAATGCCAAATGTTTCATTCAATAATGCATCTGTCATCACCATATGCTCTGCAATTGATGTATGTTGTCTAGATGCATCCCAAACACTCTCACCATCATACATGCAAATAACACCACAAGAGTTACAATGGTGGGGTGTAACTTCAGGCATAGAAGTCTCATCCACTTTAGGCTCTACTAGAGGCCTTGCACACTATATAATGCTTTGAGTGAGCGATCTAATCAACTCCAGTGTGTCCACCTCGACATTGTCCTTCACAACAGAAGGAACGATGACATGCTCCACAATGGATTTGGCCAAGGGTTTTGGTTCCAACTATGGATTACGTCGTGCACTCAATCTATCATGTGTGGAGCCCCCACCTCTACCTTGAAAGTCTAAAATGTCAAAATAATTTGGCACCATATTGAGTACAAAATCACAATAGAGTTTCCTTAAAAAATACTATGGTACCTCATAGTTATTGCATGGAGGTTGGTCAAAAACCATCCACCACCACTCACAAAAATTATTTTTATTAATTCATGGTAGCACCAACGGATGGGGAACCTCCTGCATGCATGGGATAAAGGAGTGTTGGTTCTTGGGTCTGTAAAAGAGGCACACAAGTTGGATTTGCTATTTTTTGATGACTAAAAGTTCTCTTTGACATACTATATTATTATTTATGTTATTGTATTGTTTAAAGTCATTTTTAACTCCCTTAAATGAAAAACCAATTGCCTTCTTATTAATGACATTATGTATAAAAATTTTGTTCAATATTTTTTTTGGGAAGGTTTGAGATCTCGAATTCTATAAATTTCTCAATATATTTTATAACTAGTATTGATAGAATATTAAATTATATTGGTTTTCAATAATTTTAGTAATATTTTTATTTATAATTTATAATTTTTATATTAATTTGTTTGGTGTTTTTGTATTATAATATCTTAATTATATTCATAAAATATGGGGAGATATAACGATGATTTTTTTAAGAGTTATTTTATTTACTCAATTAATAGTTTACATGTTGTATTTAAAGATATTATAAATTATCTTTAAAAAAAAAGTGTGATAATTGATATTGATGAGTTTTAAATTTTATGGGTTTCCAACAATATTAATAATATTTTTTTTAAAATTATATTATTTTTCCTTTAGTGTATTTTTATTTTTATTATAATATCTCAAATATATTTGTAAAATGTGGAGACATATAATAATGAATTATTTTAGTTTCTTTCATATTTATTTTATTTACTCAATTAATAACACTACTAATATAGAAAAAAGTGTGTAAAAGATATTAAAAAATATCATTATGGAGACATCCATTTTTTTTATTAGATTTGTAATTTAAATAGAATGCCTCTAAGAGAATGATATCTAAAAATTTTGGTTTAATATTTAGTACACTTTTCAAAGTAAAAATAGAACAAAATACTTATGAAAATAATGAATGTTAGCTTTTTCAAAAATAATATTAAAAGTTAAATAAAATAAAATAAACAACGTATGAATAATAAAATAATTTATAAAATCAAAATCCAAATTTATATGCCCATGCAATAAATAAAATAATTATATAAGTGAAAAAAGAGAACTATTAAATTCACATTAATATCTCTCAAGCTTTCTTAAATAAATGTATTTAAGATATCTATACTAGATAATTATTTAAAAATTAGATACATAATTAATAATAAACTTTATAACTATTTTACAATATAATTTTTTATATAAATAAAATTTGTTATGCCTATAACTTTTAAAAGCTTAAAAAATTAGTGAAAACCTTTCACTAAATATAGAAAACCATACACACTTTTTTTCACTATAATCCCCCTTTCTTCAATTATACTTCAACTTCATTCTCCTTTTATGAATATCAATATTTATAAAATCATTCTAATTCAAATATTTTTAACTTAAAATCAAAGAATTAAATAAAACTACATTTAATAAAAAGATTTACAATTAATTACCATTGAAAAAGCCTCTACTATGCTCCCCTGTTCGCCCGTCACTAACCATGCCGCTTCCACTTTTACTTTTACATCCTCGCCCTTGCTATTACGTGCAAAAATATCGCCCATGGTTGACCACCAAGACCACGTTGAAAGTTGTGTGAAGACACCCATCCATACCCATTTTCCTTCACCCAATTCGGTATTAAAACAAGTGTAATAAGGTGAGTCCAAACTTATATAGAAGCGCAAGTCTGGATAAACACAATCTATAGTCAAACACATCAGAATGGAATTGGCATTCGCCGAACGGGCCGGCCTCCTCAATTCTAAGTGCTTTCTTCCATAGTAGTCAACTTCGACCACATGAGAGTAGTCAAGAACAGACACACTTGGCAACCCTTCAAAGAAGTTTTTCAGCGAGTCCACATCACATGATGCCCTGGTGCATATCATCACTTTCTCTGGCCATTTCTGCACATTGTTTGCAAAAGGCAAAGCCAGCGAAAAATCAATTCACTCATAATAATAAATGAAGTTTCTTATTTCTAATTCAACTATTTTCAATTACCTGTATGCTACTGACGAATGGTTCAACAGCTGATATGTGGTTTGTTACGACTACCAGTGACTCCAATCTCTCAGAGTGCTTTAAGCTGACTATAAACGGCGCATTCCAGCTGGTATGCAATTCCATCTTCTCCAATAATCTCAATTGTTCTAAACCTTCTATCTTCTCTAATTTGTGGCAATTTTTCAAATCAAGTATTTTAAGAGAAGTTAATTCTGAAAGACTTGGAAGCGCCTCCAACTCTGGACAGTCACTTATCTTTAGCTCCTCCAGTGACTTTATGTCTTCTAAAAATTCCATCTTCTTCAATTTGGGACACATTCGCAAGTCAAATTCTTTAAGAGAAGTTAACTCTGCAAGACATGGAAGCCCATCTAGTTCTGAACAGTCATGTACCCTGAGCTTCTCCAGTGACTTTATGTCTTCTAAAAATTCCATCTTCTTCAATTTGGGGCACATTCGCAAGTTAAATTCTTTGAGAGAAGTTAATTCTGCAAGACCTGGTAGCCCATCTAATTCTGAACAGTCATGTACCCTGAGCTTCTCCACTGACCTTATGTTTTTTAAACCTTTTATCTTCTCCAACTTATGGCATTTTTCCAATTGAAATTGTTTTAGAGAAATGATTTTTGGAAGACTTAGAAGCGCCTCCAACCCTGGACAGTCACTTATCTTAAAGTCTTCCAGTGATCTTATGTTTTCTAAACCTTCTATTTGCTTCAATTTGTGACACATTCCCAAAGCAAATTCTTTAAGAGAAGTTAATTTTGCAAGACTCGGAAGCCTGTCTAATTCTGGACAGTCATATATCCTGAGTTTCTTCAATGATATTATGTTTTCTAAACCTTCTATCTTCTCCAACTTATGGCATTTTTGCAATTGAATTTCTTTTAGAGAAGTGGTTTCTTGAAGACTTGGAACCGCCTTCAACTCTGGACAGTCACTTATCTCGAGCTCCTTCAATAATCTTAGGTTTTCTAAACCTTCTATTTTTTCCAATTTGTGGGACATTTGCAATTTTGCAAGAGAAGTTAATTCTGCAAGACTCGGAAACCCCTCTAATTCTGGACAGTCATTTATTCTGAGCTCCTCCGGTGATCTTATGTTTTCTAAGCCTTCTATCTTCTCCAACTTATGGCATTTTTCCGATTGAAATATTTTTAGAGAAATGATTTCTTGAAAACTTGGAAGCACCTCCAACTCTGGACAGTCATATATATTGAGCTCCTCCAATGATCTTAGGTTTTCTAAACCTTCTATTTTTTTCAATTTGTGACACGTTTGCAATATAAACTCCTCAAGAGAAGTTAATTCTGCAAGATTCGGAAGCCTCTCTAATTCTGAGCAGTCATTTATTCTGAGCTTCTCCAGTGATCTTATGTTTTCTAAACTTGAAAGCACCTCCAACTCTGGACAGTCACTTATATTGATCTCCTCCAATAATCTCAGGTTTTCTAAACCTTCTATTTTCTTCAATTTCTGGCACATTTGCAATTCAATTGTTTGAAGAGAAGTTAAATCTGCAAGTCTCGGAAGCCCCTCTAATTCTGAACAGTAACTTATATTGAGCTCCTTCAATGATCTTAGGTTTTCTAAACCTTCTATTTTCTTCAATTTGTGGCACATTTTCAATTCAAAATTTTCAAGATAAGTTAATTCTGCAAGACTCAGAAGCCTGTCTAATTCTTGGCAATTATATATCTGGAGCATCTCCAATGATACTTTTCCTAAACCTTCTATCTTCTTCAACTCATGGCAATTTTGCAATTGAAAGTTTTTCAGAGAAATGGCTTCTTCAAGACTTGGAAGCGCCTCCAACTCTGAACAGTCACCTATATTGAGCTCCTTCAATAATCTTAGGTTACCTAAACCTTCTATTTTCTTCAATTTGTGGCACATTTGCAATTCAAATTCGTTAAGAGGAGTTAATTCTGCAAGCCTCGGAAGCCCCTCTAATTCTGAACAGCCATATATCCTGAGATTCTCCAGTGATGTCATACTTTCTAAACCTTCCATGTTCTTCAATTTGGGGCACCATTCCAAATTAAAATTCTTGAGAGAAGTTAATTCTGCGAGACCCGGAAGCCCCTCTAATTTTAGACAGTTACTTATAACGAGCATCTTCAGTGATTTCAAATATTCTAAACTTTGTATCTTCTCCAATTTGTAGCAGCTTCTTAATTCAAATTGTTTTAGAGAAGTAAACTCTGCAAAACATGGAAGCTCGTCTAATTCTCTGCATTCACTTATAGTGAGCTTCTCCAGCGATTTCAAATGTTCTAAACTTTGTACCTTCTCCAATTTGTTGCACCCCCGCAATTCAAATTGTTTTAGAGAAGTAAACTCTGCAAAACATGGAAGCCTGTCTAATTCTGTGCATTCACTTATAGTGAGCTTCTCCAGCGATTTCAAATGTTCTAAACTTTGAATCTTCTCCAATTTGTTGCACTTTTGCAATTCAAATTCTTTTAGAGAAGTAAACCCTGCAAAACTTGGAAGCACATCTGGCTCTATGCTCAACTTCCGCAACGAAGTCAACTCTTGTAGGCCTTCTATTTTATTGACTTTCCTGCTACCTTTCAACTCAAATTTTTCTAAAGACGTTAATTCTGCAAAACATGGAAGGCTGTCCAACTCTTCACAGTTGTATATCTGCAGATTCTGAAGGTTTCTCAAGCCACGGACACCTCTGATGTCCTTCAGGACATCACAATATCCAACATTTATGGTCTCCAATGTTGGTGGCAGGGTTTCCAACTCCCTTAAATCATTATTATGTTCAAGATTAAGAGTCTCGAGGAAGGGACAACAATCTCCGCATATTGAAATCTTGGACACTTTCGTTTCATTCAGATCTATCCTCTTGAGCTTGCACCCTGACCCAAAACTCACCTCACTGATTGGGGTGTAGCTTATTCTCAGGCTTTGAAGATAGATTAGTGATTCTGGTAAACACTTCACTCCTGACCTCTCTATAGTTAAATCTCTTAATAGATTAAGATGCTTCAGAGAATCTGGTAAATATTCCAACTTCTTACACGATTGGATTTTAAATGTGGTTAAGGAGGACAAATTCTCAAGAGAGGATGGCCATGATGTCAAGAAGTTACTCCCTATCTGCAACTTGGCTAACTTGGTTTGTTGAAAGATGTTACCTGGCAGTTCCTTCAAACTGGTCCCTGTTAAATAGAGCTCTGTTAAGGAAGCCACTTCTGGGAGGCGAAACTCTTCCAAATTCCAGCATCTCTCAAGATTCAAATACCTGAGCATTGTCATTTTTTCCAGAATCTGTAACTCCGAATTGATGATGAGCCTCCGGCACCCTTCTAAATTAAGATAGTCTAGGAGCGTCAGCTTCTTCGAAGAATCTGGCAGGCTTTTTAACTTGTAGCAACCACTCAAATTTAGGTGTCGTAAATTTGTCAACTGGCCGAAATTACTCGGCAGGGATGACAGATTTGTACATCCTTTGATCTCCAGGTGCTCCAGCGATTGGAGATGACAAAATTCTTGTGGGAGGTTGCTCAATGTATCACAGCTGTCATAATCCTCACCTATTGATATCTTTTTCAAATTCTTCAGATGTCCTATTGACTTTGGAATTCCCCGCAAACTAATGTATCCCTGAATAACCAACTCTGTTAGCTGCAAAGGAGCCTGCAGCCAATTTGGATACGATTAATATACAATAAATTAAAAAGTATTTCCCAAGAGCCATAGAGTAATATACTTACGTCCGCATCCCGTTCCCACAAATCTTCTAACCTCCGAGCGTTGTCAAATTCTAAAATTCTTAATTTTTTCAATGAAAGCCAGGATGGAAGATTTTTGTGCTTAAACTCATTAAACTGAAGCCAGACCAGATCTCTTGATATTTCGTTATGTTCCTGATTAATAAAAACTCCATCACCAACAAAAATCTTCAATCCAAGCAAGCGGGGCGCGATGCTATGCTCTCCTTGGCTTGTGTTTATTATGATCTTCCCTTGCCATTGGTAACAATTCTCACCAACTGCGTTTGCGATTCCTCGGACTCGTATAGCTTTCTGAATAGTCAAAAGGAAAAATAAGAAATACTGTAAAGTAATATAATTGGAGAACCTGATTACCATCTTATGATTAATAAAACCATAAAAGAAGGCATTGACTTCACCTGTTGAGGGGGAATCTCGATGACCTGCTGTGGAGACCAAAGGCGATGAGGTGACTGTCCATTTGCGATGTCCCTACCCAGATCTCTCAAGTGATCATGCATTCTTATGTAACCATTTTGGTCCTCTTCAACAAGACACTCATTGAAAAGGGTTTCCCAACCAAGCAATCCATCCCACTCTGTGTCCCATGCTGCAATGGCCGCACTTTTTCTACGTCCAATGAACAAACACGCTACATCCAAGAACATCCTCTTGTCTTGTTTCTCTAGCGCATCATAGCTGACTTTGAGCTTCTTTTTGACGTCCTCGTGGGGTATCTGGGAAAATTTATTGAACGTACGCTGCCAATAATCCATATCAGACCTGCCATAAAGCTGTCCCCCTAAGACCTTGAGTGATAGAGGCAGTCCTTGGCAGGCATTCAAGAACTTCTCAACGAGATCCTCAAAGTCTAGAGGTGGAGAATTTTGTAAAAATGCATGCCAACAAAAAAGTTCTTTGGCATGGGTGGCATTCAGAGGTCTCATTCGATAAATGGTAGAGATGTCCCACTGTTGAAGAACCTTTGCATCACGAGTAGTAACAATAATCAAACTTCCGTCACCAAGGCTCTCCTTAGATGGTAGTAGAGCATCCAGCTGGTCTATATGATCCACGTCATCCAAAACAATAAGCACAGTCACAGCCCTTAACAAGCGGGTTTTAAGAATCTGTTTTCCTTTGTCTAGATTGTCATAGTTTAGGTCTTTGGCATCAAGGTCTTTTAAAAGTGTTTTCTGTTTTTCAAGTAGCAGGCCTTTCCTGTCAGCATCTCGAACATCAGACAGAAAAGTAGAGCAATCCATGGTAGAGCTTCTCCTGTTAAAAATTTCTTTTGCAAGAGTGGTTTTGCCGGAGCCACCCATGCCCCAGATCCCCACAATGCGTATCAAGCCAGCAAATTGAAGTAAAGATGTGTTGAAGTCTTGTACAACTTCATCCAGACCTACTGGATGCTTGGCAACCTCCAATGGCACCGTGTCCATCTTTTTCAATACACGATTCACCACATTCTTCACTGCCCTCTGCTCGTCACTGAACAACGGGAAACACAATAGAGTAAATATCTAACGCAAGTTAGAGTAGTTTTGAAAAGATAAAGGGCTCTAGTCAGGGTTTTAATCTCTGTGGATAATGCATGCTTTTAAGTGACAATTCTTTTTCCCCAATGATCGATAGGGAAAGTTTGTCTAATTTTGTTTTGTTTTGTTTTTGCTGCTGCCCGTAGAAACACGTCAGTTTTCACTGTATTTGTATTTTTGTTTACTTGGAGCTTCAATAGGTTTAATATATAATTTTTTATTCTTAATAAAAATAAATAGATATTAATAAATGAAATTTAAAATCTATATTAATGTTTACCGTAATTCAAATAAGTTAATTAAGTTGTAAGAAAATTAAAATTGTAAGAAGAAAAAAATAATGAATTGTTTTGATGAATCTTGGAATGTATTGTATATTATTTCATTTTTCTAATAAATAAAACTACACACCTTTGATATCATAATAAATAAAAGATCTCATAGACAATTATAAATTTCTCTAATAAATAATATAACTAATCCCAAATTTCTATGTGGATAGACATTTGAGAATAGCATCAATGAATCTCATATTACGTACATAAAAAATTACTATAACTACAAAATTAAATTTTTTAAAAATAGCATATAAGTATATAATATTTACTACATTTATCAAGAAAAAACAATTAAGACCCCATATACACCTCTTTGCACCCTCAAACCACCACCTTTTTACTTTAGAATTTATATTTACTTATCATGTTGTGTGTGGAGCTCACGTTAAAAAAAATTACCTTCCTCTTGAGAAAGAGGAACATAATACATGTGTCTTTTTCTTTGATTTTTTTTTTTTTGTTAAAAGAATAGGATGTTCCAATGAGCTATTGTGCCACATGCAAAATTGTTGATCAATTTCTTATTCTTCAACCTATCTACAGGCATATCTTCATTACAACATGAAATGAAGGAAGAAGAAGAAGACAATCATCAATGCAAACATGCAAAATAAAATTCCTTATATTTTGACAACTTGTTTTTATATTGTTTGTCAAGGCTTCATAAAATTTTATAAGAATTGTTTTCCTTCACAAATTGCTACTTATGTTGAATTAGAAGTTTAAAATTAGATTAAAATGTGTGTTTCCTTAACTTGTCTATGAGTTGGAACATTTTCAAAAAAAATATAACTTGAACTAAGATCATTTAAGATGATAGAGCTAAGCAATGCCATTCTCAAGCTTTCCATCTATTACATAATATTTTTGCTTCTTGATTTTATCTTTAATATACATTATTACATCCTCTTTATCACCCATCTTTATATTGAAAAGAAATTCTATTAGCAGATCAATTCTTTTGTAAAATGATTATTTGTCATAAAGATCAAGTAATATTCCCCATGTTTTCCAAGCTTTAAATTTCAATGTACCAAATGAATAATTATTTTCATGAATACACAGATTTTATCAAGACTAAATCCTATCTATTATCTTTATTAAATTCTACTAAATTTATGGCTTTAATAAATAATATAAATTGTCTTAAAATAATGTTCCATAAATCATTAAGTATTAAATTAATCTTCATGTTTTTACTTTATTCTTTATAATTTTTGAACACTTTATTTCTCCACTTATTTCTTAAAAAATCTAACACATGTCCCTTTCAAAACGAGATTTACAAAATCCATTCTATTAGCTTTTGATCACTCTTTTTCTATAGTTTTCAATTACAATAGCCTTGACCCCTTCACTTTAAAAATATATATTTACAATAATAAAATATTTAAAAATGAAAATCCTCGAGCCTTCAAGTATTGATCTTTCCTACTCAAAACAAAAGTACAACTACCACAAAATTTGATGTGAAAAGGTGAGGAAACCCTTTTTTTTTCTTGGGTTCCACTCTGTAACAAACAATGAATCATGAACAAAGCTTTGGATATATATATATATATATATATGAATATTGATTTGTTATATCTTCTAAATTTGATTATAAGTGGCACAAAGAAAGGGAAATGAAATAATTATTATAATTGAATTATTATAATTGAGGATTGAAACATTTTAAAAGTAAATGTATACATCTATGCCATGGTGCATTCCACTGTGTAACAAACAATGAATTATGAACAAAGCTTTGGATATATATATATATAAGAATATTGATTTGTTATATCTTGTAAATTTGATTATATAAGAATATTGATTTGTTGTGTCTTTTAAATTTGATTATAAGTGGCACAAAGAAAGGGAAATGAAATAATTATTATAATTGAGGATTGAAACTTTTTAAAAGTAAATGTATACATCTATGCCATGGTGCATTCAGTAGAATGGACAATCATGCATGTGTAATATGATTGTAATGGTCTAGTAGAAATAAGTGAAATTTTTATCAAAATCTCAATGATAACAAGAAAAAAAAAATTATAACAATTCACCGATGGAAAATTCACCGCTAGCAATTCATCGATGGAAAATTCACCGAAGGAAAATTCACCAAAGGAAAATTCACCACCAAATAAAATTTAAAAATATTTGGTAGTGAATTCATAAGGTATTGGCATGGTGTGATGGTTTATAGGTGGAATTGTTGTTCTTGCCCAAGGTTCAAACCGTTAGTGGTATTATTGTATCGGTTCATAGCTCGGTCAAAGCGTTTGAATAATAAAAAAAAATTCATCCCGGCCATGAATTTTGCATCGGTGAATTGCTGGCAATGAATTTTCCTAGAGCCTAAATGTTTATTTTTATTAATTAGAATATAAAAAATTATTAAAAGTTAAGGGAGAGGAGCTATCTTTGTCCATAAGATTTGTAAGATCTAATATGAAGTACTCCAATGTATATATTGTCATCTTAATAATTATATGTACATAACATTTTTCCACATAACAACAATGTCTATTTAGATGAATACCTTATCTTATAAATAACATATTTATATTAGATAGTTATAATATTTTATATGAATGAAAAAATATTTTTCACTTATTACTGAATGTATTTATGAATTTTTACATGACATTCATAAATTGTCATTTTGTAAGGGTCCATCTTGACAAAAAATTGACCATTTATTGATATATATACAAACTAGTATTGACTATACATAATATAAATATGTTGCAACTCTAAATCTTACAATCACAATTACTATACAAACAATAGCACCTTTCCTAACTATCGACCCCTCCACTAACTTATTGAAATTGATATTGGTATAAGAAAATGATGCATGAGTATCCTCCAAAAAAGTATCGGCATCAATTTTTGGTTTCTTTTTATTTTGGCGTTGAAAACTTTGATTCTTTGATATGTATTTGTCAATTGTCGGTCTGTCTTTTAAATTTCCAATTTTCTAATTAATTATCCTTGAAATTGAAATTCTATATGAACTGTCTCAATATGAAATTTATTTTATTGAAATTTTATGGATGATTAAAATATTAAGAAACATGAGAGAAAACAGGTTGGCATGGAAGTTTGAGGGATGCCAGGCAAAGGTGAAATCAACATAGAACTGAAATGACTATTAATAAAAAGGGGGCCAAAAGGCCACGCCATATGCTGAGAAGTTGAAAGGATGCGAACCAAGGCTGTTGACTGGGGTGAGCGTGAGAAAAGAGCAGGAAAAAGATATGTGAAAGAATGCAGCCACAAGAGACTGCATAGGGAGGCGCGTGGGAAATAGAGTAGACGATAGAATTTGGATGAATTTTGGCAGAAATCATAAATGAAGAAGAGACACGCAGGAGTATGGAGCATGAGAATAATCTGAAAACAGTGGAAAGTAAATAAATTGTAGCCACAGGAAAATAGATAGGGGTGCGTGGAGAATTAGAGGACAGCAGAAAGGATAATGTAATTTGGCAGAAATCATATTTGAAGAGAACATCAAATGCAACCACAAGGAAATACACAGGGGCACCTGGGAATTGGTGTGTGAACAGCAAAAAGTTGTAAGTAGTTTGAGCATTGATTAGTGTGTAAAGAAAAACATCCAGTGCAGGAATTTGGAAGAGAGAAATATGAAATTCAAAGACAATTACCAACACAGCCAGAGGAGTTAAGAGGAGTGCGCAGAGTAAAGAATCAATCAGAGGAAATCAAGAATCAATGCACAGGAAAGGCCAATATAAAGAAAATATGTTAAACTTTGATGAACATAATTTGATGGAATGATTTGTAGATGAAAATGAAAAATAAATTGATTTATTTGATTGTTAGAATAGCAGGTTTGTAAAGAAATTTTTTTTACAAATTTTTTTATTCTTTTTAAATTTTTGAATTGGAAATTGAATTTGTGGTGTTTATGAATTCAAAGATTTGTTCTTTATTTTATTAAGTGCTTATTTCATTTGTTTGATAAGACAATTGAAATTTGAACTGCATTAGAAAAAGGATGCTACAACTTTCTTTAGCACTCACTAGTTAATATGATATTCATTCCAATAAATAGAAGGTATTTTCCACAATGTGTCAAATTATGATATTTCTAATAGATGTTGAATATTAACTCTAACTCGTCATTCCCCTCGCTATCAATGTTGCCCGCTATATCGCAATCAATAAATTAGTCATTGCGATACCGCGGGGATCTTCGGTAATGTTTTTGTTTTATATCAACCGCCTGCCGTACCTCCAGCCAATGCCCGCTATATCGCAATTAATAAAATATTCATCGCGATATCACGGGAGACTTCGTAGAAGTTTTGTTTTATTCTAACCGCCAGGTGTTTACCGCAGTTTACCGGGCCGTCAACTAACCGCTGCCCGCAATATCGCAATCAAGTTTTTATCCATCGCGATACCGCGGGGAACTATGGAGAAAGCCGCCACCGCCAAAGGAAATATCGGGATGCGAAAGATTTAATATTTAAGTTTGAATATTATGTAAAGGACATTGTATTAAATGCATTTTGACGGGGGAAAAGTTAGTTAGGTGAATTTGAAAAATTGTATACGTTTCCTCTCATCCGTGAAATTTTTCACGTGATTTTTTACCTGGAGCATATATTTTGTAATTGTAATTTTATTTTTAACAAGAAAGGAGAATGTGATGAAACGGAATTTACGAGCAGCAGCTCTGTGTGTTAGAAAATAATATTTTATATTTTAATTTTTACTGTGTGTGAAATCTTCCTCCCCTGCCTCCCGGCCTTCACGTGGTATCAGAGCAAGTTCGAGTATCAAAGCAGATTATCTGGGTAAATTTCAAAAATGGCAGCAAGCACAAGCTTGACAAACCCACAAATTCCACAGTTTAATGGGAAGAATTATGAGTACTGGTCAATTACCATGAAAGCATTATTTAGCTCACAGGATATATGGGATTTAGTAGAGAACGGATTTGCAGAGCCAGCAGATGCAGTAGCATCCAATGCTTTAACACAAGCAGAGAAAGACTTATTGAAGGACACAAGGAAGAAAGATTCAAAGGCTTTATTTTATCTGTTTCAAGCTGTACATGAGAGCATTTTTCCAAGGATTTCAGCAGAAACAAAGTCCAAACAAGCATGGGACATACTTCAAACAGCCTATCAAGGCATGGTAAAAGTTAAAACAGCAAAGCTACAAATGCTGAGAAGAGATTTTGAAACAATATGTATGAAGGACAATGAATCTGTAGATTCATTCTACACCCAAGTCATTGGGGTGGTTAATCAAATTAGGTCTCATGGAGAAAATCTGGAAGATACCAGAGTTGTTGAAAAGATTTTAAGGAGTTTGCCCACAAAATTTCTACCGGTTGTAGTTGCTATAGAAGAGACAAAGGATCTCTCATTACAGCCTAGTTGATGAGTCAGATAATCTTCTAATTCTCATGAACAAAGGTTGAAAAAGCAGTCAACAGGCCATCATCGAGCATGCTTTCAAACTCAAAGCCTACTGGGTTGAAGAGGCAAGAGTTAGATCATGAGGAAGGAGGGAAGGAAACTCTTACAGAGGTGAAAAATACAAATATCGCTCAAATGAAGAGGCAAAGAATCAAGGCTCAAGCCAAAAATCAACACAAAATCAGTCACAAAATCAAAGGTATGATAAATCTCAAGTCCAATGTCACTACTATAAAAAATATGGGCATTATATGAATGAGTGTAGAAAGAAGCAGTATGATAACAATAGACAAAATGCAAATTTTTTAAGAGAAGGTCAAAATCAGGATTCAGATAAGAGAACAATGTTTTTAGCTTGTAATGTTGCTCAAGCAAATGAAAAAGATGTATGGTTTTTAGATTCAGGCTGTAGCAATCATATGACAGGGAATCTAGAAATGTTTTTAAGTTTAAATGAGAATGTAAAGTCTGATGTTACATTGGGTAATGACAACAAAGTGTCAGTCAAAGGAAAAGGAGATGTCAATATTCTAACTAAACAGGGGGAGAAAAAGTATATTTCAGATGTGTATTTTGTGCCTGGTCTGAAACATGTAACTTAATGAGTGTAGGGTAACTGGTTCAAAAAGGATATAGAGTAACCTTCAAGAATGGTCTGTGCACAATTTTAGACAAATACCCAAGCAACCAGCTTATTGCAAAAGTCACAATGACAAACAATAGAATGTTTTCCTTAAAGATAAGGCCAGATTTGAATAAATTATGCTCAAGCACAACACTTAATGAATTCACAAGTGGGTAGAGAAGAAACTACAACAGTAGTGCAGACAATCTTTCAAGCTGAGATAAAAGATGAAAACTGGTTATGGCACCTGAGATTTGGTCATCTCAACTTTGGAGGTTTAAATTTACTTCATAGGAAAAGCATGGTCAAGGGACTACCTTTAATAGAAAAACCAGAAAGGGTATGTGAAGGGTGCATTTTAGGAAAACAACATAGAGAATCATTTCCTGCAGGAAAGTCAACTAGAGCAAAAGCCCCTTTGGAAATTATACATTCAGATTTGTGTGGACTTATGCAAACACCTTCAATAGATGGTAGTTTTTATTTTCTGACATTCATTGATGATTCTTCAAGAAAAACATGGCTTCATTTTCTAAAGCGTAAAAATGAAGCGTTTGATCCTGCTTCGCCGCTCAAGAATTTGCTGAAAACATAGTTATTATCAAAGTGTTGAGAATCGTGATAGAGGTGGTGAATATATTTCAAGAGAATTTTTAATTTTAAAGATCATGGAATCTCACAAGCAATTCACAACTAGATAATCTCAACAAAATGGAGTAAATTTAAAAGGAAAATCGGTATCAATCATGAAAATAGCTAGAAGCATGTTGAAAGCCAAACATTTGTCAAATGAATATTATGTATAATTTTGTGCAGCCTATATAATGAATAGGTGTCCAACAAAAAGTGTCATGAATATAGTACCTGAAGAAGCATGGACAGGAAGAAAACATAGTGTTACTCACATGAGAGTATTTGGATGTGTAGCATATGCGCATGTGCCTGATGAATTGAGAAGGAAGCTAGATAACAAAGGAGAAAAATGCATATTTGTTGGATACAGTGAAGAATCCAAATCTTATAAGCTTTATAATCCAACAACAAAGAAAGTTATAATCAGCAGAGATGTACAATTTGTAGAAGATGAAGCATGGGATGGAAGTATAGAGAAGACAGTCAATATTTCAGCTAGTATACCTCAAGAGGAGAATGAAGTTCCAGCAACAAAAAATGTTCCAGCTATTGTGACTCCTCCCATTCCCATTCAAGCTCAACAAAGTGGTCCACAAGTGACACCAGCATCGACTGTAAGAATAGCCTCAATCATTCAAGGAAGAAGTCCAACAAGAGGACAACAAACACCATCTACAGCAGGACCATCTGGTCCACATTCCACAAGTTCAAGTGATATGTCAAATCCTACATTGGCAAGTCTGAGAAGACAGAAAATCAGAAGCATAAGAGATATATATGAGCAAAATGAAGGTGAGAATAATTCAGATCAGATTTCTCTTTGTGCATTTTATTCTCAAATAGAAGATCCAGTTCATTTTGAAGATGCAGTCAAAGATGATAAATGGGTAAGTGCTATGGATGAAGAAATTGAAGCAATTGAGAAGAATCAGACATGGGAACTAGTCAGTCTTCCAAAAGACAAAGATGTAATTGGAGTGAAATGGATTTATAAAACCAAATTGAATGAAAAAGATGAAGTTCAGAAGCTTAAAGCAAGATTGGTTGTAAAGGGCTATTCACAACAGCCCGGAATTGATTACAATGAGACATTTGCACCTCCGTGTAGCAAGATTGATACTATCGTGATGATTTTAGCATTAGCAGCTCGTATCAAGTGGTCTCAGATCTCAAATGGATGTAAAGTCAGCTTTTTAAATGGTTATTTAGAAGAAGAAGTTTATGTGGATCAGCCACCGGATATGAAATTCTGGGTCAAGAAGACAAAGTTTACAAATTGAAAAAGGCACTGTATGGATTGAAGCAAGCCCCAAGAGCTTGGTACAGTAGAATAGATAGTTATCTTTTGCTGAATGGATTTAATAGATGTAGCAGTGAGCCCACACTGTATACAAAAATGAATGAAGAAGGTGAAATACTAATAGTATGCTTATATGTTGATTTAATTTTCACTGGCAATTTGTCAATTGATCTGTTCAAGGCAGACATGAAGAAAGAATTTGAAATGACAGACTTAGGTCTGATGAAGTATTTTTTAGGCATTGAAGTGAATCAAAATGAAAATGGTATTTTTATTCTCACAGTCCAAAATATGCAAATGACATTTTGAAGAGGTTTAATATGATGAAGTGCAAACCAAAGCACCAACACCTCATGTGAGTGTCCGAAACTAAGCAAGGATGATAGAGGGTCTAATGTTGATCCAACTTTGTTTAAGAGCTTGTTGGAAGTCTCATGTATCTCACGCCACGGATATTATGTATGGAGTAAGTTTGATTTCTAGGTTTGGAAACACCAAAAGACACCCATTGGAAAGCTAGGGAAAAGAATTTTAAGGTATGTAAGTGGAACAAGAAATTTTGGCATTAAGTATTCAAGTTCGATGAGTTCAAACTTCATAGAATAATGCATGCTGACTGCCGCAGCATTGATGATAAAAAAAGCACGTCTGGTTATGTATTTAATTTTGGGACTGGAGTTGTCTCATGGTCTTCAAAGAAGCAGCCAATAGTTTGTCTTTCATCAGCTGAAGCAGAGTATGTGGCAGCCACAAGTGCAGCATGTCAAGCAGTCTGGATGAGAAGAATTTTGAAAGAATTGCAAAATGAACAAATGGAGGCAACAAAAATTTACTGTGATAACAATTCAGCCATTGCTCTTTCAAAAAATCCAGTCTTTCATAAGAGAAGCAAGCACATTGATACTAGGTATCATTTTATCAGAGAATTAATTAATAATGGTGAAATATTTTTAGAGTTTTGCAAATCAGAAGAACAAAGTGCAGATATTTTTACAAAGCCGCTGGGAAGAGATAATTTTATTTTTCAGAGAAACAGATTGGGCATGGTGGACATCGCAGTTATGCTTAAGGGGGAGTGTTGGAATATTAACCCTAACTGCTGCCGTCCCCGCCAACCGTCGCCCGCTATATCGCAATCAATAAATTAGTCATTGCGATACCGCAGGAGTCTTCGGTAATGGTTTTGTTTTATTTCAACCGCCTGCCGTACCTCCAGCCAATGCCCGCTATATCGCAATCAATAAAATATTCATCGCGATATCACGGGAGACTTCGTAGAAGTTTTGCTTTATTCTAACCGCCAGGTGTTTACCGCAGTTTACCAGGCCGTCAACTAACCGCTGCCCGCAATATCGCAATCAAGATTTTAACCATCGCGATACCGCGGGGAACTATGGAGAAAGCCGCCACCGCCAAAGGAAATATCGGGATGCGAAAGATTTAATATTTAAGTTTGAATATTATGTAAAGGACATTGTATTAAATGCATTTTGACGGGGGAAAAGTTAGTTAGGTGAATTTGAAAAATTGTATTCGTTTCCTCTCATCCGTGAAATTTTTCACGTGACTTTTTACCTGAGCATATATTATGTAATTGTAATTTTATTTTTAACAAGAAAGGAGAATGTGATGAAACGGAATTTACGAGCAGCAGCTCTGTGTGTTAGAAAATAATATTTTATATTTTAATTTTTACTGTGTGTGAAATCTTCCTCCCCTGCCTCCCGGCCTTCATGACCTCCGCTGCGGACACGGACCTCCATTCCGTTTTGTATGCTGCACACACGGATTGTTGCAGCTGGCTTTTGCTTGCCGGTATAATGATAACGTGCGGTTTGGACACCTGAGGTTCGGTGAATCTAAGATTCTGGGCAGAGAAATCTAGCAGAGAATCAAAATTCGAAGAGGATACGACTGTGACATTTGTTATGCCACCTGCTTGCAAGCATGACAATAATCCTTCTCCATTAGGGTTTTCTGCAGCAGCCCAAGTGCTACAGACTGTGATAATCAGAAGCAATGAAGTACAAAACTTGCCCATCTCTTAATTTGGCTTAAGGCTTTCATTGATGCTTCATAGCAAGATCCTTTAAGATTTATAGCCCCAAGCTTAGTCTGCAGGGCATGTGATAAACTCCTGTTGGTTGTGGTCAAAGTACGAGTTGTGAAGGTGGACATGCAGGCCCACTTAAACAGTGAGTGGTATAATTTTCATGTGATAACCACAATATGCCGTCTATTCCAGATGAGCTCTTAATATATTGAATCTTGACTATTGACTCTTCCCTTATGTCTTCACCAGAATGCTCGGCTTTCGACATCGTTGTCTCAGTTGGACAGGCTGACCAGTGAAAATTGTTTTTAGCTGATTCATTGTGATTGAAGATAACTGATAACCATCTAGATGTTCAACCATTTGACAATTGATTGTGCATTCAAGTATCATTTGATATTCAATTCGATTTAGTAGTATAGAATTTGAACTCAAATATGACAAGGTCGAACCGACCTAAAACTTTTCGTGTCGTAGCATCTGAAAAGACGAAGCAGTTTACTTTAGAATGTTTGTCATTGTCACGAATTTCGTAAAGCTTCATGTTGCTTCCTCTAGTCTTTAAAAGGTGTCATGAATCTCCTCGCCTTACATAATTTTATGTATTGTATTTTGAAAATTAAGTAGAATAATATACATGATTTCAAGTAGAGTTTAATCATTTAAGCATATTAAGAAATATAGTTTTAGTTTAAACACTTTTTGTGTTTCAAATAAATATAAAATCTATTGTAGATTGAATCTACATTGTGCACTCTACAAAAAATTCCTAATGTATAGAAGTTGTCTAGAGGATGTAGTGTCTACCTATTCCTAGGATGTGATGATATTGGGAAAATTGTATTTCATTTAGGTTGAGATGTTAGATGGCCATGGCTTGTTATTATCATTCCATGTCTTGATTTATTGTTTCCTCTATGGTTATTTTATTGTCACTCTTGGTGTAAATGGCATGGAAGTGTGAGTGTGTTATATTGCCAAGTTCCTAGAAAGGGGATGGATGTATTTGATTTTGGAGTTATTCTTGGGATGTGTGCATGATGCGGGCTTTCTCGAGTGATTATTATTATATTTTGGTTCATGAATATATGCATTAGTGTAGATGTTTTAATTAAATGTTATCATGAAATTTATCATTTAAGTGCAATGAAGATATGGATGTGATATTTTACACCATTGGTTATTTATGTGATGATTTAGCTATGTATATATATATGGAGAAGGTACACTTGACGTGTGTGTTGAGTGGTTACTGGTACTCGGTATTTCTCTACCCGACTCCACAAGTCTAAGTGTACACTGATGATGGTTATAAGGATGTGTCATTGACAATTTATTGTTTTACCTTACTCATCATGCTCAATCCGAGTGTGAGACCCTTATTATTTTAGTCATGCTGGCATTGATACTACAATGGTATGATTCTTTATACGATAACCCTTTTGTGAATGTATGGTTGGTGTCTTGTTAAATTTTCAAATTCCACAATTGAATTTAATCAAATTCTTTTATGGATTTATTAGTGAAAATAAATGTTGAATGATGATTGTGGAATGAATTTAGTCAATTAGTGAGCTTTGGGTTATTTGTGGAGTTCAAATTTAAGAATGGAAATATAATTTGTATTTATTTTTCTTAGTGTATAGTTTTAATCATAGACTTAGGCAGTAATTATGGAGACAGGATGACTCATTGGCATTGTTGACATCTGTTCCAGGTGAGCTACCTAGCTGGTTTGGAGACTGGAGAGGTATCGATGCACTTCAACACCTCATGCTACTTTTGTGTGAGCAAACTCCCCACCACTACTTGATTGAGTGTGAGCAAACTCCCCACCACTACTTGATTGAGGAGTCCTATCCTCAATTCATGAAGATTGGGTGCTCAAACACTCTCCTATAGTATATACATCTCATTCATCTAATTAACAAATTGAGCTTATACATTCTATGTGCTTGTTTTCTATCTGTATGATTTATGGGTTTCTTCATGGTATCAGAGCCGTTGGAGATAATTTCTGGTTGCAAGAAAAGTTTTCAACCCAGCGATTGAAATCTCCTTTTGAGTGATTAAAATCTCTGTTTGGGCTTTCAAAATCATTTGAGTGTTTATCAGGCCACGATTGACCCGTGCAAATGCGTGTGAATTCAATCCTCTGTTGAGATGGGTGATTAAATTCTCTCTGTTTCAAGGACTATTTATTAGGCTGATTCTCTTGTTCCAGTAGCGAATAAAGCTTTGTTTCTACGTTTTCTTATCTCTATTTGTCGGTGTGTTAAACTCTGTTTCTCAGTGTATTGCTGAATGTAGCGATCCAAGGTGAAGAGAGGCACTGTCAAAGGCAGATTGATAGCTGCAACAGAAACGGGAAATATAGGAGGCGTGATCTGTTGTGGAAAGAGCTGATGCATCAAGCGGACGCTCGATTTTTTGTGGTAGAGGAGCGTTTTCACCCACAAATGGAAACAATCTATGTTCAAGAGGCCTGATTTTTGCTGTTGAAAAGGGCGACCCTTCACCTAGGCCAACGCTGCAAGGAGGTGGGTCAATTTGACTAAGGAATTCCATTTAGGAGCTCCAGATCTGTGCAAAAAAAGTGAAAGCGACAGAGCCAATAGAGAGGCGTTTCAAAGGTGTTTCAAAGAGCAGAGGGAGGGGACAGAAAACCGCACCAGTTGAACTATTGAAATCTGTAAATATGGGCGCCATTTAAGTGTTTCAAATCTGCCCCAGCATGGTCTTTTGTGGCAGCCTTTCTTAACCATTGCCCTTGCTTATATGGGGTATTTAGCCCCTATTTCTTTCCAGCCCACAAGGGCTTATTTTTTCTCTATAATTTTCCTCTCTCTAGCTTTTTTTAATATTTGATTTTCCAAACTTTTTAAATGCAAAATTTTATTGGTGTAAATTTGTAATAGAGTGAAATTTTGCTTTCAAACTATATTCAATGATGGTGATTTCACACTAATATATAAAGTATCATTTTTCACCATCATTCTTGTATGCAAACATATGCACTAAAATAAAGTGCCAAACATGGGAAAAATCAAAAGTATTAAAAAGGGGGGGTGAATTAGACAGAGTTGTGATTAGCAAACTCCAAAATTTATTTTCTCAAGTTCCTAGAAAAGGTTGTAAACCTAATCAAGTATGAAGCCCAATCAAGTGATTAAGCCTCTTACACCTTTTAACTACCATGAGTGGAAGTTGCAAGTACAAATTACACTCAACAACAAATGTTTCTATAGAGTTACAATGGGTACAAAAAGGAACTAAATGTTGTCAAGGACAAGAAAAAGTGGTTCAATAAGTGTGACCAAGCCTTTGGATTCTTGTGTTTATGTCTTTCAAAAGAACTTCTATTTCATGTGGAGGCATTGAAAACCCGACATGAAGTATGGTCAACTCTTGAAAAGTTATTTGGGAAAGTTGATGATATTAAAGGCCATGAGCTAGAAAATGAATTAATCAACTTAAGTCCAAGTAATTACCCAACGTTACAATAATATTTCACCAAATTTAAGTCACTTTTCCAACAGATTAAGGAATGTGGAATTGACAAGAAAGATGATCAACTAATCTTGCCAACTCTTTCCAAATTGGGATCTTCTTATTCTATTTTTGTGTCAACATTCTACTCTACAAAAAGGGCTTTGGGTTCTAATTGGTCTATGCCAAATATAGATGACTTTAATGCTGATTTGGTCGGAGAACAAGATAAACTCATCCAAATGGGGGCCATAGTAGCCTACAAGCCACATGCTTTAGTAATAGAAAGTGTAAAATCTGAAGGATTGACAAACATAAATGAAGAAAGAAAAGATAAGGAAATACAAAGAGGAAAATCACAGGAGGAAAGTAGTAAGAAATATGTCAAGTGTTCCTTTTGTAAAAAATTGGGGCATAATGCACTAAACTATATGAGGAAACACATAAACGATCTTACTCAAATCATTGAGGAAAGTAATATTGAAAATTCTGGATCTTCATCATCTATAGACACTAAAATGGAAAAATAGAAATCAAATGGACATGTTCTCTAAGTGATTGCAAAATCTATTGTATTACTTCTCTTGTCTTATAAATTGTCTGTTATTACTCTATTTTTGGAGGATAGTTTTTTCTCATTGGGTTATCTATCTTTCTCTACTTTATTTGAGAGTTTGCATTGTAAATGAGTACCTTATCAAGGCTTGTTGTTGGGACTCAAAATTTCATTGTTTTTTGTGCCCACCTAAATTATGCTTAAGAGGGGGTGTTAGTGTATAGTTTTAATCATACACTTAGGTTGTAATTTTGGTGATAGTATGACTCATTGGAATTCTTGACATCTGTTCCAAGTGAGTTACCTAGTTGGTTTGGAGACTGGAGAGGTGTCAATGCAATTCAACACCTCATGCTACTTTTGTGTGAGCAAACTCACCACCACTACTTGATTGAGGAGTCCTATCCTCAATTCATGGAGATTGGGTCCTCAAACACTCTCCTATATTATGTACATCTCATTAATCTAATTACCAAGTTGAGCTTATGCATTCAGTGTGCTTTTTTTCTATCTTCGTGATTTATAGGTTTCTTCAATTTTAATTAATTTGAATCCCAATTTTTCAAGTAATGTGAAAATAGGCTTATATAAAATTCAATTGCAAATTGACTGTGAAACAAAAATTTGGATTGTATTTAAATGTATTATTTTGGCTTGGGTGAAGTCAAAAATTAAATGCAAGTATTTGGAAAATAAAATTTATTTTATTATTTTTTTTTAGAAAAGGAAAATGGGGTTAAAAGGGAAAAGAAATTTGTTTTTCATTTCTATGTTAAATTTTCATGAGAAATTTGGCGAGGAAAAACCCTCATTTCCCAAATTATCATTTTTGTGATTGTGGGAGTAGTTGGAGGGTAACTTGGATGGGGTTTCAAGCATCTAGATATGAATTAGTAAGAGATCATGCCCATGCATGGTTTCATGCATTCATGAGGTGTGTTTAAAGCTCTCTTTTCAAAATTTTCTAGAAAGAGAGGTAAGTATTCAATATCTTCTCAAATACTTTTTATTTTACATTTTTGAAAGGTTTCGCATGGATTGATAGGTGTTAGAATGTCCCAATGCCATTTATTTTTTCTATTGATTGTATATTAAATTATATGTGGAAATTGTGTAAATTTTCTAATATATGTAATTATTATGCCCAAATTTTTGGGAATTATGCAAAATGATTATTTTATAGCTTAAAAAGGGTGTTGGACACTTTTTTCACCAATAGGTATTTTTATAATTTTTAGTTATAAAAATTTAAATTTTGGTGAAATTTTAATGGTGATTTGTAAAATTCCTAGTTTTTGGCATTGAAAAAAAGTTAGAAAAATTGAATTTTAATGTGAAATTGAATGACTTGGAGTGGGGAAGTTGAACCATCCTTCATAAATTCTTGGTTTGGATCATTTGAGATCATGTTCAAAATTCCCATTGAGTCAAATTATTGCATTTGGTTTTTTTGCCACTTTTGATGTTTTGGTGCTTGGTTTCTCCCTCCATTGGTGGATGTGCCCATCTTGATTTATTTTTATGCCATTGATTTTTTTTCATGCCAATGGGTTTTATATTGAACCATAATGTGGTGTTGTTGATCTTATGTTATATGTGTGACATGTATGCATTATATTTTATGTGTATGCGATTATTCTCCCATGTGTCTTGTGTGAGTGTGATTAGTCATGGTGGCATCTCCTAGCATAGTGGGAGTGGTCCTTGTTGGTTGCATGTAATAGGGTGGTGTGGAAACACCATTGGGATTCAAAGGTTTAAGGAGTGAAAGTCGCATTGATATCTTTTCCCTTCATTATTTTACTTTTTAGTTAGTTCAATTCAACATAATTTTGTGTTGTAAGGATATATGAGTCCTCTCATTTTGTAAATTTAGTGTAATTATAATGTTATATGTAATGAATCTCTCTCTTGAGATATATTGTAATCTGATTGTGAATGCCAATGGATTATCCCTAATTACATGTCTGAGTGTTGGTGTCAAGAATGATATTAAATGTATAATTTTAATATTTATGCCTTGGCTATTCAAAATGAACTAACATTAATTTTTGGTTTTAAATGAACTTAAGTGTCTTCTAATGAGTTTAGGTGGACTGGTACTACATGTGGGTGGCTTGATCAACTCAACAGTCTCCAAAATCATCAAAATGTTTTAGGTGTGTTTGGGTGGCTAGTTCATCAGTGTGTCAACATAATATTATACTGGGGTAGTTTGGTTAGTAGTGAGGTGGCTTAGTTGTGAGGGATGATAGGCCAAAATTTTCATATCTCTATTCGGGTGGTTTGGTCTTGTGTTTTGGTGTCCTCATTCCCATACATAAAAATGTTAGTTCTCTTAAAAAGGGTTAGAAAATGGTTATATAAACCCATTACTCTTATCAAATAACTTTTTATTTCATGTATTTTCCCTATGACAAGCATTTTCATTACCTAGACCTTAAAAAATCAGTCGAGTTATCTCTCTCCTTGGTCTTGTTTATTCTTTTAGGTTTTGGGACCATGTATGGGTAAACCATTTAAGAAAAAGTTGTTCATTATCATTCCAAGGGTCTAGTGATGTTTTGATTTTACCCTTAAGCGTCTCTATTGAGGGCTTATGGTTTCTCCTAGATAACTTTTCATGCACTCTTCTGAAGTTGCTTTGTTGGAAAACCTAGGGTTAGGGAGATTATGCACCTTGTTTTATGAAGTCTTGGAAAATTTGCAAACATTCATGGTTTTTCTTGTTAGTTTCTTCCACATTACTCATAGCTATTGAGATGTGTTGTAGTATCTTTCCATTTGTATGATGCAATGTTGCAACATGAAATATGTATAAGTGTATGGTTGTCTTGAAGTGAAATGTCATCATTCTAGTTAGTGGAGACTTTGTATCTCTTGGTTGGTATCCTTTGGTAGAAAAATTTCCTTGTTAGATTGGTGAAGTATTTTTGGATGTGGATTGGAGCTTGATAATTCCTTCATCCCAACTTCGAGTTGTGTTGCAAGAGAACATGATCGTGGGATGTGTCTGATCATCTTGTGGGACTTGGTCTCTCTCTCTCATATGTTCTTCATGGTGAAATTTATCCCACAAGTGGTAAGTGTTTTGATGTTATCATCTTGCTTCTATAATGGTGAGGTCATCTTGTTGTTGTTTTCATTATGTATTTGTGTTTCATACTGTTAACCCCTTTGACATTGTGGTTTTGGAATTCTTGTCAAGATAGGTTTTCACCTTGATACACTTATGAAAGGCTTAAGGCATCATTGGTTTGATATTTGGTGACTATCATTTAGCATTGTTTTGATATTGTGACAACATTAATACATTGACTTGAAGGTAGCTATAATACATGTAGACATGAACCTTGACTCAATACTTCTAGTATTTGAATTTTAGATTGATACATGCTCTTGAGCATTGGTCATTATGATGTTTATTACATTCATACAAATAAAGGCTATGATTTTAATGACTGACACAATGATGTGTGTTTTTTTTTCCAATGTGAAAGGTCATGATGAAAATGTTGACACAATGTTTTTGACATCAGTTTGCTCTAAATATTATCTTTTTACAAAATACAAGGCATTGTTTCACAACCGAGTTAGGGATCAAAGGAGATATGGAGAATGGTCGTTTGGCAGCTAGTTATTGTAGAAAATAGTTTCAAGGTTTTCCAGGAAGTTGGTTTTCAAAGTTTACAAGGTACATTTGACTTCACTCTTGCAAGATGAAAAGCTTTTAAAGTGGTAACGTCTTCTATGAAACCCTAGTTTGAATTTTTTATTTATTTCTAGTCTAAGGGTTATTATTTGTGTACAATTTATTCTATTATTGCCTGATATTGTATTTTGGGTTCTTCATTCATACCCTATGTTTAATTATTGTTTAAGTCTTTGAGTAGTTTCAATATTGATAGTAGTTGATTCTTTTTGTTCCATTATTTATACAAAATTTTGACCTTGGTCTTCTTATTCATCATGGTGTTACAAAGAGTCATTTATTCTTTCAAATATGGGATTATAGTCTTGTGTTCTCAAACCCTATTACTAGGGCACACCATGAATGTATTGTGGTTCATTTTTTGCTATCTAGGGAATGATTTTATCACATGTTTGTTGCTATTTGAAAAGTGTAAACCAAGGTTATATGTTGCATTAAGATTTTACTAGGGCACAACTCTTTATTTGTTACATTTGTTCGGAGCATTATGTCCAAATTGGATAGTCGATATGTTCACAATTTTAACTTTGTATTAAAATGTGGTACATATATTTAAAATGTACATTGCTCACATATAGACAATAGACCACAATTACTTCTAGAAAATAGTTATAAAAACTTCCATTTGATAGTTACACATGGACAATTGGCAGCAAATGTTATCCTTTCGATGTTAAAAAAATACTATTCTGGGTTTTATGTATCACATATTGATATTATATTCTGATAAGAGTCATTATTTTTGAGTAGAATATTGAAATATGTTTTTGTAAAAGTTGTATGTAAAAATAGTGAAAACTAAATTGATATGTTTAATGTTTTATAGGTTCCAATCTTAATGAACCTTTAGGACATGAAATGTATTAGTTCTAGAAGTTGAAATGTATTGTATTGAAACAAAAAAGCCCTCTGTCATTTATTTCTTCATGTTTTATAGAATGTTGTAAGGTCATGTTAGTGAGACAAAGATTGACCTTTTTCCAATGAGGCATGTTTTGTAGCTAGTGAGGCTTTGCCAGAGAGGTAGTTGTATTTTCTAGTCAGGCATGATTTTTAGCTAGTGAGGCTTCGCCAGTGAGGTAGTTGTATTTTCCAGTGAGGCATATTTTGTAGCTAGTGAGGCTTTGCAAGTGAGGCAGTTGTATTTTCTAGTGAGGCTTTTCTAGTGAGCCTTTGCTAGTGAGGCACAAAAAGTAGCCAGTGATCCTTTATAATCAGTGGGATTTTATTAAGCTAGTGAGGAAATTTTCCTAAGTGGTTTTTAATCCCTATGATGGTTTTCCACTCATAAAAATTACTATGTTATGATTCTTTTGTGGTCCATGTGATTATCATGATTCTTGATATTTAGCCTTGCTACTTTCTCTATCTACTTTGCAACATTTGAGTTTTAATGTTGTTTATGAATCTTCTATTGGCTATCATGTTTGGTTACACTCTTGAAACTAAAAATTCAATGATTACAAAGAGATTATGTGTTTTAAAAAACCACTAAATTGAAGTTGATTATTGAAATTATGGACACAAAAAAAGTAACCCTTTTACTGTTTCTTGTTTTGTCCCCCTTGTGCTTATTTGGCTGGATTTTTCCTTGATTTAATATTGTAATATGAACCATATATTCACATTAGGTATTGAATCTTTATGAATCATTAAGACTTTATGATGTCTTGTAAAGGTGTTGTGAAGTGTTGTAAGACATTTTTAGTCTTTTCTAGACTTATCATAATTCATCTATATACCCTATTTTTATGACTTACAAAGTCTTATTCTAAAGTGTTGTAAAGTCTTGTAGCATTATTTTATACTTTTCTAGTCTTGTCACCAACAAATACACCTTTCTTATGCTTTATTTGGCCCCTTTATGCACCTATAGGCTTTAACTAAAAGTATTTTTAAATATAAACTCAAAAAGCATCATTAAAGACAACTTAATTTCTGACACCCACTCATATGCCTTGAGTAGAACCCATTCACCCAAGGTGGTGAATGAGTCCCTCTTGACACAAGAATCAAAATAAATTCAAATTATTGGCAGGTTTATATTCATTAAGACCTAAGGTCGGCCTGTGATGTTTTTTTGGGAAATTAGGGAACAATTGTTTATAAATACATGATTTTCTATTGATTTTAACTTCAATTCATCCAAGTATTCATTCTTGCATTAAATCCATCTAAGCATTCACTCAAGCATCATAGCATCATTTAATCGAGCAATTATCAAGAATCTTGGAGCATCCATTGACATATCTTTACACTTCAACAATAAGGGTGTTGTGCTCTTAGCACACATGCCCTGTTAAGAATGGGGACCCTCTTTTCTTCTACCTTGTTCGGTCATTTTTGTCACCGCCTCGTTTTGCGTGCCTCCCTTTTTGATGTCTCGGATGGTCAATGTTGCTTCAAGGACCCACCATAAATCGACCATGCCTTCCCCTTTTAATTTTGTTGCGTTCCAGTGCCTCGTGGAGTCCCTCTGGCAGTTTGACCCTACCAACGGCCCCGGGCCTTGCCGGCCTCGGCCATTCAGGATTCTATCTCTGGGTTTCCCTGTTGGGATTGCCGTTCCCAGCGGCATCCGCTCTGCGTCCTCCCAGACCTCAGGGTCCGAATCCCCACCCACCGTCTGATAAAACTTGTTGAAATTTTTTGAGCAGCGTACCGCTCTCCGGGCCTCAGACCCCAGAGGTCTGCTTTCGAGGTTCCATCTGTGTTTTGCCATCTGCGACAGCGATCCTCCTGTGACGACCCACCCCCGGGTCCTGCTAACCATTTCACTGACCGAAGTTTGCATGGGCCCCTGTCTGTCGTGGGGTGTTCCGGGCCCAACTGTCCAGAATTTCATGTCCAAAATTCTGTGATGGTTCCACCCTCCATGACGGCAAATCCCTGGCAGCATCCCACCCTCTGGGCCCCGGGTTTCCCCCCGCTGTCATCGACATTTGAATCCAACAACTTTTTCACCACTATACCTGCAATAAATGCAAACATTCATGGTGGTTAGGGGTATAAAATACCCACTCTGGCCGGTCATTTTCATCTCACAGGATTGCAGTGAATTGGACAAACTACTATTTGGAGCCCACCTTCTTCGGCATCATCATGATCATCTCCCTCAGCGTCATTTCGCCGACCGTAGGTGGATCCCACGTCTCCCCACATAGCGTGTTTGAGGTAGGCTGATCGTTTTCCCGTCCCAAGCTTTGTTTCATGATTTCGAAGGATCTAATTGAATGAACAATCATTACGAGGGCATAAAATGATATAACATAAGATTGCACACAAAACCCATGTGCTAGAAAATCGACAAACCTCTTAGAAAACCCTAACCACCAATCCGGGACTTGTGCTCACCGTGGCTATTTTTTGCACAGGGAGATTGCCTCCTACAGGCTCGGTGCTTGTCCTAGCCGTCCTAATTCAAACCTTGAACACCCACCGGTGGTGATTCTTCCCATCGGGCCCGACCCATTGAACTTCTTTCCTTAGAATTTCGTTCGCATTTTGCCGCGCCAAAACTGCAAACTCTCCCTTGCCTCCCGGCTGCCAGATCCTGACCGTCTCCTCGCCATAAAACTTCAAAGTTGAACATGCATCCTGTTGGCCTCTCAAGCCTGGGACCCCGGGGTTCCGCGGGTGTTTTGATGTCTTCCTCACCACGAATCTCATCTGGTGTAGATGTTATTTTCAAGATGTTGACTAACATGAATGCTTTTTATGATCTATTGTGCTGACTTTGTCCTTGCTTGCAGAATATATGGAATCGGGTGTAGAAACTTCAGGGGCATCCACAGAAGGGGACAAGGGGAAGAAGTTAGTAAAGACCCCTTGAGGGAAAGAGGACAAGCACCAGATGAAGTACCAATTCCAGGGTGAGCCGTTCCACTCAAAGGCCACAACAGATTGGAAGGAAATCACAGACACCAACATTGGCCAGGTCGATATCGATGAATTCACGCAGAGGGTTAGGGTCAATCCAACGACAAAGAATGCCAGATTGATAAGGTAGAGTGGAATAGCTAAGGATGCTGGGTTCTCTCCATCCCTCGTGGTGCCCAAATTAGTCATGGCTTGCCGAGAAGCATACCAAACTAATACAAGAATAATTGTTGATAAGGAGGGCAACATTCTCGCTGACATGTCACTAGAAGGGATCACCAAGACCTTTGACATTCCCACATTCCAACTGATGGAGGTCCCCACCTTAGAAGAATACCAGGCAGAGTGGGATGATAATCCGACTGGATGCAAGAAGTCAATAAATCTACATTAGCTCAAGGAAAGATGGGGCAGCGTTGCGAAGGTTCCTCAGGAGCTCTTCCGTAGTGATTTCCATGAGGATTACCATGACCTGGTAACCATGTTGAGCAGGGTTATGGGTCTTCCTATGGCCACCTACTTTTAGGAGTGGATGGCATACTTCATTGAGCAGAGCCTGCGTGGAAACGAGGATGTCACAACAAAGGTTTTGTTCTATTGGGGAGGAATCATAAGCAACTGCTTCCATGAGCAGTTTGTCAACATAAAGAAGAGCTCTAAGTTTTACATGACTTCCTACCTTGTCTATTCCTTGGTGGATCAAAGACAATACAGTGGGTTGTTTGTGGCACCCGATCAGGGGTAGAAGTGAGGAATCAAGTCCTTTGATAAATATCCGCAACTCCAGTATCAGAACTTCATGAGGGATTACTATAGGGTTAACAATGCTTTCATTGGCCATGTGATCAGATTGATGGCTGGAGACTTTGAGAGGAGGGTCTCCCACAGTGCTAGGGCGCTTCTGAAGGAGTATGCTTTTCTTTTCATCCAGTATCCGAAGTTCATGTACATCCATGCCCAGGGCTTTACTGAATGCCAAATAGGCTGCCCCGGTACCCCAATGATCGAATCATCCTTCTGGAGCTTTCCCAGCAGCTCCAGTAGCTACAGGAAATATTTAGCAACAAACATATAGTGGGGATCTCCTACCCCATGACCCTTGACCAGGGCATGTACCGATTACAGACTTCCTAGTGTGCTGGTATCTCAGAGAAAGAATTGAAGGATTACCATTTCTACCTACACACTACTCACCCATGGATGGATCCGCATGGCCATGTCAGGAAGGCGTTGGGGTCAGCATATGCCCATCTCCATCACATCAAGGATTTCTAGGCCGACTGCCAAGATGACAAAGAAGTGCACACAAGGCACTACATGTGAATGACTATGCAGTTCCTAAGAAGGGTACAACCATTCCCTATACCAAACTAGGTCAAGGAGGACAAGTCCATGATCATGCATCCAAGGTACCCTGCAATCGCCAATCTACTAGTATCATCAATTGAATGGGATAAATAGGAGGTTGATGACCTAGACACCATAACCCAGCCGATCTTGACTCGTACCAAGGAGTGGATTGATGGGCAGGTGGCTCATCTAAAGCGACAAGGAGTAGTATTAACTTATGAAGTGCTCAAAAGCGAGCCGAGTGCCACAGAGTATGTCGCTGCCACCACTTCAACTGCCGGGACTTCCAAGTCTCCTTCGGTCACCAGGTATAGGAAAAGAAAAGAAACAGAAACTATGCAGTCTCCAGACCCCAAGGCCTCTAGAAAGAAAGAAGTGGGAGGCTCGCCTCCCAAAAGACTCAAAATGGTAGGGAGTGCTGTGGAAAAGCCTTCAACCAAAGGGAAAAAAGTAGAAAGTGCAGATCAATCGTAGCCTCCCTTGGCTCTCGCTGCCCCTCTTGCTGCACCACCCACCTCCCTAGCTATGGTCACCACATCCTCACCAGCAGTGGACATTTTTGTCCATCTTGCCCCTTCACCTTCGACCGAGTCGATAATAGTCATTGACTCCTCTTCTGGCATGACTACTCCCCCTTCCTCTGCTGCCATGTCACCAATCACATTGATCCCTCTGACAATGATAACCGCACCTGTTCCCAATACCACTATGCGCGAGGCTCTTACAAGACACATGCAGAACCTTCCCCTTGAGCTCTCCCAGATCTTAATGGATCCAACTCTCTAAGCAGCCCTTGCGTAAGTCCTTGCAACTGCTCAACCTTCACAACCACCGACAGGGCCACTAGCTATGGAGGCCACAATGCTAATCTTGAAGGAGTTGGAGGAATGAGAGCAGGAGGCCTCGAAGCTTGTTGCGGAGGAGGTTGATGAGTATCATGAGCACCTAGAGTACGAACATCGAACCATCAACAGGGTGGTTTATGAGGAGGAAGAAACGAGCTCTTCCGAGAGTGGGGATGAGGAGGATGGCTCTGACGCTAAGGTGATCATTCAAACCTTTGATGATGACCTTAAGGAAGAAATGGTGCAACAATTGGAGGACATTGGGACAAAGGCGGAAGGGTCACCCCATGATGTAGAAGAGCAACCACCAGAAGAACAGTAGCAAAAAGATCTAACTGAGGTTGAAACCCATGTGGTCAAAAGCCCCGAGGCTGAGGGTAGTGAGGAAAAGAAATAAGGGGAAAGAGCAAGAGAAGAAAGTCCCATTCAGCAACTACCCGCCGGGCTTCCAATCAAATGCCTCATGTTTGTTCATGACTCTAATGAGGAGGAGGATGCTGCCAAAGATAAAGAGAAATCCACAAAAGGAAAAAGAGTAGAAATCTTGGCATTGACTGAGAAGGGCGAGGGTGACCGTGATTCACCTAAGGGGAAGTTTGCTATGCCTGAGTGGTTAGAGAAGTAGCTTGAAATAAAAACCCCTGTGCTAAAGGACCTAAGGGCAAGGTTAGAGGCCATCTTGGCTCAAGCCCAAATTACAACGAAGAAGGAGAAGAAGCCCAAGGTCTGATCCAGAGTAACAACGGATGCTTCCGGCTCTCGAGCGACACAAATTGCAACACCTACAATTGGCCAAGCAGTCATGAGTTATAACATCTCCACCATCGACCTAGGGACCACCACCAGAGAGCAGAAGGTTGAGCACCTTGAGGAATCAGTGGCTACAGTGGTGCACCTAATAAAACAAGATAAAATCTCGAAGGATGAGCTCAAGGCACAAGTTGTGGCCTTAACAAATTACATTTAGCAATGGTCTTTAGTGGACGACCTGCCTACTATATCCACGACCGCACCTCAACTGCTTTCCAAAGAACAGATGGACAAGATGGAAAGAAGAAAGAACTTGGAGAAGACTATAGAGGATTGGTTCTGACAAGTCTCATACGTCAGAAACATGGGAATTAGTCGGGTTGTACGGACAGCCAACAAGTTCTTGGACCTAATGCAGCCTCTGGAGAGCACAAAGAAACTCTACACCAATTTCCCCACAACTTACAACTCCACCTTTCCAAGGATTGAAGCTATCCTTCGGATGCCTGAAGCCACTTGGGAGGAGAAGCTTGCATTTAAGAAAGATCACTGGCTGATGGATGTGTGGTGCCGAGACTTTCACAACCAAAAGGAGAGGTTGGATCAAATCAAGAGCAAGGTGGATCCGGATATTGAGTGGATCAAATAAATCCATGCAGAATGTGCCTGATACCTCAAGATGATGATGGGCTATGATATGCCCATTCTGCAAGTGGATCCGAAAAAGATAAAACCCTACTTCCAGGAGAAGATGAAGGACGGGTTGGCTGGAGAAATCATAATGGAGTTCCTAAGTTTTGTTGTCCCCACCTTTGATCAATCAGAGCTATTTATAAACCAAGGCTCAAAGTATGACGTTGATTGGAAAATGTTGGAGGTTAATGCAAAGGAGTAGAGCTACCAATTGCTGTGATGCGAGATCATCGAGATTGACAAACTCCAGGCGGTTGTCCTCAACTTCATAGAACACACAGCTTTTGAGGGACAGAAGGACAGCCCAGTCAAAGATGAATTTCTTGAAGAGTAGCTACAGCAAAACAACAATCTTCTAAATGACAAAAGAGCTATAGTGCCATTAGCAAGAGGACGAAATAGGGTAAAGACAAAATGTCATTTTTAAATTGCTAGATATTGGGGGTAGGTGAAACCCTATTTTGTAATAAATCTTGGCCACACAATAAGAATGAATCTTAGCCATTCATTTGACTTTTGGAAAACTATAAATAGGGCTCTCCTCTCATTTGCAAAGAGAGAGTTGAGTTGTTATAAAGGCATGCTGCAGAAATTTATAGGGAAAAGGCATTGACTTGGTGTATTTTCTTGGTTTATCTCATGTTGCTTGATTCAATCTCCAATGTTAGATGTTTGACTTAGGTTTTATTGTTGTTTAGTTAGCTGTCTTCTTTCTTTGGATAGATTTTAGGAATGTTGTTGGGTGATTATGAAAATTCCTGTCATGTTGATGATTTCTTGGTCCATACTTTTTGTTGTTTGCTGATGGTAGATAGCTGTGCAAAGTTAGCCTGGACTTGATTTCAAAGCTGCTCCAAAGATTTATCTTTGATTCATGCATGTATGTGGTGGATGAAGGATAAAATATTTGCAGACCTTAGAAGATAGCATAATTTCCATGATACTGTGAAATCCCTAGTTAAGTGGGATATTGTTTTGAGAAACTATCCATTGCAGGAACTCCATTGTCACTATTCATAGCTAGTTGTAGACTTAGGAACTTTCCCTCTTCCGTGCCTTTTTTTCCCTTTTTTTTAATAACTGACCTATGTTAAGGTTCATTGCACATTGTAAAGCCAAATCCAACAACAAAATGGAGTGCAAGACTGTTGTTTGAACCTACAGCCAGTGCATAACAACTTTCCATCCTAAGAACTCCATTTCAAGATCCAACTTCCATGCTTTGTATCCTTGCTTTGCATTTCTTGTGTATGTTCACCTTGTGATTCTAGCAAATCACATCAAATTACTGAGGTATCTAAGCACTGTCAAGACCTGACATCCGAGAGACTTTGGGATAGTGTTCTGCAACCTAATTGTGGAAGATTGTCTTTCAAGATAGGTAGTGCACCTACGCACTGCCTGTGTTGAGAAGTGCATAAAAAACACATCAACAGAACTGGCACTGGAAGGAGGGCTAATGGTGGAAATATCAATTTAAGGGATAATGGTGAAGCTGTATCGAATCGAATCATTCTCCCCAGAGAAATTTGAAAGGGTTCTATGGTCATTACCAAACAAGGGAGAATTTGAAGAATTGCAGCCACCCACGAGGGCAAAGCAAGTTAAAGGAAGTAGCGTTGCCTCTTCCTCTTCCTCCATTCCATCCACCTCCATTCCACCCTCACCTTCATTTGGCTGGCCTTCATCTTCCACCCAACCATCTCAAACTACATTTTCACCTCCTATCTTCGGCAGCCAGGGGATTGCTCTTCTCCCAGCCCTTCCAGCCCAGGGTACAATCCAGTCAGCCGTAGCTCAAGGGCAGTCCCAGATTGCTGTTGTATTGCAAATACAACCCCAAATTCCTATTTTCCAACAACAGATACCACCTCCGCCGCCCCCCATGGCTTGGTTGGCACATAACCCTTCATTGATACATTTCGCTGCCTACAATGATATGCCCAAGAATCTAGAGGGCTTTTGTTCAAAGTTCTATCCACGTGATCTACAAAGAACAGCTGAGGAGCATATCAAAATATTCAAGACAGCGATCACCAAAATACAAGTTAACCATGAGGACATTGCATGCCACATCTTTCCGCATTCATTGGGGGAAGAGGACTTCTATTGGTACATCAATCTACCGAGGGGATCCATTACCTTATGGAACCTAATGAAGAATGCCTTCCTGCAGAAATATAAGATCCCCATCAGCCCTTCAGAGCTTTACCAATAGTTCATGTTTGTCAGGAGGGAAGTCAACAAACCTATTGGCTCCTTCAACGACCATTCCATCGGGCCTACACAAGGCTTCAGGACCCGTACCTCCATAATGATGCGGTGGCTCTCCCTGTCTATTATGCAGCACTGGACAACCTCACGTCAGCCCTGGTGAAAATGATGCACCCACCACTCACTACCCTGGTGACCGCCTATGCGGAAGCCGTTGTCACCAGTGCAGACTTGGGGCAGAATATCTCTAGCCCGCTACCTTCTTTGGGGCCAGTAGCCCACCCAATGAAGATTTAGGGGCTTAATCAGGCATTTTCTCATCAAACCCCTCTTATCAACCAAGTACCTCAATTGCCTATGGTACCACATCTAGGACAGCCATCGAATTATGCGCCTCCTGTGCCTTCCTATTTGTAGCCCCAACAGCAGTATAACTATTCTCAGGTTGCTCCACAATAGTAGGCATATCCCCAGCAGCCCATGCGCCATTGTACCTATCATAACCAGAGTTTCCTCCAGCTTATCAGAATCAGCTGGCAGCGCTGCTCACTTTTCTCCAAAATCCAGCGTCGTCGCCCAGAAACGGGACTGAAAAAGACAAGTTAGAGGAACTGACTGAGATGATAAAGAAAATTTTCATGGAAATGATGCACCTAAAGAATTAGAATAACCAGTTGTAGGCCTCCCAGTGTAATTTCCAGGCTAACCTTAACTGGGACAACTGAGACAATAGGGACAACAGGGACAATCGAGAAGTAGGCACTTCCTCCAGGTAGAACTATGAGAGGGAGAAAAATGCTAATCATAATACAGAAAGGAGACCTTCTTAGAGACAGAATCACACGTGGAACATTAGGCCCAATAATGTTGGTGTCCCTATGCCTTTTGATCAACCGGCGAGCAATGAAAAAGTGACTAGCGGTGTATACCTGGTCAAGGCAACCTTGTCCTAATGGTGTCAAATCCACAAAACTAGTAGACATTCCGAGTTGGATTGTCCCGAGTTCTAGACAGCTACTAAAATCTTCCAGGTGGAGATGCAAAACACAGTCGACAATGCTGGCCGTAGGGACATTGTCCCATTCCGAGCCATATGACTCCTCCTGTCTCGTGGTTAATCAAGCGCTGTTTCCACAAGGTGACCACAATGAGCCCGAAGTCAAGTCTACTCCTATTGAGGATAAGGAAGCGCAAGAGGTAAGTAATGAGCAAACCTTGGCTCAGCTCTTTGATTCAATAGATAATGGTCTGGTAAATGAAGAACCGTTTGTAGATGAGGTCCACATGTTCCATCAACGGTCGACTCCCTACTTCTTTAGGAATAGACAGGTGGGTGGACCCTTTACAACTTCTACCCCACCAAACAATTTCGCCACTCCACCTGATCCTAATGCCAGCAATAACCCTGGGCTTCTTCATATACCCACCCAATACCTCAACAAGAACAGATCTCAAAGCCAGTCACAAAATCAGCCTCAAGGACAATCCCAAAATCCGTCGGATCAAACGAGGGTCCAACCTCTTAGTTCCGCTATAGGCCAAGCTTTTAGTTCAGAAATTGAACAAATGAGTGAATATGTAGTAGAGGAGTTCAAGAAGGTAAAAATTAGCTTATCAGCTTTCGAATTACTTAAAGTCCCTGCTGTAAAGCATGCCTTCTTTAGGGTTCTTAATGGGACTCAATCTTTTAGTACAACATAAGAAACACCAGCTAAGAGGGTTACTTTTGAAGAGCCTAGGAAAAAACCAGAGATACAAGAGAATACTAGAAAAATGAAGGATGTTCCTATGAATCAGTCTACAAGTAAACAAATTGAAAGAGCTAGAAGGGGCTAATAGGCAGCTTTCCAAGGACCAGCTATTTAGGCAAACCAAGGATATGGGCAATGATAAGAACAAAGGTCAGATAGCTCATATGGACACACCTACGGGCATCTTCCAGGGGAGATCAGAAACTCCCCCTTTCCTGACCACCATTAGGGTCTTTGGGAAGAGCTTGCATAACTACCTGCTCGATTCAGGAGCGTCTGCCAATGTCATGCCTTTGGTAGTATGCAAGGCTCTTGGCATCACCTCCATGCCTTCAAAGAGAAAGGTTACCCAGCTAGACAAAACATAAATCAACATTGTGGGTGAAATAAACTGCATCCCGATGCAAATTACTGTAGACCCGTAGATACAACGGGTCATCGATATTCAAGTGGCTGACATTATTGATGCATATGGAATCATCTTGGGAAGGGAATTCACCAAGGCACTGAATGGATACACCGCCATAGAATTTTCTCACATGTGGCTACCATGGAAGGGGCTGCCAAATCAAATTCGTATAAATCGTGAACCCCATATGAAGTACATAATCACGGAGTACAATAATATCAACGAGGTGTTGTTCACTGAGACTGACTTGGGGAATTATCACCCTTTCGGCCACCAAAGTGAGGTCGAGCTTCAGGAAGAAGGTGCAGATGAACTGTTATTGGTGTTGTGTAGTCTTTCGACCGATTCTACATAAATGCCCCCAAACACAAAAATATTGATAGAAGCTGATGATGAGCTTGATAGGGATGACAACTGGGGACTACTCAATGATTTACAGGAATTCATTGAAATGTGCGCAAGGGATCAGCTTAGCCTAGGGGCTCGAATGAATTTAGATAATCTCTTGTTGCCAAACTGGTGCAGGGTTCACAATGCTACACATTCTGAATTTGATTATTGTTTGTGTCAAGTAGCAGTTGCACTTGTTAAAAAATTAGCTGCTCCGTAGATAGAAACACCAAAGTAGGCACCAGTAGAACCACATGTTGATCAATACATTGAACCAAAAAATCCCCCTAAGGTCATAGGGCCAGTCATCCAGCTGAAAGGAAACAAAAGTTCAATCAGACCCGAAGATAAGGAACCCTCCGCGTGTTGGACACTCTAATTTGATGGATCCAAGTCCAAGCAAGGAGCCAGAGCTGGGTTCAAGCTCATCAGCCCAATGGGTAAGACATTTCTTGCTGCCCATAGATTGAAGTTCTATTGCACCAACAACGTAGTGAAATATGAGGCCTTAGTCCTTGGCCTTCTCATGGCCTTGAAGAAAAATGTAAAAATGCTGCAAGTTTTCAGGGATTTCGAGTTCATAGTTAAACAGGTCAGGAAGTTGTATTCCTGTCATGATCAAAGACTTACAAACTATAGGCATAGGGTATGGGATCTCTTGGAGGGATTAGATGCATTCAATATATAATTGATCCCTCATGCTCAGAATCATATAGTTGACGCCTTAGTGCAAGTCGCCAACACTTTACAACCCCTCTCTCTGTCTAGGCTCAAGAAATTCACTGTTGAGCTGACATCCACCCCATCGGTCCTAGATAATGTTACCCACTTACAAGTCTTCAATGATGACAAGCATATCCTTCAATTCATCACAAGTTTCGATGTCTTCACAACTCAAATAATTGATGAAGCTGATCCACAGGAAGCTGAACTGGACATAGAAGGGGTTATTAACCTAAAAACTAATACGATCCCCAGGGGTATGGTTCAGTTGCAACGCATATTTGACTTGGACCAAATTAGAGATCAGAATCAGCAAATAAAAAGGGAGGCCATAAGAAACCAATGGAATACTCACAACCTTGGGATAGCTGAGGAGATCAAGAATGTTTTTATTGGCAAGGTGTGCACACCAGAGGAAAAGAAGGGAATCATGGATGCATTACAGAGGTACCATGATGTAGTGGCATGGAGCTATGAAGATTTGAAAACATATGACACTTCTATCATTACACACACCATCCCTCTCAAGACGGAAGTGAGGCCATTCCGCCAGCGGCAGCGCCCTATCAATGCCTTGCTAGAACTTGTCGTTTACAAAGAGGTACAAAAGTTGCTCTTAGCAAGAATCATTTTTCCAATTAGGCACTCCACATGGGTGGCCAATTTGGTCCCAGTCATAAAAAAAATGGAGAGATTAGATTGTGTGTGGATATTCGCAATCTAAACTGCGCCTCAGAGAAAGACAACTACCCAGTACCTTCATTGGATGAAGTGCTGCAGGTTGTCAACGGTTCCCAGATGATGTCTTTCCTCGACGGATACTCTGGGTACAACCAGGTAATGGTATAGTATGAGGATCGTCACAAAATGATGGTCACCACTAAGTGGGGAACGTTCGCATACAGAAGAATGTTGTTTGGGCTCATTAACACTGGCACCACCTTCCAACGTGCCATGGATATTGCCTTCAAGGACTTAATTGGCAAGTGCATAATCATCTACATGGATGATTTAACCATATTTTCTAAAAGGCGAGGCAATCACGTCTCTGATTTATGCAAGGTATTTTAGAGATGTAGGGAGTTTGGGGTTTCTCTTAACCCTAAGAAGTGCATTTTTGGAGTGACTAAAGGTAGGTTACTTAGGCATATCATTTTAGAATGGGGAATCTCCATAGACCCTGAATGTATCGAGTCCTTACTCAAAATCCTGCCCCCAAGAAGTAATAAAGAATTAAAATCTTTCTTTGGAAAGATCAACTTCATCTAGAAATTCATCACATGTTTTGTGAAGATTATTAAACCTCTCAATGCTATGCTGAAACAAGATGCCAAAGTTGAATGGACACTCGATGCCAAACAATCTTTCGAAGAAATCAAACGGGCCATTGCTGAGGCACCTGTGTTAGTTAGCCCGGATTATCTGAAGCCTTTCTACATATACTCATTTACTTTAGAACATTCTTGTGCTAGCAGGTTGACCCAGAAAGACGATGAAAGAAATGAGCATCTGATCACCTTTATGAGTGCTCCCCTCAAGGATGCTAAATTGCGATATCACAACATTGAAAAGCAAGAGTATGCTCTCATCAAGGGGGTGAAGAAATTTAGACACTACATTCTATGTAATAAGGTGTTTGCCATTGTCCTCGACCCAGTAGTAAAAATGTTGTTCATGCATAATGAATTGGGCGAATGAAGAGCTAAATAGGTCACCCTGCTCCAAGAATATGACATGGAGATCCAACTGATGAAACTAGTGAGAGGACAGACACTCACCCTCACAATTGCTGAAACAGCAGCAGAAGCTAGACCAAAACTCATAGTGCAGCAGTACCAGCTCGAGGATGTCTCCCCTGGAGAGTGGTATCAGAATGTCATCTACTATTTGCTGAACTATAAATGTCCACCGCACCTGCAAGGAGTCCAAAAGTGAGCCCTCAAATTGAAAAGTAATGGCTACATGCTACAGGGTTCCATTTTCTACAAGAAGAATCATGAAGGCATTTATTTAAGATGTCTTGGCAAGGAAGAAGTAGATCGAGTCTTGAAAGAGTTCCACAAAAAATTTGGCACTGGCCATGGTTTTGGTTCCTCCACAACACATCAAATATTGAGGGCGGGGTATTACTAGCCAACCGTCTTCAAGGATGCCCATTGCCATGTCCATTCATGTCACACGTGCTAGACTGCTGCCACCAGAGAAAAGAATGTTGCTGTTCCACTACAGCCTGTGATGGAGGTAAGGCTGTTTACTCAATGGGGTCTCGACTTCATCAGTCCGGTAAGCCCTCTATCATCTGCAAAACATAGGTACATTCTTACCGCTACTGATTATTGTACTAGGTGGATGGAAGCAATAGTATGTAAGCAATGCATAACTGAAGTAGTTACTAATTTCCTAGAAAGTTTCATTTTAAATCACTTTGGTTGTCCGTATGCTTTGGTATGTAATAATGGACCTACGTTTGCTTCATTAAAATTTGCTAGTTGGGCATTTGACTATGGGATTGCCCTTAAATTCTCATCTAATTACTACCCTCAGGGAAATGGTCTGGCTGAGTCTATGAATAAAAACCTGATTACCATGATAAAAAAGCTGCTAGATAGGAATCCCAAGGACTGGCATACCTAGCTCCGTTTCGCCCTTTGGGCTGATCGCACTCGCCACAAGGCTGCCTTTGGTGATTCCCCATTCCACCTTGTCTATGGCATAGAACCTATATTCCCCATCCATCTGAAGATTCCTACTCTTCAATTCATCAATAATTTTTATGAGGGAGGAGATCATAGTGAAGCTTGGCTAGCTAAGCTCTTGCATTTAGAGGAAGTCTGAAACCGCGCAATAGAAAATTTTGCCAAACATCAGGGCATAGTTAAGAGATGGTTCGACCGCCGAGCCAAGATCAAGGCCTTTAGAATTACAGATTTGGTCCTGTATTGGGACAAGGCCCATGAAAAGAAAGGGGGACACAACAAATTTGACAAGCTTTGGCTTGGCCCCTTTCAAATAGCTGAGATTTTGGGAGATAATGTCTTCCGCCTAAAGACCTTAACTAGTGAGAACGTCCCGTTGCCAATCAACGGGCAGCACCTGAAGCATTACTTCCAAGCTTGAGCTCATTTGAGCTCACCGTTGTAAATACTTGTACATAGGTTAGGGTAGTTTACTTTCTGGCTTGCTTGCATTTTTGCTTGCATCGCTCTTTTGTTTTCTCCCTCCCGATAGTTTTTGTTTTGAAAGTTGTTTCCCGCTCCTTTGCGGTGGCTATGCTTGCTCGACAAGCGATTCACTTTGCTGTCGTTCTTTGTGTTCTTTGGCTAAACATTCACTCTCGATTATCGATCTTTGAAAGCTGCCCGTGAATGATTTCCTTGCTTGAATTATGCTTAGAACTTGACCCTTGGCTAGATCTTCTTACACATGTCTCGGATTTTGCACAAAATACATAATAATTATTTCTAAAGGACCGTTCCATGGTTGTTATGACACCCTAGTGAGTGAAAAATCTCAAGTCTGCTCCAGTGACCACTGTAGTCTCAAACCCATTGTAAGCTTTAATGCTTACCCATTCGAACTAGATGATAAAAGAGAAGTGAAATATCAAAGCAAAGAAAAAAGGAATTCTAAAAAAAAGGAAATAAATGACCGTATGGGTGTTCGAATAACTATACCAGGGCTATGGACACTCGGTTGGCAGTAGAACAATATCCGTGAGATTGCAGCGACAACCCCATCAGGGCTATGGACGCCTGACTGGTAGCAGGGCAATGTCCACGTTACTTTTGGTGTTAGACGATTTATGTAGCTCGCTCGGTTGAATTGGTAACCTTGGTCACTATCCCGAGGAAAAGAATGAACTCACTACACACACACTTCTGAGATGTCCTATAAGCTGACCTAATTAAGGATCTCGTTCTCCCAGATTCATCTTTGGAAGCCACTCCTGGTTTGTGAAACTAGAGATTCTGGGTCTTGAATGAATATTTATCCCTAGAACGCCTGAGAGCATTCTCCAGCAAAGTCGCCATTTGTTGTGCCCTTAGCACACACGCCTTGTTTGGAACTGGGACCCTCTTTTCTTCTGCCTTATCGGGTCATTTTTGTCACCACCTCATTTTGCGTGCTTCCCTTTTTGATGTCTCGAATGGTCAATGTTTCTTCAAGGACCCACCATAAATCGACCATGTCTTCCCCTTTTAATTTTGCTGTGTTCTAGCGCCTCGCAGAGTCTCTCTACTAGTTTGACCCTGCCAATGGCCCCGGGCCCTGTCGGCCCTAGCTATTTGGGATTCTGTCTCTGGGTTTCCTCATTGGAATTACTGTTCCTAGCGGCGTCCGCTTTGCATCCTCCTGGACCTCGGGGTCTGAATCCCCGCCCGCTGTTTGATAAAACTTGTTGAAATTTTTTGAGCGGCATACCGCCCTCTAGGCCCCGGACCTCGGAGGTTTGCTTTCGGGGTTCCATCCATGTTTCGCTGTCCGCGACAGTGATCCTCCTACTGCAACCCATCCCCGGGTCCCGCTAACCGTTTTGCTGACTAAAATTTGCATGGGCCCCTATCTGCCATGGGGTGTTCCGGACCTGACTGTCTAGAATTCTGTGATGGTTCTGTCGTCGATGATGGTGGATCGCTGACGACATCCCACCCTCCGGGCCCTAGCTTTCCCTCCGCTGTTGCCGACATTTGAATCCACCAACTTTTTTACCGCCATACCTGCAATAAATGAAAACATTCATGGCAATTAGGGGTATAAAATACCCACTTCGACCGGTCATTTTCATCTCACAGGATTGTAGTGAATTGGACAAACTACTATTTGGAGCCTATTGTCTTCGGCATCATCACGATCGTCTCACTCAGCATCATTTCACCAATAGTAGGTGGATCCCACGTCTCCCCACATAGCGTGTTTGAGGTAGGCCATCCGTTTGCCTGTCCTGAGCTTTGTTTCATGATTTTGAAGGATCTAATTGAATGAAAAATCATTCAGAGGGCATAAACTGATAGAACATAAGATTGCGCACAAAACCCACGTGCTAGAAAATCGACAAACCTCTTAGAAAACCCTCATCGCCAATTTGGGACTTGTCCTCGCCGTGGCCATTCTTTGCATAGGGAGATTGCCTCCTACGGGCCTGGGGCTTGTCCTGGCTATCGTAATTCAAACCTTGAACACCCGCCGGTGGCGATTCTTTCCTTCGGGCCTGACCCATCGGACTTCTTTCCTCAGAATTTCGTTCGCATTCCACCGCACCAAAACTTCAAACTCTCCCTTGCCTCCCGGTTGCTAGATCTCGACCGTCTCCTCACCATAAAACTTCAAAGCTGAACATGTGTCCTGTTGGCCTCTCGGGCCCGGGACCTCAGGGTTCTGCCTCCGGGGTTCCGCAGGTGTTTTGCCATCTTCCTCACCACAAATCTCACTCGACGTCCAGATCCGTGGGCTTCACCTTTGTGTCCACTGTTGACCTCTGGAAATTTAACTCAACGCATCCTTTGGCCCTCCGGGCTCCAGGCGCTGGGTCTCCACACCTCTTTATCCGCCGTCCTGACAGTGATGTCTCTCAGTCCCTCTGGCCTTCGGGTTCCACCCTTCCATCTACTGCCAAGGCGTAAATAAAGTTCAACGACGGACCCCTCTCTGGGGCCCATTCTTGCTCCTCGCTGTCCGGATGTCCGTCTGACCTTCGCACCTCGGACTGCCAGTCGCCATAGGATCTCGCTGAAAACTCTTAATGGCCTTCTGCTCGCCGGACTCCGTGTCCCGGGATTCTCATCCTCACCCTTCGTTCCAAATGAGAAAATCCCGCCCAGCGTCCCGACCTCCGGGCCCCGCCCTGCTGATTATTGCCAAATTCAAAGTAAAAACTCATAATGCCGGGCTCTTTCTCCCAGACTTCCCCTCCCGGACTTTCTTCCGATGTTTGTTATTGCCGAACAATGAAGTTCGAGTGCCTTCCCAGTGCTAGCGGCCTAAGTGCTCAAAATTAAATGACAAATTGTCGGCTGCCATTTGGCCCTCTGGGCCCCGGACCCCGGAGTTCCATCTCTGGATTTCTGTCTACTGTCTACCACTACAAACTGCTATCTCCTGACAGCTTTCCGGCTTGAGACCTCTGAACTCTCCTAAATCGATCCAAACAAGCCCAAATCTGGAATCCAACTTCGACCAACATGCTGAATTTCGGTCCTCTCTATTGCCAACCTCTTGAAATGCTGAAATCTAACCGAGGGAAGTCTCCAGGGGCCTTCCGCTATGTTTTCCCTTCCAAATAGCATTCCTGCTAGGGAAGTTCAGCCCTCTGAGCTTGAATTGTCTAATTGTCCTTAATCAAAATATCGATAACATCTTGAGATGAAATTTATGATATGTTTGATTGATTATTTGAAATAGATGTTATTTTAAAGATGTTGACTAACATGAATGCTTTTTATGATCTATTGTGCTGACTTTGTCCTTACTTGGTGAATATATGGAATTGGGTGCAGGAACTTCAGGGGCATCCGCCGAAGGGGACAAGGGGAAGAAGTTAGTAAAGACCCCTTGAGGGAAAGAGGACAAGCACCAGATGAAGTACCAATTCTAGGCTGAGCCGCTCCACTCAAAGGTCACAATAGACTGGAAGGAAATCATAGACACCAACATTGGCCAGGTGGATATCGATGAATTCATGTAGAGGGTCACGGTCAATCCAATGAAAAAGAATGCCAGATTGATAAGGAAGAGTGGAATAGCTAAGGTTGTTGGGTTCCCTCCATCCCTCATGGCACCTGTATTAGTCATGGCTTGCCGAGAAGCATACCAAACTGAGACAAGAACAATTGTTGATAAGGAGGGAAACATTCTCGCTGACATGTTGCCAGAAGGGATCACCAAGACCTTCCACATTCTCACATTCCAATAGATGGAGGTCCCCACCTTAGAAGAAATCCAGGTGGCATGGGATGATAATCCAACTAGATTCAAGAAGTCAATAAATCTACATTGGCTCAAGGAAAGATAGGGCAGTGCTGCGAAGGTTCCTCAGGAGATCTTCCGTAGCGATTTCCATGAGGATTACCACAACCTGGTAACCATGTTGAGCAGGGTTATGTGTCTTCCTACGGCCACCTACTTTCAGGAGTGGATGGCATACTTCATTGAGCAGATCCTGCATGGAAACGAGGACGCCACAACAAAGGTTTCATTCTACTAGGGAGGAATCATAAGCAACTACTTCCATGAGCAGTTTTTCAACGCAAAGAAGAGCTCCAAGTTTTACATGACTTCCTACCTTGTCTATTCCTTGGCAGATCAAAGACAGTACAACAGGTTGTTTGTGGCACCCGATCAAGGGAAAAAGCGAGGAATCAAGCCCTTTGATAAATATCCGCAGCTCCAGTATCAGAACTTCAAGGGGGATTACTACAAGGTTAACGACGCCTTCATTGGCCATTTCATCGGATTGATTGCTGGAGACTTTGAGAGGAGGGTCTCCCACAGTGCTAGGGCGCTTCTGAAGCAGTATGCTTTTCTTTTCATCTAGTATCCGAAGCTCACGTACATCCATGCCTAGGGCTTTATTGAAAGGCCAAATAGGCTACCCCAGTACCCCAATGATTGAATCATCCTCCTGGAGCTTTCCCAGTAGCTCCAACACTTGCAGGCAATCTTTAGCAACAAACATATAGTGGGGATCTCCTACCCCATGACCCTTGGCCAAGGTATGTACTGATTACAGACTTCCCAGTGTGCTGGTAACTCTAAGAAAGAATTGAAGGATTACCATTTCTACCTACACACTGCTCGCCCACAGATGGACCCACATGGCCATGTCAGGAAGGTGTTGGGGTTAGCATATGCCCATCTCCAACACATCGAGGATTTCTGGGTTGACTGCCAAGATGAAAAAGAAGTGCATGCAAGGCACTACATGTGAATGACTGTACAGTTCCTAAGAAGGGTACAGCCATTCCCTATACCAGATCAGGTCGAGGAGGACGAGTCCTTGATCATGCATCTGAGGTACCCTGTAGTCACCAATCTACCGATACTGTTAATTGACTGGGATGAACAGGTGGTCGATGACCTGGACACCATAATCTAGCCGATCTTGACCCATACCAAGGAGTGGATTGATGGGCAGGTGGCTCATCTAAAGCGACAAGGAGTAGTATTAACTTATGAATGGCTCAAAAGTGAGCTAAATGCCACAGAGGATGTTGCTGCCACAACTTCAACTGACGGGACTTCCAAGTCTCCTCCGGTCACCAGGTACAGGAAAAGAAAAGAAACAAAAACTACACAATCTCTAGACCCCAAGGCCTCTGCAAAGAAAGAAGCGGGAGGCTCGCCTCCCAAAAGACTCAAACTGGCAGGGAGTGCTGTGGAACAACCTTCAACCAAAGGGAAAAAAGCATAAAGTGCAAATCAATCACAGCCTCCCTTAGCTCTCATTCCCCTCTTGCTGCACCACCAACCTCCCTGGCTATGGTCACCGCATCCCCGCTGGCAGTGGACATTTCTGTCCATCTTGCCACTTCACCTCTAACCGAGTTGGTAATAGTCATTGAATCTCCTTCCGTGGTGATCCCATAATAGTGGTTTACAATTTTTGGCCAAACTAGACACTAAAATTATTATTTTTAACTAAATCTTCACATTTGGGCACCTATAGCTGCTAAACCGTGAGGAATTTGAAGATGGTGCAAACTAGAGTCTCATCAAATTTTGTTTGTAGATTCTAAAAATATTTTTTTCAAAATTTTTGGAATCAAATTGCACTTCTTTTTCCATCTCCCACGAAAACTGATTTTTCAAAACAACATTTTTAAAAGTGGCCACCGTATAACGCATAACTTTTTTCCATGAAGGATAAAATTCTAATTATTTCAAATTTAGATTTGTAACTCTGATATCTAGTGCTTCCACTTGGTTAGATAGTTTTTTATTAAATATTTTTTCCTTAATCAAGTTTCAAATTCAAACAAATTACATTTCAGACAGCGCGATCGTATAACGCGTAACTTTTTTTGTATATGTCAAAATTTTATTTTATTTTTTTTGTTGGATCAAAGACTTCAATATCCGGTGCACTCATATTTTTGAATTTTTGTTTTGATAATATTCTATTTTTCCACATGTGATGAACAAAGAAATTCATTTTCAATGAAAAACCTATGTTTAATAAAACTTAAAAAACAAATACATAACAACACCAAAACATATTAAAATTATATTCATTAGATATCTTGTTCTGAGGAATACCATGATCATTTCAAATAAATTTTAAATGAATTCATTTGATCCCCCAAAAGCTAAATCAAAAGTGATTTTTTATTAGCATTTTGATAGGTGTAAAGGAGACGCATTTATAGGTATGGTTTAAAACTAGCTAGGTTCTATCCAAGGGGGTTTGATCTAAGGTGATTTGATCAAACCCTCTTCAATTGGAATCCTTAAAATGGAACTTTTTAACGCTTAAATCATTATATTTTTTAAAAATATGTGATTTCAGCTAAAATTTGTTCCTCTTAGGAATTGTAAACCACTATTGTGATAGCACCCTCTGGCATGACTACTCCCCCTTCCTCTGCTGCCATGTCACCAATCACATCGAACCCTCTAGCAATGATAACCGCACTTGTTCCCACTACCACTATGCCCGAGGCTCTTACAAGACACCTGCAGAACCTTCCCCCTGAGCTCTCCTAGATCTTAATGGATCCAACTCTCCAAGCAGCCCTTGTGCAAGTCCTTGCAACTGCTCAACCTTCACAACCACCGACATGGCCACCAACTATGGAGGCCACAATGCTAATCTCAAAGGAGTTACAGAAACTAGAGCAGGAGGCCTCAAAGCCTGTTGAGGAGGAGGCCGATGAGTATCATGAGCACCCAAAGTATGAACACCAAACCATTGACAGGGTGGTTTATGAGGAGGAAGAAACATGCTCTTCTGAGAGTGGGGATGAGGAGGACGGCTTTGACGCTAAGGTGATCATTCAAACCTTTCATGATGACCTTGAGGAGGAAATGGTGCAACAATTGGAGGACATTGGGACAGAGGCGGAAGGGTCACCCCATGATGAAGAAGGGAAACTACCAGAAGAACAACAGCAAAAGGATCTAATTGAGGCTGAAACCCATGTGGTCAAAAGCCCCGAGGCTGAGGGTAGTGAGGAAAAGAAAGAAGGGGAAACAACAAGAGAAGAAAGTCCCATTCAACAACTACCCACTGGGCTGCCAATCAAATGCCTCGTGTTCGTTCATGACTTTGATGAGGAGGAGGATGCTGCCAAAGAGAAAGAGAAATCCACAGAAGGAAAAAAAGTAGAAATCTTGGCATTGACTGAGAAGGGAAAGGGCGACCGTGATTCACCCAAGGGGAAGTTTGCTATGCCTGAGTGGTTAGAGAAGCAGCTTGAAAGAAAAAACCTTGTGCTAAAGGACCCAAGGGCAAGGTTAGAGGCCATCTTGGCTCGAGCCCAAATTACAACAAAGAAGGAGAAGAAGCTCAAGGTCTAATCCAGAGTAACAATGGATGCTTCCGGCTCTCGAGCGGTGCAAATTGCAATGCCTACAATTGGAAAAGCAGGGGTGAGTTATAACATCTCCACCATCGACCTAGGGACCACCACCAGAGAGCAGAAGGTTGAGCACCTTGAGGAGTCAATGGCTATAGTGGTGCACCTAATAAAACAAGATAAAATCTCGAAGGATGAGCTCAAGGCACAAGTTGCGGCCTTAAGAGATTAAATTCAACAATGGTCTTCAGTGGACGACTTACCTACTACATCCACGGCCGCACCTCAGCTACTTTCCAAAGAACAGATGGACAAGTTGGAAATAAGAAAGAACTTGGAGAAGACCATAGAGGATTGGTTCCGACAAGTCTCATACATCGGAAACATGGGAATTAGTCGGGCTGTACAGACAGCCAACAAGTTCTTGGACCTAATGCAGTCTCTGGAGAGCACAAAAGAAACTCTACACCAATTTCCCCACAACTTACGACTCCACCTTTCCAAGGATTGAAGCTATCCTTCGGATGCTTGAAGCCACGTGGGAGGAGAAGCTTGCATTTAAGAAAGAAGATCACTGGCTGATGGATGTGTGGCACCGAGACTTTGACAACCGAAAGGAGAGGTTGGAGCAAATCATGAGCAAGGTGGATCCAGATATTGAGTGGATCAAAGAAATCTGGGCAGAATGTGCCCGATACCTTAAGATGATGACAGGCTATGATATGCCCACTATGCAAGTGGATCCAGAAAAGATAAAATGCTACTTCCAAGAGAAGATGAAGGATGGGATGGCTAGAGAAATCACAATGGAGTTCCTAAGTTTTGCTACCCGTGCCTTTGATCAATCAAAGCTGTTCAAAGACCAAGGCTCAAAGTATGACGAGAATTGGAAAAGGCTAGAGGATAATGCAAAGGAGTGGAGCTACCAGGCGCTACAATGCGAGATCATTGAGATTAACAAACTCTAGGTGGTCGTCCTCAACTTCATAGAACACACAGCTTCTGAGGGACAGGAGGACAACCCAGTCAAAGATGAACTTCCTAAAGAGTAGCTACAACAAAACAACAATCTGCTAAATGACAAAAGAGCTACAATGCCATTAGCAAGAGGACGAAATAGAGTAAAGACAAAATGTCATTTTTAAATTGCTGGATATTGGGGGTAGGTGAAACCCTATTTTGTAATAAATCTTGGCCACAAAATAAGAATGAATCTTGGCCATTCATTTGACTTTTGGAAAACTATAAATAGGGCTCTCCTCTCATTTGCAAAGACAGAGTTGAGTTGTTGTAAAGGCATGCTACAAAAATTTATAAGGAAAAGGCATTGACTTGGTGTATTTTCTTGGTTTGTCTCATGTTGCTTGATTCAATCTCCAATGTTAGATGTTTGACTTAGGTTTTATTGCTGTTTAGTTAGTTGTCTTCTTTCTTTGGATAGATTTTAGGAATGTTGTTGGGTAATTATTAAAATTCTTGCCATGTTGATAATTTCTTGGTCCATACTTTTTGCTGTTTGCTGATGGTAGATAGTTGTGCAAAGTTAGCCTGGACTTGATTTCAAAGCTACTCCAAACATTTATCTTTGATTCATGCATGTATGTGGTGGATGAAGGATAAAATATCTGTAGACCCTAGAAGATAGCACAATTTCCATGATACTATGAAATCCTTGGTTAAGTGGGATATTGTTTTGAGAAACTATCCATTGGAGGAACTCCATTGTCACTATTCATAGCTAGTTGTAGACTTAGGAACTTTCCCTCTTCCCTGCCTTTTTTTTTTTTTTTAATAACTGACCTATGTTAAGGTTCATTGCACATTGCAAAGCCAAATCCAACAACAAAATGGAGTCCAAGATTGCTATTTGAACCTACAGCCAGTGCATAACAACTTTCCATCCTAAGAACTCCATTTCAAGATCCAACTTCCATGCTTTGTATCCTTGATTTGCATTTCTTGTGTAAGTCCGCCTTGTGATTCCAGCAAATCACATCAAACTACTGAGGTATCTAAGCACTGTCAAGACCTAACATCCGAGAGACCTTGGAATAGTGTTCTGCAACCTGATTGTGGAAGATTGTCTTTCAAGAGAGGTAGTGCACCTACACACTACCTGTGTTGAGAAATGCATAAAAAACACATCAACAAAGGGTTTGGTGAGTCTGATATTTTCATGTTATTTTTTCATCATTCCTTTCTTATTTTCATTTTATTCTCAAGGGTTTGATTACCAAAGTGGGGTTTGACCAAGGAAAACCCCTATACTCTAACCCTTAACTATTTCCCCCCTCTTTACATGTGTGTTTGTAGGTCTTGTAGGTAGATTTTTCAAAGAGAGAAGTATTGAAAATTGGTCAATAAGTCATCAAATTGGCCATAGTCAACATAACCCTAATTGGAACTTGAAGACCTTTTTCAGCCCATTTTCTGCAGATTTAGATCTAGCAACCCAACAAGCAGAAAAGTGCAAACCAGGACCCACAAAGTTCATCTTTCACATTACAATTTTTTTAGGTGGACCAATTCATCATCTCTGGTGAATGAGTCCTACTGCTAGGCTGGAGAAAGATTTTTATGTAGTTCTGTGTTACCGACATCCCAAAACCTGTTATGGCAAATTTTACTAGAAGTATGAATGATTCGCCATCTATTACGAATGAGTACCAGTGGGCATCAACATTGAATTCTATAGCATTCTAGAATCTTCTCATATCTTCTTTCAACCTCTGGGTGCACCCCTTTTAGTTTCATTCAATTCCATTTTCATTTGTGCATGTTTCTAGTTCATGTTTTCATACAACACTATGTTTTCAAATACTTCATATTTCTTAGTTTGCATTCAATTAGTGATCTATTTTATCAATTATTTGAATTTAGTTTATTTCATTTAAGAATATTTCACCCACATCACATTCATATTTAAATGTAGCATTGGCAACCTAATCTTTTCTCCTTTTAGGTAAAAAACCCTAGAAGGAGCATAAAGCATTTTGGTTTGCCAAAAATCTTTGGATACATTTTGGTGAACCCAATTTTAGGGAATTTTTACTTTTTATTTCAAGTGTATTTTCATCCTAGGGTTAGCTTGCATGAACATTGTATTAAATTTTGCATTGTTTTGCATCCTAGGGTTTTCAAAAATTTCATTAGAGAAAATGTCATATAGCTTTCATTTTTTCATTTCAAATCAATTTAAAACACTGCATTTCTACATTTGCATCATAATTATGCATAATAAAATATGGAAAAACTCAAATTACATTTCAAATTTATGAAAAAACTTAAAAAAAATTATCCCTGGTCTCTTTCACCACCCTGGGTGAATCAGTTGAGTTGCACATTTTACACTACATTTTTTGAGCATTTTGTGCATTTTTTTTCTATTATTACATCTCTATTATAGTTTCTATAATTTCTATTATTAGCATTGTATTACTCCTAGTTTTCATTTCATTTGAATACACCCCACCTTTAGTAGCCCTTGTATGAGTGTTTGGTGCCCTATTGATAATACTTTAGTGAGAGGAAGTTCCCAACTCATGGCATCTTGTGATAACACAATCATTGTGGACCTTGGGTTGTCTTGAGCTCCTACTCCCGGTGTTGACAATAGCACACATTAGGTATTGATCCCACCTTTAGCAATAATTTTTTCCTCCCATAACATGCAAGTTGACACACAAAACAATCATGTTCCGTAAGAAAAAATAATTAACATTCATGAGGATCTAGCACATTTGCAACAAAACATGTGTCTTCAAAAAATTTCAACCACCACAATTCATGCTATCAACAAAATCCATTGTCTGCTTGAATGTAACAAAGGGTTAGATGTTATGAAAAAAAATATTGAGATATACCATAAACACATTCCTCCACCTCTAGTACATCTTAACAAGAAAACACTGTGGTTAGCCATGGAGGACCTTACATTCCTCCCCCTTCAACTGTAGCATCCATACCTACCTATACCACTTCCCAAGTCACAACCATAATGCAATAAGTTAGCAATGTGACTCCTTCCTTGACTATTCCTGCTATCCTTCTAGGTAATTATTTTGTGGCATCAAATGTTTTCTACTCTTCCACCATACCACCTATTAGCGTTCCATTCAGTTTCCCTACCACTACATACACTCCATCACCACTATCTCTTCCACCTCATGTCACTTACACTAACCCTCTCATCACACAATGTTTCCAAATCATTCCCTCCATGCAACAACAAATATCCACCATAATACAAATTCAAAATGCTCCACCCACCTATTATGTCTGTAGAAGCCCATTATCTCTAGAAATATTAAGAACACCGATGCCACAGGGGATTGAGATACCTAAATTTGAGAAGTATGGAAGGAAGGGAAATCCTACTAATCATGTTAATGCTTACATAGCCTTATGTAGTGACTTTTTTATTGATGATAAACTATTGACCAAACTATTTCCTAGGACCTTAAAGGACACTACCTTGGATTGGTTTTCAAACTTACCAAACAATTCAATTCATTCATTCAATGAACTAGTTAATTCCTTCATAAATCATTTTCAAGTGCATATGACTCCCAAAAAGATATTGGTTGATCTAATGAGATGTAGGAAAAATATGGATGAAAAAGTAACTAATTTAATTTCACACTATTAGTCACTATATGCCCAAATCAATGTCAAGGTTCCTGATCCACATCTCGAAAAGATGTTCATTGAAAAATTACAAAATCACATCCAAGATAAATTGACCATGATGAAATTTCCCTCTTTCATGTACTTGTGCACAACTCTTTGTGATTATCACAATTTGATTAGTACTTGTGATGCCAAGTCCACTACTAATCAAACTAAAAAATTTGAACCTAGCACTTCAAACAATTCACAACCATTTCATAAACTAAACAAAGGGTTTTTACACATCAAACCCCCTCCTCAACAACCACCTCGACTCATCAACAACAAAGTAACAATTGTTAAAGGTGCAATAACTTTTACTTATGGTGATCCAAAGAGATAGTTTAAACCTTTACTAAACACTCTTCATGACCCAACTATTGTAGCAATAGGTGATTACCTCACCTAATGTTAAACCATTGATACAACTAAACCTTTTCCTCCAACCTTTCAGCACAACACTTATTGTAATTATCATAGACAAAACTAACATGACATAGAACAATGTAAACTTCTTAAACACATACTACAAGACCTCATTGATTGTGTTCGTCTATCTGTTTCCAATATTAATGTTAAAGGAAATCCGTCTGTTGCCACACCCAATCAAAATTTAAATATTTTTACCAATCTGATGCCCAAACATACCATGTCATTCGTCAAAGCCAGTGAAACTCAAAATAATGATGTGATGACTATTAGTAAAATTATTGAACATCCTAATCCTATTCAACATTCCACTTCTATTAATCCTATGGTTGATATGGTAGGAGCGATAGACATTATCCCTCATAAGGACCAACCTAAGAAATCTCTTGATATTACGTTCTCTTCTAAGGATATTCTTATGAATCTTCCTAATGGTACTCTTTACATAGCCAGTCATATTTGTGATAAGCCCACTAATGGGATACTCATAGATCCTACCTACATGGTGAGAATGTGATCACTGAGGAATTTTTGGTATTACACAATCTTTATCAAGATATATATGAGAAATCATGAGAATGGATCAAAAAAAATAATGTTTTTGTGTGCCCTACAATTGGATTGATCATTCTTCCATTACACATAGGCCCTAAGACACTAGATGTTACATTCTCTACCATTCCACAATAAATTCAGTTTTGTTTGCAGCTAGGCCATCCATGGCTTTGCTCGATGAAAGTTGTTCCTTCAGTCATACACAAATGTTTAAAGCTTTTGCATGACAATGGCATATTCACTATTCACCATAGTCACTTTAATCCTTTATCTTCTAAAGGAAACTTCTCCTTAGAAGCCTTTTGGACAGAGCCCATGGAACCCATAACACCTCGCAAATATTTATTTTTCATTGATTATCAAAAGTTTAAAGAAAATAATTTTTTTGAGTTTTCCCTCTACAACCGATCCCCATCCACTTCCAATACTCCCATCCTTGATGAGATAATTCTTCAACCTGAATCTATGCCACCGACTCTAGAACAATCAAAAATAAACACTTCACCTTCCTCATCCAAATTTACAAGAGATAATGAAACCAACCCCATCATGCCCCCTTGCATAAACAAAGTCTATAAAGTAAAAGAGAAATTGATTGAATCACCTCCCATGGTTCCTTCTATTCATCCCCTTCAGGATGAAAATGAGCTTATGGTGGATCAACCCACTCTTACACCCGCACAACTTCAAAATAGAATCAAAATAAATTGAGGCACTCAGAAGCATAGGCATCGATGTCGTCTCCTTGCTCATCAATTACAAACTAAAGAAAACAAAGAAAATCAACATCCACCTTTGACAGAAGCCCTTCCCGATAGCCCTCCTCCCCAATCACAATAAAATGATTTGGTACAACAAACCACAACTCCTGATACACCCTTCATTGGAAATTACCATCTGTCATCTGGTTGTGATTAATCTAGATGACAATGATGAGATCTCTAAAATAGACGAAGAGGTGCATAATGATCTAAATACATTATTTTCCTCTTCCATGAGCTTAAATGATAAATCTCCTACAAGAAGTCTAGAACCTATTACTTCCCCTAGTTTGACACTCACAATTCTCCCTTTTGGATAGTCAATCACCCTTGCAATACACTGAACATGATTTGGAGGTGGATGAATTTCTCATCAGTTGACTTGCATCTTCCTTACTAGTCTTTTTCATTTTCTTTTCTTTTTCTTGCATGTGTGTATCGTGTCCCCCCATGATGTGACATTTGATGTTCTCCTCTCTTTGTGACATTCTTCTATTTGTACCTTCAATTTTCTCTATGTCGTACATTGTTTTTTCCTTTTTTCCTTTTTTTTTGTTTTCCTCTTGGGGATGACACAAAGTAGAGATGCCCTATGTCTCTTCCATGTTGAACCAAAAGGTCTTTCTTTTTCCTTTTTCACTTGTCTTTTTTTTTTTCCTTTTGGGGATGATGCAAAGTGTAGAGATGCCCTATGTCTATTCCTTGTTGACCCAAAAGGTCTTTCTTTTTCCTTTTTTTTCTTTTGTTTTGTGTTTTCCTTTTGGGGATGATATAAAGCATAGAGACACTCCATGTCTCTACCATGTTGACCCAATTGGTCCCTTTACTTTTATTTTTCACTTTTTTTTGTGTTTTCATTTTGGGGATGACACAAGGCATTGAGACCGCAATGTCTCTCTCATGTTGAAGAAAAATATTTTTAATTTTCATTTTGGCTTGTGATTTCCTTTTGGGGATGATGCAAAGCATTGAGATTCCCTGTATCTTCTGTGTTGACCCAAAATGATCTTTTTCTTTCTTTGTTTTCACTCTCTTTGTGTCATTCTTCTAGTTCTATGTATTTGGGGAATGATGATAGTTTTGAGCTCTTTAATAAAAAAATTGTAGAAACAAACATACTGATCCCAAATTCATAGATCCCTTATGTGTTTGGTGTTTTCCTTTTTTGGGGCAACCACTCTTCTTTCTTTTCCTTTTTTTCCTTTTCTTTTACATGACACAACTTTAGGAAACATATGACTTCACACATGGGCTTTCCAAGGTGGCTCTCATTTCTTGTTTCCTTTTTGGATTTTTCATTCACTACTTTAAAGTAATTGCTCACAAAATGGTGTGAAGCAATTATTTTAAAGTGGGGGAACACATTGACATTATTCATTTTCATTTTTCTTTTTATTGGTTCTTAGTGCAGCCTTGTTACTTCATACAATTTTTTTGTCACTTTGTGGATGATATTGGGTATAGTTTCCTTTAGAGGTATGATCTATTTTAGTATATTGCATTCCTCTTAGTGGCTTGATGTGACACACTACATCTCCTAAGTTGTGAATATTCTATTCTTTGATTGGTCCTCTCTTCAATACATTAGACAAAATTTTCCCTAACTAAAGACATCACATGAAATAAGAAAGACTCATTTGAACATTTCTTTTGCATGTTGCATTTTGCATTTACTTGGCACCTTGCATAACACAACTTTCATGCCTATGGTGCCATTGTATTTGTTCATGAGTTCTAAGCATATGAACCTTTTCTTGTCTCATGAAGCATGAAACAAAAATTTTCTTTGTAGTACCTTATTAAAGTTATCAGGAGGTATAACTTTAGTATTGTTGAGTGGGAAGCCTTTTCCAAGGCACGACTTTACCCATAGCCACCTTTCAGGATTTATCACGTCATGGACAACCAAAAGCTCCATGGCCCCAGAGTGAGTATGTTGTGGATTTATCACCCCATGAAAAACCAAAATTTTTGTGGTCCTAGAGTGAGTATATTCGGGCCTTCTCACTTGGAAAAAAAACATGAGTTTTTTCATCCCAAAGCGAGTACACATTTCTTGTTCCAAATAAACAACCTATATCTAATCCAAAATCAGGTGGAAAGACGATCAAAGCTTTCTCTTCTTTCAGCTTTCCTTTTCAACACTTTCATGTGTGTTATTTTGTTCTCATGATTGGTTTGCCATGGGATTGTGATACTAGGGGTTTTCTCATCACTCTTGATTGTTGTCTCATCTTATCAAGCATTAGTACATTTGAACCCCTCTTGAGATGCTTTTATCTACTTTAGTGTGAGTTTGAAACAGGTTCATCCTCTGACTAAAGTGGGGGCTAACTATGGACATGAAAAAAGTGTGTCACTTCTAATTTTTCTTGTTTTGTCTCCCTTGTGCTTATTTGGATTGATTTTTCCTTGATTGAATGTTGTAATATGGCCCACATATTTACATTAAGTCTTGAAACTTTATGAATCATTAAGACTTTATGATGTCTTGTAAAGGTATGGTGAAGTGTTGTAAGAAATTTTCACAAGTCTTATTATAAAGTGTTGTAAAGTCTTGTAACATATTTTCACACTTTTCTAGGCTTATCACCAACAAATACACCATTCTTATGCTTTATTTGGCCCCTTTATGAAATTACAGGCCTTAATTAAGTGTATTTTTAAATATAAACCTGACAAACATCATTAAAGACAACTTAATTTCTGACACCCACTCACATGCCTTGAGTGGGAGCTATTTTCCTAGGGTGGAAAATGAGTCCATCTTGGCATAAAAGTCAAAATAAATTCAAATTACTAGTGTGTTTTTATTCATTAAGAACTAAGGTTGGCATGTAATGTATTTTTTAGAAATTAAGGCATAATTGTGTATAAATACATGATTTTATATTCATTTTAACCCCCATTCATCCAAGTATTCATTCTTACATTCAATCCATCTAAGCATTCACTCAAGTGTCATAACATCATTTAATCAAGTAATTATCAAGCATCTTGGAGTAGCCATTGACATATCTTCAGGCTTCAACAACAAGGGTTTGGTGAGTCTATGACATTTGCATGTTATTTGTTCATCATTCCTTTCTTATTTTCATTTCATTATCAAGGGTTTGATTACCAAAGTGGTGTTTGACCAAGGTAAACCCCTATCCTCTAACCCTTAACCATTTCCCCCCTCTTTACATGTGTGTTTGTAGGTCTTGTAGGAATATTTTTCAAAGAGAGGTATTAAAAAGTGGTCAATAAGTCATCAAATTCATCATAGTCAACATAACCCTAATTGGAGCTTGAAGACCTTTTTTAGCCCGTTTTCTATAGATTGAAATCTGACAACCCGACAAGTAGAAAAGTGTAGACCAAGACTCATAGAGTTGACCTTTGACTTTAGAGATTTCTATAGGTGGATTGATTTTTCATCTATGGTGAATGATTCCAACTACCAGGTTGGAAAAAGAGTTTTCTACAGTTCTATGTTCTTGACATCTTGAAACTTGTTGTGGTAGATTTTATCAGAAGGAGGACTAATTCGCCATTTGTTGTGAATGATTCCTAGTGGACATCAACATTGAATTATGTAGCATTCCAAAATATTCTCAGATCTTCTTTCAACTTGGAAGTGCACACCTTTCAGTTTCATTCAATTCTATTTTAGTTTGTGCGTGTTTCTAGTTCATGTTTGCATACAATATTATATTTTAAAACACTTCATATTTCTTAGTTTTCATTCAATTAGTGATCTATTTTATCAGTTATTTACATTTAGTTTATTTCATTTAGGAATATTTCACCCACATCACATCCATATTTGAATATAACATTGAATTTGGCAACCTAATCTTATCTCCTTTTAGGTGAAAAACCCTTGAAGGAGCATAAAGCATTTTGGTTTGTCAAAATGTTTGGATACATAAATAATGATTCACTCTTTCTCTTAGATTTTTATGTACTCCAACAAGTTGTATTAGAGCCATACCCTTGCAAAAATTCTAACAAACTTAGGGGTTCCTGTTAGTGGAGTACTCGTTATGGAAAAAAGAAAAATAAACAGAGAAAAAGAAATACCTAGTAGAATCTTGAACAACAAACACCACTTAAACCTAGTAGAAAAGATGACTTTGTAGAGAACAGTGGTGACAAATAAGGAGATCACTTAGTGAGTGATTTTGAACAATATTATGTTGAAGATGAGTGTGAAATTGATTTTGAAGGCGAACTTATTTATGCCCTTAATGAGATTGAGAAACTCGAAAAGGAGAATCAGGATCTAAAGTTACAACTGGCAGAGTCTAGAAGAGTTGAAGAAGTAACCAACATAAACTTGTAAACCAAAATGGAAGATTCTCAAAAGCTAGAGACTGAAGTGTTGTCTCTCATAAAAGAACTAGAGTAAAATTCTCTATTAAAATAACACACTATAAAAGATGACTTAATTATTAATCTAAAATTAGGGATTGAAGAAAATAAGAAGATAGTAGAGATGACAAGGTTTGATTTGGAGGTCAAAATAGTTGAATTCCAAAATATTGAAGGAGAAATAATTTCTCTAAGGAAAGATCTTGACAATTTTAGAAAGTCGTTAGAAAAGAATAAAAATTCGATGAAATTACCAACAAGTTGAATGAGATGTTAAGTAAACAAAAACATCACAAAGATATTATTGGTGTGGGATTTGTAGAAGGAAAAAGTTATAGAATAAAAAAAACACCAAGAACAAAGATAGATTTAAATTATCATGTTGTTGCCCCTAAGATTAAAGAAAATAAGAAATTAGAAATTAAGACTGTTGATAGTAGACAATTCAAGGAATTTAATAGAGGAATAAGTATAGCCAAATGGTTCACAAAATCTCCACCTACTTGGCAAGATCAATCAGTGAGGTATAATTATTCATTTCCTAGTTATTGTTATTCATGCAATGGTTATGGGAATAAAGCAACCTATTGTAGAAGAAGGTCTAAAAGGAGTCAATATGCATTCTTTAGAAGTATGAATGCAAAATGTTATAAAATTCATAACCATGGTCATGTTGCAAACTATTGCAGAACTAGGTTTGTGAAATAGGAGAGAAGAGATGATTGCTTATATAAGAAAAATACAAAGTCACAAGCTTCGAGTGACAAAAAGAAACTAGAGAAGAAGGTTTGGAGAAGGAAACAACATAAATAAATAGAAGAATCTAAGCTTGTGCATACTACACAAGTGACATCTACTTGTTCTTAAGGGGAAGGATGAAGTTAGGGGGAGCTAATTTTTGTGTTTCATACAAACCCCATTAGATAACAACAAAAGAGGTTGTATCTCTGCAGTATTTTGGTGATTTTGGTTCTAAAGTTGGTAATAGTGCTTGTTTGATCTTTGAAGTCATTATAATGCTCATACTCCTTCAAGACAATGTCATGGATGTGCTTGTGATGTTCATGGAAAGTGATAGTTTCTGGATTATTCAATGTAATAGACTAGGCATAAAACTTTGAGAATGGTTTCAAAGATACTTAATTTTTCATTGATCATAAAAGATAAATGGTTCTTGGTGATTTTATTTGATCTCAAAGAGTTGCTGCATAGAATTATTTGTTTGTGTCTGAAGTATTGATTGTATAATAGTTTTTTTTTTGGTGATAATTATGTAATGGTCTCTATTGTTCTCTTTGTTCTTGCACAAATCTCAGTGTATCTTCTTAGTGATTTGGATATAGAGTGAAGTACCATGTATTGATACTTAGTGCATGATATGTGACAGTCACTATTAATCTACTTGAATAATGCTTGGTTGTCTGGTTTCTTTTTTTCAAGTGTTGATGGACTTTTATGTCAGATAGTTGTTTCCTTGACAAAAGTATAGTGATTTTCATTTATACTTTGTTTCACAAAGGTTTGGCATATAAAATGATAATGTTTTTGTATCCCTATTGATTAATGTAATCATGAATGCATTAGTAAGTTAGAGCATTCAAAGAGGCGACCCATCAGTCACATAATATAAATAATTAAGGTAGTTTTCCAAGATTGAAAACATCTTCTACAATATAGTGAATGAGCAAGAGAAAGGATTGTAGTGTACTAAAATGCACACCCTTGCATTTTCACACTTGTTTGGGCCCAACTTGCTTTATTTATGCTTCTTTATGGCTTAATTGGTCCTATTTTGCATTCACAAGCTATGAAATACATCTATTTCTAGTTAATCCCAACATTATCCAATGCATAGAAGATAAATTAATGACTCCATCAATGTGTCCTTGATTTATGGGTTAGGACTAAAATGCCGCCTAGGGCGTTTTAGTCCCCCAGGGCTCTTGGGACCCTAATTTGAGATTTCCTAATTGGGCCCCTTTTTGGTGTCTGTGCTCCATGTTTTTAGGACTTGGGACTAAGATGCCACCTAGGGTGTCTTAGTCCTCCTTGAGTCATTTTTGGGATTTAATTTCAAATTATGATGGGGTTTAGCCTCCTTTATTTAATGAATTCATATGTTAGCTTGGTGTAATGTAATTTTAGGATATTAAGGATAAGTATAAATACAAGGTTCCATCATTCATTTCAACCCAAGTATTTTGTGAGAGATTTTATCATAGTATAATTGAGTTCATAAGAGCATTCAAGAGTAGATTCATCAAGCATTTGGATCCATCATCAAGATTTAGGCATCATATCAAATAGTTTATTGCATTATGTGTGTTGTTGTGCTAACATTTGTGATGTAGGGTTTTGATTCAAGCAAGAAATGAAAGTTGTATCTATCAAGAATTCAAGATCCATGTCCATTGCAACCATTACAAACAAGTTTACATATTTTACAAGGGTTTGGTGAGTTATAGTATTGGATGTTGTTCATTCACAATTTCCTTCATTATTCTATTTCATTACAAGGTTTAATTACCAAGAAGGGGTTTGACCAAGGGAAACCTCCATTCACTAATTCAAACAACAAGTTTTTCCATCTTGCCTATTTGTGATTGCAGATCTAGGTTGTAAACTTGAAGATCATCTAGAGTGAAAAGTTACATTACAAAGTTTCCATATTCACAGAAACACACCTATAGGCTGAATCTAGAAGTTCCAAAACATAAGATTAGAAGGGAAGCAAGTGTAGAACTTAGAGCTCAAGATACTATTCATAGTTTGCAGAAATTTAGAATAAGACTAATATGCCATCTTGGGAATATTATTCCTCTCGATCATATTTTTCAAAGATTCTTTCAGATCTAGTTTTGATATCCTAAGACTCCTTATTTTCCCTAAAAAAGAGTAGTGGGACTAATACTCCATCCTAGGCATCTTAGTCCTCCAATTTTTTTTTTCAAAGCTTATTCACATTTCTAGACTCCTCACAACATCTCCAAACTTCCCAGATACACACATACTAGCTATCTATTGCATAATTTCATCATTTTCATTTCTCATTTAGCTTACATTTCTATTTTTAAGTCATTTTTCATATCACACTGTTTTTTCAAACATTTTCTTTTCCAAGCATTTTCTTGATGGTGAAACCATTAGAACTCAAAGAACCCCCTCCTAGGACCTTCCTAATTGTGAATTGACTCACCTTGTTAGGTTGTTAGTCAATCCAACTGGGACTCCTAGGATATTAGTGGATGATTGGTGGAAAAAAGTGTGATATCTTTAGGTATCCATTTTTCTACACATAATTTTGGTGAACCTGACGCTTTTTATAATTCATTTCATTTATGATGTGGATTCCATTAAATTCCTTACATCTAGATTATATTAATTCTTGCATTTCATCTTGCATTAGTGAAACTGCATCTAGGGTTTCTTGCATTTTGCATTAGTAAAATTGCATTTAGGGTTTCCTATATTTGCATTAGTGAAAGTGCATATGGGTTGTATTTTTACTTTCTTGCATCATTTCATTTCATTGAAAAACTTAAAATTTCACTGTTCATCATCTTCATTGCATTTACAAACATTCTTATTGCATTCAAAATTGAAAAAAATTGCATTCCATAGTGCATTCAATTGCTTATTCCTACTTACTTTTCCTTGCACTTATTTGCACATTTTTCTATTTTTGAGCATCAGTATCCTACATAGGAATTTGTAAACAATGTTAACATTCCAAAATTCACTTCTTTTCTACAAAAATCCTCTGTTAGGACTGAAACACCCTTCTTGATGTCTTCGTCCCTCTCACAATTTTTTCTTTAGACATCTTTCTCTATTGTTTGTTGTCTATTTCAGCCTCTAGAAATTTAGAATCTCACCAGGAGGACTAAGACGCCCTTCCTTCCATCTTAGTCCCTATTGAATTCGATTCTCCAATTTTCAAGATATCAAATTGATTTTTTATGTTTTTGTGAGCTTACTCCTATTTTCAGTTTCAGTTTCTCAATTTGTTTTTATTCCAATTTCCTTTATTTCAAGTGCATTTGTTCAATCTTACATGATGGATATGTACTTTTCAAACTTGTGGATATCCTTGAAATATTTGGTAGATGTGTAAAATTGTGCATTTGGTAGTGACCCTAAGGAAATTGAACTCACTCATACTCAACTCCTAATTCACATCCTCCTCGTGATGTTGACATCATTGGAGAAGATGATGAAAACATGAATAAGTTCCTAATTGATTGTCTTGATAATCTTGAAGCTAATGGGTATGTGTAGGATCATGATAGGCCAAAAAGTGGTGATATGATGGGTATGTGTAGGGTATGTGGCTAAAAACTTTATTTCTACCCAAAATTGATGAAATGAAAAGGGTTTTTAAATGACATTCTTAACTTTCCACCAATATAAATTATGGTTTATTTTGAATTTAATAAATTATTATTATTCATTTTCTATTGGAATCATGACTAAAGTACTGATTAATAGGTTGATTTAAAAACATCTATAGCTTTCAAATGGTATAACATTTTTTGAATTTGAAACATGCGTCACATTTTATCCTTCACATACTAAATAGTTAAAAAAATTGAATTTCGTGAAGTTTTGACCAAGTTAAGGTGGTCAGACATACAAGTTTTTATATTTTTTAAAAGTTGTATTCAAAAATTCATAATTAATTATTTACTTGGATTTTAAAAAAAAAAATGCATCACATCAGGATATGAGTCCTCAATATATATCTAAAATATTATATAAAAATATTATCATTTTATTGTGGTTAGGGTGGTAAGGCAGACACCTACTTATTTTTTCCCCGAATTTTAAGTGCTAATACATTGAAATTTAAAATTTTCACAAAATATATTTTTTTTATAAATAAACCTAGTAGTTTAGAAACTACATTCAATTTGCTACAGATTTTATTCTTACATATTTTTTAAATAATATAGATAACTTTATCAAATTTTTATGTCAAGTTGCCTACCTTTGATTTTTCTAAATTTTATCGCCACTTAAGGGCCTAGTTTTTCCATGATTATCCTTCACATACCCTAATGCATCCTTCTATCCCTCCATGAAACAACCAAATCCTCCTACAATACCACCTCTTGACATGTTTGGTTACTTACAACTTGAAATTGAGGTAAAAGTTGAACCTGATGGAACCTTAATTCTCGTGTCCCATCTTAAACCTTTGTTGCATTTAGGAGGTTTTTAGGATTTGTTTCATTGAAATCACTTGAGAATTATATTTTGTTGTTGACTCCCTATTTCCCACTACCGGTCACTATTTTAAATTTTTTTATCAAGCAACCGGTTCCCTCATCATGGGTCCAAAAACCTTTGTTATAACGATTTTGGGGTTCTTAAGTCTTTTCTATCTATCATTTCATCCTAGGAAGTCCCATCCATTAAAATGACTTATGATCATGAGCCTAAAATTTTTCGCTTAAGTTCAATCAACCTTAAATGTCTTTATCACTCATTACTGATCACTTTTGAAATATATGTTTCAAATCAACAACAAGCGATTAGGTGATATCTCTTTGATATCACTCATCGTGAATTTTTCCTTGGACTTCTGATTGAAAATAGCGATGAGCAGGTTTCTTAAGGATCACTTATTGCTAATGATTTTTGAATTCTTAAAGTTGTAATAATGATAAGCGATGACTTCTCAATTTATGATGAGAGTTTCATCACTCATCGCTAATATGTTATGAAGATATTGTTTTAAATTAACGATGAGTGAGAAGATGAGTTTCCAATTGCATCACATCTCATGGATTTGTCTTGAGTGCTAAGAGGAGGATTAGTGATGAGCGATATGGTCCCTTTCAAGGAATTTTCTCTCACTAACTTGATTACATCCTATTTGCGATATCTTTTGTGCCATTGATTGTTATGTGGGTGTATGTGTCAAACTATGGTGCTTACATCTCTTATTGCTGATGGAAGTGAAGGTGCAAAGTTGAACTAACGAGGAGCAATGGAGATGAATGTGATTGGGAAACTGGCCACACATCTAAGGGCTGATATTTTATCACATGAAGCACTTGCATTGCTGATAAAGTTGGATGAGAAAAAAGTAAATTAGTGATTCATGACCACCACCACACGAAGAGGCAATGTGGTAAAATCCTAAGGATTTTTTATAAAGAAAAAATGGTGGTAGCTAGGTGGATCATTAACTCTTGATACAATTTTAAAGCTGAAGGATCAACAATCAAGGTTTAAAACTAAATAGCTAAATGTCATTTCACTCGCACAAGCTTACTATCAAATATTAATGGTGACATTCTCCCCTCTTGACTGTAACAGAAAGTCAATATCTAGTTTAGTGTGCATCCCAATTCACCGGATCGCAAAAGGAATACTAGAGGCCAAATAATTTGCAAGGAAAGCTATAGAAATCATCAGTAACTAGAGTGACACTGGTTTCATCCAGGTAATCAAAACTAATACTTCCTTTCAATTAAGGTAGTAAAGTGAATGCCCTAAAAAGCTGATAGGAAAATTGATGAAATGTGCAATTCAGTCTTTTCTAGTGATTTCAATTGGATAATTGAGCACTGTCTAAATTGTAAAGAAGGGTATCCTATTCAATAATAGTTTTTTATCCTGTCATAATTATGAAGGGTTTTATTTGGCTTAATAAATTATGAATTCTAGTTTCCATTTGCATTACAAGCATGAGTGACCCAGAGCCTAGTGAATCCAGTGTTAGAGTGGAAAGGAAACCAAAGCAAAAGAGGGTTAAAATACTCAAAACTCAAAATGCTTCAGTTGAAATTAAGCCTAAAGCAGTGACTATTTCTAACCCTTTTCATGATACCCCTCCAGCTTCCACTAGATCTAGAAATGCAAAGAAAGCAATATAATATTTTATGCAAGAAACTTGTGGAGGTATCAAAGAGGGAGGGTCACGAATTGGTAAAAGGCCCACAAGACAAGTTGTTGTTACAACTAGGTCGATTGATAATGCTAGTAAAATTGGTGAAAAGCCAATCCCCAGAGTGGATGGAAATTTTTTTGGTATGATTTTAATAGGAAAAATTCTAGTAAGCCTACATGTTATTTATGGGGGTTGAACATTGGAAAGTTAGTGGTTCCAAATGTTTTTGTGGAAATTGATTTCATGATGGAGCTAGCACGAAACTATGACCCTACTGATAGGAAAATAAAGAGTGAGAATGGTGATATAATTATGGAGGTTACAAAGGATAAAATGTTGGATATATTTGGGTAAAATCCCAATTATACTCCAAATGTCAGGTGCATTGACTTGTATGTTGACTATGAAAGGAGAAAATTTGTATACAGAGAAGCAATACTTGTGCGACATAGAAGGAATAGGAAAAAATTCACTGTTCAGGATGTTGAGCCTTTTGAGTGTGAAAATTTTGAAGATTATTTCAAAAACACTTACTATTGCTTAAACCAAGTGCTAGCTCAAGATTTTGAGGTTAGAATAGCCCATGATTTGTTGGTGATTGTGGCCAATATACTAGAATACATTATGGTAAATTTGTTGTTGAGTGAATGAATGAGGATTTTCTCAATTTGAATAGGGAAGTGCTCCCTCTTTCTTTCCCCAATTATTCCTTATTGATGCATATGGTTTTATGGGAAGGAGATTATGAGTGGAAGAGGAAATTAAATTTGAAGATTAAGGACAATGAAAATAAGGCTATCCTTGTGCAATTCTGGACATACATTTGGGATTAGGATTGCTCCAATTCCAATTACATCTTGTTTTCCAATGTTATAAGACATGGTATCTTAGAGTCATTAGGTGTGGCACCTAGATTCAGACTTTCTCTAGAGATTAGAAATATTATACGCCAAAATGATGTACCAGGCTCTATAACAACACATAATTGGGCCATCTGGTTTCTACATTCTAAATATACTTTGATCGGGGTTTTTGGAGGTAAGGTGGCACCCCATTGTTTACACTTGTATGTCTTAGACAGATTGGATTTCATGTAGCTTATGTGACAAATTGATGTTATGGATTATGAAATGTTTAGAAAAGATAGAAAGGGCTCTGTAGTACATCCCCAATGTACTTTTGCTTACCTCAAAATCACTACCCCTGAGGGGTATGAAAAATTAGCCATTATGGTAAATAATCTCAGAATGCCTATTGATGAGGTTAGATTTTTTGATCTAGAAATATTTGAGGATGGAAGAAGAAGACAAAAGAACTTAGGCATCATATATCATCAATTTTTTATATAGAGATGATGTACTAAGAAGTTTGACAAATTGTAAGGCTTTCATGGTTAGGAAAAGGGAATGGATAGCTATGACAAACCTTGAGGAAAATATTATGAAAAGGGATGCCTTCTACATCAATCCATACAATGAACTTGAAAATGCTTTGGAGAGGGCCTTTACCATGATAAGTGACTATCAGTCTGGTGAGTTTAAGGTAAAGGTAAAGGAGGCTCTAGAAAAAGCTTAGGTCCTGTTAGACCAATAATGACAATAACAAGTTCTGGATATCCCAAAATAGCTTGAAGATATTCAAGAGGTCAGGGAAGACCAAGTGGTAGAACCTGTGCTAGGAAATGAGGAGGTTGAGTAGAAATTTTCACTTCCCAATATTGAAGAGACTCGTAGTTCAGATGTTCCTCCTAATAGGATTGTCCAGTGGTAGTGTGATAGAGAAAATGATGATGAGAATTAGGGAGTGTGATTAGTTATTGGTTGATGATAAATTTGTGTGGACTAAAGATATTTAGGAGTTTATGATTCAACAGTGGAAGTAAGGAAATAAAAGAGAGACTAGAATCAACCCGAGTTAATGATAAACCTTCTTATCAGGAGGAAGTTGAGAAAGTAGAGGAAGAGAATATTATGGCTGAAATTGCATCTATTACTCCCACTGAAGCTCGAAGAATTGTTAAAGATAGTGGAATAATTTTATTACCAAGATTTACTATCACAACTACCATAGCATATGATGCAGTTAGGAGAGATACTCTAGCTTTGATATTTGAAGATCAATTTGAGAATAAAGTATTTGGTTCTAGATATAGTCCAAAGCTGCATACCCTTGCAATTTGGTCTATGGCACCTAATACTAGCAAACATGAGGTTGCTAGGCCTATTGAAGAAGTTATTGGTTCACTAGTGGTCAAAATAGCTACTGACATAACTCCAATCTAGGAAACTAAGTTAACTGCACATGCTACAATCCTTAGTGTGCACACTACACATATTTCTTAGAAGAAATATGAATCTTTGGTTAAGGAATATAATAAGGCTTTGAATGAATTGATTTAAATGAGAGATACCATTCAAGCTACTTAAAGAATAGTGACTCAGCCTTTTTTTTCTTCTTCATTTGATATGTCTACACAAGATAGCGAGACTTTGGCTCTCAAAATTGATGATTTCAAAGAAAAGTTAATTGTTGAGAAGGAAAATTTAAGAGATGACAAATTGGAGATAGTTAGGGTGGCCAATGAAATTTTTGAGGTTTTTCTTAAGTATAGGGTTACCAAGTTGTTCCGCAAGGCTAATGATGTGTTGACCATGTGTAAAAACATTCATGAGGAAAATACAAAGTATTTCCAAGTACAAGAGGCCTTTAGGAATGAATGGAATAGTTGGATTGCTAGGGTAAGTGCTTTGAAAGAAATGATACCAAAAATGAATAACGATCTCAAGGTACCCACAAATATTCCTGACATCTTGAAAACTATTAACTCAATAAATGAGGTAACTACTTTCCATGGAAAGTTGGGTATACAGCTCCAAAGTTGAAAATATTCAAGGAGATGGAGGATCATGGTATGCCTCAAGTATTGAATTCAAAGGGTGAATTACATATGTTTGAAACCTGGAAGAAATATTTGGGAGGATTCTTTGAAGCGGCTATGATGCATTTGTCTATCATTGATTACATCTTGCTCAATTCAAACATTGATACAATGGTGGAAATTGAATAAAAAATGGACATATTTGTTAAGGAAGCTAGGATTTTGATTGATGCAAGGTACTCCCAGTATGTTACTAAGGTGAAGAATTTATTTAATGTTAAATTTCCCACTAAGGATGAATACAACATTTTGTTGGAGAAGTTCATAGAATGAATAAGGGGAATAATGGACAGGAGAAGAATAATACATAGCCTGAATACAGTACATATTAGGATTTTGATGCAACATGGTAAAATAATATTCTCTCCTTAAACACAAGTGATTAGCATGTGATGCTAATGTGTATTAACACATTTTGAGCTTTTTTCTAATTTCTTTGCCTTGCTTCATAAGTTTTGTTGTTCTGAGTTTCTTATAGTTGGCATTTTAAGCACATGGAGAATATCGTGTAGCTATTGTAACTAACTAATGATGTATTTTAAGGTGGGACCTATTTTCCACGAGGAGTTGAGGATAATTATACCTCATGGTTATTTGCTCCACCTGAAGATTTAGGCATAGTTGAAAAGGGAATAATGTTGCAAGCGGTCCAATAGGATTACTGATAATTGGAAATGAAGAAATCCATAGGTATTTCTAGAGATTAGTTTGGATTTTTAAAAATTACCAATAGATTAGCGACTCTGCTTGGGACAAGCTAAGTCCAAAGTTTCTAAGTTTAGATCAGGTATAGTCAGAGTCAGTTGTTCATTGTGAATATTACTTATTTTTTAAGGAATAATTCAGTTCTAAGTCTGTTGCATTAGTCCCATAATACTAGGTCTTATGCGTCCGGTGTTATATCATTCTACCACTTCCTATCGAGTAAGGTTTAAATTTTTTTCTGGAGTAACAAGTAAAAAATCAAAGTGCAATCACTTTTTGTTTCCCAGTATCCTGGGTGGTGAATCTGAGTTCTATAGTGCTAGTGTGAAGATTAGTTCTCAAAAGGAAAACAACAAGAAATATTTTGTATTACTTGAAATTACGGGGAAGACTAGAAGCTGTGCGAAGAAGCATCTTGAGCAGAAGGTAGAATCTAAAACTACAAAGGAAAAGCAACCTGAATGGGTCAAGAAATGTTCTGAATCAAGTATGTTGATTCTCCTCATGATGTATCTCCTAATTTTAATATTGATATAAGTAGTACTAGTGTCCATGAAGAAGGACATAATGTCCAAGAGTCTAACATAGAACAGACAATTTTTCTAGTTGAATGAGTCTTTGATAGTGAGTTAAATATTTCAAGAGAGGAAGATAACTGGGAGTTTTTGGAAAAGAATAAGAAATTCTCTGAGTATTCAACCCCTGGAATTGGTTCCATTTTCAATGGAATTTTTTTTAAGCCACGAGTTAAATCCCTTGATGAGCTAGTCCAATTTTCTCTTGAAGAGGACCCTACTGACCAGCCTTATTTCACTCCTACCCGAAGTGAGCATGGGGATATTCTAGAAAACAAGGAGGATACATAAAATGATATGAAAACCATTGAAGAAGAGAAGTTAAGATTCCAAGAACAAGAAGAAAAGAGAATGGAAGAATTGAAAAAGAGGGAATATAGGATTAGAGCTAAGGAATTTGAGAGAGATGCTAGAAGAATTTTTTTTGAAAAAATGAGAGAAGAAAAAAATAAGGCATAGAACCTTTGAAGAAAACCCTTGTAAATTCCCCTCTAAAGTGGGTAAAGAAACTCCTAGAGTAGTAGTCTCAATGGGAGCTACAACCACTGATACTTATACAAAGTCTGTCTCAACTGCTAGAGCCTTAGACCCTCCTGTCAATACTAAGAAAATGTCATTTGTAGATCATGGGAAGAGACCTATTGGGCAACACAAGAAAACTACACTCAAAACTAATGATAAAACTAATATTTAATCTACTGAAATTCCCACAAGTAAGGCTAAAGTTGATCCAACCCCATCTGATATGCCTCTAGATCCTAAGATATTAAGGTTGTAGTTGGAGAATGAAAAGTTGTGGGAAGATTTGAAAAAAATTGAAATAATAGCTTCCAATGTAGAATTGACTAGGAAGATTTCATTCCTCCAAATTCCCACTCATATTCCAAAGGCCTCGAGCTCTAGACATACTGATAGTGAGTTGCAAAAGAAGAAATATTATGGGCATTCTACTAGGGGAAGTGATGGTGGAGATTAAGGAGGTGGTGGTGGAGGAAAGAACAAGAATGATAAGTCTTATTTTGAAGATGGTGAGGGAGGTAAGAAAGGAGGAAGTGATGGTGAAAGTGGAAGGAAAGGGATGGTAGCCACTCTTATAGCAAGAAATACGATGAACATAGAGATGATCATCAGGATAGACATATGAGGAGGCTACTCCAAGTAGATAGATACCAATAGTTGTGTTTCACTAGAATACCTAGCTACCCTAACCCATTCCCTAAAGATTTTAGGCTTGCTCTAGTCAAATTCTCTTGAAATAATGCTCTTAGTGGTGAAGACCAGCTCAAATACTTCACTAATGTTATGGATTATTTTGAGGTGGAAGTAGAAGATGTCATGATGAAGTTATTCATGCAGTCTCTTGTTGAGGATGCAAGAGAGTGGTACAAGAATTTACCTACTGAGATCATTGGCTCTTGGGAGGGGTTCAAAAGGGTTTTTAGAGAACAATATGGTGACAAGACTAATTCAAGTTTTATGTTGAATCAATTCAATAATATTGTAAAAATATCTAATGAATCTATTGTTGAGTTTAATACAAGGTTTGAAAAAGCTAGAAAAGGTTGCCTCCTCATCTACACCTAAATGATCATGTATGTTTGGTAAATTACTGCAATGTTTTTGATACAAAAATAAGTTACAATTTGCTAGATAAGCGTCCTCAATCTTTAAGAGAATCTTTTAAGATAGAAGAACATATTGAAAATAGTAAAAAAAATACTAGTAAAGTTGGCAGAAGAGATGATCCAAAAAATTTCAAAAGTTCAAAAAGGGAAGAAAAGAGTTCAGGCACTAAAGGGGGAACAATTTAGGACAAGATTGATAGCTTCATGAAAGCTATCAATAATAAAATTGAAAGGAAAGAAAAGGCCCAACCAAAAAATTACCAAAGGAATGAAAGACCCCCTAGGTTGCAAGACCACCCTTACAATACCAATTGGTATAATGGGAAGCCTGTCTCAAATAATAAGAGAAATACCCAAAACAAGGTTCCTCTAGACACATTGAAAAAAAATTCAAGAAATTTTGTTGAGGATACTCCCTAGTGTATGACTTGCCAAATGGCACATTCCTCGCAACAATGTGTAGTAGCACAGATGGTGGAAGTAGAAGATGACATGCTTGAGGAGTGTGCTCAACAAGATAAGGAGGAAGATGATATACTTATGATTATGGGCGATTCTGACATTGCTTACAGGGTATGTGCAGGATCATCATGGAAAAAATAGGCCCTTAAGTGGCAAAAAATTCAGAAAAATCAGAGTTAGGAAACTTAATGTAAAAATTTGAATAAGTTATATATATTATTTCAAAAATATGTAAGAATAAAATTTGTAGCAAATTGAATATATTTTCTATACTACTAGGTTTTAAAAAAAAATAAAAATCTATTTGGTGAAAATTTGAAATTTCAATGCAGTGGTACTTAAATTTCAGGGAAAAAGTAAGTAGGTGTCTGTCTGACCACCCTAACCACAATAAAATGATAATATTTTTTTATACTATTTTAGATATAAGCAGAGGATTCATGCCCCAATTTGATGCATATTTGTTTGTAATTTTTTTCTAAGTAAATAATTAATTATGAATTTTTTATTCCAACTTTTAAAAAAATATAAAAAATCGTATGTCTGACCAGCTTAACTTGCTCAAAAATTCACAAAATTCACTTTTTATTTTTTTAATCTTATAGTATGTGAAGCATAAAATGTGACACATGTTTTGGATTCAAAAAATGTGATGTTTGAAAGCTATAGATATTTTTCAATCAGCCTATCAATCAAGACTTTAGTCATATTTTGAATTGAAAATGAATAATAGTTACTTATTAAATTCAAAGTAAAGCATAATTTATATCGGTGGAAAGATGAGAATCTCCTTTAAAAACCCTTTTCATTTCATCAATTTTGGGTAAAAAAATAATCAGCCACATACCCATCATATTGCCACTTTTTGGCCCATCATGATCCTGCACATACCCTGTGGTGAATGCTCCTCTGATGAAGATTCTTATGAAGTAGATGTCAACAATCAAAGGAAAATTTCCAATGCATATCATCAATGATCCATAAAGTGGAAGGGATCTATGACAAACATTACTAAGTGGTTATGCACAAAGGTGAAAACACATTAACATTGGAGTAACAAGAACATTAAATAAAGAGAATTCAAAATAGAGAACCAAGAGAGAGAAAAGAAGACACCAATTTGATTACTGAGTTCATCCAAGTGGACTATGTATCTGGATCGAGCTCAACTGAGTGACCAATCTATTAAAATCTTATAAACTGGTAGTACAATCTCTAATGAAGCCTCTTGCAACACTACTTTACAATATATGTAGCCTATCCACAAAGTCCCAAAAAGTATGTCACTCAAATCCCTCTGAAAAGCTCTCCAAGCTAGGGATGATTAAAAAAGAGTAAGAAAACTAACTTTACCTAAAAATAGGACATACTACAGACTCAAAATCATATTCTTCTCAAATCCTCTATTTCTCCAAATTCTCTTACAAAAAGCTCAAAAGGCTAAGAGAAGGGAATGAGAAAGCTCTCCTAGTCTCCCTTTTTATACATAATTTTTCCATATGGGGCTAAAAACCACCAAATTCCCCCTTAAAAGAAAACTACAAGACAATTTCCCCATTTTCATAAAAAAACAATAATAACCCCTAATAAAAATAGTTAAATTGGGTTTTTAGAGCCCTTTGTCTTATTTCATTCGAGCAATTTAGTTTTGGGGTTTTTTTTTTACTTCCTAACTAATAACCACTTATAGGTTATTTTTTAGGAATTTGGGCTAGGGAATCCTTCAAAAAAAACCAAGCTCACCCAATATTTAAAGATCGTTGGTGGTGCAATGACAACCTTATCGTTTAGAGGCCTGACAGTTGGGGGCTCCAAGCCCACCACCTTCTATTTTAACAACTTGTTTATAAAATTGTCAATGACAAAAGAAAGTTGACCCACACAATATAGTGAAGTCACCATCCTTGGTGCAATGACATGCATGCTCAGTTGATAGGTGGAGGTTTGGGGTTCAAACCTCGATAATTTTTTTTTAACAAACACAACAAACTGTGAATTGACAAAGGAACAACTAGGAGTCATGTGTCCTGCTCAGGAGATGCAAAGTGTCAAGAAGCAATTCACCAGGGAATATCAGTTAGTGTCCATGTCACCAAGCATGTTGGAGTCCAGTCGCCATGCTACATCATCTGGACAACACATGTCAACACCTGATACGTTGACCATGCTAACGTCATCTGCCATGTTAGCCTACCACGTCATCTCTACGGTCGCCACGTGTCAAGACTCTATTGGTCCACCTTGGTGTCTGTATAATGAATTGTATACCAAGTCAGTATGATGATGTCATGCTGACGTTAGCACAATACCTTCAAGTCAACCCTAGTCAACCATGAGCTTTGACCTTCCATATCTCGCACATATGAGCTCCGATTTGTGCAAAACAAATGCCATTGCGATTGTGACGACGAGACCTTCACAATGGTACCAACATCAAAAAAGTTTGAAGACATCAAATTTTGACTCTTTTTCCATCCCTAGTACTAGAGTTGACTAGCCTTTGACCAAACTTTGACCAGTGATATCTCGCATGTACAGGCTCAAATTTTGACAAAATGAATATCATTGGGTTCATGTCATCAAGCCCTTTGAATTGACATTGCTTCTAACTAATTCTGAGTCAATCAATTTTTTTGCCTTCTGATGACCTCCTAGTCCAAGTTTGACCAAATTTTTGATTGCAAGTAACTTGAGTAAACGAAGTCCTTTTTTTCCCATTCAAGTTGTGCCAGATTCAGTTCATCAAGCTTCTCCATGATGGAACTAGTTATGAGAGAAACTGGAACACTTCAATTTTCAAGTTTTGAAGATCTACTTGGATCAATCAACAAGTTTTTTCTGATGAGGATGACACTGGTAATGATGAGGCTTACAATTTGGAGGTGATTGAGGATGGTGTTTCATTAAGAAGAACCTCTACGGAAGAGATTGAAAAATATACTATAGTCTTAGGTGCTCAAGCTAGGAGTTCTTATCATTTCGGTAAGTGCACCAAGATGGTTCCCAAAAAGGGGGCTTAAGTGGCCACTTTTTTTCTGAAATCAGGGAATGCTGACCTTGGACATGAAATTGAGGATAGTTACACTCAAAATTTTGAGATGGAACAAAAACAAGGATCGAAATGCTCTGAGTCTACTTTCTAAACTACTAATTTATTTTGAAAATGGTTGAGATTAAGGGGTTGAAAGGAGGGATGTATAGAAATTGGTCTTGTTTTTTGTCAGAAAAACATAACATAGCAACTCTTGTACGACTTGAGCACGATGAACTTTTTTGTAGTATTTTTAAAATCACTATGGTCAAAATTTAGCTAATAGCATCTAGTTGGTGCACAAATTTTCTGATAATTTTTAATGAATATTTGATTTTTAACTAATTTTCTAAGTGGGCACTTATTGAAAAGTAGAATTTTTGCCATTGACCCCCTACAAATTTTTGAAAATAATTGATTTTTTTCCTTTTCTTTTTTTAAAAATTTGTAGAATGGAGTCTAGTTTCTAAAAATGTAATTTATTTGAAATTTTAATGAACAGTTAATTTATAACAAAAGAAACACTAAACACTGATTTTTAGAAAAAAATAGATATACAAACAAAAGAAATTATGGATGAAAGGATTAACATTGCCAGAAAGTGAAAACAGTTACATCATTAGATAGCTAAAAGAGAACCTAACATCACCCATGTTTTTGATTTTGTCAATATTGAACTAGATGCAATCTTGATGGTGAGCATAGACCCGATTATGTGAAAAATTATAGAATTTGCACTAACGCGTCTCTGGCCTTGTTGGGAATTCCCTCCAAGAAAGTGGGTTGGTATTCCAAGGAAAATAATTTCACTTTTTTCTTTTTTTTTTAATGTGAAATAACATGTCCACATTATAACGTGAGCACGTTTAAAAAAATAAATCATAAGTGGCTAGAAAATTGGTACCCAACTTCATGCACCTGCCTATTTGAGGAATAAAACTATTGGAGGTGAACAAGGTAATCCTATTGGTCTATTCATCAAGGAAAAAAAGGCTAAGGGAAAAGAACATGAACTGGATAAAAAAATATAAGCTATCAAAGATAAAGAAGGCAAGGGAGATAAAATTTGGGCCAAGATAATAGGCAAGTCAAAAGCTACTCCTGGACACAAATTTTTTGCTAAAAAATCCAAGGCACAGAAGCAAGTCCTTGAAGCCATGAGGAAGGATACTAAACACAAGGTTGAAGCAACTAGAAATAAAAATAAAATAATAACAACGAATAATGTATGCCTTCAACTGAATTTCCCAATTATACTCATGTTGATATGTTTCAGTTACTTATCCAAGTTAAATTGTTTGCACCTTTTCTTGAAATAATGAGGATAGAGGAACATAAAAAAAAGTGGTGACCCTTATCAATGGTGCCACTATAGCTAGTAATGATTCAATGGAACCCACTCCATTTAAACTAAGTGAAAAGGACAAGAAAGGTAAAGAGGTTGAAGGAGTAATTACTAAGATTCCCCATATTTTCCTAGGAAATTTTGTGAGCACTTGCCCAGATAAGATAGATCCATTTTTTCTTACCTTGATGGTTGGGGGAAATTTCATAAAGAATTGTATTATTGACTCTAGCACATCAAACAATATCATGCCAGTTAAAATCATGGATGCATTAGGGTTAACGGTTGATAGCACTCATGGCAAGTGTTATGCCATGGATGCCAGGGAGGTCCCTATGGTAGGTGTGATAAATGAGCTCCCATATAGGTTAGCAACTTTCCCTGATATAGAGTTTAAAATGTGTGTGGTAGTGGTTGATATCCTGGGCACCTAATTATGGAATGTTATTGCCATGAAAATGGAGTGCATATATGGGAGGTAGTATGCAATGTGACATGTATTATGCCACATTTCCCATCGATGGTAAGAATGTCCAAGTAATGAGAGAATATAGGGTCCCACATATGTTGGAACATGTCCCTGAAGATGTCACAATTCTTTTCATAGAAACTCACATTGGTGAGTTCAAGGTAGAAGAAGCACCAAGAGAGATTGAGAGATATCCTACTCCTATAGAAAATGAAGTTTCAAGAATGTCTGATAAGGAAGGACTATGGAAAATTTACTTTGATGGTGCATGCTCCAAAGAAGGATCTATGGTAGGGATTTTATTAGTATCACCTACTAGAAATACTTATAAATTCTCTTTTACACTATATTTTGTTTGTACAAATAATGTAGCAAAATATGAAGCCTTGTTATTGGGATTGAAACTTGCTAAAAAACATGGAATCGGAAAGCTGATGGTGATTGGTGACTCTAAGCTTGTAATATCCCAAGTAAGAGCTAAGTATGCTTGCAAAAATAATAGATTGAGGCAATACAAGAATGCTATATGGGATTCCATTGAGTAGTTTGATGCTTTTGGAATTGATTGGATGGAGAGAGGACATAATAGAGTTGCTGATCTACTAGGTAATATTGCATTGAGACCTAATGATATAATTTTTATAGGAATTTCAAAGGTTGAGATACAAATAAGGCCCTCTATCCCTGACAATGTATAAAATTAGCATATTTTTAATGATGATGAGGATATCCTTAGATTCCTAAAATGTGGTGATAAATATGAAGGTTAGGAGATTGATTTTAATGGATTTGTAGAGAATACTGATGGACAAGACATGGTGTTTAGAAAAGAGGTCATCCAATTAAAGACAAAAAAATCCTCAAAGGCCTTGTAGCTCTTGAAAGGGTCTTTGATAGTCAAGTTACTAGTAAGGCCAAAGTAACTATTGCTCACCCAAAAGACTTAGAAGAAGTGAACTTGGGAACTGAAAATTCCCAAAAGAAAGTCTATATAGGGAAGAGGATGAAGGAAAAGGTAAAGGCAATGCTATTTTCTTTACTTAGAAAATACAGACATGTCTTTGGTTTTTCATATGATGACTTGAAAGCTTACAAGGAGGAATTGTTTTAGCATGAGATTCCTTTAAAGGATAATGCAAAACCTTTTAGGCAAAAGAAAAAACCAATTAATCCTACTCTATCTCCCAAGATGCAAGAGGATTTGGTAAAGTTGAGAGAGGATAGTATTATGAAACCCATTAGACATTCTTCATGGGTATCCAATCTAGTACAAGTGAGGAAAAAGAATGGTGACATAAGACTGTGTGTTGATTTCAAGAACTTGAATGTATCCTCATTAAAGGAAAATTAACCCTTACCTCACATGGAGACCATGTTACAAAAGGTAACTGGTTGTGATCTATTGTCAATGATGGATGTTTTCTTAGGATATAATCAAGTAAGAGTGAAGGAGTCTGAGTAGTACAAGATTGTATTTACTACTCCTTGGGGTACCTATGTATACGTAAGTATGCCCTTTGGCTTAACAAACACTGGTGCCACCTTTTAGAGAGATATGGATGTAGCTTTCTCAAATTTTATTGATTTATTTATGGTTGTCTATCAAGATGACCTGACCACTTATTCTAAGAAAGAAGAGGATCATTGCATTCATTTAGAGAAATTTTTTGTTAGGTCACTAGAATATGGAATATTTTTGAATCCAAAGAAATGTGCCTTTGGGGTCACCAAGGGAAAATTGCTAGGGCATATTATGTCGAAGGAAGGAGTAAGGATAGAACCTGAAAGAGTAGTAGCTATTGACAAGATTCCCCAAGCAAAAAATGTCAAGGGTATCCAGTAATTTCTTGGGAAAATAAATTTTTGAGAAGATTTGTAACCAACTTTGTGCAATTTACTAGAACTATTTCCAAAATGTTGAAGAAGAGTGAAAAGGTATTTTGGAGTGAAGAACCTAGTCATTATTTGAAGAAGATAAAACAAGCTATTAAAGAGGCTCTAGTTTTGAAGTCTACTAACTTCTCCAAACCAATGCATTTTTTCTCTTTTGCTTCTTTTCATACTATTGCAGCTATTTTACTACAAAAAAATGAGCAAGGTTTTGAATAGCCAATTGCATTTTTAGAAAATCTTTATAGGCTATAGAATTGAAGTATGATAGTACTGAGAAACAAGCCTATGCTTTGGTGAAGGTTGTAAATAATTTCAAAACTTACCTAAAAGGGGCTACAGTTATAGCTTTTGTACCAAGTGCAACTATTAAGGACATTTTTACTCAACAAGAGACAACATGAAGAAGGTGTAGATGGATCAATAGGATCCAAGAATTCAACATTAGGTTTCAGATTACCAAGTTAGTAAGAGGATAGGGCCTAGCAAAGTTAATGGTAGAGGCCAATTTGGAAGCTAATCAAGTTAATCAAATTGAAGTCATTGATGTTCCACCTCTCTATGATATGCAAACATGTGAATGGTATATAGGAATTATCCAATATCTGCAAACTTAATAATGTCCTACTGATATGGCTGACCATGAAGAAAGGACATTAAAATTGCATGCTATCAAGTATGTGATTATTGACAACATGAGCTATGGTGGAGAAGCTTGGATAAAGTGCTTCTAAAGTGTGTAGATGGAAAACAAACATTGGAACTTCTGCAAGAAATGCACAACGGGGTGTGTGGTGGTCATTACATGGAAAATACTATTGAACACAAGATTTTGAGAGCTAGATTTTGCTGGCCCACTATTTTTAAAGATTCTCACAGGTTTGTTAAAACTTGTGATGCCTGTCAATGATTCTCAGGAAAACTAAAGTTCTCATGAAATCTACCACTCAAACCTATGATGGTTGAAGCCCCTTTCCAACAATGGGGAATTGATTTCATTAGGGAAATACTAGAGAAATCTAGTGGAGGTCACTCATGGATTCTTGTTGCCACTAATTATTTTACAAAATGGGTGGAAGCAATACCTACAAAGAAGGAAACAAGAAAGGTGGTATTTGATTTTATGTTGAATAATATTCTTATCATATTTTGGAGTCCCTCAGAGAATTATCTCAAACAATGCTATGTTTTTTAGGCTAGATGAATTCAAGGACTTTTGTGAAAGGCATGGCATACAATTTTCTTATTCTTCACCTTACCATCCTCAAGGAAATGGTCAAGATAAATCTAGTAATAAGAGATTGATGAAGATAATCAAGAGAATTATGGAGAACAAAAAATCTTGGGATTCAAAATTAGAACTGGCACTTTGGGTAGCTAGAGTGACTATGAAAAAGGCTACTAGTTATTCACCATTTGGCTTAGTATATGGTCTAGAGGCAAGATTGCCACATAATAACTTACTAAAAATGTACAAGTTTTTGAATGAATATGATGAAGAAATTTGTGATGATATGCAGTAGAGGATAAATAATTTGGTGTATTTGGATGAGTTTAGGAGGGAAGCTCAAGCTAAAAAATTGAAGATGAAATTGCAAGTTAAACAATTATATGATAAAAAATCTTCTTCAAGGAAGTTTGAAGTTAACTATATGGTGTTAGCCTAGAATGAAAGAACTCAAGATAAGGGAAAGCATGGGAAATTTGAAGCATTATGGATGGGCCATTATTGATAGTCAGCACTCACAGAGAAAATTCATATTTTCTTCAGAGCCTAACAGGTGAACTTTTTGAACTACCAGTACATGGATAGTTCTTAAAGCCATACTTCTCTTGAGTATGTTATCTACCATGTACATTCTATTTTATATATTATGTATATAGGTGTGTTTTGTTTTTGTTTTGTTCTAGTCTTGCTACCTTGTCTGGGTAGTTCCCTGGTTTGGGTCCTTTGGTTCTAATTCACATTTTTGTCTGCTTCAACCTGAGATTTTTGGGATCTCACCATTCCTACAAGAGGCATATGTCCCCAGTCAGATCAACAAATGGAACCTTAATTCTCATGCCCCATCTTAAACCCTTGTTGCATTTAGGAGGGTTTTAGGATTTGTTTCCTTGAAATCACTCAAGCGTTCTATTTTGTTGTCGATTCCCTATTTCCCGTGTTGATGATGTTTTCTACACAATAATAACTCAGACAGGATATGAAATCCTATCTCTCTTAAAAGGTAAATCTCTATTAGAAAGCCTCAAGAAATAACCCCAAGGTCTCTAATGTCAGGTCTTGACAATGCATAAACAACTCAGTGATAAATGTGAAAATGATGGTAATCACAAAGGGACCTTACTACAAGCAAATATTGAATTTTTAATTTATCAGATCTGGCAATGTAATGATACTTCAATCCTAAATCTAACTAAAATGATAAATGAAATAACAAAATATAGGGGTTTCAAAGAGAGTTCTAAATTAAAACTACTCCTAAGATTAACAATGCAAATGATGAAATACTTGAAATGGACCAATCCCTAATAAACTAATTCCTACTTAACCTAGATAAATCTGTAATCTTATAGAGACAGTGCAATCTTCTAAGGTATTAAATAGTTTTAGATCATGAACATTCATCCAAGACTACCCAATCGCAATTGAAATGGATAATCTTTCACAATCGAACTTAAGAACAATAATTATAAGGTTTAGGTCAACTTTGCATTTAGAAACTAACAATCAACTAGCTACAAAAAGTATGGACTAGGGATTGCTATAAAGACTTCAAGCATCAAACCATAAACACCATTGAATCATCTAAATCTAGCATAAATCTAATAACCTTGAGCAATTTGAAAAGATATAATCATAAGAACCATGAAAGATAAGTCAATACAAAAGAGATCACTAGAAAATTACATTGTCTTCAATTGTATTGATTCACCAAATGACAACAACAATTCCAATGTTCTATGTTACAACATTTTCATGAAATGAACTAGCTTCTAACTCTTCTCTACTACTTATTCACTCTAGTATTAAAACAATCTATATTTTTTTCGCATCCCCTTACAAATGAGGCAGAATGCAAAATTTATAGAAAACCCCCAAAGCATGTTGGCCCAACTAATGTTTACAATAATAAATGGCCACAAAATAGGTCGGCCAAGAAGAATTCAAAATAAGATAAGATAGACATTAAATGCATGAACTCCATCCAGGTTGGCCTGGGATCTCCAATATAACTCAAACCAAAGCATGTGAAGGAGAAGAAAAATAATAGGGGAGCACAAATTCTGATGCAACATTGCATTAAATGCTTCCCTTTTTATCCTTAGTGTGCCTCTCCTTATCCTGTACTATCAAGAATTCCTTCTCCAAGTCGGCCAATGGTGGAGTAACCAATACTTTGAATTTACTTTCTGTATATTTAATTTCATCTCTTGAATGCTCAACCACCTTTTCCCAATCAATCCTAAGGGCCTAATATTTATCAATAACAACAATGTAAGTAGCCACATCCTAGCCTTGAACTCTTACCCCTAACCAGATGGAGGTAATATTATTCTAAGGGATATTACTCTTGATATCTATCTTGATTATTTCTACTTGAGAAATAGAAGACCCCTCAGCACTTGGATCCATCACCTTACCCCTAGTTCCACCAGTCACCGCTTTGCTTGACCCATCCTACACTCAACAAAGGAAACCATAATAAAGACCACACAAACCCAAGTAAATTATTCATAAAAAAACATATCTATCCTTAAAATGAGTCTCAAGATAAGCAAGGTGCCATTAAATCTCATAAAACATGAGGGTGATCCCACAATAGTGGTTTATAATTTTTGGCCAAACTGGACACTGAAATATTTGTTTTAACTAAATCTTAACTTTTAGGCACCTATAGCAGCTAAACCATGAGGAATTTGAAGATGATGCAAACTAGAGATTTGTGAAATTTTTTCAATAGATTCTAAATATATTTTTTTTCAAAATTTTTGGAATCAAATTGTACTTCTTTTTCCATCTCCCTCGAAAACTAGTTTTTTTTAGAAAACAACATTTTTTAAAAGTGACGCTCACCGTATAATGCATAATTTTTTTTCCATGAAGGATAAAATTATAAATCTTTCAAATTTAGATTTGCAACCCTGATATCTAGTGCTTCTACTTGGTTAGATAGTTTTTTATTGAATATTTTTTCTTTAATCAGGTTTCAAATTCAAACCAATTATAATTCAGAGATAGCGCGACCATATAATGCGCAACCTTTTTTGTATGTATCAAAATTCATTTTTTTTTCTTTGTTGGATCAAGGACTTCAATATGTGGTGCACTCATATTTTTAATTTTTTTTTTTAATAATTTTCTATTTTTCCACATGTGTAGAACAGAGAGTTTGATTTTCGGTGAAAAACCTACATTCACAAGAAAGAAAAAATAAATATAATAATTAAATTAAATTTATTTAAAATTATACTTTTTGGGAAGCTTATAATAAGGAATACATACTTGAAAAAATAAAATTTTAAATGAATTCATTTGATCCCCCAAATGGTAAATCAAAAGTGGTTTTTTATCAGCATTTTGATAGGTGTAAAGGAGACTATGTTAGAGGTATGGTTTAAAACTAGCGGGGTTCTATCCAAGGCGGTTTTATTTAAGGTAGTTTGATCAAACCCTCTTCAATTGGAATTTTTTAAAAGGAACTTTTCAAGGCTTAAATAATTATATTTTATAAAAATATGTGATCAATTTCAGCAAAAATTAGTTCCTCCTAAAAATTGTAAACCACTATTGTGGCAGCACCCATGATCATATCAGATTTCGGGTTTTAGGTCCACCCGTGGAATCCAAGCCAGGGAGGAACTTTGGAAAATTCCTAGCTGAACGGATTCTAGTGGAATAAACATGAAAACACCTATTAGTAACTTAATCTAATCATTATCAACCAAGAAACAACATGAGACATCTCAAAATAGGTCAAATTAATCATAAAAGGAATAGTCATTCATTAACAAGTCATGCCATCTCATAATCCTTCCTTTTCCACCAATTTCTAGGGAAATTTGGATGAGACAAATTTTTGCGAACAAAGCGATAGTCTACAAATTTCGAAAAAATCAAAGGAACAAAGGAATTTTGAGAAAAACTGGATGAAATGGAAATCCATGGGGAAGATGAAACTCTAGAAAACTACGAACTTTGGGAAAATTAAGAGAAAATGGAAAGTTGAGTAATTTTGGCCGAAGAGGAATTCTGTGAAGATCTAGATACGCCAAATACCATCATTTTCTCGTGACCTCATTCACTCAAATTGATCGAATGATCACAAATTTGAGGACCTTGGGTATGGAACTAGTTTAACTTGAACCTCCTACAGATCTTTGTATAATTCTAGGCTCACTCGAAAGAAAATTAAGATGAAATGGTGATTCCCTAGGCATGAAACCCTAAATTTTGACCATTAATGCACAAACGAAGCTTGGACTCAGATAACTTGAATTCTAGGTTCTCACAAAGGTTATTTACAGCCCACAAGCAAGCTATCTCTAGATGTGAATGAAAGAATGAACTCAAAACTTACTTGGGAAACCATAAATTAGACAATATCACGCAACCCAAGCCATGACATGCCCAAACATACAAGAATTTGAACTCCAAGAAAATCTATAATGCAAAAGAACTACTTACATTCATCGATCCAAAGCAAGGAAACATGTACATACCATTTGATGAAGTGGAAATCAATCTCAGAAATAAAAAATGATAGTTTATTGGTGCCCAACAAAGAACAACAATGATAATGCCCAAGAAATCACCACCAAATCCAACAATTTGCAAACCCAATGCTCCAAATCAAGTCTAACATTCAAAGAATAAATTCCTCAACTCAATTGAACATAGATGAAAAAGCATAATGGCATAAGAATCCCCAAAGATTGACTAAATACATCCCTCACAAATCGTACAAGGAGCATTAATGCAGCCAACAAGATAGCTAAAAACTAGAATATGAGAACCCGACGAGACAAAAGACATTCAGAAAAATCTAGCAACCATGAATTTTCAAAAAGACTAAAAATTCCTAAACCACGGTATAAAGTAGACTGAGCCAGACTTACAAAGGATCCGGGGAAATCCATCTAGAGTGGATTTTCCCAATAGCAGTGAAAAACCCGAGATAAGTCAAAAACTTAAGATTTTGAATGAGTACCATAAAGGGACCACCAAAACAAGAAGGATAAACACTTAAACTCATACCAAGGCAAGCTAAATCCCCAAAATTAAAGGGCAAAAAAAACAAGAGCTGAAGAAAAAGAGGGTCCTTGCTTTCAGTGGGGCGTGTGTGCGAAAAACTGCGCAACAAATGGCGACTCTACTGGGAAAATTCTCAAAGCATTTAATGATAGACAAGAATCATGAACCTAAAATCTCTGGTTTTGATCTCACTATTAGACAAACAAATCAAAATTTAAGATTAAAGAATTAGAACCAAAGGTAGGATTGAACCTTCCATAAACTGAAAATCCAAGTGTGTGCACATGAGTTCATTTCCCTCCTTGAGCTACTATAGAAACCAAGTTCAATCAAGTTAGGCTACGTAAAGATTCTAACTCCAAAAGTGACCCAGATAGAGCCTTGCTACTAGTCAAGCATCTATAGCCCTGACAAGGTTATTGTTGTGACTCTCTTGAACATATCTCTATTGCTAGCTAGGTGTCCATAGCCCCGATAGAGGTATTCGAATACCCCTGATAAGTTGAATTCATTTGATTTTCATATTTTCTCTTTTCTTTTTTTTTGTTATTTCTTTTCTTTTCATTTTTTTATTTCAACCCGTGAACAATGAAGTTCACACTCATGGCTAAGAACCACAATGGCGCTAAAGCAGAAATAAGATTTTTCACCTAACAAGACCTCACAAAGATTCCACGACAACCTCAATATTTTTAAGATGTATGAAAGATATAAGATTTCATAATACTTCTAATTCAAATGAAACTAGTTACCCATCCTCCTTAATTCAAACATTTAGATTGCTCGATGATAAAAAATACTTCAACCATCCATTCAAGACACATGATTAAAAGTTCATAAAGAAAATACTCAGAACAATCCCAGACAAAGAATATTTTCCATGCAGGTGCAACACATCAAAAAATAAAAGAAGAAGACCTCCAAAGCAGAGCAGAGCAAAAACACACCAAACCGAAAGCAAACCTATACTAACTCAAATAAAAAAAGAAAAGCAGGAAGGGAAATATACTCTAACCAAATCAGAACAAAGCAAACAAAAACATAAAGGAAACCTAATCTAACTATATACAAGGAAAGAGCTGCAAGAAACTCAGGATTGGAAATAATGCTTCAAATACTGTCCATTGATAGGCAATGGGATATCTTCCACAGTGAGAGTTTTCAAGAAAAAAGCATTATCTCCCATGATCTCTGAAATCTGGTAAGGGCCAAGCCAAAGTTTTTCAAATTTACATGCTCTCACTTACGATCATGGGATTTATCCCAGTAGAGAACCAAGTCAGAAATCTGAAAAGATTTTACCTTGCCCTTCTATCAAACCACCTTTTGACTACACCTTGATGTTTGGAAAAATTTTCTAAGGCTTCATCTCTTCTTTCTTCAAGGTGTAACAGCTCCTGCAGGGGGACATCACACCTTTTTTCTTCATCATAATATTCATTAATGAACTGTAAAGTAGGGATCCTTAATTAAATTGGGAATACAGGTTCCAAGCCACACACATGATGATAAGGGTATGTCCCTATGGAATTATTCTATCTTGTATGTTCTACCCATAGAGAAAATCTAAGTTGTGTGTGCCAATCCTTGGGATTCTTCTCTAGTAACTTACAGATGACTGTTAAGAGGTTTTTTATTGGAAGACTCCGCTAAACCATTACCTTGTGGTTAATAATTAGAGGAAGATTTTATTATGATCCCATGATCAAAATCCCAATTAGAAAATTTCAATGATGGAAATGTAGGACCATTATCACAAACAAAAGATAAAGGACACCCAAAGCAATTGATGATACCTAATTCAATGAAATCTATTACCACTTCAGAAGTACACTATTTGCATGCAAGAGCTTTAGTCCATCATGTAAAATAATTAGTGATAGTGAAAATATACCTATGCCTTGCAAAGGAAGGTGGATTGATAGGACCTATGAAGTCCACCCCCCACTGTGCAAAAGGTTTTACCTCAAAGACCGGTTGGAGTGGAAGAGTTGCATACTTTTCTCTAGTTGTTGCAGTCTGGCACACATGGCAAGTTCTAACATGACTGTGCATGTCCTTGAGCAATGTAGGCCAATAATAATCAGCCATCAAAATCTGATTTGCAGTGGTGTGTGCAGATCCATGGCTAGTGTTAACATATCTATAATGAAATTCGACACGACTCTCACAACTTCCTATCTTCCTAAGCACCTCAGGTAGATATTTTCATGATTTTTCTTATATAGAAGAACTCCCTTCAACATGAAACTATCACTCCAAAAGTGCAATTCCTTTCTTTGTACTGTATTAAGATGGTCAGGACACCTTTGAGTCAGGAGATAGTGAATGATATCATCATACCATTCCCCATGAGAAACATCTTCTAGGTTGTAATGTTGGGCTGCAAGATCTAGGCCTATTTATGCCATTGTCCTTGCAAGTCCTTGCCCTCTTACCAGCTTCATGGGTTGAATCTCAATATCATATTCTTGTAACATAGTTACCCACTTAGCTCTATGCTCTCCTAGCTCATTCTGCATCAACAAAAACCTGACTGCAGGATCAAGAACTATTGCAAAGACCTTGTATCTGAGGATATAGTGTCAAAATTTCTTCACAGCTCTGACTAAGGTGTAAGCCTGCTTCTCCACACTTGGGTATCTTAGTTCTGAATCTTTCAATGGTGCACTCATAAATTCTATAAGATGCTCATTTCCTTGATCATATTTTTGGGTCAAAATACCAACACATGAATGATCAGAATCAAACAAATATATATAGAATGGCTTAGAATAATCTAGACTTACCAAAACTGGAGCTTCAACAATAGCCCTCTTTATCTCTACTAATGCTTCCTTAGCTTTTTCACTCCATTCAACTTTGGCTTCCTCCTTCAACATTGCATTCAACAGCTTGACTATCTCTCTAAATCTAGTGATGAACTTCCTTACAAAGTTAATTTTACCAAAGAATGATTGCATTTCTTTCTTTCTAGCAAGAGGTGGGATCTTGAGTATAGCTTCCACTCATTCTAGATCAATGACAATTCATTTCTTAGAGATAACATGCCCCATCGATTTTCCCTCTGTAACTCCAAAGATGCAGTTCTTTGGATTAAGAGATATACCAAATTCCATGTACTTCTGAAACACCATACATAAATCTGCTAGATGATTACCTCTCTTCCTAGAAAAGATTGTTAGATCGTCCACATAAATGATTATGCATTTACCAATTATGTCTTTAAAGGCAATGTCCATATCCCTCTGAAATGTGGCCCCAACATTAATCAAACTGAAGGGAATTCTTCTGTAGGAAAAAGTGCCCTATTTTGTGGTGAAAGAAATTTTATGACTATCCTCATACTGCACCATTACTTGATTGTATCCCGAGTAGCCATCCAAGAAAGACATCATATGAGATCCATTGACAATATGAAGTACTTCATCTAGCAAGGGTACTAGATAATTATCCATTTATGATGCTCTATTGAGGTTCCTAAAATCTACACACAACCTGATTTCAACATTCTTCTTTCACACTGGAACTAGGTTCACCACCCAAGTGGAGTGCCTGACTAGGAATATGATCCTTGCAGACAGTAGCTTCTGCACTTCATTTTGAATTTTGGGTTCCATTAAGGCATTAATTGGTCTTTTCCTCTTTTACTCTTGGCCTCAGAGGGATAGTGTGAGTTATAATTGATGTATCATAGGTCTTCAAGTCTTCATAACTCCAGTCTCTCAAATCTGTATATCTATGTAACACGTCAATTATTCATTTCCTCTCTTCTAGAGTACATACTTTACCAATGAAGAAATTTTTGACATCATCATAAGTCCCCATATTATACTTTTCACATTGTCCACTAATGGACTCCTTCTTGGCATCCTATTCTTGATATCTGACCCTATCCAAATAAAAAAACATTTCTAACCACACCATTCCTCTAGGAATAGTATTAGTCTTGAAATTGATTACCCCTTCCATATCCATTTCTACCTCTTGGAGTTTAGTTTCATCAATAATTTGAGAAGCAAAGACATCCGAGCTTGTGATAAAATCCAAAATATTCTTATCATCTTCAAATACCTGGAAGTTGGTGACATTTTCCAGCACTGAACGGATTGGAGTTAACTCCATTATAAAATTCTTCAATCCAAAAAGAGACAGAGGTTACAATGTACTAGTTGCCTGAGCAAGGGAGTCAGATGTATATTTTTTACTTCATGGGATCAAATGAATGTTGAAAGCATCAAATCCTTCAATAAGGTCCCATAGTCTGTGTTTTCAATTAGTCATTCTTCTATCATGACAAGAGTATTGTCTCCTAACTTGCTTAACCACTAACTTAGAATCCCCGAAAACTTGTAGAATCTTGACCTTTTTCTTTAGTGCCTTTAACAACCAATGGAACAAATCCTCATATTCTGCTACATTATTGGTACGATGAAATTGAAGTATATGAGCAGCAAAGAAATTTTTACCTCTTGGACTGATTAACTCAAATCCTGCTCTAGCTCCTTGCTTTGATTTGGATCCATCAAATCGTAAAGTCCAACAACCAGCAATTGTAGACTTCCTTGTATCTCTTGCTCTATTGTTGCTAGAAGGTTCTTCAGAATGCATCACTTTCTTTCTTTTAGGGTCCTCCCGAACATTCTGGATATTAATTTTGACTATTGGGATGGGATTGATACATTTTTGCACTTGTTCCACTACAGTCTAGCATAAGCAACAATCCAATTTAGAATGGGAGGTGTTATGAACCCTACACAAATTTGGCAAGAGAAAATCTCTAAAATTCATTTCCCTACTCAACTAAATATGATCCTCAATGCACTTTTGAATGAATTCCTGGAAATTGTCCAGTAAACTCAGTTGACTATCTTTAAGATCATCGTCATTTTCAACTGGTTCCACCAAGGCTTTAGTACTACTGTATTTTGTTGTAAGGTCGATAGGAATTGTATGGAACATAAGGATTTCTTCTACATCAGACTCCTCAAAAGGGGCTGCAAGCATGTAATTACCCATACTTACTTCCAATATTAGAATTTCATTAGAGGAATTTTGATATTCTATAATCATGTATTTCATCCTCGGTTCTCTTTCAATTCTAATATGATTTGGAACTTCCTTCCAATGAAGCCACATGTGAGAGTGATCAGTTGAGACATATCCATTCAAGGCCCTGGTGAAGTCTCTTCCCAAGATTAGACCATAAGCATCAGGTATATCAGCCACCTATATATTAATAACCTGCTGAATTCTAGGATCAAAAGCAACCTACATATGAATCATATTTAATTCCCCTACAACATTAACTTCAGTTCTATCCAATTGTGTAACTTTCTTTTGGGAATCAGAAGGGGTAATACCCAAAGCTCTATAGACACAAAAGGTCATTACATTGGTGGAAGCACTTGAATCTAATAAGCAATTGTGCAAGTTCTTACCAAATATATGAACAAAGATCAAGAATGGAGGAGTGTCTATTTTCCCTTGAAACAGATTTAAGGGAGTATCCACTTGAGCAACTTGAGTTCTATCTTTCTCTTTTCCCTTATCTCTAGGAGGGACATGAACTTGATTATGAGTCTAATTTTTCCTTCCTACCATTTGAGAACTAGATGCTTTTTTGATACTTTCACTAACTGATCTATCTTGTGATATGGAATTTGCATTGTAAGCTCCTAGAACTACACTCCTAATGGTCAGAACTCTCAATAATTCAAATACAAAGAGGCTTACCTTTAGCTTCTTGAGTTCTTTTGCAACATATATGGCTAGTTGTTCCTCACTCAGATCAGTAGGAGTCTTAGATCAACTCAATTGAACAAAGATGATAAAGCATAATGATATAAGAATCCTCAAATATCGACTAAATACATCACTCACAAAATAATACAAGGAGCATTAATGCAACCAACAAGATAGCTAAAAACCAAAATACAAGAACCCAACGAGAGAAAATATATTCGAAAAAATCCGACAACCACAAATTTCTGCGAAGACCAGAAATTCCTAAACCATGGCTTAAAGTAGACTAAGCCAGACTTACAAAGGGTCTGAGGAAATCTGTCCAGAGAGGATTTTCCCTAGAGCAGCGAAAAACCTAAGATAATTCCAAAACTTAAGATTTTGAATGAGTACCATAAAGGGACCGCCAAAACAAGAAGGATAAAAACTTAAACTCATACCAAGGCAAGCTAAATCCCCAAAATTAAAGGGCCAAAACAAAAAGTGCAGAAGAAAAAGAGGTTCCCTACTTTCAGCGAGGCATGCATGTGAAAAACTATGCAACAGCCCGTTGTCAGTCACTATTTTAATTTTTTTTATTAGGATACTAGTTCCCTCATCATGGGTCCACAAAGGTTTGTTATAATGATTTTGGGGTTCTTAAATCTTTTTCTATCTATTGTATCATCCTAGGAAGTACCCTCCATTAAAATGACTAATGAGCACAAGCCTAAAAGTTTTCACTTAAGTTCAATCGGCCTTATGTCCTTATCACTCATCATTGATCACTTTTGAAATATATGTTTTAAATCAGCGAGGAGTGATGAGGTGATATCTCTTTGATATCGCTCATCATGAATTGTTCCTTGGAATTTTGATTGCAAATAGCGATGAGTGAGGTTCTTAAGGGAACACTTATCGCTAATGATTTTTGAATTCTTAAAGTTGTAATAGCGATAAGTGATGACTTATGAATTTTTGATCATAGTTTCATTGCTCATCACCAATATGTTATGAAGAGATTGTTTTAAATTAGCAATGAGTGAGAAGATGAGTTTCCAATTGCATCACATCTCGCAAATTTTTCTTGATCACTAAGAGGAGGATTAGCGATGAGCAATATGGTCCCTTATAAGGAATTTTCTCTCACTAACTTGATTACATTCTACTTACGATATATTTTGTGCCATTGATTGTTATCCAGGTGTATGTGTCAAACTATGGTGCTTACATCTCTTGTCATTCATGGAAGTCAAGGTGCAAAGTTGAAATACGTTCGAGGAGTGATGAAGATGAATGTGATCAGGAAACTAGCCACAAATCTAAGGGCTAATATTTTATCACTAGAAGCACTTGCATCACTGATAAAGTTGGATGAGAACAAAGTAAATCAGTGATTGGCAACCATCACCACATGAAGAGGCAACATGGAATAATCCTAAGGATTTCGTATAAAGAATAAAGGAAGGTAGCAAGGTAGATCATTAACCATTGATACAATTTTAAAGCTGAAGGCTAAATGATCAAGGTTTAAAACTAAATGTCTAATTATACGTTTGCTCGTGCAAACTTACTATCAAGTATTACTGGTGACATACTCCCCTCTTGATCGTAACAAAAAAGTTAGATATCTAGTTTATTGTGCATCCTAATTCATTGGTTGGAGGAAGGAATACCATAGGCCGAATAATTTGCAAGGAGAGCTCCAGAAATCATCAGCAACCAGAGTGACACTACTTTCATCTAGGTAAGAAAAATTGATACTTCCTTTTAATTGAGGTAGTAAAGTGAATTCCCTGGAAAGCTGATAGGAAAATTGATGGAATGTGCAATTTAGTCTTTTCTAGTGATTTCAATTGGATAATTGAGCACTATCTAAATCGTAAAGAAGGTTATCCTGTTCAATAATAGTGTTTTATCTTGTCATAATTGTGAAGGGTTTTATTTGGTTGTAAGAAATTGTGAATCCTAGTTTCCATTTGCGTTACAAGCATGAGTGACCCAAAGCCTAGTGAATCTAGTGTTAGACCAGAAAATAAACCAAAGCAAAAGAGGGTTAAAAGACTTAAAAATTAGAATGCTTTAGCTGAAATTAAGCCTAAACTAGTGATTATTTCTAACCCTTTTCCTGATACCCCTGTGGCTTCCACTAGATCTAGAAGTGCAAAGAGACAAACAGAAAAAATTATTTAACAAACTTCTAAAGGTATCATAGAGGGAGGGTCACGAATTGGTAAAAGGCCCACAAGACAAGTTGTTACCACTAGGTTGATTGATAATGCTATTGAAATTGGTGAAAAACCCCAGCCCCAAAGTGGAAGGAAATTGTTTTGATATGCTTTCAATAGGCGAGATTCTAGTAAGCCTGTATGCTATTTATGGTGGTTGAACCTTGGAAAGTTAGTGGTTCCAAATGTGTTTGTGGAAGTTGATTTAATGGTAGAGCTAGCAAGGCACTATTACCCTACTAATGGGAAAATCAAAAGTGAGAATGGTGATATAATTTTGGAGGTGAAAAAGGATAAAATGCTGGTTATATTTGGGTTAAATCCCAATTATATTGGAAATTTTAGGCGTTCTGAATTTATGTTGAATATGAAAGGAGAAAATTTTCATATAGAGAAATAATACTTGTGCAACATAGAAGGAACAGGAAAAAAAACTTCACTCTCTAGGATGCTTAACCTTTTGAGTGTGAAGAACTTGAAGATTATTTCAAAAACACTTACTATTATTTAAACCAAGTGCTAGCTTGGGATTTTGAGGTTACAATAGCCCCTAATTTTTTGGTGATGGTGGCAGATATACAGGAATACAATTGAAACACTATTTTTGATCAACTAACTTTGTTGCTAAGCGAATGCATGGGGATTTTCTCAATTTAAAAAGGGAAGTGCTCCCTCTATCTTTCCCCCATTATTCCTTATTGATGCATATGCTCTCATGGGAAGGGGATTATGAGTGGAAGAGGAATTAAATCTGAAGATTAAGGATAGTGAAAATAATGCTATCCCTATGCAAATGTGGACATACATTTGTGATGAGGATTGCTCCAAATCCAATTACATCTTATTTTCCAACGTTATAAGACATGGTATCTTAGAGTCATTGGGTGTGGCCCACCTAGATGTATACTTTCTCTAGAGATCAAAAATATTTTGCGCCCAAAGGATGTACTAGGCTCTACAACAACACATAATTGGGCCAACTAGCTTCTACATTCTAAATATACTTTGATCAGGGTTTATGGAGCTAAGGTGGCACCCCATTTTTTACCCTTGTATGTCTCAGACATATTGGATTTCATGGAGCTCATGTGGCAAATTGATGTTATGGATTATGAAATGTTTAGAAAAGGTAGAAAGGGATCTGTAGTACATCCCCAATGTACTTTTGCTTACTTCAAGATCATTGCCCCTGAGGGGTATGGAAAAATGGGTATTATGGTGAATAATAGAGTTTTTGATCGAGAAACCTTGAGGAAAAGATTATGAAAAGGAATGCATTCTACATCTGTCTATACAATGAAGCTGCAAACCCTTTGGAGAGGTCCTTTACCTTAATAAGTGAGTATCAATTTGGTGAGTTTAAGGTAAAGGTAAAGGAGGTTGTAGACAAATCCCAGGTCCTCTTAGAGAAAAAATCCCCTTAGAATTACCGGTAATTGGAAATGGAAAAATCCATAGGTATTTTTGGAGATCAGTTTGGTTCTTAAAAAATAACCAACAAAACCTAAGTTCCCTACAATAGGCGGACCTAGATCCTCTAAACAAGTAAATACTCAACCCTATTATGATAACAAAGTAACAAACACTCCTAGTACCAACATCAAAGTAACATATGGAAAAGGCTTCACCATCTTGAGAAGACAAGGATGTGACACAACAAGTGAACATGGAATTCATAAAATCTTGGAGAAAAAACTAACCAATGAAAACATAAAGGGATTAGGATACCAAGATTTCTGTCTTATACTGAAAAGCATCCTAGAGAATATCTAAGACTCTGAAGTGATGGTACGATGATCTTGGATTCTCCCCTGACTTAAATATAATTCTTCGTAAAGAACAACCACTAGATTATAACAATAAAAAGGATAAAGATAGAATCATCTCAAGACCTCCAGCCCTAATCCCATCTAGAGAAGTTGGTGAATCTAGGAAATGCAAGAGGCCTTACAAATTACAAAATTTACAACCTCTTCGTCTACCACTTGAAAGTGAAATAAAATTACAAATCATTCTCAACCAAGGGTTAATATTATTATCACTTATGAACCGACTTGTTCTATATCCTAAAGATGCAAAAGTTCCACATTGTGCATATCATTGGGTTCTTGGACATAATATTGATGAGTGTCATGCATTGAGGGAAATATTGAGCAAGTATCACTTTGATGGCAATAATTGCTATCCAGTGATCACATAACATACCCTCCCACTCTTTGTCATCTATTAGTTGTAGAATACTCTATTATCACTATTACATGATCCTTTCTCATTACCTACCTCAACCCATTCCTATCTTGCACTCAGTGGGGACAAGAAGTAGATGGCCTTTTCCTAGTAAGGAATTTATTGATGTCCCTTAGTTTCTTTATCTACCTTCCATTTGTACAAACTGAGATTGGGGAGGTAGATGACTTGATTTAGGTTAACTCACCTATGCATTACTAGTCTTTTTCATTTTCTTTTTTTCTTGCATGTGTGTAACGTGATCCCCTATGATGTTTTGTTTGATGTTTCTCTCTCGATGTGAATTCCTTTATTTGTACCTTCATTCTTATATATGTCATATACTTTCACCTTTTCATTGATCTTTTTCCTTCACATTTTCCTTTTCATTTGTCTTTTTTTCTCCTTTTGGGAATGATGCAAGGCATCAAGAAATTCCTGTCTCCCTCAAGTTGACCCAAAATATTTTTCATTATCTTTTCTTTTCCATTCATTTTCCTTTTAATTTATCTTGTGTTTTCCTTTTGGGGATGATACAAGGCATTCATACACCCTATGCCTCTTCCATGTTGACCCAAAAAGAGTCTTTCTTTTTCTTTTTTGTCACTCTCTTTGTGTCATTCTTCCAGTTTTATGTGTATTTGAGGAATGATGATAGTTTCAAGCTTTCAAAAAACATTGTAGCAAAGAACATACTAACCAAAAATCAATAGAGCCCTTATGTTTTTGGTGTTTTCATTTTGGGGGCAACCCCATTCATTTTCTTTTCTCTTGCATGAGCCAAATTTACTCGAAAAAATCTGATTGGGCATAGGGCTTTCAAAGTTGGCTCTCATGTCTTCCTTCTTGTTTGCATTTTCATTTTCTACTTTAAATTAATTGCTCACAACATGGTGTTAGCAATTTCTTTAAAGTGGGGGCATACATTGGCATTATTTTAGCATGATTTCACTTTCATTTATTTTTCCTTTTTCATGTTCTTTAATGTGATTTTCTTATTTCACATGACACATTTTCCTCTTTGTGCTCACATGGAGAGTAATATCCTTCAAGAGTGTGATCTATCTCAACATATTATATTCCCCTTAGTGGTGATGCAATGCGATGCATCCCTTAAGTGGTGAATCTTTTATTCTTTGATTGGTCCTCTCTTGGAGACATTAGGACTGATGTCCCCTAAGAGAAATATCTCACATGAACTAAGAAAATTCCCTCTAAACATTCTTGTTTCTTGTTGCATATTTGTTCCTTTTGTCCTTATTAAAGTCATGGAGGTATGGCTTTGATATGGACTCCATGGGACTCACTAGGTGAACACCTAGCTTCAATAGCCCTTGTGAGCATGCTTTTTGGTACCTTATTAAAGTGATGGAGGTATAGCTTTAATATGGTCCCTTGCGGTTTACCTAGTAGAAAACTAGCTCCCACTAGCCCTCATGAGTGTGCATTTTGTTTGCATAGTGGATAATTTGTTCCACTTGTAAACCATTTTGGAAAAATAACCTAGACCCTGACCATCACATTGGATGGATAGTCAATGCTTGATCCATTGTAGTTTTCCTTTTTTCCTTTTTCTTTTGCCTTTTTCTTATTTCTGATGGTGTATGTTTGTGATCTAGTTATGGCTTCATATATCATCCATAAGTATGTTCCTTTATGATTATGTTGGTTTTTCCATATGATCTTGATCTTGGGGGCTTGAACACCCTCTTGATTATTGTTATCCTATCTTGCTAACATTTGTACATTTGAACCCCCCTTGATTGTGTGGTTGTGTCATCCTATCTTGCTAACATTTGTACATTTGAACCCCTCTTGATTGTGTGGTTGGCTACTTTAGTGTGAGTTTGAAGCAATTTCATCCTCTCACTAAAGTGGGGGCTAAATTTAGTGTAGTAAAATGCATACCCTTGCATTTCACACTTGTTTAGGTCCGCAATGCTTTATTTATGCTCATTTATGGCTTAATTGGTCCTATTTTGCGTTCATAAATCCCTATGAATAACATATTTTTCTTGTTAATCCTAACATTCTCCAATGCATATATGATAATTTAATGACTCCATTAGTGTGTCCCTAATTTTTGGGTTGGGACTAAAATGCCACCTAGGGTGGCTTAGTCCCACAAGGCTCTCAGGACCCTAATTTTGAGATATCCTAACTGGGCCCATTTTTGGTGTCTGTGCCCCAAGCTTTTAGGATGTGGGGGTGTCTTAGTCCTTCTTAAGTCATTTTAGGGATTTAATTTCAAATTCTGGGAAGATTTAGCCTCCTTTGCTTATTGAATTCATATGGCAACTTGGTGTAATATAATTTCAAGATATTAATCATAAGTATAAATACAAGGCTCCTTCATTCATTTCAACCCAAGTCTTTTGTGAGAGCTTTTATCATAGCATAATTGAGTTCACAAGAGCATCATATCAAAGAGTTTATTTTATCACGTGTGTTGTTGTACTAACATTTGTGATGTAAGGTTTTGATTCAAGCAAGCAATGCAAGTCATATCTATCAATCATTCAAGATCCATATCTATTGTAGATATTACACACAAGTTTTACATATTTCACAAGGGTTTGGTGAGTTATAACATTGCATGTTGTTTATTCACAATTTCCTTCATTATTCTATTTTATTTCAAGGTTTAATTACCAACAAGGGGTCTAACCAATGAAAACCCCCATTCACTAACAAACAACAAGTTTTTCCATCTTGCATATTTGTGATTGCAGATCTAGGTTGTAAACTTGAAGATCACCTAGAGAGTGAAAAGTTACAAAAGCTACAAAGTTGCATTAGAAAGTTGTCATCTTCACAGAAACTCACCTATAAGTTGAATAAAAAAGTTTTAGAACTTGATATTCGAAGGAAAGCAAGTGTATACCTTGGAGATCAAGATCTTGTTTAGGGTATGTGTAGGATCATGGAAAAAATAGGCCCTTAATTGGCAAAAAAAATTGAAAAATCAGAGTTAGGCAACTTGATGTAAAAATTTGAATAAGTTTTCTATATTATTTTAAAAATATGTAAGAATAGAATTTGTAGAAAATTGAATGTGGTTTCTAAACTACTAGGTTTGTTTAAAAAAATTAAAAATCTATTTGGTAAAAATTTAAAATTTCAATGCAATAGTACTTAAATTTCAGGGAAAAAATAAAAAGTAGGTTTCTACCTAACCACCCTTTACCAAAATAAAATGATAATGTTTTTTTTATGAGATTTTAGATATAAATAGAGGAATCATGTCCTAATGTTTTTGTTATGAGATTTTAGATATAAATAGAGGACTCAAAACTTCATGAAATTATTTTTTTCTTTTTTTAATCCTATATTATGCGAAGCATAGAATGCGGTGCATGTTTTGGATTCAAAAAATGTGATACCGTTTGAAAGATATAGTTGTTTTTCAATCAGTCTATCAATCAAGACTTTAGTCATAATTTGAATAGAAAATGAATAATAATTACTTATTAAATTCAAAGTAAAGCATAATTTATATTGGTGAAAAGTTGAGAATCTACTTTAAAAACCACTTTCATTTCATCAATTTTGCGTAAAAAATAAGTTGTTAGCCACATACCCATCATATTGCCACTTTTTGGCCCATCATGATCCTGCACATACCCTTCAAAGTTTGTAAAAATTCAAAACAAGACTAATACACCATCTTGGGCGTCTTAGACCTCCTGAGCAATTTTTTCAAAGATTCCTTCAGATCCAGTTTCGACATCCGAAACCTCTATATTTGCCTTGAAAAATAGTAGCGAAAATAGTATGCCATCCTGAACATCTTAGTCCACAACATTTATTGGCAGCTTCTTCACATTTCTATAATCCTCACATCTCCAGACTTCCCAGTTATAGACATACTATCTCCTTGTCGCATAATTTCATCATTTGCATGTCTCATTTAGCTTACATTTCTAGTTTTTGGTCATTTTACATATCACACTATATTTTTGAACATTTTCTTTTCCAAGCATTTTCTTGGTGGTTAGGCTCTTAGAACTAAAAGAACCCCCTTCCTGGGACCTTCCTAAATGTGAATTGACTAGTGCAAGAGCACCCTCATGCTTAAAAAGATCAAAATGCTTAAATTTGGGTTTTTTTCTTGTTTTGTGTTGTTTGATATAAATAAGGTCATTTTGGACCATTGATTATCATTTGAAGTCATTGATGATGTTTTGGAGTCATTTGGGTAAAAGTTGCAAAAGTGGTTAAAATGTTGTCAATGTTGTAATGACAACTTTTCAATTGTAATGAAAACTTTTTGAAGGTTTGTTAAAATTTGTTAAATGGTAGTTGTAGGTTTGTTAGGGGAATAAATTGATTATAAAATCATAAATAAGATCCTGCAACTTGAATGGAGGTTTGGTGTGCATATTGAAGAATAACTTTTTGAATGAAGACTTGAATTTTCTACAATTTCCAATGTTTCAGTGTTGTTATTTGTATTTTTACAAATTTTACCTTGAAATTAATGACCTCCAAATATTATGGTTGGAAATATAATTTAGAAATATTTCATTTGGTTTTGGTTTTGTTAAATTTCATTAAGTTTAGATAAAGTTATGACATTTTTTGTAACAACAGGCCTGAATCTGCCCTAGGTTTCCAACAAGAAAAAAAAATCCATATCTTTACTTCCCTCCATGGAAAATCTCTAAAAATTGGTAAAAAAGTTATTTTTTGAGGATATATAAAAACCCTTTATAGGATATTTAGATTTGTTCCATTTTGATGAAATTATTAATGAAATTTTGTTTGCATTTTGGTGTAGATAGTCCAAAAAAAAAAAATTTAGAAGTAGGATAGTCAAATTTTGAGCCCCTTTGTACCAAGCAACGCTACCTTATTTTTGGATATGTGTAAGAATGGTCAAATGGGTATCCTAAATATGTATCATTTTCTATAGATCAGGTCTGAGTCAAAAGATATGTCCAATTTTTCATTTTGAAAAGTTACAAGCAAGAATGAGGGTTTCTGATGGAAAGCCCACTTTTTGATGAACAAAAACATTTGTTTAATATTTTTTTAAGTTTGATTACCATTTCTCTACATCAAATTGGTGTTAGAGTCTAAATTTCTTAGCAAGATAAGTTTTTGGAGTGTATGTGTTGTCTTTTTGCAGGTTGAAGCAAGAACCTGGATGTCAAGAGACTAGGTAGTGAAGAAAGAAGGAAACCTAGGTGAGGTATCATGAAGACAAGAAGAAACAAGGTGAAAAAGAATTTCTTGAGAAAGGAGAATGAAAATTTTAAGAATATTTTTCCATGGAGACTTGTAGAGTAAGAAGGTACCAAGCAAGAAACAAGTGATGAGAAAAGAGAAAAGTGAGATGAAAAAGAAAAATGAGAAGGATGAATAGATAGAAGTGAAACAATAGATAATGGAGTTGAGGTGCACCTTGAAAGAAATGAAAAAAATAATGGAACTTGAGATGCAACAGTTGCTTGAGGGAGAAAACTAAGAAAGTTGTTGGCATTTACCAATAAGAAAGAGGATAAAGTACCCTATCAAGAAAATCATTCAGAAGAGAAGAAGGCAAGAGAGAACAATAGAACGAGACATTGATAAATCTTTGTTGATGATGGAAGAGAAAAATCCATCTGAGGAAGAGGAAAAATGTGAAGAAAATGGGTCCCTTGAGACTCAATATTTTATTTCTAACAATGTGTGTGAGTATGTGTTTACAAGTGTAGAAAATGAAAATGGAGATGGAAAAGAGTCTAAAGAAGGAGGGGAAGTGCATACATTGAATGAATATAGTTATACAAATGTAGCACACTATGGGGATGAATATGTTGACAAAATAATCAAGGTAATGGTTGTATTTTATGATTTTATGGATGATGAATATGCTGACATATTGTGTTTGAATGATGAAGATGAAGACATAGATGGTGGTACTAAGGCATATGAACGAGAACTTAAATTTTGGTACCTTGAAGTTGAGAAGATGCTCTGTAAGAAATGGTACAAAAATAAGAAAAAAGATCCATGAAAATTTGTAGATATGGACACATTGTAGAAGAATTGGAAGACCAAGAAGAAAAAGAAAACCTCCAATCAAGTGGACTTGATTTTTTCTTCCCCTTGGGAGTATGGTGCAAGAGCACCCTCATGCTTAAAATGCTCAAAATCCTCAAATTTTGGTTTTTGTCTTTTTTTTTGTTGTTTGATGTAAATAAAGTCATTTTGGACCATTAATGATCATTTGAAGTCATTTGTGAAGTTTTCAAGTCATTTGGGTAAAAGTTGCATAAGTGGCGAAAATGTTGTCAATGTTGTAATGACAACTTTTTAAAGGTATGTTAAAAGTTGTTAAATACTAGTTGTAGGCTGGTTGGGGGCATAAATTTATTGTAAAAGCATAAATATGAGCCTCCAAGTTGAATGGAGGGTTGGTGTGTAGATTGAACAATAATTTTTTGAATGAAGACTTGAATTTTCTACAATTTCCAATGTTCCAGTGTTGATATTGGTGTTTGTATGTATTTTAATTTGCATTTAATGGCCCAAAAGTGGTATGGTTGGAAAAATAATTGAGATATATTTCATTTGGTTTTGGTTTAGTTAAATTTCATTAAGTTTAGAGAAAGTTATGAAATTTTTTTTAACATATCTGAATCTGCCCTAGGGTTTCCAACAAGCAATAAAATTCCATATATTTTCTTGCCTCCATCAAAAATCTCTAAAAAGTGGTGAAAATTTATGTTTTCAAGGTATCTAAAAACTCTTTAGAGTATATTTCATATTTTTTCATTTTGATGAAGTTATTAATGAAAGTTTACTTGCATTTGGGTGTAAACAGTCCAAAAAGAACCATCTTAGAAGTAGGACAGTCAAATTTTGAGCCCCTCCATATAAAGAAACCCTACCTTATTTTTGAATATGTGTAAGAATGGTGAAATGGGTATCCAAAATCAGTATCTTTTTCTATATATCAAGTCTAAGTCAAAAAATATGTCCAATTTTCCATTTTAAAAGGTTACAAGCAAGAATGAGGGTTTGTGAAGGAAAACCCACTTTTTGATAAACAAAGACACTTGTTTAAGGTTGTTCTTGAGTCTGATTACCCCTGATTTTCATTGTTGATGCACCTTGTGAGGTTGTTAGTGAATCCAATTGGGACTCCCAGGACATTAGTGGATGATTGGTGGAAAAAGCATGATATCTTTAGGTATCCATTTTTCTACACATTAAGGAGTTATGTTCCCTAGTTTAGTGTAAGGGTCAAAATACACATTATAATGGGTATTTCATATAACTTAAACTATTGATGGTATGTGAAACTATAAGAATGAGGTCTTAATAATAGTTTGACAGTGGTTGTTTTCATACTCATGTCAGTGTTCACACTTGTGATGACAAGAATATTTGTTTTGTTACAATGGTCATACTATTCTCATGGGCTTAATTGAAGTATCGTTCAATGGAATTTTCATTGGTAAATGGATCAGTCTTTCTATTCTTTGCATTAGTTGTCAACTGATAATGCACAATGGTAGTGCTTGGAGGTGCATGAGTTAGTAGTTTCAATTGATCTCAAAATTATTATTTAGGTGTGATATAATACGCATGCTTGCTTCAAGTAGATGCTTCATTTGGGGCAACAACTTTGTTTGGAAATGGTAAATGATATAGGGTTTGGATAGTGTCACACTTTGTAAAGACATTGAACTTACAAAAGTATGGTCACATTGGAATCAAGTTAACAGTGGTTTTGCAATGCTTGATAGTAACTTGTGAAATGATAGTGAGGTGGAATTTACTCTTGCTATGTCTTTACAGAATGATATGGGCTATAATGATATCAAATAGTTGGTTATCTGTGTCGTACTAGTTGACAGTGGTGCTATTAAAACTTAGTGACTATCATTTAGTGTGTTGTGAAGCAATCCTCTGCATAGCTACATCTCCTTACATGATTTTTCCTGCCTCTAGAAGTGGTGTGATTGAGTTAGGACAATCATTCTAGTGTTGGAAGGACAATGGTATGAATATCATCTACTATGAAAATATGGTTGTCTACACTTTTTTCTTATCGACAACTCTTATCACCATACATTATTTTTTCTCATACCCTTTTCTTGCATCGGTCATAATGGTGGGTTGTACTTGGTGATAATGAAAAATGGCTTGCGTGGTGTTTCTTGAAGATGACATTTTGCAAAAAAAAAAATCATCAAGAGCCAACTAGGAACAATCTCTTGTTGGTGTTGATGATTGTATGTTCATATTGTATTTGGATAGTGACTTGCTATTTTGGTTTCAGAAGTTAAGTGACTCTACTTTCAGTAGCAAGATCGTGTTGCATGGATCTAATACTTGTTCCTCTATTTTTTCAATTAAATGGTTTCATGGTCTATGACTATGATATTATTCGATGGTGTGGACTACCTATGCTACAATTTATGCATTTTATACACTATTTACTAATGTTGACTCTAAATATCTCAACAGGCTATAGTGTGCTCTTTTTTATTACATGTCTATTTTCTCAGATAGTGGTAACCACATGATAGTGATTTGATGAAAGGATGCATTAGTGGTGACCTTATGAAAAAGACAGTTAGTGGAACAATTCAATGTACTTTGGATGCAAGTTTCTTGTTGAGTGACATCTTTGCTTGATGACAATGACACTCTTGTTTGTAATAATAGTTAGTGACTTAATCATGACATTTTTTATGTTAATGAATCTTTAAGGTCTTCTTGACAGGAGGAGTGACTCGCAAACATAGTTTAAGAGTTTTAGATAGTTGGTTTCTTGATGCTTGGTTCATTCCTATAGGTTGATCTGCTAGTAATATCTTGCTTTCATAGTTTCACTATTTTCTATAGTGGCTCTTTGTTGATTTTGTCCCATTTGACCTTTGGCATATTTTTAAAAATGGGGACAATGATTCATTTTTCAGTTTTATCACATTTTTTAAGCTAGTTTAGTTTTATCACAACTTGGTTTACTTGGTTATTCAATTTTATGGTATTTCACATTCATAGTTTTCATAGCTTGTATTCACATCTTACATTCAGTTTTTAGTTTTATTATAGTTTGGTAGCTAGTTTAGTTTTTCCATAGCTTGGCTTACTTGGTTATCAGAAGTGCATTACATTCAATGGCTAGTTCTATAGGTGTTAATTGTTGTGATATCTACATTCATGTACTTGGAAGTTTTGATGCTTCTACAAGTTCTACAGGTGTTATTCTTTTAGGTATTTGGTAGGTTTGACATCAACGCAAAAGGGGGAGTTTGTTGACCCCTTTTACATTAAGTTTTTTTCATTGATTTCAAGATAGGTTGTCACCTTGATACACTTATGTAAGGCTTAAGAATTCATCAGTTTGATATTTGGTTACTATCATTTAGAATTTTTTTGATATTGTGACAACATTAATACATGGACTTCAAGGAAACTCTAATACATGCAGACATGAACCTTGACTTAACACTTGGAACATTTGAAGTTTAGACCAACACATGGTATTGATCTTTGGTCATTATGATGTTTATTACATTCATGCAAATAAAGGCTATGGTTTTAATTACTGAAACAATTATATGTGTTTTATTTTGCAATGTGAAAGGTTATGATGAAAATGTTGACACAATGTTTTTGACATCAGTTTTCCCTAAATCTTATCATTTTGCAAAATACAAGGCATTGTTTCACAACTAAGTTGGGGATCGAAAGAGATATGGAGAATGGTGGTTTAGTGGCTGGTTATTGCGAAAAATAATTTCAAGGTTTTCTAGGTAGTTGGTTTTCAAAGTTTACAAGGTTCGTTCAACTTCACTCTTGCAAGATACAAAGCTTTTAAAGCGGTAACATGTTCTATGAAACCATAGTCTAAAAATGTTTTTGTTTCTAGTCTAAGGGTTGTTGTTTGTGCACGGTTAATTCTATTTTTGCTTGAGATTGTAATTTCGGTTCTTCCTTCATACCCTAGGTCAACTAATTGTTTAAATCTTTCAGTAGTTTCAATGTTGATAGCAATTGAATTTTTTGTTCCATTGTTTATACACCATTTCAAACTTGGTCTTCTTATTCATCATGGTGTTACAAATAGTCATTATTTCTTTCATGTATGGGTTTATACTCTTGTGTTATTGAACCCTATTACTAGGGCACATCATGAATGTATTGTGGTTCATTTATTACTGTCTAGGGAAAGGTTTTATCACATGTTTTTTGTTGTTTGCAAAGTATAAAGCAAGGTTATATGTCGCATTAAGATTTTACTAAGGCACAACTCTTTATTTATTACATTTTTTTGGAACATTATTTCTAAATTCCATACTTGGTTTGTACACAATTTCAACTTTGTATTAGAATGTGCTACATATGTTTAAAATGCATATTGTTCACATATAGACAACAAACCATGATGACTTCTAGAAAATAATTATGAAGGCTTCCATTTGAGAGTTACACATGGATAGTTGGTAGTAGATATTATCTTTTTGATGTTATAAAAATAATGATATTTTACTATTTTGGGTTTGATGTATTACACAATGATATTATGCTTTGATAAGAGTTAATATTTTTTGGAAGAATATTGAAATATATTTTTGTAAAAGTTGTATGCAAAAGTTCAATGAAAACTAAATTGATATGTTTTATTTTTTATAGGTTCCAATCTCAATGAACCTTTAGGAAATAAAATGTATTACTTTTGAAAGTTCATATGTATTGTAGTGAAACAAAGAAACCTTCTATCATTTATTTCTTCATGTTTTATAGAATGTTGTGAGGTCATGTCAGTGAGAAAAAGATTGACCTTTTTCCAGTGAGGTATGTTTTGTAGCCAGTAAGGCTTTTCTAGTGAGGCATGTTTTGTGGCAAGTAAGGCAATTGTATTTTCTAGTGAGGCTTTTCCAATGAGGCAGTTGTATTCTCTAGTGAGGAATGTTTTGTAGCCAGTGAGGGTTTTCCAGTGAGGCATAAAATGTAGCCAATGAGGCTTTTCTAGTGAGGCACAAAGGGTAGCCAACGAGGCTTTGTAATCAGTGAGATTTTATTAAGCTAGTGAGGCAATTTTCCCAAGTGATTTTTTATCCCTATGAGGGTTTCCCATTCATAAAAAAAATTGTGGTATGATTCTTTTGAGGTCCATGTGATTATGATGATTCATGTTATTTAGTCTTGCTACTTTCTTTTTCTACTTTGCAACAATTGAGTTTTCATGTTGTTTAAGAATCTATTATTGGCTATCACATTTGGTTACACTCTTGAAATTAAACATTCAATTATTACAAAGAGATTATATGTTTTGAAAAACCATTGAATTGAAGTTGATTATTAAAACACTGAGTCACCTTATCCTCTCAGTGTTTCTTGTACTCCAACACATACAATGCTTGTGTGCACATTGATGTGCAAGTGTGGCATGTTGATGGTGTATTTTTAGTGTTTTGGTTGTTGTGTTTAAAAAAAAAGTTTTTTGGTCATGGTTTTCATTTTTGTGCTTATATCCTTGTTGATCTTGATGGTTGGAATGACCTTATGACGTCCTCAGTTTGTTATCATAATTATTTTCTAGTTGTGGTTGTGAAAATGTTAATTAAAAATGGAATAACTATGTTGTTGGATTGATTGATTATTATGTTCTCATGTGAATAATGTAACTACTATTGTTTAAAAGTTTCTTATTCTATGTGCCTTGTGGTGATTTGAAAATGCAATCTTTTCTTGTTTGTGTGGTTAATGAAAGTTGTTTCTAATGTATGCACGGTTCCTCAGATTCTATTGAATTCATATTTTTTGTAAATTTGTCTTCTAAATATTATAGAAAGACTCTTGACTAGAATAAATATGTGCAAGAGACTTATGTACCAAAATTTCATTCGTACCTTAGGATATATGTGTTAACTTGTTTATATGGTATCAAAATTTTATTAAGAAACGTTTAGAGATAAAAGGGCATAGTAGAATCATGTGCATAGTACCTAATAAATAATAATGGTAAGGAAATGAATGCATTAGTGAACCTTTCATTGTTAACTCTGAAATCTAACTTCCTCTATTCATTGCATGGTATGCAAAAAATATAGATTGGCATGTGCATTGTAGGAGCATTATGTTGGTAAGACTTGGGGTTCCCAATTGAATTATTATTGCTAGAAAATCATATCAAAGTTAACTCTTTATATCCTAATTAGAGATGTACAAATTTTAAGAGTGAGTTTTGTGTGAGAAGAATTTTGTTCTTGTGATGAAAATAAATTAGGCTATGTTTCTTTAATACATGTAGCATATTTAATGTCATTGTTTCAGAAAATATTTTATCATGATTGTGTATGCAACTTGGTACAATACAAAAAATTTCAAGACCATAGTTGAACATTGGGTAAATATTTATTCCCCTTAACTTAAATCTTTTCATGTGTGCTAGTACTTAGTAAAGTTTATTGTTGAGAACATAGAATTATGCTACCTAGTTGAATTATAATGGGATGTTGATTTAAAATATAATGTATTATATATTTGTGTTCATGTTATGATGCACCAACTTGTGAATGGGGATGCATTCATTGACCTCATATGGTTTAGTATGTTTAATTTCATGTATCATTGAGATAAACTAGAATGCATTATGAGGTTTTCAATTATGGAACAATGGATAAATTTTATTTATACAATGGAAAGAATAATCCTAGTGGATGTTGAGGGAAAATTATAAAAAAATTCATGGAATTATGGTTAAATTACAGAAAGTATATGGTTTTCTTTCATTAAAATATGAAATTGGAAAGGAATTTATTTTCTATTTTCTATGGATGTGAATACTATGTAATGGTGCTTATGTTGTGTATTATGGATATATCATATGTGATTTATGTATAAATGGGATTGTAGTATGAGGTACCCATCCATGAATGATGCATTGGGGTTAAAGTATAGAAAAATAATTTTTTCATGGCTTCCTGTTTGTCACCTTATTGAGAGCCCACCCAAGGGTGGCTCATAAGTCAACATGTGTGGGTCAAGTAGAGTTGTGGTAAACTTAAGAAGGCTATGTTAATGTCATAGTATTTTCATGGATTAATATTGTCACTTATGTAATTTCTAAGCAAGATGAACCACAAACGTTACCTATGTAATGGACCATTGAGTGGTTCATAGTGAGCATATTCCTCATTGTTCTTGATGGTGACATTGATAGTGGTACTAATTACCAATGAATTTTTTTATCCTACCTCATTATTTTATGGATATCTAGTTCCATATGAATTAGATATTATGTATACCATATTGTGATGATTTCCATATTTACCCATGTTTAGAAATGGAGCTCAAGGATATGATGGAACACTATATTAATTTTTTGAAATAGTGTAGGTGATGATGAAATGTTTCTGATGGTAGTGACCTAGGCTCGAGGATATAATCCATGTATATGTATTTGAAAGAACATTTTATGTTAGATTATACCTACTTGGTTTTGATTGTTGTGGGGACACTTGCATGCTTGTATAGAGGCCCTCATGTTTTCTAGGATAGGTTATGTTTGACAAGAATATGAGTGTTCCTTTCTATGTATATTTGTTGCTTCAACAAGTGGCTTGCACCTATCTACTCTATGAGGCATGCCACTATGCAAGATGTTACCTAGATGTGTCTTCTCAATGAGGAACATTTCCATTCAATATATGACCTTATCTGTATTTTCCACTTGATATATGGCCATGTCATGTAGGTATTTGTAGTGTGTACACCATAATTATGCACACAAGGGGTATTTGACCTAGGCATGTCTTTCCTGCTAGGAACATTTCTATGCCATGTGAGGATTTTCATGTCCATGCCCCAAAAACACATCAAGGACTATGTTGATAGTCATGGCATGAATTCCCTTTATAATTTAATGACTATTTTCTCATCACATAGTGATGAGATCTACCATTTTAATGATCTTGCGATTTACTTTGGTTATTGGTGACTTATACTTTTCATTTGTGGGATATCAATTATTATTTTATTATGATTGTATTAGTTTAGTCATTATTTATGAAGTTGATTTTAACATAGCTGTTACAATTATTTTTCATTTAGTGTTGCAATTATACACATTTCTTTATCTTATTATTGAATTGAAAATTATTTCTTTGGTATTTATTCTTTTATGATGGATAAACTAGGATCTATTTTGTTTTTAAGTGCTATTCTTGTGTTGTGATGTGATTCCTCACTAGGTCTAAGGAGAATGACCTTGGTTGAGTGTATATAAGGAAGAAGGTACATAGAAAAGCTTGAGGATGGGGGTATGTGTGGATTGTGTTGATAACCATGAGCCACTATCTTCCTAGTATGTGTTATTATCTCTTGGAGGTTAATAAATTACACAAACAAAGATGTAGGTCACTTGTGAGATGAATACAAGGCCTCACTAGGTGTGTGTATCCATAACACATCATGCCACATGATTTATTTTTTCACAAATTATTGCTTGATTGTAATACCATTACCTCTCCATGACTAACATGTATTGTATGTGATTTCCCTATGATGTGGATACTAGAATGTATGTGGAAATGAATATTTTCTTTGATCTAACTTTGTATATGAGTTATTGACAAAGTTAATTATGCTTTGAAAAAAGAATTATTATATTCACGTGGAAATAAATATTGACTATGCTATCATTTTTCATGTTGTGATACTATGAGCAAGTATGTTTTGGGAAGATGATAATGTTCAAAATAAATTGGATGTATTTTGTTTCCCTTCTATTCTATTTAGTTATGGATTATGTGTAATATTTCTCATCTCATTGATGATGTGTAATTTCTTTGAGTTTGATAAAAAAGAATTTTAATGTAGAGTGTATGTTCATCTTGACCTTCATGAATTCTAAGAATAAGTTGATTTCTAGTGGGGGAGAATGTAGTGCATGCATATTCCTAGCATGTTATATTAGTGGGAGCATTATATTTTATTTAAGTTGAGATTTTATATAACCATGCCTTGATATTATTGTTCTTTGTCCCAATTTTTTGTTTCTTATATGGTTATTTTATTATTATTCTTGATGTAAATGGAATAGAAGTGCATGCATTTTATAATTCCAAGTTCCTTAAAGGGGGTGGATGTATTTAATTTTTGTAGTATTCTTGGGATGCATGTAGGATGTGGGCTTTCCTAAATGCTGGTTTTCCTTGGTAATTAAATCTTGAAATAAAATAAGGAAACATGAAAGGAATGATGAATGAACAAGTGTTATGTTGTAACTCACCAAACCCTTGATTTGTTATCCTTGAAGAACTAAAAATTACAATATCTCTCCAAGATCTAGATCTTGCATGAAATGGCTTGATTGATGATGTGATCTTGATGCTTGAAGTTTGACTTGAATGCTTGAAGCCTACATCACAATGCTATCTCCAAAAACATGCATGATGCTTGAGATATTGAATGCTACAATAAACACTAGAGAAATATACTCTTGAAAACCTTCGACAATAATCCTTTCTTTAGGAATAATATCTTTCTTATGTTCATGAAATTCTAGGATTTGAATTGATAGAAAGACTTTTCTTTTATAGATAATTTTTTAATTTCCCAAAAATTAAACATTACAAGACAACATTTGAATTTGAATTTTGGATCATAAAAATACTTCCAAAAACATTTTTAAATTTTGAATTAAGCAACTAAAGGGGACCCATTCACCCAAGGGTGAATGGATCTTGACTTAAATTGCCAAGACCTATTCATTTCAAGGTGTTAAAAATCATAATTGCATTAATTAAATGATAATTGATAGATACATAATTAGGAAAACTAGAGGATTAATTAAATCCAATTTAATAAGGGACTCAAACATAGTGTGAAAATGTAAAGGAGTACATTTTTTGGCACTATATTGAAAAACAAAAAAAATCAAGTTCAGGAAGATCTAGAAGGTGTAGATGACTATGTACCTTCCCAAAAAATTGGTTTTGTTGTCCTTACAAAGCCTCAATCTTCAAATAATGAATGAGTCTTTGTAGAAAATTTTTGATCAACTTTTGAGGTCCTCTGGTGCTGGATCTAAGATTATGTTTTTCACTTGTCCCACTGTCGCAATGTCATAAATAAATTTTGTAGGTGATTTTTTGTGTCTTGATAATGTTCAGATGAACATAAATGTAACATTGAAAAAATTGATTTTCAAGTACACTTCAATCCTCTTCAAACCTGTAACCTACACATTCACAAATAGGTAAAATTTTGTGCCATATAGGGGTTTTCCTCAGTCAAACCCCATGTATGTGTTTGCACTTCCATAATGAAAATGCCAATGATAATACCTTAATGGAAAGGAATAAAATTAGGAATGAACAAAATTATTACAACTTACCACCCTTCAATGGATTCATTGAAGGAATCAAGTAATAAACATAACTCCAAGTATTTGGATCTTTCTTGATAGATTTTCTTGAATGCTATAATTCTTTAATGCTCAGAGACCTACAAGAATGTTATCCTTCACAAGAAAATATGAACACAGATAAACTTTGACATGATATTGGATCTTGAATTGCTACAATAAGACTACAAAATTTTTCTCTTCATTTTCTCTTGAATTCTCTTGACATTCACCTCTTGATAGATTATTTCACATAGATTTCAAATGGTGAAATGACTAGGTATTTCTAGGTGTTTATACAATTTCCCAAAAATTAGATCCCGAAAGGAGATATTTGCAATTGGAATTTTAAATGTTAAAATTCCACCAAATACATATCCAAAAATGGGTTCTGGATAAGAAAGGGGGTCCATTTTCCCTTGTTAAAATGGGTCTTGGCCCAAATTTTCAAGAAGCTTAGTTTTATGGGCAACATATTAGTTGGATGCATTTATTCAATGCTTGGTTTTTTATTGAAAAATGGGACAAATGGGATCCTAAATACATAATTTTAGGTACCTATCTTGGTGAATTAAGCTGAATAATTTAGGGGGGCTAATACATAGTGTGAAATTGTTAAGATGTACAATTTTCTATGCTATAGCTTAGAGAAGCTCCAATTCCCTCATGGGATTCCCCAGGAAGGATAAGTCTTTCCATTTCCATCCCAAAGATTTTTCCTCGAGAGAGAAGGCAACATAGTCTCTAACAAGATCACCCCAAATGAATTTTATATTATTCAAAACTTGAGCCACATACAATAATCTCACTAGACTAGGGTACCTTTCCCAAAAGTCTTCATAAAAGAGAGACCTATTGTCATCATGGATGTCCCAGGTGTAGACACACAAAATTAGCATCATGCATAATCATATTCCATTCAACAAATAAATCAAGTTTATTTATCAATCTCCTAAATTCATCAGCTTAAATCAAATAAATAAAACTTGATCCTATCATCATTCCTCTAATTAAATAAATCAAACATCTATTTAATTAAATCCAATTCATATTTCTCCTTTTCTGATTCAAATAAATCAAATATCTAAGTCAAAGAGGTCAAACTCATCCTAATAATCATCCTAGCTAATTAATCTTAATTAAATGCTAATCCTCACCACTTGCACCAATAAATCAATTTATTGATTTATTTAAATCACCATTTTCACTCAACATAGAATTTATGGGGAATATTCCCTCAACTTTGAAAAATATGACAAGTTGATTTGTCCCTCCAACATTGCATTTATTTCTCATTTTCTTGTCCCCCTCTCAAAATTTATTGCAAACTTTGAATTTGAAGTTCCCTCTCATGGGAACACTTCCCAAATCTTGCACATCCATTGGCCTATCACCACTTGACAAGTGGCCTCTTCTCATTGGCAGATCTTTAGTCCCACATTGCCCCATTTGGCCAATCTCTCATCAAGAAAATCTTAAATAAAGGCTTCATCCTCATCAATCCATCCACAACTTTTATGCAAGGTTACTCTCTTGGTTTGAGAACTCATCTTGCTCTTCATCCTATTTGCATTTGCATCATCTTAAGCTTTGATCAAGGGTTGGGAATGGGTCACTTGCACATGTGACACCAATCCACTATGGAATAGGTTACTTGTTAATTGCTTTCATTATGCTTTTATTCTTTTCTTATCATTTGTTGCATTTTGAAGCATTTACAAGGTATTTCTTAGGAGAATTTTGAAGGATTTGTGAGATACTAACCCTTGCATGAAGTTTAGTTATTTGCAGATTTCTAATGGACGCTCACACCAGGAAAGATGATCTACCACAACCGGTTTGCATCTTTGTAAAAGGTTCAAGACCCTTGACCCCGTTGGAAGATTGGAATTAGTTAGAATGCTAGTAGACATTTCATCATACAAATACTTCACTTACAAAATTTTGGCCCATTTCCTATAGCGCTCTTTGAACATGCACCATATAAGTTTAACCCCTAATTTTTTTTTCTAATTTTTTTGATTCCTAATTCCAACCCCACCCTCTATTGTGTTATGGAGACCAATAAAATTGAGATGCTAAAAATATTCATCTTTAATTTTGATTAAATAATTACTACTTTATTGAATAATTATTGCACTCTTGTGTGAACGGTTAAAAATAGTTAATGCCACCGCCCCAAAAAGAAAGGAGTTATTGGTTGCATGCTAAATGCATGGGAAGATGTATTTAACACATTTTTAGGGTTATTTATGGTGGTTGGTTGTGAGAAATAAGTGAATAAAGTCCTAGAGAAGTGGCTGGAAAAACATAGTAAGTGTTGTGGGTAGACACAATAAAGGGTATGTACAAATCAATAGTGGATAAACATGGAAAAAATTTACTGTACAAGTTTCTACATGTCTTTTCATGTCATTTTAAAGGTTATTTTCTAGGAGATTAATATAATTTGGATCCTCTATTGTTAGATGTAGCACATATTTGGGTGAACCACCTTAAATCTTTTTCTTGTCTTGTTGTTGTCTATTTATCTAGGTTTTATATTTATCTATTGTGTATTGATATTTTTTTTCATTTTATTGATAAGTTATTTCCTATAACATCTAAAAAGTGGTGTTAGAGTGGGTTGTGTTTAATTATCATTTTTAAGAAGGTCTCACGGTTGAGTGGGAATCTCACAGTTGAGTGGGAGGAATGGCAGATGAGGGTAAATTGAAGGTAGATAAATTTAATGGGTAGAACTATCAATTATGGAAGATGTAGATGGGGGATTATCTTTATTAGAATGATTTATGGTGGAAATTGGAAGTGAAAACCAAGAAATCATCATCAATGTCTCATGAGGATTGGGATATTCTGGATAAAAAGGAACTTGGCAGTATTCATCTATGTTTGGCACAATCAATGGTGTTTAATTTTTCAAAAGCGAAGAGAACTATAGAGTTGATGCAAACACTAGCAATGTTATATGAAAAACCTTAAGCTTCAAATAAGGTATTTATTATGAAGCATTTATTTAATATGGAAATAATATAAGGTTGGTCAATGGCTGATAATTTAAATAAGTTTAATACGGTTACCAATCAATTGACTTGACTATAAATGTTAATTTTGATGAGGAAGTTAGGAATATTTTTTATTTTGTGTTCTTTTCCTAAAAGATGGAATGGATTGGTAATTATTTCTAGTAATTTTGTTTATGTTTCAAATACGTTGAAACTTGATGATGTTGTTGGTGTGATTTTGAGCAAGGAAATTCATAGGAAAATATTAGGTGGAACATCCACATTGGGCAATGTTTTGAATTTTGAAAGAAAGGATAGAATAAAGGAGAGAGGAAATTTTTTTGGAGGTTGAGAGAAGTCAAAAGTAAAATCTAAGGACAAGAGGTCCCAATATAGAGGAGAGAAGGATTGTTGTTATTGTGGGAAGCCGAATCATTTAAAGAAATATTTTTGGTCTCAAAAGAATAAAGAAGGAGACAAAAATGAAAGCAATAAGGAGGAAAATGTGGTAAGTAATAAATTTTATGATGATGCTTTGATTTTATCCATTGACAATGCTGATGATTCTTGGGTTCTAGATACAAGGGCTTCATTTCATGCTCCGCCCCATAGAATTTATTTTCTTGATTATGTCCAAGGGGATTTTGGGATAGTTTATTTGGGAGATAATGAAGCCTATCATATTGTTGGAAATGGAATAATCAAGATTAAGTTGAAAAATGTGAATCATTAGCTACTACAAGAGATAAGACACATTCTAGGGTTAAGTAAAAATTTAATTTCTGCTAGATAGCTAAGTGATGAATGTTGTGTTTCTACTTTTAATGATAAAAATTGGAAGGTTCTGCTTGGTGGCTTAACTTGTATATATCAGTTAGTTGCAATTTTTTAGCATGAATTTCATCAAATATAGCCTAAATTATCTCATTTCATGCATAGTTTAAAATTGCACATTTTCATTCTCATATTATTACATAGCATAATCAGTCATTTGTTCTCTAAAAATTGCATTTCATTTCAGCTTTTTAAATTGCATTTTAAGTTAGCATGGATTGTTCTTTCAAAATGTTTGTTTCAATCTTCTTCAAGTTTGCAAAAAAAAAGTTAGTTCATAAGCATGATCATCATTCCTTAAATATATGTCCTATTTATGAGATAGAACTTACACCGCTTCCAATCTTTCCTATTTGTGTGGATGACATGATAGAAGAGCATGCAAACATAGATAACCATGATGATCATATTTTTTTTCTCTCTCAATACCTCTCCTTTTAGTGACGAAGGTATCTTGGCGAAAGAAAAATACACTTGTTGAGCATCATGAAAATATTGCTTCTCCTTCTCCTCATCCCATTTTGGAAGATACTATAGCACAAGAAAATTAGATTGTAAATGATGTGGATGATAGATTGGTCTTAAATAATCAAATATTTAAGGTTAATGACAACCCTCTTTATGGTCCTTCCCCTACCTATACTATTTTGGTGGATACTAGGGAACAAAACAATGAAGTCATAAATAATCATAATAATCACATTTTTTCTTCTCCTATTGTCTCTCCTAGCAGTGACGAAGATAATTTGCTGTTAGAAAACATAATCAATGAGAGTCATCAAAATTTTAACTATCCCCTTTCACCTATGGAAAAATTTATTTAAAAAAAAAATCATTCATTAATCCTCCTCATACTTGTGATGAAGCTATTTCACCCTTAAATGAGCATATTATAAGCTCTCCTACTATGGTAGACACCATGGAATGAGAGAATGTAACCTTAGAAAAAATTGAAAATAAAATCCAATCCTTTAAAAATCTCCCCATTATCAATAATCCAAAACACTCAACCATTAATAACCCTCTTAATTGTGATTCAAAGTTATATTGGATGAACCAAACCTTACTTGTCATGAACATGTGGTTTTTTGTTCTCCTACAAACTCTCCTTCTAGGGAGTAGATTATGCACCAAGACAAAGATAATATCCCCTTCACATACAATGAACAATCTTTCTTGATTAGGGATGTTAAAAATATTCAACCTCACCATACCCTTTACCCACCTTTGCATTTGCGGGTATGTGTAAGATCATGATGGGCCAAAAAGTGGCAATATTATGGGTATGTGTAGGGTATGTGGTTTACAACTTTTTTCTTACCCAAATTTGATGAAACAAAAAGGGTTTTTAAAAGATATTCTCAGCTTTCCACCAATATAAATTATACTTTACTTTGAATTTAATAAATAATTATTATTCATTTTCTATTTAAATTATGACTAAAGTCTTGATTGATAGGTTGATTGAAAAATATTTATAGCTTTCAAACAGTATCACATATTTTGAATTGAAAACATGTGTCACATTCTATGCTTCACATACTATAGGATTAAAAAAAAAAAAAAAAATTCATGAAGTTTTGACCAAGTTAAGGTGGTCGGGCATACAATTTTTATATTTTTAAAAGTTGTGAAAAAAATCATAATTAATTATTTACTTGGAAAAAAAATACAAAAAAATATGGATCACATCTGGAGATGAGTCCTCTACTTATATCTAAAATATTATAAAAAAAATTATCATTTTATTGTGGTTAGGGTGGTTAGATAGACACCTACTTCTTATTTTCCCCTAAAATTTAAGTACTGCTACATTGAAATTTCAAATTTTCACCAAATATATATATATATAAACATAGTAGTTTAGAAACTACATTCGATTTTCTATAGATTCTATTCTTACATATTTTTGAAATAATATACATAGCTTATTCAATTTTTTACGTCAAGTTGCTTAACTCTGATTTTTCTAATTTTTTTGCCACTTAAGGGCCTATTTTTTCCATGATGATCCTGCACATACCCCTGCTTCATCCTTCCAATAAACCTAAACTTTTCCTTTACCCACCCTCGCAACCCCTTCATCCCTCTAATGCATCACAACAATCTAGTACTGATACTGTTGCTCATACATATAACACTCAAAACAATCTCCAACCATCGTAACCAACCCCAATCTCCTTACGTTTACCTAACCTACCTAGTTCTCCTCATTATCTCCCACAAACAAAGGAGTATGACCTTATCAAACAACTAAAGAATACTCCTACCAAAATTTCCCTTTGGGATTTCCTTCAAAACTCACCATATCAGCACAATATTCTTCAATCCTCCTTAAAACAAATCACAATTCCTCCTAGTACAACTCTAAATGATGTAGTAGCTCTTACACACAACAAGAATCTTGATTTTACCTTTCATCAACATGATCTCCCTCCTTTGGATTTTCATAACCAACATGGTGCCTTTATGATAATTTCTTGATTTAATCGCTCTCGTATCAAACACACTCTCATAGATAATGGTTTTTCCCTTAATGTGTGTAGTGTGAGTCTCCTTGATCGATTATATGTTGATAGGTCACAAATAATTCTTGATTTTACACCTATTCAAGGATTTTATAATAAAAACAATGCAACCACTCAGTGTACTCACTTTGCCTATACGATTGGGGTGGTTAATTTGCAAACTCCTATTCATGTCATTCCTTATTATCTTTTGTACAATCTTCTTTTAGGTAGACCATGGAGTCATGAGATGAATGTAGTGCCTTCAGCCCTTCATCGTATAATGAAATATGTCTATAAAAATAACATTTATCAAATTGAAATAGATCTCGAGCCTAAAAGTTTCTTGCACCTTAACAAAGGGGGTACAAGTCATTTGAAAAAATTGATTCCAACCTCCAATATCGACCCCTTTGAAATTGAACACAATGATGATGAAGCAGTATCTAAATTATTTGGCGACAATTGGGGATGCTTCAAATTCAAACCCTTGTTTATGGGAGAATACATACTCACACAAAAGAAAGGTGACACACAAGAGCAACTAATCATCATGTCAACACAAAATTTGGATAACCCTTCGAAAGCATCTACCTCAAACACTTTAGACAACAAAGAAAACTCCACAATATCCCTTGACGAACACATAAATGAACAACCACCTGATTCCAAAGCAATGAAGAAGCTTTATAGAAAAGGGTATGAAATCATGAAACAACTTGGATATAGTGGAAAAGGATGTGGTGCTCGAGGACAAGATATCTACAACCCTATAGAGCCAAACACACAACAAACCACTCATGTGTTGGTTATTGTCATTTGATTGAAATCAACAAACCTTCACTCAACATCAATACTATGACACAAGAATCTTCCAAAACTCTTGTTTATTTACATAAATAATGTTATTAGTTGGTCCTTTCCATGCCATAGTTGTAGGATCATAGCATACTCACTATTGCATGTTTTGCATCCCTTGCAAGGATCAACATACCATCATCCACTTTAGGCTCACCATTGTCCTGCACTAAGTGGGGGGCAAAGAGTTAGAAAGCCTTATCCCTTGTATGTCACTTGTCATTGTCTCTTTAAACTACTCGTTAAATTTTCATGAACATATAAGAGCAAGCTTGACATGTCTTAAGATTGACTTGTGACATACAACCCTTTTTTATTTTAATTTTCCTTGACATGACATAGACTGACTTCAAAACATATGAATTGGCATAGGGATTTCCAAGTTGGATCTAATATCTTGTTTTCTTTTTTCTTTTTCTTTTTCTTCTCTACTTTCAAGTAATTTCTAACAAAATAATCTGTAGAAATTCCTTTAAAGTGGGGGGCATACATTACCATAATTCATTTGCATTCCTAGTGTATCCCTAACATTTGTGTGATGTGTTTTCCACTTTGTGGATGACATTGGGTGTGATGTCCTTCATAAGTTTGATCTATCTTAACATATTTCATTCCTCTTGGTGGTTTGATGCGATGAACTACATCCCCTAAGTTATGAATATATTATTCTTTGATTGGTCCACTCTTGGAGACATTAGACCCAATGTTCCCTAAGTGACTGAACTTGCATAAACTTAACAAGACTCCTTTGAACATATTTTACATTTTGTTTTTTGTTTTTCCACCTTGCATAACACAAATTTCTTGATTTTTGTACTTTGTGGGTATGTGTAGGATCATGATGGGCCAGAAAGTGGCAATATGTAAGTGATATGATGGTCCATGTGGTTGAAAAATTTATGTTTACCCAAAATTGATGAAATGAAAAGAGTTTTAAAAGGACATTCTCAGATTTCCACCAATATAAATTATGTTTTACTTGAATTTAATAAATAATTATTATTCATTTTTTATTTGAATTACGACTAAAGTCTTGATTGATAGGCTGATTGAAAAACATCTATAGCTTTCAAACAGTATCACATTTTTTTAATCTAAAATATGCATCACATTCTATACTTCATATACTATAGGACTAAAAAATGAATTAAATTAAATTTCACGAATTTTTGACCAAGTTAATGTGGTCAGACATACGAGTTTTTATATCTTTTAAAATTTGTAATAAAAAATTCATAATTAATTATTTACTTGGAAACAAATTACAAAAAATATGCATCACATCTAGACATGAGTCCTCTACTTATATATAAAATCTTATAAAAAAATATTATCATTTTATTGTGGTTAGGGTGGTTAGAGAGACACCTACTTCTTATTTTTTCCTGAAAGTTAAGTACTACTGCATTGAAATTTCAAATTTTCACCAAATAGATTTTTATTTTTTTCAATAAACCTAGTTGTTTAGAAACTACATTCAATTTTCTAAAAATTCTATTCTTACATATTTTCAAAATAATATAGATAGCTTATTCAAATTTTTACGTCAAGTTTCCTAACTTTGATTTTTCTGAATTTTTTGCCACTTAAGGGCTGACTTTTTCCATGATGATCCTGCACATACCCTTGTCCTTTTTGTTCATTAGCATTTGTGTTTGTGGCACCTTGTTAAATTTATCAATGGGTATAAATTTAACATGGTTGAGTGGGAAGCCCACCTAGTGGCAAGACTTTTTCCCTAGCCACTTTTTTGTTTTGTGAGTGCATACTAACTAGCATATGTATCTTACTTTTTGGGCCTTCTCACCTTGCAAACAACTAGTTACGTGGCCCTAGAGTGAGTACATTTGGGATTTCTCACCTGGTGGACCATCCTATGTTCTGCAGCCCCAGAGTGAGTACACATCCTTTTTTAGCCTAGATCTTGTCCACAACTGTTAGTGTAATTAATATTTAATTACACTTGCATAACTTTAGTTAGGTAATATTTCAATTCCTAGGTTAATTATTCTCATCCTTATCTTGTTGAGCTATCTTGTTTCTCAAGATAAGATTAGGGTTTTGCATACTTTGCTTTGATAAAGCAAATTATCTCATGTAATTATAATTTCCTGAATAATAATATTTTGCACATCTTTTTGCAATAGCTCTAATTTTCTATTTTTCTGTTCTATGGAAGGTTTTTTGGTTTGCATGTCTAATCTTAGTTTCTAACAACAACTAGTTGGATAGATGATCGAAGCTTAACCCACCTTTTCATTTTCATCTTCTTTCTAGCCATTGCATCTTGGGGGCTTGACTTAGGATCTTGGATCCTAGGGGCTTGGCCACCTCCTTTGATCTTTTTCATTATTTTTCATCTACATTTGTGCATGAAGACCTCTCTTGAATGTCTACTTTAGTGCGAGTTTGAAGTAAGTTCATCCTCTCACTTAGAAAGATGGGGCTAAATGTGTCATAGAAAAAAGGACCCTTTGCTTGACATAGGATTAATTCATGATAAATGGACTTAAAGAGGCCTTGATTTAGGTGTTGTGACACAATTTATGCATCCACACTAGGTATTGGACCCTTGCAAATCAAATAACATGCTTTTAATGATGTCTTGTAAAGGTGTTGTAAAGTCTTGTAAAGGACCTTCATGCTTTTCTACACTCAATTAACTTATTTTTCCCTAATCCAACATTATAAAATGTATTCACATTAATCTAGAAGGTTTATAACTTAAATTTAATGATAAACTAGTGTTGTAATGTATATTGTACATTCACATTAGTTTTTGTGCCTTTCTTGGATATTTGGACCTAATTTTAGTGTTGTAAAGTGTATTTAATCACACTTTCACATTGATTTATGTGTCCCAAGCCCTATTTGAAATTTACATCATCACTAATAGACACCTCTTAAATCATATTGTGCATCTTGAGGCTTTAATTGATCAAATACCTGACAAAGTTACAATTCAAACCTTATTTCCTTATCCCTTGGCTTCTTAGTTGTTGGAATGGCCCCTATGGGACCCATTCACAATGCATGGTGAACCAGTTCCATCCAAGTGGGACCCATTTACCATGTGTGGTGAATAAGTCCTATCTACCCCCATTTTGACCTTTGAGTAGGAAAAAGTGAAATTTAAAGTTTATTTTCACTACCTGTCGGCCTATGATGAGGTATTATCAGGTACTAAGGCACAATTGTCTATAAATAAGTGATTTTATCCTCATTTTACATACAAAAACTTATTATTACAAATATTATCATTATTCATCCTCCAATATTTCATCTCAAGTCAAGCAACTAAAGGTTTCTCCATTAGAAGTCTTCAAGTTAGCTTTCTAAAGCATTCAAGGGCTGAATCTTCATGTATTGTTGCAAAATTTCAAGATCAATCATCATGGAAAGGTAATCTACTCCAATGTTGCATGTTTTATTCACTTATTTCATCATTTTGGTTTAATTACCTAAACGGGGTTTGACTTAGGCAAACCCCCATGCCCTAACATTCAACATATCTCTCTTGTCTTGTTTGTATGTAGATTTAGGTCTCTTTGAAGCTTAAGAATCATTGAAGATTTAATTTCAAAGTAATTCAAGTCATCTCTTCATCATTTAAGTCAAAAGATCAACAAAAAGTCACTTTCAAACCTAGATCTGACAATTTTTGAAGTAGATACCTGTAGAGAGAAGAATTGAAGATCAAGCTCCACATAATCTACTTCTAATTTTGTAGATTCCTGCAGGTGAACTAATTTTCCACCCATGGTCAATGAGTCCTATCTGTAGGCCTGAAAAGTGGTTTTCTCATATTTTAGCTCCTGACAGTCAAAAACAGGTTTGTAGACGATTTCATTAGAAGAAGGACTAATTTTCCATGCATGGAGAATCAATCCCATTGGCCATTAACAGATGTTTTTAAGACATTCTAGAATCTCCCAATGACATCATTCTACCTCTAGGTGCACTCTATTTAGTCTCATCAATTTTTGTTTTCATTTACTTAGGTTTCTAGTTCATATTTGCAATCAACATTGTGTTTCCCAACATCTTTCATTGATTAGTTTACATTCATTTATCTGCATTTTCAAGTATTAAAACACATTTACATACACTTCATATTCATTTCCCATCCATCCATACATTATTATTGAGTGCTAATAAAAGCATTTTTGGTCCACCTTTCTCCTTCTAGGTGAAAAACCCTAGGAGTGATAGAAAGCAAGTAGGTGCCAAAAATCTATGTTACCTTTTGGTGAACCCAACTGTTCAAATACTTCTATTTTTTGATTTGGTGTCTTTCCTTATAGATCTAGCGTCCATTACAAATTGCATGTTAGGTGTTAAAATTTCCATTCCAAAAAATTGCATTTAGGTTGCATTTATAGCATCTAAATAAATTCATTTAGATTTATTGAAATTCTACATTTTTCACTTAGGTCTGCATCTTGGCACTCAAAATTTACATAAATCAAGCACAATTTTTTGAAAATTTTGAAAAGAGTCCAAACTAGGACTCATTTGCCACCTTGGGAGAATCAGTCCCTCCTGACCCTTGAAACAACACTTTACAGATCTTAGAATTATTTTTTTAGGCTTCTGATTGGTGCCTTAACTTGTATATATCAGTTAGTTGCAATTTTGTAGCATGCATTTCATCAAATCTAGCCTAAAATTTCTCATTCCGTGCATAGTTTAAAATTGCCCATTTGCATTCTCATATTATTAAATAGCATAATCAGTCATTTGTTCTCTAAAAATTTCATTTCATTTCATCGTTTCCCATTTCATTTTAAGTTAGTATAGATTGTTCTCTCAAAATGTTTGTTTCAATCTTCTTCAAATTTTCAAATAAAAAGTTAGTTCATAAGAATAATCATCATTCCTTCAATATATGTCCTAGTTGGGAGATAGAACTTACACCCGTTCTTGTCTTTCCTATTTGTGTGGATGACATGATAGAAGAGCATACACACATAGATAACCATGATGATCATATTTTTTCTTCTCTCGATACCTCTACTTTTAGTGATTAAGTTATCTTGATGAAAGAAGATACACTTGTTGAGCATCATGCAAATATTCCTTCTCCTTCTCCTCAACCCCTTTGGGAAGATACTATAGCACAAGAAAATGATGTGGATGATAGATTGGTCTTAAATAATCAAATCTTTAAGGTCAATGACAACCCTCTTTATGATCCTTTTCCTACCTCTCCTATTTTCATGGATATTAGGGTACAAAACAATGAAGTCATAAATAATCATGATAATCACATTTGTTCCTCTCCTAGTGTCTCTCCTAGCGGTGATGAAGATACTTTGTTGTTAGAAAATGTAATCAATGAGTCATCAAAATTTTAATTTTCCCCTTTCACCTACCAAAAACTTTATTGAGCAAAACAATTCCTTCATTAATCCTCCTCATACCTGTGATGGATCTATTCCACCCTTAAGTGAACATATTATAAGCTCTCCTAGGATGGTATAAACCATGGAACGAGAGAATGTATCCTTAGAAACAACCGACAATCAAATCCAATCCTTTCCAAATCTCCCCATTATCAATAATCCAAAACACTCAACCATTAATAACCCCTTTAGTTGTGATGAAGTTATTTTTGATGAACCAAACCTTACATGTCATGAACATGTGGTCTTTTTTTCTCCTACATAATCTCCTTCTAGGGAGGAGATTATTCACCAAGACAAAGATAATATCCCCTTCACAGACAATGGACAATCTTACTTGATTAGGGATGTTAACAATATTCAACCTCACCATACCCTTTACCCACCTTCGCATCTACGTCATCCTTCCAATAAACCTAAAATTGTCCTTTACCCACCCTCACATCCCCTTCATCCCTCTAATGTATCACAACAATCTAGTACTGATATTGTTGCTCATACATATCACACTCAAAAAAATCTACAACCATCACAACCAAACCCAATCTCCTCACCTTTACCTAACCTGCCTAATGATCCTCATTATCTCCCACAAACAAAGGAGTTTGACCTTATCAAACAACTAAAGAATACTCCTGCCAAAATTTCCATTTGGAATTTTCTTGAAAAATCACCATATCATCACAATATTCTTCAATCCACCTTAAAACAAATCACAATTCCTCCTAGTACAACTTTGAATGATGTAGCAACTATTACCCACAACAAGAATCTTGATATTACCTTTCATCAACATGAGCTCCTTCCTTTGGATTTGTGTAACCAACATGATGACTTTATGATAATTTCTCAATTCAATAGCTTTTGTATCAAACACACTCTCGTAGATAATGGTTGTGCCCTTAATTTGTGTAGTGTGAGTCTCCTTGATTTATTAGATGTTGATGGGTTATAAATAATACCTCATTCCACACCTATTTCAGGATTTGATAATACAACAAAGCAACCGCTTGGTGCAATCACTTTTCCTATTATAGTTGGGGTGGTTACTTTGCAAACTCCTATTCATGTCATTCCTTATGATCTTTCGTACAATATTCTTTTAGGCAGACCATGGATTCATGAGATGAATGTAGTGCCTTGAACCCTTCATCATATAATGAAATATGTCTATAACAATAATATTTATTAAATTAAAATAGATCTTGAGCCTAAAATTTTCTTGCAGCTTGAAAAAGGGGGTACAAGTCCTTTGAAAATATTGATTCCAACATCAAATATCGACCCCTTTTAAATTGAACACAATGATGATACACCGGTATCTAAATTATTTGGTGACAATTGGGGATTCTTAGAATTCATACCCTCAATTATGGGAAAATACATACTCACACAAAAGAAAGGTGACACACAAAAACAACCAATCATCATGTCAAAAAAAAATTGGTATAACTCTTTGAAAGCATCTACCTCAAACACTTTAGACAACAAAGCAAACTCCATAATACCCCTTTTCAAACACAAAAATGAACAACCAACTGATTCCAAAGCAATGAAGAAGCTTTATGGAAAAGGGTATGACCTCATGAAACAACTTGGCTATAGTTGAAAAGGATGTCATGTTCGAGGAGAAGGTATCCACAACCCTATAGAACCGAATACACAACAAAGTGCTCATGGTATTGGTTATTGTCATTTGATCAAAATCAACAAACCTTCACTCAACATCAATACTATCACACAAAACTATTCCTAGACTCTTCTTTATTCACATAGATCATGTTTATTACTGCTCCCTGCCATGCCATAGTTGTAGGATCATAGCATACTCACTATTACATGTTTTTCATCCCTTTCAAGGAGTAGCATACCGTCATCCACTTTAGGCTCACCATTGTCTTACACTAAGTGGGGGGAAAATAGTTAGACATCCTTGTCGCTTGTATGTGAATTGTCATTGTCTCTTTCAAATACTCATTAAATTTTCATGAACATATAAGAGAAATCTTGACATGTGAACAACATGTCTTAAGATTGACTCACTTTTCACATACAACCTTTCTTTGATTTTCATTTTACTTGACATGATGTAGCCTAACTTTGAAACATATGACTTGGCATAGGGATTTTCAAGTTGTCTCTCATGTCTTGTTTTCTTTTTGCTTGTTATTTTTATTCTCTACTTTCAAGTAGTTTCTCAAAGAACAATGTGTAGTAATTCCTTTAAAGTAGGGGGCATACATTACTATAATTCATTTTTATTCCTAGTGTAGCCTTGTCATTTGTGTGATGCATTTGTCACCTTTTGGATGACATTGGGAGTGATTTCCTTCATAAGTGTGATCTACCTTAGCATATTTCATTCCTCTTGGTGGTTTGATGCGACACACTGCAACCCCTAAGTTGTGAGTATACTATTCTTTGATTGGTCATCTCTTGGAGACATTAGACACAATGTTCCCTAAGTGACTGACCTTGCATAAACTTAACAAAACTCCTTTGAACATCTTTTACATTTTATTTGTTTTTATTTTTTGCCACCTTGCATAACTCAACTTTAATGTTTGTGGTACTTTGTCCTTTTCATTCATTAGCATTTGTCTTTGTGGTTCCTTATTAAATTTATCAACAAGTATAAATTTAACATGGTTGAGTTGTAAGCCCACCTAGCGGCATGAATTTTCGCCTAGCCACTTTTTTGTTTTGTGAGTGCATACTAACTAGCATATGTATCTTACTTTTTTGGGCCTTCTTTCCCTACAAACAACTAGTTATGTGGCCCTAGAGTGAGTACATTTGGGCTTTTTCACCCAATGGATTGTCTTCTGTTCTGTCACCCCAGTGTGAGTACACATCCTATTTTAGCATAGATCTTGTACACAACTAGTTGGATAGATAATCGAAGCTTGACCCACCATTTCATTTTCATCTTCTTTCTAGCCATTGCATCTTGGAGGCTTGGCCACCTCCTTTGATCTTTATCATTCTTTGTCATCTGCATTTATACATGAAGACCTCTCTTCAATGTCTACTATAGTGTGAGTTTGAAGTAAGTTCATCCTCTCACTAAAGTGGGGACTAAATGTGCTATAGAAAAAGGACCCTTTGCTTGACATGGGATTAATTCATGATAGATGGACTTAAAGAGGCCTTGATTTAGGTGTTGTGAGGCATTTTATTCATCCACTCTAGGTCTTGGACCCTTGCAAATCAAATAAAATGCTTTTAATGACATCTTGTAAAGGTGTTGTAAAGTCTTGTAAAGGACCTTCATGCTTTTCTAGACTTAATTAACTTATTTCTCCTTAAATCCAACATTATAAAGTGTATTCAAATACATCTTCACATCAATCTAGAAGGATTATAAGTTAAATTTAATTATAAACTAGTGTTGTAATGTGTCTTGTACATTCACATTGGTTTTTGTGCCTTTCTAGGCTATGCAAACCTAATTTTAGTGTTGTAAAGTGTCTTTAATCACACTTTCACATTGATTTATGTGTCCCAAGCCCTATTTTAAATTTACATCATCACTAATAGAATCCTCCCAACCCATATTGTGCATCTTGAGGCTTTAATTGATCAAATACTTGACCAAGTTGCAATTCAAACCTTATTTCCTTATCCCTTCACATCTTAGCTGTCAAAATGGCCCCTGTGGGACCCATTTACCATGTGTGGTGAATGAGCCTTATATGGCCCCCATTTTTACCTTTGTGCAGAGAAAAGTGAAATTTAAAGTTTATTTTCACTACATGTTAGCCTATGATGAGGTATTATCGGGTACTAAGGCACACTTGTCTATAAATAAGTGTCTTTATCTTCATTTTACATAAAAAAAAATTATCATTACATCTCTTATCATTATTCATACTCCAATCTTTCATCTCAAGTCAAGCAACTAAGGGTTTCTCCATTAGAAGTCTTCAAGTTAGCTTTCTAAAGCATTTAAGGGCTAAATCTTCATGTATTGTTGTAGAATTTCAAGATAAATCATCATGGAAAGGTAATATACTCCATTTTTGCATGTTTTATTGACTTATTTTATCATTTTGGTTTAATTACCTAAACGGGGTTTGAGTTAGGCAAACCCCCATGCCCTAACATTCAACATATTTCTCTCTTGTATTGTTTGCATGTAAATTTAGGTCTCTTGGAAGCTTAAGAATAATTGAAGATTTAATTTCAAAGTAATTCAAGTCATATCTTCATCATTCAAGTCAAAACATCAAATAAAATTCAATTGCAGACCCGAATCCAACAATTTCTGAAGTGGACACCTGTAGAGAGTAGAATTGCAGATCTAGATCCACATAATCTACTTCTAATTTTGTAGATTATTTTAAGTGGAATAATTCACCAGCCATGGAAAATGAGTCCCATTTGTATGCTTGAAAATTGGTTTTCTTAGATGTTAGCTCCCAATAGTCAGAAATAAGTTTCTGAAAGATTTCATTAGAAGGACTAATTCACCATGCATGGAAAATCAGTCATAGTGGCCATTAATAGAGGCTTTTAAGACATTCCAGGATCTTCCAGTGACATTACTCTCCCTCTAGGTACACTTTGTTTAATCTCATGAATTTTTGTTTTCATTTACTTAGGTTTCTAGTTCATATTTGAAATCAACATTGTGTTTTCCAACATCTTTCATTAGATTAGTTTACATTCATTTATCTTAATTTTCAAGTATGAAAACACATTTACACACATTTCACATTCATTTCCAATCCATCCATACATTATTCTTGAGTGCTAACATAAGCATTTTTGGTCTACTTTTCTCCTTCTAGGTGAAAAACCCTAAAAGTGATAGAAAGCAAGTAGGTGCCAAAAATCTATGTTACAGTAAGATGACCAAGTGAGTTATTCTTATCTCAAAACCTTTGGTTGTGAGGAATTTTCCCATGTAGATTATGAAAATAGAACCAAGCTTGATGTAAAATCATAGAAATGTATATTTTTTGGATGTGTCATTGATGAATTTGGTTATAGTCTTTGTGATTTTGAAAATCATTTTTTTTTTAGAAGTAGGGATGTCATATTCAATGAGAAATTGTTGTACAAGGATCGGTTTCAAAAATATGAGAAGAAAGAAAAATATTTTGTAGTGCTAGATGATACTCTAAACAATGATGTTTCAGTGGTTCCTCATGCTCTACATCAAAAACAACAACAAATACCACAAACTCTAGTGAATGTTAGACAATCTTAAAAGATAAGTATACCTCAGAAAAAAGTTATCTCTTTGTATTCTATTTTATTAATTGATGTTTGTGAACTAGAATGTTATGATCAAGCTATGCAAGTGGATGCCAAGGTACAATGGGAGCATGGAATGGAAGAATAAATGAACTCCTTGCTAAAAAATCAGACTTGGGAATTATGCAAGTTGTTTGTAGGTAAAAAGGATTTACTAAACAAATGGGTTTATAGGCTAAAAGAGGAAGATGGAGCTAAGAAGATATTTAAAGCTAGGTTAGTTGTAAAGGGATTTGCATAGAAAAAGACATTGATTTTAATGAAATCCTTTCTCTAGTTGTTAAAATGACTTGTATTTGTATTGTTTCAAGTATTGTTGCTACTGAAGATTTGCATTTAGAACAACTTGATGTTAAAACAACATTTATCCATGGTAATTTGGAAGAGGAAATATATATGGAAAAACTACAAGGATGCGAGGTTAGAGGTAAGGATAAATTGGTGTGCATATTGAAGAAAAAATTTTATGGCTTGAAGCAAGCACTTCGGTAATGGTACATTAGGTTTTATAGTTGTATGCTTGAGCATGGATAGAGTTGGTGTAATTTAGACCAATGTGTTTATTTTAAGAGGTTAGATGATGATAGATACATTATTTCAAGTTTATATGTTGACGATATTCTTGTAGCAGGGTCTACCATGGATCACATAAGGGAGTTAAAACAATAGTTAGAAAATTTATTTTCTATGAAGGATTTGGGGGAAACAAAAAAATCCTTGGTATGAAGATTACTAGAGATAGGAAAAACAAAAAATTGTTTTTTATCTAAAATTTGATTATATTTATAAGGTGTTGCAAAGATTTCACATGGTGAATGCAAAAGCTATCAACACACCTTTGTCTAGTCATTTCAATTTGACTAAGGATATGTGTCAAAAGAAACAAGAGGAGGAGAATCAAATGTCCAAGGTATAATATGCTTCAACTATAGGTAGTTTAATGTATGATATGGTATGCACGAGATTGGATATTGTAAATATCATAGGAGTTATTAGTAGGTATATGAGTAATCCCAAAATGAAGCATTGGAATGTGGTAAAATGGATTCCTAGGTATTTGAGAGGTACATATAGTAAATGTTTATGTTTTGGGGGATCTAATACTGATTTAAGAGGCTATGTTGACTTTGATTTGGTAGGGGACATTGATACCAAGTGGAGTACCACAAGTTATGTATTTATAGTTGTTGGGACAATAGTGAGTTGGATTTCTTAGTTGCAAAACTTGGTTTTTTTATCCACCATGGAGGTGAGTATGTAGTTGTAAGAGAGGAAAGAAAAGAGATAATATGGTTACAAATTTTCATGGAAGAGTTGGAAAAACAACAAGATGAAAGTTACTTTTTTACATAAATTCAGAGTGATATACATCTTGCAAATACATCTACCTTGCACTCAAAAACAAAACACATACATCTGAGATATAATTTTATTCATTCAATGTTGGAGGATGGATAGGTAAAGTTGGAAAATATACATAGAGATTAAAATACAACACATATTTTTGAAAAGGTGGTGACAAGGGTGAATTTGAGCTCCTCTTTAGCTATGATTGGTCTTCAAGGTTAAAAATAAATTAGAGCAGAAATGTCCAAGGTGCTTATTTCCAATGGGAGTTGCAGGGGTAGTGGTTTTATGATTAGTCTCCAAGTGGGATATTGTTGTGCTATGGAGACCAATTAGACTCAGATACTAAAAAATGCCACCGTTACTTTTTATTAAATAATTGTTGTTTTATTAAATAATTATTCCACTCTTGTATGAATGGTTAAAAACTAGTTAATGTAACTAGCCCAAAAAGAAAGGAGTTATTGGTTGCATGCTACATGCATGGGAAGGTGTCTTTCACACATTTTTAGGGTTATTTATGGTTGTTGGGTGTGATAAATGAGTGAAGTTACAAAGCAGTGGTTGGAAAATGTAGTAAATGATGTGGGTACACATAGCAAAGGATGTGTAAGAATCAGAAGTGGAAAAACATGGAAGAACATTGTTGTAAGATGCTATATGTCTTTGCATGCCATTGTAAATGTTATTTTCTAGGAGATAAATATAATTTGGACCCTCTTTTGGTGGATGTAGCCCAAATTTTGATGAACCACATTAAATATTTGTGTTGTCTTCTTGTTGTCCATTTTTCTATGTTTTATAAATTTGTTGTGTATTGATATTTTTTTGTACATTTAATTGATAAGTTACTTCCTATAATCTCTAACACCCTCTACCTTTGGTTTACCTATCATATTCCATCATATTAATATTATTTTATCCTTATCACTATTCCCTTGCAAAAATAATTTCCTCATTAAATCTAATTTAGTTTCTGATTGAATACAAAAGGAAGCATCATACAAGAAAACAAGTAAATGGGAATGGTAGAGATTATAGACTTCAACATCATTATCTTACCAACCCGTGATAACCATCTACCCTTCTAGGAGGATAGAGTGGAGTTTATTTTAAGATTCAAGGGGCACCAATTTTTTCTTGATCTAATCCCTTTATCCAACAAGATGTTAAAATTGTGGAAAACATGAGCTATAGGATCAAAAATTGAACAAAGAAACATTCCATACAAGAGATATGAAAACAATATATGCAATATTCCTCAACAAGAAAAACTACAAAAGAACCTGAAGAAACATCAAGGAAAAAAAAATCCCTCAAAGATTGAGAGTTGGATAGTAAATCTCTAGATGGTAATACAATGATGGTTGAGTACTATATAGGATCAACACTAAATGGTAAAGGGATTAGATCAGGACAATTGTCAACATCACATGCCATGAGATAAAATGATCTAATAATAGATCACTTGAGTTAATATAGAAAAGCACTTAATTAACTAAGTAAAGAACTCCTAAGTTTACCTTAAATGCATGAGAATAAGTTAAACTAATAATTAATTAGGGATTAATTAATCATTAGCTAATGTATGATTACTCTAAAAAACCCCATAAGATGAGCTAAGGGAGTAGCTGAAAATCCTAAAAATACAATGCATGATGGGTCCCAAAAAACAAGGCTTGGTAAGGTACCCATGTACAAACAAAAGATCTCCCAAAATTGGAGAAAAGGAGAAAACCATAGTGGGATAAGATTCCTCTCCAAAATCTGAGAGAAAGGTGAATGAAGGATTGAAAAATCCTGCAACTAAACAATATCCTCAAAAATAGAGGAACATGTAGAACATCGTTGAATCTCAAAGCTATAAACTGTTGTGGAATGATGACTGATATAGTGCTAAAATGAAGAACCTATGGGAAAAATAATGCAAGAGTTTCCATATGGTAAATGATCCATCTCACTAAAATGAATCTAACTAGCCGTTGATGTATGTTTCATTTGAAAGTACATACGAATAAGAACTAGATACATAAAGCACTCCAAATTACAAAACTAGGGAAGCATTAACACTAATAGTAGAAATTCCCCATAATGTTGAAAAGGGAGAACCATGACAAGTACATTGAAACTATGTGAAACCAAGAAGTTTATGTAGGAGAAACAACCTACAAATAAAAGGGTGTGCACACATGCATGAGGAAAGAATCACTTGGATTCACTACTATCATGGAAGTAGCACTCACTTGAAAAAGGTGTGATTGCAAACCAAAGGAAAAACTCAACCCCCCATGGCACTTTATATAATAGTGCAAATAAAAAAGGCACAAAAGGATGTGCAAAATCCCCAACAAATATACACCAAAATGGCACTTTATCTCAGTGCATCTACAAAAGAAACAGTGAATGAAAAAGATGTCTAAAATGCCGAAATAGGAGACAATAATGAAAATACATATAAAATAGCCAAAAATGAGCCGTCCCATGCAAAAAAATGTTTCCAAGAGCTAAGATGTTCAATTAATTCACCAAAGTGTGAAAATAAAAAAAACTTAATAAAATATACTTGAAGAGAAATCTAGAAAAGGTGCATGGATGGCTATCAAGAGATCTAAAAGGTGGTTCCAATACCATGAGAATCACAAAAAATGAAGAAACTAGTCAAAATTTATGGGCTTGAGATTGAAAAAAAAACTTCTGACTTCAACATATTGTAAAATGAACTAGCAACAAGAATAGGTGATAAGACCCACACCACTAGAAAGTTGGCAAAACCAAATTTATGAAGATATCTCATTTTCCAAAATTTGGTATTGTATGCCCAAGTTATGGCCAAAAGAAAAAAATCAGCTCCCTAAAGGAAAAAAAAGAGGGAATTGGGGCCTCTACTAACTTCTATATAGATGGCATAATGCTGACATCATGCTAATGTCATAATGATGTCAGAAGAATATTCTCTTGTGATAGAAAAAAATTGACTCCACGCAAAAAAATTGACTGTTGAAAAAAATCACCGCCCCTAAAAAAGTAGGTGCAAGGTAATTGTCCACTTTTAAAGTGAAGAATCCTAAGGATTTATTGTTCCTTAATAGAAGGGGTATGAATTTTTTTTTTTTATGATTTTTCCTTGCTTACCTTTTTACTTGAAGCCTGAGAATAGAAGTTTAGAATAACATTTATACATGTTTCTTTCGTTCTTTCTACCACTCCAAATAGCATGATATCATATGTGAACTACTAGTGGGCTATTGCTACAAGAGTGCTAGTGACTTCAATACCTTCAATTTTCTCAATCTCAAGCTCCTTCCTAAAATCCCTCCCTAGACCTTTAGCCATAATGATGAAGAGAAAGGCAGTCAAAGGGTATCCTTGGTGAATCTAACAAGATACCTCAAAGAATCCTTTAGGTGATCCATTGAGAAGCACTAAGTAAAAAAGGGTGGAAATATGCTTAAAGATCAAATTTATCCATCTTTTTTTGAAGAAAAAGTCTTCATTACCTTGAGGAGGAACTTGTCATATAAATTTTCATGATATTTTTTGAAATCCAACTTAATCACCATGCTTTACCTTTTAATTTGTTGGATGGAATGAAGAGCTTCCTCAACTATTATGATGATTTCAAAGATGGGCCTTGAAGCAACAAAAAATAGGTGGGGTTAAAGTGTGTCTTATTAGGGGTTCACCAAATATGGACCTATTTTCCTTTAGTTCATTAGTAAATGATATCCACACAAAGAATTGACTTGCAACCCTTAGGTGAGTCAACTCAATGAGAGAATCTACTTATTTCCTTATGATTGAGGATGGGGATATCAACCTTAACAACACTTTAGGGAGAAGAACTAAAAATAGAAAATATACTCAATTATGCTCATTGAAACTTGAAACATCGATTTAAAGCCAAATACAAACAAAAATAGTAAAATTTTTGTAGATCCTAGAAGGGTTAAACACTATGTACCAGTCACCAAAAAGTAGCTTTAGTCCTGAGGCATATTGGGACTCATTTGCCCATGGGAAAATGGATCTCTGATCAATAATTTCAACCAAAATTTGGGAGCATTTGTTTTCAATCTATAGCTTCTATTTCATCCAAATTTTTGTGTCGAAAGCTCAAAAATAAATCTTGTAAATGAGTTTTCATGGATTGATGATAACTTTGACAACTTTTTGCAACTTTGAAAACTTTTTCCAATTTTTCTCTTCAAGAGATCTTCAATCCTTCTTCAACCGAAGATCTAAAACACAAACACAAGAGGGAAAAGTTTTTTTTTTGGTGAATAGGGGTTTTCCTACCCCATTTGGGTAATTAAGCCTTGAATTGAAATAATGAAATGTGAAAGGAATGATGAATGAACAATGTTATGTTGGAACTCACCAAACTCTTGAATAAACCTTTGGAGATCTGAAATATTTATGTTGATCTTGCATGAAATGACTTCAATGGATATGGATCTTTATTATTGAAATGTGACTTGAGTGCTTGACTTGAATATTTGAAACCTACACGCCAATGATAACTTCAAAAACATGCATGATTACAAGAGACTTTGACACGATGCTTGAGATCTTGATTGCTACAATAAATCAATGATAAATATGCTCTTGAATTCCCTTTGATGATACTAATAGCTCTTGTGAAGTTTCATAAGAAAATCTAGATGTCTTAGGATTTGAATTTGATAAAAAGACCTTGTATTTATAGGCATGCATCCTTAATTTCCCAAAAATTAAACGTTACATGCCAAAATCAAAACTTGAATTTAGGGACATTAAAATACCCCTAAAATCATATTTTAAATTTTAATTCAAAGGCCTAGGGAGGACCCATTCATCCATGGGCGAATGGGTCTCAAATACCTATTCATGGAACACACATTGGTCAAGGTAAAGTGTTATGTGCTGGCATTAGTTGTCAATTTTCCCCTTTGGAAAATGTAATTTATTAGGCTTGTAGATTCAAAATAGGGATCATTAAGGTATAATTAAGTCCAATGTAATTGAGGGGACCAAATAAAGTGTGAAAATGTAAAGGAGTACATTTTCCTACACTACAAATATATCAAACACCAATTTAGTCTACTCATCAGACGTATTATCTGGGAGAATCATTTTATTCTATTGAACATTTCTTTAGACATGACCTTGCATAATGTGTTACAAAATGAATTGGGGCAATATTCATCCAATGAGTCAGTTGATTCCTTCTTTGGGATGAGATCTATAAAGATATTATTTACTTCTCTAAGCAAGAAAACCAAATTTTTAATGGTTGCCACTAAGCCTTGACCTACTCTATTCTAGCATTTTTTTTTAAGAGAATTTCTTGGAAGCCATCACGACCTACTCCTTATTTGAATGCCTTTGAGATAGGGCCTCTTTTATTTTTCAATGGAAAATATTTCATCAACATTCTATTTTGATCCTCCATTATAGGAGATAGGATATTTTGAAGCAATTCTTATTGTGCCCTAATATTGGAACCTTCTGAGTTGAGGAGATTTATAAAGAAAGTAACCATTTTTCTTGTGACAACTATAGGGTCCTCAATTATAAAATCATTTATCATTTTGATGCCTGAAATCTTGTTGACATTTCTCCAGTGTTTAGTCACATTCTTGAAATATTTTCATCATTGTCCTTTATCCATGACTCATGTCGTTTATCCCCATAATATTTATTCTTTGGAAAAAATATCTTCAAAATATTGCATTAGGTATTTTTCTTTGGTGTAGGTTTTCTAAGCCATACCATCACTAATGACCTCTTTTCCCAACAGTCATAGATCTTCCTCTATCTATCCTTTATATATATATATATATATTTTAAGTGAGTCAAGTTCCATAATTTTAATTTTTGTTCTGGGATTTTTAACTTAGAGGCAAAACAAATCATTTTAGAGGAACATATATTTTCTTCATTCCACTACCATTCCACCAACATAAAAAAAAGTGGGTCCTTCATCAACATATTTTCAAATTTAAATGGGCACCTAGCTAGCCTCCTATACCCTAAAATATCTAGTTGGGTAGTGTAATGAATTCATCCAAATCATGGAAGGACTCTACTATCAAATGTGAAAGTGAATGATCTAATATCCCCATGGAAGAAGATCCTATCTAGCTTCTCTACTCTTTGGCTAAAACCCAATCTTCTATTGGTCCATGTGGATGAGTCATTAGATGATCTGACCTCCACTAGATGATTCCTTTCAACCCATTCTTTGAAATCCTCCTGTGATTGATTCTCCCTTTTGGAGCCCCCTCATTTTTCACTACTTTGGAGAATACCACTGAAATATCCGCCAATTATGAGAGGTTGATCCATATGATCTTCTATAATATTTTCTAGTTCATTTCATAGTTCTCTCTTCCAAATGCATGAATTGGGCCCATAAACATTGAATAAAAAAAATGGAGATTAGAGGAGACACTTCTAACCTTGCACCCTATCCAATTTGACTCATTTTCAAATCTATTCAAGCACATGAACTAAGGTTTCCAAAAAATAACTAAACCCCTAGAATCCCTACTAGTTTGAACAACCACCATTTTCCAGGTTCTTATTTTTTCCCTAAATTTCTCTAAGTCTGAATAGTTTTTTTTTTAATTATTGAGCTGAAATTTTATCCCCTTGTGTTTATTCCATCCATGCTTGACCAAGTGATACATGCTAGGGGTATTTATGTACCTAACATTCCATGTTATGGAACTCATGAATCCTTGGAAAGGGATACCCCTTTCCTTGATCTTAGAATCATATTACTCTGACTTTGCCTTCTACATCCCCATCCATTGATCTCTTCTCTTAATTTTTTTCCTTCCTCTAGTTTTATTTTTACTACAATTTGGGGATGAATTTTTGGCTGACTTCTGGTAAATATCCATCTTCTTTATGTTTTCTTCCAAAAAAATTTCTAGATCTATATCTCTTGTTTCATTGGAGAGCATGAATTTCTCCTATATTACCAATTCTCCTTATTCTAAACTCAGAATTTGTTCTGCCAATTTAGACATTGTTCCCAAACCCTCTTGTAATATTTTGGTGATAACAATCATATCATAGTCCACCTTCATGAGGTGATTATTTATGTCCAAAGGTGGGCAAGGGGAGTCCAAATCTATTTCATGGGATGATCAATGAGCACCTTAGAGTTGGGATGTATTGGTTCTTTGACTTCATGGTATTTGATTGATGCTATTTCCTCCCTATTTCCTCCTTTGGGATAAGGTGATAGGACCATCCTAGAATATGGTGAACTAGACTCTTAACCTTGTGAAGGAGGAATGCTTAGAACTTTGGGATCCTATGAGGCACTTGAGCCATTCTCCAAACCTTGAGGTGGATTTGAATTATTAATATCCCTAGGGTACTCTTGCATCTCCACTCTGGCATTTTCCTCTTAGATTTGGTTAGGGTTGAGTTTTACCCAAGGAGATTATATGCTTCTACTCAATTTTCCTACAAATGGTGGCCATAAACTCAACTCTCCATGGTCCTTACCCAAGTTGGAGTGGTTTTTTCCATCATCTTGTGCATTGTCGATCAAGATTTTCTAATGATATCACCCATATTTATTGATGATTTCTATCTCTTCAAATACTCCATCCTCATGATCAACTGCTACATAAATATTCATAGATAAATCCATCACATTGTTGATAAAAACCCTCATCTATTCCTAGAAATGACCCTAAGGCTTCTCCTATCAGTTTTAGGGTTTGTAAGTTCTAGTACTCTAAGAGTAGATTTACCAACCTAATCCATCATGGCATTTTCTTAATGCAGTGTTTAAGGGAATCAAAATTGGCTTCCCATTTAGCATGTAAAAGTTGAAACCTTCAAAGAACATGAGATAGACATGCAAGATTTCATCTCTTCTTTTTTTATGCACTCAACTAGGAAAAATTCATTAAGCAAGGCTCTGATACTTACCTAATCGAAAAAATTCCAAAACCACAAATCAAGGATATTCTTCCTAGGGAATCTTTGGCAGCGCATTTTGACAAAGACAACTCACTCTTTGAGGTGAGTCATCACTGGAGTTAGGTTTCTTGTTGGGATGACAAAGGCCTTATCTGTGGTTTGAAGTGACTACTTCTATTTCCCTATTTTCTGAACTTGAATTGTTCTTTCCTAAACCACCTATTCCCCTTACAAATTGAGGCTCTCCAACCATTCTCCTATATTTTGCGATTGTGTTCCCATTTACTTGATCTTCTTATTCCATTATCAACATACATTGACTTGTCTTTTAGTTAGAGATATCTATCAAGATTTATTTTTTAAATTTAAAAAACCATAATGAATTGACAATGACCAATTTATTTAAAAAGAAATCACGACATGCAAACACCAAGAGATTCTAACATTCAACCATTGAATATGTACTTGAAAAATTTCATATTTAGTTGCACAAAAGATAGCATACTCACAACATGATTCCACTAAGTATTATAATATGCGAAGATCCCATTGAAAGGGAATTGTTTAGTGTTGTACAACGTAGTTCTAGTCTATTCCTATATAATACAAACCTTTAAATTGTATATGTAACCCTATTTCTTCCCTATAATAAAAATTCTCCGCAAATAGAGAAATAACAACATCGATATGTTGAACAAAGTATAATTAAATATGTAGCTCCAAAACTGTGATAGCAACCATTTCTCTATACAGGAAGAAAACCGAAAGAAAGAAACTAAGAAATCAAAGACTAAAATATAGCTTATTCTCAGACTTTCCTCCCTCATAATCCCTGTCCTTATATGCCATGAATGGAGGAATGAGAAGGGCGGCTATGGTGTCTTCTGCAGATCAGCTCACTAAGTTGCTGCCATACTGAAGCCATGAACAACCACAATGTCTACTTGAGTAGGTAGCCGAAAAAATGAAGGGAGGTAATATTTTAGGGTAAGGATAGTACCTAAGAAAAGAAGAAAATTTCTTCCATGTGTAGGTGAGTATTAGTCATTGGGTCTGAAATGGTAGTTAAGTGTTAGTATGTGAATAAAAGTCAGTCAGATGTCTGGCATGGGCTAATGTGATATACGTAAACGGGCATGCAGTGAAGTCTTGTCAAAAACAACTAAATAATTAAATATACGTGCATTGAAAATAATAAATGACAACAGATCATGTCTATAAACAACTCTTTCAGCCTTACATTCATTGGATAGACATTGGCACCCTTGAGATAACATTGTATCTCACGAAGTCTCTCAAAATTTTGAAGTAAACTTTTTTAGGAAAGTAAATTATAAAAAACATTAACAAGAATGTGGTGGTATGCGTTTTAACTCCTAATTGAGTGGAGTTATGGATATGTTAACCTTATGTTGTAAAATAATACCTTAAATTGTTTTTGAAGTCTTTAGGACACAAAAGTACATATTTATTGCATTAAGAAGGTTATCAAATATATATATTAAACTTTATTGTTTTATTAATATGGAGTTATGTAATTTTTAACTTGTGTATGATTCCACATGATATCAATATATATGTGCATTATTTTTCTTAAATGAAATAATCAATCTTGGAACCAAAAACATAACACTTAGTGTAGGTTTAAAGGACAACAGAAGCAGAAGATAAATAGAGAAAGAAAAGAGGAATAAAAGATTTGAAATTATATAAAGCATTCAAAAACAAACCATTACATCAATTTGAGCTTCGACTCATACATTCAATCATAATTACATTCAAAATTTTATCGACTTAGCTTAACTTATAACATCCTACAGACTTCCATCTTGCATATAACACATAGGTGGTTTTAGATTACCACAAACTAACAAGTGGTGGTTTTAGATGACCACAAACTAACAGGGGTGGTTTTAGATGACCACAAACTAACAGCTTTGTAGAGCTGCACTCTGCTAGGATAGTACTTAGCCACTACAAACCCATTCAATATATAGACTATTAAGCTCATACAAATCATGTGAGAATGCAGTTGAAGTGATGATGGACAACTTGTAGGAGTTAATGAGAATCTATTTGAATCCAAAAATGATTGTTGTCTTCACTGCTTGTTTTAATAGTGAAGTTGAGTGTTGATGTGATAGATATGGACTTGATAGAAAGGCGGTGAGTAGTTGGGATTAAAATCTCCAACACTCCCCCATAATCACAACTATGAATTCTAATTTCTTTCTTTTTCCTCTTCACAATCTCTACAACCTTTACTTTGGTTGTTTCTTCAGACTTCACCACTAGCTTTGGTGGCAGTTCCTTTTCTTTTGCATGTGCAACCTTCCTTGTATGGGTGACTTGTTGACTCCTCTAATATGTAGTGATCTTCAATATTAACTTTGATTATGACTTCTATTCTTTGGATCTTCACCTCTTTTCTTAGGCAGCTTGTTTGATATCTCTTAACAACCATTTCTCCTTAGATCTAGACTTATCTAGAACAATAATCTCCACTGAAAACTTTCTCTTAACTACAAACTCTTTACTAACTACAACATGCTATCTACAACATCTTATAGATGAACTAGCCTTCTGATCTAGTAGTTTCTACTTTGCAAATCGTCTTGGAACTTCAAACTTGACAGCGAAAACTCCATCTTGAAAAATAATAATCTTCATATCTTTCTTAGTTTCCAAATCTCCTCTTTAATCAATCTCTTTTCATTCAAACTCATGACTTCCTTCCCTTTCTTTCGGTAAGCAACTTCTTTCTCATTCCTACAATCTCCTTCAAGAGTGACCTTTCCTTTAGCAATGATCATTTGACTTACTACCATCAAACACCATTGAGGTCTCTGATTTTGTCTAAGGGTTGTGGCCTCTTGTCTTTTTAGTTCACATGGTTGCACTTGTGGCTTCCTTTAAACTCTAGGATGTCTTTTTTTTCTACAAATCTTTTCTAACATCTTTTTCTTGAGATCTCATTTATCCTTGTCAACATCCTCCTTTGCAACTTTGGCTTCAACAAACTCTTCTTTGGCATTTAAATTCTCCAAATTCAACAAAAACTTGATTTGTCTCCTTTCTTCGTGACTTTAACAAGATTTGTGTCCTTTGTGTTCCTTGGGCTTCAATAATCTCCCATTGACCGACACTTTCTCCTTGATCAGTTGCAACTGATATAAACTCTTTGATCTCCTTTGAAAAACAAAAATTTTCTACTCCCCGTCAACATGATCTACCTTGCTCTCATACCAATTTTAGGTTTAAAGGAGAGAAGAAACATAAAATAAACATAGATAGAAAATAGGAATAAAAGATTTGAAATTATAAGAAACATTGAAAAAAAAACCATTACAATAGTTTGAGCTTTGACTCATACATTTAGCCATAATTACATTCAACATTTTATCAACTTATTTTAGCTTATGACATCCTACATAATTACATCTTGCATCTAACACATAGGTGGTTTCAAATTACCACAAACTAACAGGGGTGGTTTTAGATGACTAGCTACAAACTAACAGCTTTGCAGAGCTAGACGCTACTAGGAGAGTACTTAGCCACTACAAACCCATTCAACATATATACTATTAAGCTCATACAAAACATGTGAGAACATTGTTGAAGTGACAATGGACAGCTCATAGGAGTTAATGAGAATCTATTTGAATCCAAGAAAGATTGATGTCTTCAATGCCTTTTTTAATGCTGAAGTTGAGTGCTGATGTAAGAGATATGGACTTGACAAAAAGGTTCTGAGTAGTTGGGATTACAATCTCCAAAACTTGGTAATCCAATTTTGTTCTTAGTTTGCATAGAAGGTGTATGATATCATTATGAGTTTAATATTGAAGCTATATAATCTTAGTTTTATATCATAGTTCAATGGAATTGAGGGTCATGGAATTATTAAAGTTGGGATAAAAAAATAGTAAGTAAAAATATTATGAATAATAAAAGAATACAGATTTTTGCAACACACAATCATGTTACCTAGTGGATCATACTAAGTATATATATTTATTGTAATAATATATCATAGGATTCTTGCTTACAACCATCACCCTATTTTTCTTAGCAATGTGGCCATTTATTCGAAACATAATGAAATTATAGTGCCCCTGGAAAAGGTGATAACATGGAAATATGACCTAGGGAGCACAAACTAACATTGATATTTTCAAGAGGAGATGTAGAGATTTTAAGAAATTATTTAATGAGACTTAGTGATTCACAAAAATGGACTCATGAAAGTTGCCCTTAGTTTTTGTTCAAACAGTTTGCTAAAAGTTGATAAGATCATAGGTAATGAAGTTGTATTAGATTATTGAAAGGGTATATAACACCTAATGGTGAAGGGTGGTGGAACCCTTATAAAATGCTTTGTGTTCCCACTAAATATTTTACAAAGTTTGGCTAGTTTAAGGTCTTTGGGCTTAGGGTTTTGTTTATTGTCACTATTTTAGGGTTTGTGTTGCTAGAACCCTTCCTAAGTAACCCTTAAGCTTGTGTCCTTGCTAGTGTTCTAATTCATCATTGACCCCTTATAGTTGGTACCTAGTCATTTAAGTTACATCCTATGCCATCAGAACCTGTGACGTAACTGGGCCCTTGTTCCTAGGTCTGAAACATATTTTATTTTTTAAGGTGGACCGATTGACCTTTTCTAGCCTTTACATCCTTTGGTTAAATATTTTTAATTCTATTGAGTTATTTTCTTACACTGTCCTAGGTGGTCCCCCTTTTAAAATTTAACTTTTTACATGTACAAATTTCTAGTGATTATGATAACCATTTGATTACTGCAAATAGACCCTAGTTGTTCCTTGGGCCCCCACTTTGTTCTATTTTTTATTTAATTATTAAATAAGAAAGGTGAGCACCACATTCCTTATGCATTGGGGAGCCCAACACCTTCGAGGGGTTGGTTGGTGGTGTTTTAACAAAATCTACGATAGTTGTTTTGTGATGTGGCTTCATCTAGGCCACTCCCTACCACCCTGTCCATTTTTATTTTGTCTTAAAATAATGCAAGAGGCTAGTGGGCTATAGCCATCCATCCCTTTGTGTAGGGACCCACCAGGTTAAGAATGTTTTGAACATTCTCTAGAGCAAAGATCGACAGTTGATTGTGGGTGATGTGGATCAATCTTGACCACACCCCGCCATCTCGTGAAACACTCACATCTTCCTTTTGTCTCTCAATGAAGAAGTAGGGGAATGTCGCATGCCTCCACTTGACTAATAAAGGAAACATTAGGAGATTCAGGAAAATTTATGAAATATTTTTCCACATATTGAAAGTGTTAAAGATTGGGCTACTAAAAGGAAGTTTAGAAGCACATGTTGTAATAACCAAAGGATCTTTTGATCACAACCATTGATTGTACCTTAGCATTATGTGCATAGGCATGTAAGATCGTGCAAAGATAAATCTGTGTTGAAGTTGGGAGATTTAATCTTATCCCTTCCCCATATTCTTGCTCACAAAAGCTGTACATGGGTTAAGATTTATGAAGGAGCAGGTAAGTTGATGTGTGGGCTTATGCTTCAGTGACAAGGAGATTGTGGAGCTTACAAAACACTAGCAAGTTTCTCCTTATGGCTTGATTGGACTAGATAAAGAAAACAACTACGTATAGTCAATTTCTTCAAACCAAGTTGGATAAATCTGGAGTGGTAGTCATTTTATTTTACTGCAACATCAATGGACAATATTCAAAGGTGAGATCAATGGAAAATGATTCATTCTAGTTTGTGTGAGTGAGCCATAATGGCAGATATGACACTGAGATACAAAATTAAGAGTTTTAAGGTCTTTAAAACTTGTTTTAAAGCACAATTGAGGATTTATAAAATAATTCTACACATCTAGAGAAACTTGTGCTAAAATTTTCAATTTAGTTTGATGTCAAAGTTAGGGTTTTAAGCTTGCACCAAGCCCATAAGTTGGTATACTATCCTGCCATTGAAATTATTAAAAACTTGCACAAATATACTTTCTTTATCATTTTTTCACTAGGGTTCTATTGGTTTTACATTTCTTTTAAGGTTTTATGTTCATTTAAGACCATTTAGTCAGTCCTACATTGCTATAATCCATGTCAAACCCTATTCAAGTCATAATATTTTCCTTGTAAAAATAGAAGACCTATTTTTTTAAAACCCTTAAATTATTACCCCTAAAGAAAAAGAATCTTCATCAAAGGGGGAAGCCTTTAGTTCTAAAGCTCTCGTTAGACCTTTGAGTAATGACATAGCTAAGCAATTGCCATCCTTGACCAATGAAAAACCCAAGAATCAATTTCTCCTCTGAGGACCACAAGCACTATAGGGTCTAGCTGACATTTATAGTTCTATTAGGGATGTCATATTTCCTTGAAGTGGGTAGGAATTTTTCACTAGTTGGTTTGGAAACAAGAATTGGGGAATTTCAATTAGTAATCCTTGGAACCTTGATTTGGGAAAACTGATTGTGCCAAATTTCTACCTAGACATTGATTTGTTAAAGGATATAGCTGTTAATTATTACCTAGTCACCAAGACTGTGAGGTCCTTTGATGGAATTGACATGGTTAAAGTTACTAAGGTGATAAGTTCTTGTGTCTTCAAACTCACTGAGTGGAGTAATGATATGACTAAAATTGATGAAAAGTATCTTAAGGAGGAGTATGATAAGACTAAGGATTCATTTAAAGACCATTTTTGCACAATATATGACATGTAGGGTTTCTTGCAAAAAAAATCCATGAGGGTTTGGTAAAGTTGAAGAAGGGTGAGGTGGGAATAAGAATCAGATGGTATTCATTGCTCATGCACATGTTTCTATTCAAGGGTGCTTCTTACTTTAGAAATAACATGGCGTTAAATAGAGTGGAAGAGAATAGGGAATTGCATGTCCAATGTTGGATGACTATCTTGGACAAGGATGATAGGGATTTTGAATATTTTATATTTGAGAATCAATTTTCCTTCAAGTTGAGAAGAGCTCTAGTTATGAATGTGCCAAGAATTCCCAAGGCCCTGCATGATCTATTGAGACCTAAGGATAGGAGGCTTGAATTGGTGGTGGATCATAATTGGAGAGGTGTTATCTCTTACCCTGCATACACCATTTTGAGAGTGTATGGTACTACTGTCGCACCACATTTTTTTCCCATTTGTGTGCCACAAAGGATTGGGTTTCTTAAAGTGATATGGAAATTGGGAAGTATGGAGTGATAAGTCTAGTTTATCACTCAATTTTGATAGAATTTTATTCTTTATTGGTCATAGTTTTCATAGAAATTGATGTTTGGATGTTCATATTTTTTATGATATTTCCTCAAAACCATAGACATTGGGCATAAGCTAATTTTTACAATCTTTAATGACATTGGAATGCTATATGAATTATCTACGTTGATTTTAAATATGGATTAATGAATGCTACTTTAAGATAGTTATAGATATGCAATTGTTGTGCATACTAATATTTTCTTGCAGATATAATTAGCCACCTACACAATTAAACAAGATTCTTCTAGCTGGTCATTGACCATAACAGTTAACAAGGTGTTCATTCAAAAGTCAACAAAGGGAAGTCTCATGATGGTGGTAGATTCCTCATCCAAATTGAAGTGTAACCACCTTGTAAATGGTCTTAATTGTCTGTTGAGTGAATATAGGAATTACTATTGTAATAAATCTGCATTGGGGAAAGCATGTGTAACCACCACTCCACTTTTCATTCTTTCCATAAGTGGTGTCCACATAATTTGTTGGAGTTGACCACCTTGCTAGCTAATTAGTTAGTAGATTTTCTCTCTATAAATAAGATTTAGACACTCCTTCAAGGGAGGTTGCTTAATATGATGATGTACTAACATTCTTAGTTTTTTAGCAATACAATTATGATGCTCCATTATACTTTTTTTTTTTCAAATGAATAAAATGAAGTTCTAAGTACGTGCATCTAATTTTACATTTGTCTTAATAAATACTCATACAAGGGGGGCCACTTTGTGAGAATTCTGTCCTTTAGCATAGTTATTAATTTTTGTTTAGTAATTAGTTAAAAATCTAGCACTGACTATTCCTATAGCCACTAGAATTTCATTATGTGACTATTCTTGCAGCCAAAGAAAACATAGTAGTTTCTTGTTTGTTTTCTAAAATATTCATTTATGTCATGCATTTCAACTTCGTTTAGTTGTTGGTTGATTCCCAACACTTATGTTATTTCTTTCTAAAAAATTCACCTTCAACATTATGTTTTTCTTAGTTGTAGACTAAATATGGCTACTTTTGATCCTTAGTCCACATGTTGTGTTGATCCATTTCAAGTTCATGTCCCTAGGTTGACAAGTTAAATGCACTTTCATGATGATTGAAATATCTATTTAGATTAGATATCCAATCTCTGAATCACATTTGTAAGGGATTAGTTGTTAAGATCATTGTAGGAGGCCAACATTTTTGGCATCATTTCCAGGGATGGTGTCAAAATAGGGATTTATTTGGAGTCATTGATAGTTTTCTTGTTGTAGTATTTCTAAAATTTTGTTCCTAGTATACCCCTTATCTAGAAAAGTAATGATCCACTATTCTTTTTCCAATTCTTTGTGTGAGCTGGTTGATAATGAGTTGATATTGTATGCATAGAGGAAGGAGAAGAGATACTCATGGGAGATTCCTCCTTAACAATCTTGATCCATTCTAGCTAGTTGAGTATCAAAAATTGCTAAGAGAAGAAGTAGATCCACAGCCCTTTGCTAATGCATTTCCTAACCTAACCAGTTCTGAAATTTCCTCTAAAGAACAAAATTAGCTTGAGAACCCTTTTTCTTTGGAACTACATCAAGCAGGAATGGGTGATGCAAATAGAAATAGACCTAACCAACTAGATTTTCCTTTCCCCATTGCTCATTAGAATGAAGTTGAGAACCTTAAAAATATCCTTGCTTCAGTCCTTCCTAAGTTTTATGGACTTTTCATGGAAGATCTTGATACTTTCTTGTTTGAGTTTGACATATTATGTAGGAGTTATGACTATACCACTAATGCCCATAGGTTTAAGCTATTTCCTACCACCTTCAAATAATCTGCATTAACATGGTTCATGAGCATAGGAAGAAATAATTTGGAGATTTGAGAGGACATGAAGACAAAGTTCCTTGAGAAATGCAAAGAATATTGCAGGGGCAATGATATGAGAGATGACATTTTAAGGATGGAGAAAAAGGAAGATGAGAGCCTGGAGGATTACATTACAAGGTTTATGTTTTGTCTAAAAAATTCTCCACACCATATGCTTAATGAAGAATCAAAAAGCTATTTTTCCTAAGAGGAATTAATAACAGCTGCACTGATGCCTTATACTTTATGGGAGGGGGAGATATTTCCCAAGTTCCTTGGGAGGACATCAAGAAGATATTCTAGAACTACTCTAGGGAAACCTCAAAGAAAGGGAGAGCTTATCAATCTTTTATGGGAAATCCATCTACTAATGGAGTTTAAAGAATGAAGATTACTCACTTATTGGAAGACTTCAAGAAATACATTATAAATAACCTAGCTACTTAGCTGGATACACTTCAGGCCAAAAGGAAACAAGAGGAGGTAGAGGCAACATTGACAGAGTATTTCCCCCATTACAGACAAAAGAAGAAGGAATGCAGATGTAGGATGATAGTTAATATTGAAAGAAAGTATATTCCACTTGAGTTCAAGCCAATCTAGGTTGAAGAAGATCAAGTCTACTATGTTGCACAAAGGAGGCCATGGGCTCCAAGACAAGGTATGCCACCAGATCCACGATCTTTTGTTGGGACATATTTCAATTCCTATTCATCTGGTAACCAATGGCAACACCCATATCCATCCAACTATGGAGGATATCCACCACAACCTTGGATTAACCCCTCAAATGTCTAGCCTAATCACCTAAACTCTCCACCCTAATGGTAGAAACCTTAGGGAAATTTGTAGTAGTTTCAAGGAAATTGGCAGCCACCTCCAGGAAATTGGCAACAAACAAATCAATGGAAGGGAGGACAACAATGGCCAAACTAGACAAATAGCTACATGTAACCACCTTCTCAACCTCAGAAACCCGCTATAATTCCTCCTCCTATTCGCTCAAGTTAAAATGTGCCTAAACCTACTTAGCTACTAGTTCAACCCATAACCAACCCAAATAAAAAACCACAACAACCTGTATGCTTCGTTGATCCAAATCAATTCCTTGCATATGTTGTGAGTGTAAGTGACATCCACTTGTGTTCAAGAACTACTTTTCTAGTCCCCTCCACACCCATTATCACTGAGCTTCCTATGGAAGAAGAGGAGCCTTTGAATACCCCCATTCAGCCCAGTGCATCTAAGAATCCTAAACCAGTCCCAGTCAAATGGATTACATGAAAACCTCCATTTCCACAAAGGCTTTAAACTATGAAAGAAAAGGAAGAAAAGGAGGACACAACTTTTGACATTCTAGATTAGTTGGAGCATATATGTGCCCATATACCTCTATTTCAAGCCATAAAAGATGTTCCAATCTATGGTGAGGAAATTAAGGAAGCATGCCTTAAGAAGTTAGGAAAGAAGAAGAAAGACCCCACTACGGTTCATGTGGTGGGACAACTAGCTAACATCATGCTTGGGAGAGTGACTGTTCCCAAATATAATGATCTAGGGGGTCTTGTGGTAGGATTTTTCATAAATGGGATCCAGATAAACAATGCTTTGATTGACTTAGGATCAACAATAAATGTAATGAAAAAGGATATCCTACAACAACTAAATGTTACAAGCATGAGACCTACTCCTACTATCCTGCAGCTTGCTAATAGTTCAACTGTTAAACCTGATGGTGTAGTAGAGGACCTTGTGGTAACTCTAGACTCATGGGAGTACCTAGGATATTTCATGATTATTTATCCTAAAGCCACACTAGGCAAGTACCCTATCTTTCTTGGAAGGAAATGGTTAGCAACAAAAAATGCATATATTGGATGTAGGAGAGGAGACATGACCATTTCTAATGGAAAGAGCACTGAAAAGCTTGTTCTCTACCCTCCTACTTAGCCATCCCATGACATGGATAATCCTATATTGGCACATGTTGGTGAAGAGGCCAAGGAAGTTAATTTTGTGGCACAAATTATGATGTTAGGTAGGAGCTCTTTCATGAGGCTTCAAGTTGAAGATGAAGTATTTTCTAACGTAATTTAGAATCATTGTGAAGTGGAGGAATCATCATCCTCTCATTCTACTACTCCAGTCAAGAAAATTCAACCTACTCTTCCTACAACCACTCTTCCTACAGCTAAACTTCTTGTAGAAATAGTTATGTCTCATACATTGTTGTGACATGAACTCAAGGTACCTAGCATTAGTGAAACAACTATGGTAGAGATAACTACACATCCATTAAATTGAGTGAAGAACAATATTTGTCATTGACAAACTTACTGAGAACCCACCAACATGTATTTATGTGGGACTATCATGATATGAAGGGATTAGACCCTAAGCTTTGCACTCATAGAATTTACATTAGAGATGATTGTACACCAGTGAGGAAGCCACTAAGAAGAATTAACCCTGCACTAAGAGAAATTGTAAAAGGAGAATTACATAAATTATTGGATGTAGGATTCATCTACCCCATTTCAAATAGCTAGTGGGTGTCTCCATTGGTGATTATGCATAAAAAAGGAGGGAAATGGTGAGTTTTTGTTGATTACAAGGAACTCAATGCTCCCACCAAAAATACCATTTTCCCTTACCTTTCATAGATCAAGTTTTGGACTCACTTGCAAGAAAGCAATAATTTTCTTTTCTAGATGGATTCAGTGGGTATAACATAATCCAAATTGCACCTGAGGACCAGGAGAAAACCACATTTACCTATCCATGGGGTATCTATGCCTAATTAGTACTTCGATTTGGCTTATGCAATGAACTTGCAACTTTTCACAGGGCAGTCATTAGCATATTTTCAGACATCTCTCATGACTGCATGTAAATTTATATGGATAATTTTACAACCTATGGTGCTGATTTCGATGAAGCATTGGAAAATATCAGAAGAGTCCTACATAGATGTGAAGAATACAATCTATCTTTAAATAGTAAAAAATGCTTCATGATAATGCATGAAGGTGAAGTCATTGGCCACTACATCTTTCACAAGGGAATTCAAGTAGATCCTACAAATATTGAGGTGATTACTAACCTACCTATACCTACAAAACAAAAATATGTTAGGATTTTATTGGGCCATGCAGGCTACTACAGGAATTTGATCAAGGATTTCTACAAAATAAACACCATTGTATATTCTTCTCACTAAAGATGTTGATTTTCATTGGACTAAAGACTGTGATAAGGCATTTTATGATTTGAAAGCAACTTTCACTCATTCTCCTATACAAAAAGGTCCCAATTGGGAGCTTCCTTTCCACATCCATACAAATGCATCAGACTATGCCATAGGAGTCTTAGGGAAAAAGGAGTTATTGAAAATGCTATTTATTTTGTCAGCAAAAACATGCAAGGAGCTGAATTTAATTATACAATGACAAAAAAAGAAATATTGGCAATAATCTACGCCCTCAAAAAATTTAGGCACTATATATTAATAGCCTATCAAATCTTTGTGCACACGGATCATCCAGCCATTAGGAATCTCATGAATAAACCTTTGATATCAAGTAGGTTAGCAAGATGGTTATTGTTGATGTAGGTGTTTGACATAACCATTGTAGATAAACCAGGAAAGGTTAATGTTGTTGTAGACTTTCTTTCACAACTGACTATATCAAAAGATAATTAGGTCATAGATGACTCTTTCCCTAATGAGAACTTAGTTTCCTTTAGTGTGCAAAAACCCTAGTATGCTGACATAGCTAACTATCTGGTCACAGGGAGGATTCCTCCTTACTTTTCTCCAAAAGAGAGAAAGATGCTCATTGAAAAATCATTTCCTTTTTCATGGATTGCAGAATGTTTGTTTTATACTGGACTAGGCCATGTCATGAGGAGATGTGTGAGGGAAGATGAGACATATGATATTTTTCATGCATTCCACAACAAACCATGTGGAGGACATTTTGTAGCCAAGAGGACAGCAATGAAGATTTTGAATACATAATATTATTGGCCAATATTCCACAAGGATGTACGGAGATATACAAGAAAGTGTGATAGATTCCAAAGGATGGGCAGGCCAACCAAATCTGATGAGATTCCCATTTACCCTCAGGTAGTAATCACTCCATTTCACAAGTGGAGATTAGAATTTGTAGGGCCCATTGATCCTCCATCCAGTGGTAAGTCTTATATCTTAGTATTGACTGATTATGCAACTAAGTGGGTAGAGGTTAAGGCCATGAAGCATGCAAGAGATAATAAGGTTGTTGACTTTCTTTATGAGGAGATTTTTATAAGGTATGGAGTTCCAAGAGAGATAGTGACTAACCAAGGGGCTTAATTTACATCAACCTTTGTTGTAGCACTAGTCAATGAGTATAATATAAGGCACATGAAGTCTACTCCTTATCACCCCCAGGTGAATGGACAAGTTGAGGTTACTAACAGGGAAATTGAAGCCATTCTAACCAAAATTTTGGTTCTTCATAAGAAGGATTAGGAAAACAAACTGCCAAAAGTTGTCTAGGCCTACAGGACAACTTGGAAAACAACTATAGGATTCACACCATTTGAGTTGTTGTATGGAAATACAACTATGATTCCCATTGAATTTGAGCACAAAACTATTATGTTTGTAATGGACTTGGGGATGGAAATTTCTAAAGCACAGAGAGACAAAATCATGCAACTCAATGCATTGGATGAAATGAGCAAGGAAACCTTGCATCATATAGAGGTAGTGCAAAATTAGAGAATCAAGTGGCATGAAAAATTCATTAAGGACAAGAAATTCCAACTAGGAGCTTGGGCCCTGCTCTACGACTCAAAGTATCAGGATAATGTAGGGAAATTGCAAACAAGGTGGCTAGGACCATATGAGGTTGTTGAAGTATCCCACAATGGTGTTGTTCAACTCACTACTATTGACCCACTCAGATTTAAGCTACTTTTCAATCACCATTGCCTCGTATTGTATCACAAGACAACTTCCAAGGAGGAATTATTCTAGCAATTTACTTAGCATGTAACACCCAAAATTCTTGCAACTGAAGGAAGTGGACCTATTGTCCCTCCTTTAGGCTTATTAAGGTACGCAATTTATCATAATAAAGACTTCCACTTCTGTGGGGATTGACTTCTTCACCCATCCGCCCATCCATCTCCACCTCTCTCTCTCTCTCTCTCTTTTATCATGCCTCCATAATTTCACTTTATTCCATCATCATTTCATTCCATTCCACTCAACTTTCATTAATTGCTCAATTGACCTCTCAAAAGGTGACCGATACTTTCTTCATAATCTTTGTAGTAGATCTTCCAAGAATCCAGGTATGTGCACATCAAGTTGTTATCTCTTAATTTTCTTTTAGTACATTCATTTAATTGCTATAAATTGATATAGATGTTCTCCATAGCATGTAATTATTCCCTACCTTGTACTTCTCATAACCTTCATGCATGTGAGGAAACATGCTCAAATTTAGGTTGGGGGAAAAGTGTGAATGCCATGTCCACATTTCTGTCCATGTTGGCTCATGTCAGCAAGTTTAAATTGAGTCAATCTAAATTTTGAGTGAGATGACGATTCACATGTGTGAAGTAATATCAACCACTACCATTTTTCTTGATCATAAGCCTTCATTGATTACTCCTTTGTTTCCTTTATTACTCTAGTCATAATCTTAAGCAAAAAAAGATAAAATTTAGACAATGCTGATTTTTGAAATTTAGCAGCATTACAGGAAGGGGAATTTTAACTTTTAGATGAAGATTTTAGGAAGGGAGAATTTGTAGATTGATTGTTTAATTGCAAAAACCTAAACAATGGGAGGTGGGTTAATCAGGAATGAACCCATGGTTCATGATGCATTACTATAGGATGCACCTAGCTAGGCTGAGTTCAAAAAATTGTGGGTGGTTAAATCATTTCTTGAAGCTAAATTATTTTAATGAAGATGTTGCATTGGAATTTTCCCAGATATTATCTTAAGGAAAATCCATGGTAAAAGGGCTGGAAGTATTGGCTACTGAAGAAAGAATGGAAGAATTTATAGGGTTCACTACCGACGGTGAAAATTACCCTACTTCCTAAGACACTAGGTCAGCTAGGGTTGAAGTTACAAAACTTGGCAACCCTGCATTGAGTGTGGATAAACAAGGTGCAAAAAGAACCTCTCTACCGAATCCATGGAAGCAAGTATTTGTTCATGTTTTAAAGTACATTACCTAAGAAGGTCCCTAGTTGAATCTACAATCTCTGCATTTCAAACTTCTAAATCATATGAGGCATGAGAGAAGAATGAATGTGCCAAACATACTATACCACCTTCTCTCAATCATGGCGGTCGAGACCCAAAAAGGTAGGGATAATTTTGTTTCCCATCATTCTCTGATCAAATTTTTAGTTGAAAAGTCTTTGCATGATGTGTCTGACACAACTTGGGAAGAGTTCTTAAATCTTGATCAAATTGGACCCGGGAATTTGTGACCTAGGGTTTTTTCCTCAACTTTGTAGGGATAGTAGAAGATTGAGCATGACTGAAGTTACTCCTGGTGCCTCAACATCTGGTGTGGGACCTAGTGCAAACCCTCCTACAACTAAATAAACTATAGATATTAGCTCTTCTAAGGTAGAGCATTCAGACAAAGAAATTTTCTCTTGAGATTTTGATGATGATGTTCCTCTTGGCATCTTAATGAGAAATAGGGCACAAAAGAAAGAGGCATAAATAAAGAAATGAAAATCCAAAAAGAAAACTATAGAAAAGAAAGTGCCAAGCTCTAATAAATGAAAGGTTGACATTGTTCATCCTACAGCCAAAGAAGAACATGCGATCCCTCTTAGGAAATCAAGACCAACTAGTCCAACCTTTGGTGTGTCTCTGTAGGAAAGCCCTAGGACTAGAGAAACATCACAAGAGGACATAGAGGCCCCAATGGGGTAGGTAAATGTCAAGGAAAATAACATATTTGAGGAAGCAACAAATATAATATTGGCAAACCTTGCTGCCATTGCTGAACAAGTTGAAAGCCAAGAGTTTGAGGAAAATCAGGAGCTCTTGTAGCAAGATCAAAAGCAAGAGTTCCTGCAGCAAGAGCAAGAGCTAGAGAAAGAACTAGAACTGGGTGAATAGTTAGCACCCCTATAGCTGGAATTCATTGAACATTTGAAATTCCTACGACTAGTCCTACAAGAAGAGCAAGCATCTGTACCAAGAAAATTTATGGTAGGAAAACATAGGCCTTCTAATTTTTTAATGCACATGGTAGCTATGAATTTATGGAAAGAGATGCAAAGAAGGGAAGATGAATGGAAAGAGGAGAAAAACAGGCTAAAGAAAGAAATTCAAAAGAGAGATGAGGAAATTTAAGATAATAATGTAGAAATTCTTGTTTTAAAGGAGAGAGTGGATAATATAGAAGCTCTAGTACCTTAGATATTAGAATGCAAGACTCCTCCAAGATTCTATGCCCTGTATTTGAAGGAGAAGCATCTTTCTTTTAAACTATCAAGGATTGTTTCAGGTTTGAACCCTTCTATTGAGACTCCTCTTGAATTTTTCAATGCTTATAGGATTGCTCCTCCTAAAATGAAGAATTTTTTGTGTGAATTCTACTTACATAATTATTCCATGACCCAAGACCATGATTGGAATCCACTATTGTATGTTGAGGATTCCAATTAAGGGCATTCATGTCTTGTATATAGAATGAGATTAGTTGGGAACAATAATTCAGGGCTTATAGGAAAATAGAATTCAACACTCCCATGTCTATCAGGGTTGAATCAAGAAATCTAGGGGACATTTTTGTGGATTGGCACAAAATTCTTTACAAACCCAACTATGGAAATATGATCTTGTCTAAGAGAGAGCAAGTTTATAAAGAATATGAGGAGGTAGTGAAAACCAAAGGAGAATCTATGATGGGATACTTATCACAAAGGTGGAACAACCTAAATGATGAGTTAAAACAAGTTGAGCCTCACTCTATGTACAATTATGTTGCAACACTTAAGCAATTTGAAAGATATATACAGATTGGAAGGACAAAAATAATTTTGGCTCCCACTAACTTTTTAGGCACCTATCCTCTAGTGGCTTATTCCAAATTTCAGATTTTATCAGTATGATATAGCTACATAGAGACATAGATGGAGTAGATTGGACAAACAATGAGGGTTCTATTGGAACCTTAATTTAGAAACTACAGAAACTGATGTAGGCCAACTGGGAGTTGCAAACTTTAGGTCATTAACAAAGCAAAGGAACAAACCTTCTTTTTTTGCTAGATGACCAACAAAGTCTTAGGTTGGGGGGAGTGACAAGTCCAGTTTATGACTCAATTTTGATAGAAGATTATTTTCTATTTTCCATATTTTTCATAGACTTTGATGTTTGGATGTTGATTTTTTAATGATATTTCCTCAAAACCATAGACATTGGGCATAAGCTAATTTTCACAATTTTTAATGACATTGGCATGCTATATGAACTATCTATGTCGATTCTACATGTGGATTAATGAATGCTACTTTAATATAGTTATAGATATGTAATTGTTGTGCATACTAATATTTTATTGCATATATAATTATCCACCTACACAATTAAAGAAGATTCTTCCAACTGGTCATTCACCATAATGGTTAACAAGGTGGTCATTCAAAGGTCAACAAAGGGAAGAATCACAATGGTGGGAGATTCCTCATTTAAATTGAAGTGTAACTACCTCGTAAAAGGTCTTAATTGTCTATTGAGTGAATATTGGGATTACTATTGTGCTAAATCTGCATTGGGGCAAGCATGTACAACCAAATTTTGCACATGCATAACCACCTCTCCACTTTTCATGCTTTCCCTAAGTGGCATCCTCCTAATTTTTTTGAGTTGACCACCTTCCTAGGTGATTATTTAGTATCCTTTCTCTCTATAAATAAGATTTAGATGCTCCTTCAACGGAGGTTTCTTAGCCTGATGATGTACCCGCATTCTTAGATTTTTACTAATACAGTTATGATGCTCCATTGTACTATTATTTTTCAAATGAATAAAATGAAGTTTTAAGTTCGTGCATCTAAGTTCACATTTGTCTTAAGGAATACTCATCCAAGGGGACCCACTTGGTGAGCATTCTATCCTTTAGTGTAGTTATTACTTTCTCTTCAGTAATTAGTTAAAAATCTGGCACTGACTGTTCCTATAGCCAAAATAGACAGAGTAGTTTCTAGTTTGTTTGCTCAGATCTTCATTTATGTCATGCATTTCAGCTTAGTTTAGTTTTTGGTTGATTCTCAACACTTATGTTATGTCTTTCAAATAAATTCACCTTTAGCATTATGTTTTTCTTAGTTGTAGAATGAATATGGCTACTTTGGATCCTTAGTGCACATATTGTGTTGATCCATTTAAAGTTCGTCCCTAGGTTGACAAGATAAATGCACCTTCATGGTGATTGAAATAGATATTCAGATTAGATGTCCAATATCTGAACCACATGTATAAGGGCTTAGTTGTTAAGATCATTGTAGGAGGCCAACATGGAGAACAAGCATTAGTTGGATCAGGGAAAGGTAAAATTCTTCCCCTCATATACATGCTTCACTGATTTTGTAATGATTAAAGGAGGTTTGAATCATATAAATAATATACTCAAAAAATATCACATGAAAAAAGTAGGAGCAAGAGAGTATCATTATCCTGAAAGCTTCATAGTCTAGTTAGAGTTAAGGAACAACAGTTCCAAATTTTAGTATATTTTTTAGTTCCTTGAGGATGTAGTAAGGAATATCTTTGATCCTTTAGAACAAGATGATAGAAAAAAAAAATAGATAATTTATTTTAACAAAATGCAAAGAAAAATAAGGGAAAAGGACCCTAAATTCAAATTTTTACATAAATTCCCAATATAATGTAGAGAATGGAACATGTGTTCCAGAACTTTGAAGTGACGATAGGTCACCTTGAAGGTGAGAAGATTATTTTGGATAAGGGGAAGGCCCCTTTGGAAGAGGAGGATGATGGAGGATAAATCCTTGTTATGGAGGAAAGGCCTACAAACTAGCCACCTAAGGAACAAAAAATAAAATATTTCATAAGGAGAAAGAACAAAAAAAAGATGGCCAATGCATTTGTTGCTTCCTCTCAGCAAGAGGAGAAAAGATCTCTTTCTCCAGATCCAGAAAATCTACCACCATCTCCTTTGAGGTCAACTAGTCCTGAAATTATGGATATTGATACCCCATCACAACATGCCTCACCACCAAAAGAGACACCATTAAAGAAGCAAAAGTTCAAGTTGATAGGTTTGGTGGATTATGATGATGATGAAATCTGGGTATCTGAGTAGGAAATACAATAAGGAATTCCCCCTACACCAACAACGATTGTACCATAACAATTGGGTATGAAGTTGAGAAAGGCTAGCCACATTGGGATAAACAGTACTGATGATGTTAGGATGGAAGCATGCACAAGGTTCCTGGATGATGGCTCATTTATAAAATCCTAATATTGTAATGGAATTTTCTACAAGGCTACGAAGGATGAGTATGTTACTACTATGGAAAATAAAAGTAGTCTTCATCCAAAGTTGTACCTAAGGAAACTATTCAAGCACAAGTCTTAAAAGAAATGAAAGAAAAATTTCATAGAATGACTACAGTTGAAGGTAGAGAATTGGTAAGAAATAGTGGTTTTTTTTTGTTACCAGAGTGGGATCTAGCCTTTTCTATTGCTTTTGATATGATAAAAAGGTGTGACAAACCTCTCTAAAATTCATAATAAGAAGCTGCAATTGCACTACAAGGATCAACTTTTAATGAGTAGTGGGATGCACTAGCTATATGGTCCTTAGCCCCAAGCACAAGGAAGCCTAATATTATAGATCCTACACCAAACTATAAGGGGGGTTTTATAATAAAGAGAGTTTCAGAGATATCATCTCTTGAGGCAGCAACAATGTTAGTGCATTTTTCTTAGTTTACAAAAGCCATAGTAGAATCGATAATTGAAGAAAAAGAAAAATTCAAGAAGAAATTCAATGAATTGTTGATTGATTATTGAAAGAATGAACAACAAAAGATTCAATTACAAATGGAGATAGCACTGTTAAGGGAGAAATTACAAATATTGCAATCAAGAGAGAAAAATCAAACTAGTGTTGCCTCCCATACCACTTTACATGAACCAACACATGCTAATTATACCCCTACCACAAGTTCCTCATGGGAAATTATGCTATACAATTTGGGAATTATACCCATTTTAGTGGTAGAGTTAGACACATCAAAAGTGCCATAGGTAGAGGAAGGTGTTGACAAAGAGGATTTTCTTAAGCAACTAAGTGATTACGAAGAAAAATGTGGCAATCACAATACAAAAATCCTTCTTAGTAATATGAAGATTGTCACTAAAGTCCTAGAGTACTTAAACAGAGGGGTTAATAACAAATTAAAAAAATTTATGGTAGCTATTCCTCCATGAAGTCTTCTATAAATAAGTTTGACAATGATAAGGATAGAGCTATTCCACTTATGAAGACATGGATCCCCATGTTACAAGAATTAATAATGATGTCTATTGGAGCTGAATAGCATGCTGACCCCTCTGAGAAGATTAAGCACACCATCCAAATTTTCAATGAGATTAAGGAGTTGAGGGGAATCATAGAGCCTTTGGAGGCTAGGATAAGGGAATTGGTAAAAAAAAATCACGAAACAAATCATGGCCTCCTATATATTTTAAGGGATGATTGTAACATAAAAAACTTATAGGAGTGGAGAAAGGAAATGAATGATGTCATTTCAATTCAAGTTGCTTCAATTTTTCAGGAGCATAATATGGGTATAGTAGAAAGGAACATGGACATGCTAGCCCACATGAATTGTGTCTATTTGTGTCCAATTGGAATGTATCTGTTTGTTTTCAATGTTAGTGATAAGATGGCATGAGAGTATCATATAGACATTGTCAGGATTACCCTCCTAGGTTTCATAGAGACCAAAGAGTACAGGTCTAGCCTAGCAAGCTAGATCCTATTTTTTGGCCAATCCTTGCCTTTACTTGTCATTGGATTCTAAAAAATTTATACGTAAATGGTGTGATCAAGTTTGGTTCTTAAAAAAACCAACAGATTGACAACTCCTTTAGGGATATTGCTAAGTCCAATATATCTAGGTAGATTTGGTACAGTCAGAGTCAAATATTTTGATTTTTCATCACTGCTTGGAGAATAATTTGTTGAAATTTTTACCATATAAGTCACATCTAGGTTTATGCTTCAAATTCTAGTTCATTCCTCCATATTGTGTTGGGTAATGTTCAAATTCTTCTCTAATATTATGAGTGCAACCCAAATGTGTGATAAAATTTTATTCCCCAATATTCTAAGTGGTGACTTTAAAGTCTCTCATGCTAGTGTGGAAATAAATTCCAAGAGAGAAAGTGAGAAAAATAATTTTGAGATACAATTTTGCCCCATGAGGAAGACCAGAAGTTACACAAAGAAGCATCCTAAATTGAAGATGGAGTCTAAGCATTCGAAGGACAAGAAACCCACCTAGGTAAAGAAATGTGTTGAATGAACTAAGTCAAATATACTTCCCACTAATGCATCTCCTACTTTTAATAACAAGGTAAATAGTGCAATTTTTCATGAAGAAGCACATGAAGTAGAGGTGCCTAATGTGAATCAGCGAAGTTTTCCCATTGAGGAAGTATTTGATAATGAACTTGATGTCTCAAGAGAAGAAGACAGGTGGGAATTCTATGAAAAGTATAAGAATATCTCAGATTCTTTAACTCCTGGGATTGGATTTTTTTTAATAGTGGTAATTTTAAACCAAGAGGTGAACCCAAAAATGTAGAAGTGCACCTTCCCCTTGAGGTAGAACCAACTAATATTGCTTTCTTTACCCTTGATCCAAGTGATTCTAGAGATATTTTGGAAGATGAGGAAGGTATAGATAAAGATATTTGAGCCTTAAAATAGGAAGAGCTTAGACTTAAAGAAGATGAAGAACATAGAGAAAAAAGAGCAAAGGAATTGAAAGAAAAGGAAGATAGAATTAAGGCTAAGATGGAAGAAAGAGATGCTCGAAGGAAAATAATAGAAAAGATGAGAGAAGAAGAAAAGTAGAAAGAATTTTATGAAAATTCTTCTAAGTTTACTACTAAAATGACCTCTAATCCACCTAAGGTGACCATTCAAAGGGGAGCCTCTGCTGCAAACACTTATACTACATCCATTGCAGCTTCCAAAGCCTCAGATTCATCTGATACTACTAAGAAATCACATGTAGACCATGGGAAGAAGCCCATTGACCCACATAAGAAAAATACATTTAATACCCTCAATACCACCACCACTACAAATATCAATACTTCATCTAGTAATCCTTTCACCCAAAATGTTAATATTGTTCCTACCCCATCAACTACATCCCCAAACCCCAAGATCTTGATATTGCACTTAGAAAATGACAAGTTACTACACGAATTGAAGAAAACTAAAATGGAAGCTCCAAATGTAGAAATAGCTAGAAAGATATCTTTTGTTAATACCTCCATACCCGATACAAAAGCTTCATTCTCTAGAAATACTAATATTGAAAGAAAGAAGAAGAGGTCTAAATAAAATGCTACTAGTGGAAGTGGTGGTGGAGATCAGGGTGGTGGAGGTGGAGGAAATGATAAAAACAAGAATTCTTATGCTAAAGATGGCGATGGAAAGGAGAAGAGAGGTGGTAGTAATGGTGGATATGAGAAAGGTAAAGATAAGAATCAATCTGATGATAGAAAGGATGATGAGCCTAGAAATTCTCATAGAGACTAGGCTACTAGGAAACCAATGTAAGTGGAGAGGTATGAATAGTTATGCTTCACTAGGATTCCTTGTTATCCTAATCCATTTATAGAGGATTTTAGGCCTACCTTGGTTATATTCTCTAGTAACAATTCCTTAAGTGGTGAAGATCGCCTCAAAGCCTTCTCTAATGTCATGGATTACTTTCAGGTAGAAGTTGAGGATGTAATGATGAATTTATTCATGCAATCACTAAGAATGCTAGAGACTGGTATAGAAGTTTTCCTACTGAAAGCATTGAATCTTAGGAGGAATTTAAGAGGTTGTTCAAAGAGCAGTATGGTGATAAGATTGATTTAAGGTTTCTTTTGAATCAATTTAATAATATTATTAAAATTTCAAATGAGGGAATGGTTGACTTCAGTGTGGAATTTTAAAAGGACATGAACTATTTACCCCCTCATTTAAGATTCAATGATAATGTATGCCTGTGAACTATTGCAATGCCTTTGATGCAAAGATGATTTATCATCTATTGGATAAAAATCCTCAAACATTGAGAGAGGCTTATAAGATGGGCATCCATATTGATATTATTAGTAGAGAAACTACCAATGTTGGGAGAAGGGATGATGTAAATATACTTAAGAAGCCAAAGAGAGAGGATAAAAAAATATGTTGCTAAAGGAGTTTCTCTTGAGGATAAGATTTACAGCTTTACTAGTACTATGAAAGATCTAAGCAATAGAATTTCAAGGCAAGAGAAAGGTCTAAAAAATGAAAGGTCCAACTATAATAAGAATGAAAGGCCTCCTTCGTTCCAAGATCATCCATATAACACCAACTGGCATAATGGGAAGTCCATTCCTAACAATCAAAAAATGCTCAAAATAAGGTTCCTCTGGATACTTTGCAAAAGAACTCAAGAAATTTTGTTGATCAGACCCATTGGTGCATTGTTTGTCAATTTTTTCATTCTCCTCATCAATGTGTAGTTTCCTAGATGGTTGAATTATAAGAAGGTGAACCTAAAGACTATGATCAGTCTAATAAAGATGATGTTGAAATTAATATGATTATGGATGGTTCTGATTTTGCTGAAAATGAATGCTCATTTGATCTAGAATCTCATGAAATGGATGTGGATGACCAAAGGAATATGGAGAATTCATATCACTAGCAAGTTCTCTCTAACTAGATGATGATAGTGATAATGAAGTATACACATTGGAAGTAGCTAAACAAAATGTGTCCCTGAGGAGACCTTCTGATGAGGAGATTGCAAGATATACAATGGCTTTGGATTCATAGTCCATAGGTTTATACCATTTGAGGAATAGAATATTTGGTGGTGACCAAGGAAGCTCTACTAGATTATTAATCAAATAACATAATGTGAAGGGTAAAGAGAAAAAATATGATGGTAAAGGAGAAGCACTTAAAGCTAAGGAAAGAAGGGGAGAAAAAATTTGCGCTAAGAAAGTTGATAAACCAAAATAAAATGAAGAGCTCAATCTCCTACTATGAAGATGAAGGAAAAAAAATAGAATTCTAAAGCTACAAGGAAAGATGCCAAGCCTAGAGTTGAAACAAGAAAGAATCAATAGAAGGAGAGTAGTATAGAACAACGTATGATCCCAGTTTATTTTACCAAGTATACCCCTGTTGATATATTTTAGTTGCTTAGTGAATTTAAAGTTTGTGTTCCTTTGCTTGAGATGATGAGAATTGATGAGCACAAAAAAAAGGCTGTAGCCATTATCAATTGTGCTACTACAACCTGTTTTGGATTAGTGGTCCCCACTTCACCCAAAGTGAGTGAAAATGAGAAGAAAGATAAAGAATTTGAGTGAGTGATCACTGAGATCCCACATATTTTCCTACGAAATTTAGTGACTACTTGTCTTGGCAGGATAGAACCATTCTTCCTCACACTAATTGTAGAGGGAATTTTTTTGAAAAATTGTATCATTGATTATGGAGCATCTAACAATATAATGCTAGCCAAGATCATGGAGACATTGGGACTCAAAGTTGAAAATACCCATGACAAATGCTATGCTATGGACTCAAGGGAAGTCCCTGTAATCAGTGTAATCAATTAACTTCCTTATTGACTAGCTGCACATTGAGAAAAATAATTCAAGATGAGTGTGGTGGTGGTAGATATCCCACCCAACTATGAAATGTTGCTCTCTAGGAAGTGGAGTTCTTCCATGGGAGGGATCATGCAATGTGACATGTCTTATGATACTTTCCCCATTGATGGTAAGGATGTACAAGTGGTTAGAGAATCGAAGGTTCCACATATGCTAGAGCATGCTCCTGAATATGATACGATTCTTTTTATAGATATTGATATTAATGAATTTAAGGTAGAAGAGCTACCAAGAGAAAGTGATGGGTGACCTACACCCATATATAATGAAGTTGCAAGATTATCTATAGAGGATAAACTATGGAAAATTTACTTTCATAGTGCATGTTCTAAGGAAGGATCTAGTGTAGGTATATTTCTGGTGGCACCTAGTGGCAACACTTATAAGTTTTCTTTCACTTTTTCTTTTGTTTGCACAAACAATGTGGTAGAGTATGAGGCATTGTTACTAGGATTGAGGCTAGCTAAAAAGAATGAGATAAGGAAGCTAATGGTAATTGGTGAATTTGAATTGGTGATATCCCAAGTAAGGTCCCGATATGCATGCAAAAATAACAAATTGAAACAATACAAAAATGTTGTCTAGGATTCAATTGAGTAGTTTGATGTCTTTGGAATCAACTAGATGGAAAGAGGAAAAAATGGAGTGGTAGAATTACTTGCAAACATTGCATTAATACTAGATGATATAAATTTTGCAAGCATTTCCAAGGTTGAGGTACAAGCAAGACCATCAATCCTTGACAATGTATTTAATTGGAAAATCTTCAAGGATGATGAATATATTTTGAAAATTTTTAAGTGTGTTGATCAATATGATGGTTAGGAGATTGATTTTGGTGTGTTTTTTTTAGAATACAGATGGTAAGGATGCAGTCTTTTAGAATGATACCATTTAGCTGAAGACAAAAAAATCCCCAAGTGCCTTGTTGTATTAGAAAGGGTATTTGAAAGTTAGGATAAAAGCAAGGTTAAAACAACTACCACCCATCTAGAGGACCTGGAAGAAGTGAATTTGCATATGGAAAATACCCCTAAAATGGTATATGTGGGAAAGAAGATAAAACCAAATATCAAGGATATGTTGATTTCCTTATTCAAAAAATACAAACATGTCTTTTTGTAGTCGTATGATGACCTAAAAGCATATAGAGAGGAATTATTCCAACATGATATTTCCCTAAAAGAAAAAAAAATACTTTCAAGAAAAAGTAGATACCCATTAATCCAACCTTATCTCAGAAAATGCAAGAGGAATTGGTTAAGCTAAGGGATGCTTTGACATCATAAAGCCTATTAGGAATTCCTCATGGGTTTCTAATCTAGTGCTAGTCAGGAAGCAAAATGGTGATATATGGTTATGTGTGGATTTTAGAAATCTAAACATATAATCATTAAAGGATATAACTATCCATAGCTAAACATGGAAGCAATGTTGCAAAATATGATTGGATATGAGCTATTATCAATGATGGATGGTTTTTGTAGATACAATCAAGTGAAAGTGAAGGAGTCTAAGCAGTATAAGGCTGCATCCACAACTCTATGGGGCACCTATGTGTATGTAAGGATGCCATTTGGCTTAAATAATACAAGTGCCAATTTCCAAAAGGCTATGGATGTAGCCTTTTTTATTTTATTGACTTGTTCATGGAAATTTACCTGGATTATTTGACAGCCTACTCCAAGAAGGAAGATCACTGAATTCACTTCGAGAAGATATTCATCAGGGCAATAGAATATGGAATGTTACTCAACCCAAAAAGTGTGCCTTTGGAGTTATCGAAGGCAAGTTATTGGGGAACATTGTGTCTAAGGAGGGAGTGAAGATTAACCCTCAAAGAGTAGCCACCATAGACAAGATTCCCCAACCAATGAATGCAAAAGGAATTCAATGATTCTTTGGCCAGATCAAGTTCTTGAGGAGATTTGTAACAAATTTTGTGGAGATTACAAGAGCTATCTCCAAGATGCTAAAGAATGGAGAAAAGGTTGTTTAGAGTGAGGAGCCCTAGTTTTAAGGACTCCAAACTTTTCTAAGACATTACAAATCTTTTCATTTGCATTGTTTCATATTATTGCTGCAATTATAATACAAAAGAATGAAGAAGGTTATGAATAGCCAATTGCTTTCTTTAGTAAATAACTTGAAGCTGTAACTATAAATACAAATTGATGGAGAAGAGAACATATGCACTTGGTAAAGCTATAAAGGAAATCTTTTCCCAAAAGAAAGTCATGGGTAGAAGATGTAGGTGGATAAATAGAATTTGGAAATTTAATAATAACATCTACATAACCAAATTGGTGAGATATTAGGGATTGGCTAAGATAATGGCTGAAGTAAACCTAGATGCCAATCAGATAAATCTAGAGGATGATTCTAGATGATCATACATTTGTGATATGGATTTTTTTGATTGGTATAAGGGTACCATTTATTACTTATAGAGAATACAATTCCTTGAGGGATTTACTAAAAATGGGAAAAGGACTCTTAAGTTACACACTATTAAATATGTGATCATAAGAGGTGAGTTGTGGTGGAGAAACTTGGAGGTGTATTTTTGAAATGTGTTGATGAGACCAAGGCCTCTGAGTTGTTAAAAGAAACGCAAGGTGGGGTATTTGGTGAACATTATATGGTTAAAACCACTTCCCAAAAAGTATTGAGGGCTATATTCTTGTGTCCTATATTTTTTAAGGATGCATACAAATTGGGAAAGGCATGTGTGATGTGTTCCAAAGGTTTTTTGGGAAACTGAAATTCTCAAGTAACTTGCCTCTTAGATTAGTTACCATGAAGGCACCCTTTCATCAATGGGGCATTGAATTCATTGGAGAAATAGCTGAAAAGTCTAGTGGGGGAGCTTATGGATTCTTGTAGCCAAAGAATAAATTACAAAAGGGTGGAATTCATCCCAACAAATAGAGCAACAAGTAAAGTAGTAATAAATTTCTTGATGGAAAATTTATTAACTAGGATTGGAGTACATAAAAAAAATGTCTCGAATAATGCAATGTTCTTAAGATCTAAGGAGTTTACAAACTTCTACTCAAAACATGGAATCTAAATGTCATATTATTCACCACATCAACCTCAAGGAAATGGTCAAGAAGAATCAAGCAATAAAAGATTGATGAAAATTATCAAAATAAATATTGAGAAGAACAAGAGAGCTTGGGATTCCAGGTTAAAGTTATACCTATGGGTAGGTTGGGTGACTATTAAGAAGACCACTAGCAATGCACCTTTTGATCTATTATATGGAATTTTAGCTAGGCTACTACAAAAAAACCTCATGCAGATGTATGAGTCTGACAAAGAGTATGATGAGGACATGTGTGACACAATGCAACATATGATTAATGCATTGATGGAAGTAGATGAAACAAGGAGGGATGCTCAGAAATGAAGTGCCAAGTTACAGTTGAAAGTCATGAAATTGCATGATAAGAAAGCATCCTCAAGAAAATTTCATGTAGGAAAACTTGGTGTTGATGTAGAATGCAAGATCTAAAGATAATGGTAAACATGGAAAGTTTGAAGCATTATCTTTAGGCCCTTATTTGATAGCAAAAAAAAATGGGGAGGATTCATATTTCCTACAAGAATTAACATGTGAAATTCTTGAGTTTCCAGTACATGGAAAGTTCTTGAAGCCATATTTCTCTTGAAATATGTTATTTTCCATGTACATTGTACAGTCCTATAAATGTTGTATATAGGTCAATCTGCATTGGTTTGGTTTTCTTGCCTTTTCCAAACAAGTCCTGGTTTTTGGTTCTTTGTGTTCAGTCTCCTTAACCTAATATTCTAGGATCTCGATCTATTCTGGACAAACAAACGTACCCAAGTAGAGCCACTAGTGGAAAACTTATAAAATGCTTTGTGTGTTAATGTTATGGCAGCTTCGGGTTCATCCTTCTAGCCATGAATGAAGACATAAATCAATATAGCCTATTGGCTATTTATTTATATGTGATATTTAATGTGAAGGGGCACTTCACTTGGCAACAATATAATTTCTAAAAGGGCCGACCTTCCTTGTAGTTCACATCTTTTATTTTGTAATTTCATTTTTGTATTATGGTTGACCTTGCTCTTGAAGAGGTGCGACCTCTCTCATACAATGTACAAATACAAGGGGATGTGCAAGATTATGATGGGCCAAAAAGTGGCAATATGATGGGTATGTGGCTGACAACTTTTTTTAACCCAAAATTGATGAAATGAAAAGGGTTTTTAAAGGAGATTCTCAACTTTCCACCAATATAAATTATGCTTTACTTTGAATTTAATAAGTAATTATTAGTTATTTTATATTCAAATTATGGCTAAAGTCCTAATTGATAGGCTGATTGAAAAACATCTATAACTTTCAAATGGTATCACATTTTTTGAATCCAAAACATGTGTCACATTCTATGTTTCACATACTATAAGATTAAAAAAGGAAAAATTGAATTTCATGAAGTTTTGACCAAGTTAAGGTGGTTAGACACATGAGTTTTTTATATTTTTAAAAGTTGTAATAAAAAATCATAATTAATTATTTACTTGGAAAAAAATTACAAAAAAATATGTATCACATCGAGACATGAATCCTATACTTATATCTAAAATCTTATAAAAAGATATTATCATTTTATTGTGGTTAGGGTGGTTAGACAAGCACCTACTTCTTACTTTTTCCTTGAAATTTAAGTACTGCTGCATTGAAATTTCAAATTTTCACCAAATAGAATTATTTTTTCTTAAAAGTAAACCTAGTAGTTTAGAAACTACATTCAATTTGCTACAGATTCTATCCTTACATATTTTTGAAATAATATAGATAACTTATTCAAATTTTTACATCAAGTTTCTGAACTCTATTTTTTTTTATTTTTTTGCCACTTAAGGGCTTGTTTTTTCCATGATGATCCTGCACATACCCACAAGTTCATTTCCATTCATTTGATATCAAGTAACAAGTCAAGTTAAATTCATTGAAGTGTGAATTTCATCAAGAGAAGATTCCAAATTTATTCAAGGACAGAGTTAGATATTAAGGAAGTGTAGATTATTATCTGCCATTGTATCTTATGTAGGTGTTGAAGATTGGCCTTGTGATTGGCCTCATTGTAAAGAGAATTGATGCCACTATTTATATATATAAGAGAGATCTTTGTTGTTGGGTTTTTCTCCCTCAAGAGGATGGTTTTCCCAGGGTGTCTACTATGTTGTTATGTCTGATTTTGAATTAATTTTCTATGCATTAATCTATTCATTAAATTTTACATGGTATCAAAGCCAGGTTTGAGAGGATCATGATCAGATTATTGCTAATCAACATACCCTATTTGTTCACTTTTCTACATCAATCAAGATGGTGAATGGTTTGAAGGTTGAGGATAGACTCGAAGGTGCATCTAGCTTCACTTCATGGAGATTTAGGATCATACTTACCTTGTGTGAAAATGACTTGGGTGAGTTCATGGAGTTTAGCACTTCTAAACCTGAGGAGGAAGAAGAAAAGTTGTAGTGGGTGAAGAAAGACATTAAAGCAATCAATATATTGGTTGATTCCATCAAGGATCATATTGTTCCTATCATCTCTAAGTTGAAGACAGTGAGAGATATGCTCAAGACCTTGGAAGAGATGTATGAAATCAACAATACCAGCCGTGCACTTGCACTAAAGCATCAATTGCATCATGTGAAGATGTCAAAGGGAGAATCTGTTATTGCATACTTCATGAGGATTTCAGATTTGAGAGATCAACTCTAAACAATTGGGCACATGGTTGATGATAATGACTTGACCATGCTCGCTTTCAATGGTCTACCTTTGTCTTGGGAATCCTTCATTTAGGGAATCGGTGCAAGATCGAATTTTCCTAAGTTTGATCACCTAAGATTTGATTGCATTCAAGAGGAATCAAGGTTGGTGGCAAGAGGCGTTGGTCAAAGTTCAAAGAATGAAGACATTCATGTTCTCACCTCCCATACTTCAAAGAAGAAAGGAAAAGATGGAAGGAAAGGATTCTCCAAGAGGAATCAGGACATGGGAAATGATGATGCACCTCCATTCAAGAAGAAGAGGGATATGTCCAAGATTCAATGTTTTAGGTGTGATAAGTTTGGGCACTTTGCCAAGTATTGTCCAACTAGACCTAAGCAACAAGTTACCATTGTAGATGTTGATGATGCTTCTCCACAAAAGGATTCAAGTGAATATTTGTTCTATTCAGCATTATCAAGCAGTGTACCTTCCAACACCAACATTTGGATAATTGACAGTGGTGCTTCATGACACATCACCAACTTTAAGGAGCACTTATCAAGTTTGGTGGAAAAGGAGTCTTCTAAACAAGTCATCATTGGAGATGATGCTAGCTACTCCATGAAAGGAATTGGGACCTCTACACTTCATTTGGATTTTGGCATCTCACTTCAGTTGGGTAATGTTCTTTATGTTCCTAAAATCAAGCACAATCTTATTTCTATTTCAGCTTTGGAAGAGAAAGGATATCAAGTTCCTTCTCCAAAGGAAAAGTCTTAGTGTGGATGGAGAAATCTAGCTTCAAGGATGCTCAAGTAATTGGAGTTAGACATGAAAACCTTTACAAGTTCTGCACACATTCTTTACAAGCTTTGGTTCATGACTCTTCAATTCTATGCGATCTTTGGCATCGAAGATTGGCTCACCTACACTTCTGAGTCTTACCTATCATGAAGAAGATTGTGTCAGGCCTTCCTAAGTTCAACCAGGAGCATGAAGGTACTTGCAAGGGCTGCACATTGGGTAAGAATATAAAACCCCTTTTCATAGTAGAAAAAATAGATCTAAGTGTATTTTAGACCTTATTCATTTTGATTTATTTGGTCCTATGTCTGTTCCATCTTTGAGTGGATTCTTGTACTATGTTCCTTTTATTGATGACCACAATAGGAAGACTTGGATTTATTTTTTAAAATATAAAGAGTCTGAGGAAGTGTTGGATAGGTTTAAAGAGTTTAAAGCATTGGTAGAAAATATTTTTGGTAAAAGAATTAAAGTTCTCAAATCTGAAAATGGTGGAGAATACACCTCTAGCAGTTTTCAGAATTTTTGTATCGATGCAGGGATTAAGAGGGAGTTCTATGTTCCCTACAATCCTCAACAAAATGGTGTTGCAGAAAGAAATAACAGGATGATCATGGAAGAAGCAAAGGCCATGATTCATGATCAAGATTTGCAAACCTTCCTATGCGAAAAAGCTTCCAGGATAGCTATATATGTTCAGAACATAAGTCCTCATAAGATCTTGGAGAATATGACTCCAAAAGAAGCCTTTACAGGAAAGAAGCCTGAAGTTAGTCACTTGAGGATCTTTGGATGTCCTTTCTATATTCATGTTGCCAAGGAAAAGAGAACCAAGTCGGAGCCTTCTGGAAAGAAGGGAATATTTGTGGGCTATAGTGAGAAATCAAAAGCCTACAATATATACATTCTAGGTTAGAAGTTGATCGAGATTAGTAGGGATGTCACATTCAAGGAAGATGTTGCATTCAAGAGATCTAGGGGGATTCATATGGAGATTGATAATGAAGAGTCTCCTCAAGATATGGAAGTTGACCATACTCCTAAGATTCAGAGCGAGACTTCAGAACCAAAAGAAGATATTGATCCTGTTGAACCCTTGGAACCTACTGATGGGCCTATTGACATTGTTATTAGGAGAAAGAAACCTCTATGGGCCAGGCATACTATGCAAGAGGCTGAAAGTTTTGCAGCTCCTAGAGGCACATTCCAAGAAAGCAAAAGGCCACATAAGTTCTCCAGTTATGTTGCCTTGATGAGCCAGATTATAGAATCTGAGCCTACCTGTGTTGAGGAAGCATCTAGTCATCAGGTTTGGAGAGATTATATGATAGAGGAGTATTAAATTCAATTCTTAAGAATGATGTTTGGGATATTGTTCCTAGACCTGAGGGCAAGTCTGTGGTATCTTCTAAATGGCTATTCAAGATTAAGCATGTAGCAGATGGAAGCAATGAGAAGTACAAAGCAAGATTTGTAGCTTGTGGGTTTTCTCAGAAAGGGAGAGTTGATTACGAAAAAATCTTTTCTCCTATTACTCACTATACTTTTGTTAGAACCATCATTGCTATTGCTACATCTAAAGGATGGAAGATTCACCGGATGGATGTGAAGACAACCTTTGTCAATGGAGTGATTGAGGAAGAAGTCTATATAGAGAAACCTGATGGATTTTAGGTTCATGGAAAGGAGTCACATGTTTGCAAACTGAAGAAGGCCTTGTATGGTCTTAAGTAGGATCCTCATGCTTGGTACGAAAGAGATGGTCGTTACCTGTCAAGCTTGGGTTTCTTGAAGAATGATGTTGATTCGAATCTCTATTTCAAGGTAATCAATGGTGAAGCATTAATTTTGGTTTTATATGTTGATGATTTGATCCTTACTGGAGAAGATCACCTGATTGTTGAGTGTAAGAAAGAGTTGACCTCTGAATTTTAGATGAAGGACCTTGGGCTTGAATGCATTACTTCCTTGGCCTAGAAGTCTGGCAGAAACTAGATGAGATCATTCTAAGTCAAGGGAAGTACACCATTGATATACTTAAGATATTTGGCATGATGGATTGCAAATCCATGTCCACACCTATGGAGACCAACTTACATAAGTTTAAGGAGGCTGCAACTAATTCATACTTGGTGGATCCTACCTTGTTTAGATAGCTAATTGGATCTTTGATGTATCTAGTTAACACTAGACCTAACATTTGCTATACAGTGAGTGCACTTAGCCAATTTATGTGTGATTCAAAATAGATACATCTTGTTGCAGCTAAACATATGGGTATGTGTAGGATCATCAAGGAAAAAATAGGCCCTTAAGTGGCAAAAAATTCAAAAAAATCCTCGTTAGGAAAATTGACGTAAAAAATTGAATAAGTTATCTATATTATTTCAAAAATATGTAAGAATAGAATTTGTAGAAAATTAAATGTAGTTTCTAAACTACTGGGTTTATTTTTATTTATTTATAAATCTATTTGGTGAAAATTTGAAATTTCAATGCAGTAGTACTTATATTTCAGGGAAAAATAAGAAGTAGGTGTTTGTCTGACCACCCTAACCACAATATAATGATAATAGTTTTTTATAATATTTTATATATAAGTAGATGAATCATGTTCGGATGTGCTACATATTTTTTTGTAATTTTTTTCCAAGTAAATAATTAATTATGAATTTTTTATTAGAACTTTTAAAAAATATAAAAAACTTGTATGTCTGACCACCTTAACTTGGTCAAAACTTCATGAAATTCAATTTTTCATTTTTTAATCCTATAGTATTTGAAGCATAGAATGTGATGCATGATTTGGATTCAAAAAATTTTATATCATTTGAAAGCTATAGATTTTTTCAATCAACCTATCAATCAGAACTTTAATCGTAATTTAAATAGAAAATGAATAATAATTATTTATTAAATTCAATGTAAAGCATAATTTATATTGGTGGAAAGCTGAGAATCTCCTTTAAAAATCCTTTTCATTTCATCAATTTTAGGTTAAAAAAAAGTCATCAGCCACATACCCATCATATTGCCACTTTTTGGCCCATCATGATCTTGCACGTACCCATATCCTGAGATACTTGCGTGGCACAGTTGGATATGGGTTGGGGTATTCTTCAAATGAAAACCTAGAGTTACATGGTTTTACTGATTCTGATTGGGCAGGTTGTGTCACAAATTGGAAGAGCACCTCTGGTTGTTGCTTCAGTTTTGGTTATGCTATGATTTCCTGGTGTAGCAGGAAGCAGTCATCTATAGCATTAAGTACAATAGAGGTAGAGTATATTGCAGCTTGTATGGCAACTTGGGAAGCAGTATGGCTTTGTAAGCTCCTTGCAGGATTGTTTGGACAATCAATGGAGCCTACTATCATTCATTGCGATAATCTGAGTTGTGTGATGCTTTCTATCAATCCTGTGTTTGATGACAAAACCAATCATGTTAAGATCAAGTACCATTACATTAGGGATATGGTACTGATAAAGGCTATACAATTGAGGTACATCAACATTGATGAGTAGATGACATATATTCTCACCAAGCCTCTCAGCAGGATAAAGTTTGTGTACTTTTGAGATAAGCTTGGTATGGTGGAGAATCCAGCCTTGACTGAGTAAGAGTCTTAGTATCAGTGAGCCTTGTTTAATGAGTTCTTCTCTAAGTGAGAAGTTTGAGGTGAAATCCCTTGTTAATGCATTTTTCTCTGAGATGGAGAAATTTGAGGTGTAAGCCCTTGTGAATGCATTTTCCTCTGAGACGAAGGAATTTGAGGTGAAATGCCTTATTTTCACCCTCTAAGCTTGAGTCATGGTGGATTTCATGTGTGAGACTCCATGACACATCTTGTACTTGTGAATGTCACATTGAGGTGACAACATCACGCAAGTGATGAACACTTGTACACACCATAGTATGGTTGTAGCCATTATGGTTGACATCATGTTGAGGCGATATCTAATATCACGTTGAGGTGATATTCTTCTTTTCACATTTGGTTGTAGCCAATGTGGTAGACATCATGTTGAGGTGATATGTCCTGTGTAGCTGGAAGTTATCTCCCTAGCTGAGAGGGAGTGTTAATGTTATGGTAGCTTCGGGTTCATCCTTCCAGCCATGAATGAAGACATAAATCAATATAGCCTATCAGCTATTTATTTATATGTGATATTTATGTGAAGGGGTGCTTCACTTGGCAACAATATAATTTCTAAAAGGGCCGACCTTCCTTGTAGTTCACATCTTTTATTTTGTAATTTTATTTTTGTATTATGTCTGACCTTTCTCTTGAAGAGGTGTGACCTCTCTCATACAATGTATAAATACAAGTTCATTTCCATTCATTTCATATCAAGTAACAAGTCAAGTTCGATTGATTCAAGTGCAAATTTCATCAAGAGCAGATTGCAAATTTATTCAAGGGCAGAGTTAGATATTAAGGAAGTGCAGATTATTATCTACCATTGCATCTTGTGTAGGTGCTAAAGATTGGCCTTCTGATTGGCCTCATTGTAAAGAGAATTGCTGCCACTATTTATATATATAAGAGAGATCTTTGTTGTTGGGTTTTCTCCCTCAAGGGGAGGGTTTTCCTAGCATATTTGTTGTGTTGTTGTGTCTAATTTTGAATTATTTTTTTGTGTATTAATCTGCTCATTAAATTTTACATTGTGTTCCCCCAATAAATTTTACAAACTCTTGCTAGTTTCAAGTCTTTGGGCTTAGGGTTTTGTTTACTATCACTATTTTAGGGTTTATGTTGCTAGAACCCTTATGAAGAAACCATTAAGCTTATGTCCTTGCTAATGCTTTAATTCATCACTAACCCCTTATCACCAGTACCAAGTCATTTAAGTTATATCCTATGCCATCAAAACACATAAAGTAACTAATGAATCGTGCCTAGGTTTGAAACATATTTTATTTTGTAAGGTCAACCAATCAACCTTGTTTTGCATTTAAATCCTTTGTTTAAAATGGTTTCAAGTCTGTTGAGGCCTTTTCTTACATTGTCCTAGGCGGTCACCCTTTTTAAAACAAACATTTTGCATGTGCATATTTCTAGCGATTATGATAACCATTCGATTACCACACACATATACTTGACATTCCCCATGCCCCGACTTTTCTCTATTTTTCATTTAATTATTCTAGCGAGCAGGTGGGAGAGCACCACATGCCTCATGCATGGGTGGGCCCAACACCTTTGAGGGATTAGTTGGTGGTGCTTCAACAAAATCTACGGTGTGTGTTTTGTGATGTGGCTTCATTTGTGCTACTTTGTGCCACCCTGTCCTTTTTTATTTTGTCTTAAAATAATGTAGTGAGCTAGTGGGATATAGCCATCTATCCCATTATGGAGGGACCCATCAGATTTTGAATGTTGTGAACATTATATCAAGAAAAGATCGATGATTGATAGTGGGTGATATGGATCAATCCTGACCATTCCCCACCATCCTATGTGGGACCCACCTCTTCCTTTCATCTCTCAATGAGGAAGGGAGGGAATTTTGTGTGGCTCCACTTGAGTAAAAAAGGAAACATTAGGAGATGGAGGAAAATTAATTAAATATCCACCACATATTGAAAGTTTTAAAGCTTGGGTTACTAAAAGGAATTTTATAAGCACGTGTTGTAATAATCAAAGGATATTTTGATTGCAGTCATTGATTGTACCTAAGGAATATATGCACGGGAATGTGAGATCATGTGGAGATATGTGTGTGTTGAAGGTAGGATATTTAATCTTATTCCTTCCATGTATTCCCATTCATAAAAGTTACACATGGGTTAAGATTCATGGGGGATTGGGTAAGTTGATGTGTGGCCCTATACTTTAGTGACAAGGAGATGGTGGAGCCTACAAAACACTACCAAGTGGCTCCACATGGCTTGATTGGATTGGATAAAGGAAATGATTGCACATAATTAGTTTTATCAAACTAAATTGGCTTAATCTAGACTGGTGGTCATTTTATTTTGTTACAAGATCAATAGATAATATTCAAAGTTTAGATCAAGGGAAAGTGAGCCATTTTGGTTTGCATGAGTTATCCATAACTGTGGATAGGACATTGAGCTACCAAATTAAGAGTTGTAAGGTCTTTAAAACTTGTTTTAAGGCATAATTAAAGATTGATAAAAGAATTATACATGTCTAGAGAAGCTTGTGCTATAATTTTCAAGGTAGTCCAATGCTAGAGTTAGTGTTTTAAGCTTGCACCAAGCTAGTAAGATAGTATACTAGCCTACCTTTGGAATTATTAAAAATTTCTACAATTATACTTTATTTATCATCGTATCACTAGGGTTTTATTAGTTTTATATTTCTTTTAAGGTTTGACATTTATTTAAAACCATTTAGTCGGTCTTGCATTTCTATAATCCATTTCAAACCCTATTTTAGTTGTAATATTTTCCTTGTAAAACCAAAAACCCTATTTTGTAAAAACCCTTGAATTATGGCCCCTAAAGCAAAACATCTTCATCAAAGGGGGAAGTCTCTAGTTCTAAAGCTCCTATTATACCTTTGAGTAAGGACCTAGCTGACCAGTTGCCATCCTTGACTAATGAAAAACCCAAGGGTCAATTTCTCTTCTGAGGACCACAAGTAGTATAGGTTTAGACCAAAAAATATAGTGCTATTAGGGATGTTGAAATTCCTTATAGTGGGTGGATATTATTCAAGTGCTAGTTGGTTTGGAAATAGGAATTGTGGAATTCTATTTGGTAATCATTGGAACCTTGATTTAGAAAAGTTGAATGTGCCAAATTTCTACATGGATATTGATTTGTTAAAGGCAATAACTATCAAATTTTACTTGGTCACTAAGACTGTGAGGTCCTTTGACGAAATTGACATGGTTAAAGTCACTAAGGAGGAAATTTATCGTTTATTTAAACTCACCAAGTGGAGTGATGATATGACTAAAATTGATCAAAAGGCTCTTAGGGAGTAGTATGATAAGACTAAGAATTCATTTAAAGTCCATATATTGCCAAAGTACCTAGAAAAGATTAGGGGTCGAAAGGTTACATTGGGACTATTTGATATTTTTCCATATCTTGTTAATTATTTTTCCCTTATTTCCAAAGAACTTACTACTCCATTTGTTAGATAATTGGTTACGACCCAGTGACTAGAATTCCCATTGCATGGATGTATATGGTAGCCCACATCTAGCATCCCCATTTTTGCACAATATATGACTATGTAGGGTTTCTTATAGAAAAGATCCATGAGGATTTGGTAAAGTTGAAGAAGGTTGAGGTGGGAATAAGATTTAGTTGGTATTCATTGCTCATGAAAAATTTTATATTCAAGGGTGCATCTTACTTTGGAAATAACATGACATTAAATAGAGTGGAAGAGAATATGGAAATTTCTTTCCAATTTTGGACTACTATCCTAGACAAAGATGATAGGGATTTTGACTATGTGATATTTGAGAATCTGTTTTCCTTTAAGTTGAGAAGAGCTCAAGTTATGAATATGTGAAGAATTCCCAAGGCCCTACATGATTTGTTTAGACCTAAAGATAGGAGGCCTAAATTGGGGGTGGATTGTAATTGGGGAGATGTTATCCCTTACCCCGCCTACACAATTTTGATGGTGTATGGTATTTTTGTCACACCACATTTGTTTCCTAGATGTGTACCATAAATAATTGGGTTTCTTGAAGTGATATGGTAGTTGGGAAGTGTGTAGAACAAGCATTTGCTAGATCAGGGAAGGGGAACATTCTTCCCCTCATGTACATGCTTCTCTTATTTTCTAATGATTAAAGGAGGTTGGAATCATATAAGTAATATACTCAAAAAATTTCACATGAAAATAGTATGAGTAAGACAATATCATTATCTTGAAGGCTTCATAGCCTGGTTAAAGTTAAGGAACATAAGTTTCAAATTTGAGCATATTTTTCAATTCCCTAAGGATGTAGTTAGGACTATCTCTGATCCTTTGGAACAAAATCATAGAAAATAAAAATGGATTTCTTTTAACAAAATGAAAATAATGGTAAGAAGAAAGGACCCTAAATTCACTTATTTTGTAGAAATTCCTAATATAATGAAGAGAATGGAACATGTGTTACAAAACTTTAAAATAGTGGTTGGTCACCTTAAAGGTCACAAGATGATTCTAGATAAGTGGAAGGTGCCTATGCAAGAGGAATAAGGTGGTGGAGAAATACCTATTATGGAGGAAAATCTTATAGACTAGACTCCTAAGGAACAAAAGAAAAATCATGAGGAGAAACAACAAAACAAAGAAGGACAATCCAATTGTTGCTTCCTCTTAGCAAGAGGAGAAAACAAATATTTCTCTAGAGCCACAAATCCCACCACATCTCCTCTAAGTTCAACTGGGCCTAAAATTTTTGATATTGATGCCCCATCACAACATGCCTCACCACCAAAAGAGCCACTAGTAAAGTAGAAAAAGGTCAAACCAATAGGTTTGGTGGATTATGATGATTAACCTACTGAGGAAATTTGGGTATTTGAGCATGAAATAAACAAGGAATTCCCCCTACATCAACAATGATTGTACAACAATTGGGTATGAGGTTTGTCAAGGCTAACCTCACTAGGAGAAACAATATTGATGATTTCAACGTCAAAGCATGCACAAGGTTCATGGATGATGACTCATTTGTGAAGGGTATGTGCAAGATCATGATGGTCCAAAAAGTGGCAATATGATGGGTATATGTGGCTGGTGACTTTCTTTTTACCCAAAATTGATGAAACAAAAAGGGTTTTTAAAGGAGATTCTCACCTTTACACCAATATAAATTATGCTTTATTTTGAATTTAATAAATAATTATTATTCATTTTCTATTTGAATTACGACTAAAGTCCTAATTGATAGGTTGACTGAAAAACATCTATAGCCTTCAAATGGTATCACATTTTTTGAATACAAAACATGTCACATTCTATGTTTCGCATACTATAGGATTAAAAAAAAGGAAAAAATAAATTTCATGAAGTTTTGACCAAGTTAAGATGGTCAGACACACAAGTTTTTATATTTTTTAAATGTTGTAATAAAAAATTCATAACTAATTATTTACTTGGAAAAAAATTAGAAAAAAGTATGCATCACATCAGGAAGTGAGTCCTCTACTTATATCTAAAATATATTATGAAAAAATATTATCATTTTATTGTGGTTAGGGTGGTCAGACAGACACCTACTTCTTATTTTTCCTCTGAAATCTAGGTACTACTGCATGGAAATTTCAAATTTTTACCAAGTATATATACATTTTTAAACAAACCTAGTAGTTTAGAAACTACATTAAATTTGCTACAGTTTCTATTATTACATATTTTTGAAATAATATAGATAACTTATTCAAATTTCTATGTCAAGTTTCCTAACTCTGATTTTTATGATTTTTTTGCTAGTTAAGGGCCTATTTTTTCCATGATGATTCTACACATACCCTAAAATCCCAAGCTTTTATGGAATTTTCCTATAGGGCTAAGAAGAATGAGTATGTTACTACTATCGAAAAGCAAAGAATTCTTCATCCATAGTTATGTGAGGCAACTATTCAAGTAGAGGTCTTGAAATAAATGAAAACCAAATTTCATAGAATGACTGAAGGAGAAGGTAGATAATTGGTATGGAATAGTGGTGTTTTTTTGTTACCAGGGTGGGATTTGGCCTTTTTTATTACTTTTGATACAATAAAAAGGTGTGGTAGACCTCTCTACAATTCAAAAGAAGAAGCTATGGGTATGTGCAGGATCATCATGGAAAAATAGGCCCTTAAGTGGCAAAAAATTTAGAAAAATTAGAGTTAGGAAACTTGACTTAAAAATTTGAATAAGGTATCTATATTATTTCAAAAATATGTAAGTAAAGAATCTGTAGCAAATTGAATGTAGTTTCTAAACTACTAGGGTTTTTTTTTTTTTTTAAATCTCTTTGGTGAAAATTTGAAATTTCAATGCAGTCGTACTTAAATTTTAGGGAAAAAATAAGTAGGTGTCTATCTGACCACTCCCACCACAATAAAATTATAGTATTATTTTATAATATTTTAGATATAATTTAAGGACTCATGTCTTGATGTGATACTATTTGAAAGCTATAGATGTTTTTTCAGTCAACCTATCAATCAGGAATTTAGTCATAATTCAAAGAGAAAATGAATAATAATTATTTATTAAATTCAAAGTAAAACATAATTTATATTAGTGGAAAGTTAAGAATCTCCTTTAAAAACCCTTTTTGTTTCATCAATTTCGGGTTAAAAAAAGTCTTCAGCCACATGGGCCATCATATCACTTACATATCACCACTTTTTGGCCCATGATGGTCTTGCACATACCCCTACAATCACACTGCAAGGATCAAATTTTAGTGAGTAGTGGGATGCATTAACTATATGGTCCTTAGCCTCAAGCACAAGAAAGCCTAACATTGCAAAGCCTTCATCAAACAACAAGGGAGGCTTGATAATTAAGAGAGTGTTAGAGACATGAGCTCTTGAGGTAACAACAATATGAGTTCATGTTGTTCAATTTATAATAGCTATAGTGGAATTGGTAATTGCAGAAAATGAAAAATTTAGGAAGAAATTAAACAACTTGTTGGTTGATTATGGAATGATTAAACAATAAAAGATGCAATTATAAAAATTTCAATCAAGAGAGAAAATGCGGACTGATGTTGTCTCCCCTACTACTTCACATGAACCAAGACCTACTGATTATACCCCTACCACAAGTTCCTCATAGGAAATTATGCCATACAATATGGGAACTATACCCATTTCAATGGTAGAGCTAGACACATCAGAAGCACCATCGACCTGGAGGAAGGTGGCAATAAGAAGGAGTTGCTTAAGCAACTAAGTGATTACAAAGAAAAATGCGAAAATCACAATAGTGACATATTTCTCTGTAATATGAAGATTTTCACTATAGTCTAGAGTACTTAAATAGAGGGGTTAATAACAGACTAAACAACATTCATGATAGCTATTCCTCCATGAATTATTCAATAAATAATTTTGGAAATGATAAGGATACAACTATTCCACTTATGGAGACATGGATCCCTAGGTTCTAAGAATTAACAATGATGTCTATTGGAGCCAAGCAAGATGTTGAAACCCCTGAGAAGCTTAAGCCCACAATCTAAATTTTTAATGAGAATAAGGTGCTCAGGGGAAGCATAGAGCCTTTGGAGACCAAGAAAAGGGAATGGGTCAAAAACTTTCATGAAAAAAACCACAACCTCCTCCCATCTATTATAAGGGATGATGGTAACATAAAAACCTTATAGGAGTAGAGAAAGGAAACTAATGATTCCATTTCAAGTCAAGATTCTTCAATTTTTTTGGAGCATGATATGGGTACACTAAAGAGGAACATGGACATGTTGGACCATGCAAAGATTGTCCTGGTAGACTTTGATAAAAAAGCCAATCAAGTTGGTACCAAATATTGACCTTATAGACAAAAGGTTGATAGTGTCTTAAATTTTAGGTGGCCCACTAAGGATGAATTCTAGGCTTGGAAGGGAAAATACTTGGATGTAATAGAGGATTAAACTACAATAGTGAGATGGTGATTATATTTCTGGTTTTATTGTCTAGAACTATAGTGATTGATGGATTGGAGAGAAATAATGCATAGCCTAGAAATAGTACATATTAGGCTTATATTGAAGTCTTACAAAATATTTTCTCTCCCCAACATGGAAATTGGTGGGACATGTGTTGATTTGGACATGCTTCCAACACTATTCTATGTGGGGGAGATAGTGGAGATTCATACAAATATTTAACAATGAAAGAAACACATTCCAATACGCGCATAAAATAATAATACCATAACACAAATATTTGTGTGGGGAAAACATTTCCAAGTAAAAATAACCACACACCAAAAACACATTACTTTGTATTATCAGTAACAAACAATTACAATACAATATCAACACTAAGCTTCTTCAAGTGTTCACCAATCTTCAACAAAAAGCATAGCAGTGTCTCATGAAATTATCAACTCCTTTCTGCTCAATACACTAAGGAATAGAATGCATTATTTCTTCAACAAGAATTAGAGATAACTTCTATCATGCAATATTAAAAGAAAACTCAAACTGGGGTGTTGCTACAATAGTGGTTTACACTTTCTAAGAGATCCTGATTTTTGCTAAAATCACACATTTTTAGAAAATATAGCGATTTAAGCCTTGGAAAGTTTCATTTAAAGGAATATAATTGAAGAGGGTTTGATCAGACCACCTCAGACCAAGCACTTTTGTATTGAACCTTGCTAGTTCTAAACCAAACCTATAATGGAGTCTCCTTTACACCTATCAAAATGATAAAAAAACCAATTTTGATTTACCTTTTCGTGGATCAAATGAATTCATTTAATTTTTTTTTGTATGTAGTACTTATTACAAGCGTCAAAAAGGTATAATTTTAATTAAATTAAATTTGATTATGATATTTATTTTTATTTCTTGTGAATCTAGGTTTTTCACCAAAAATCAAGCTCTATGTTCTGCACATGTGGAAAAATAGAAGATTATAAAATAAAAAAAATTGAAAAATATGAGTGTACCAGATATTGAAGTCCTTGATCCAACAAAAAATTTGAATTTTGATACATACAAAAAAATTGTTATACATTTTTCTATATAAATTGTAATTGGTTTGACTTTGAAACTTGATTAAGGAAAAAATATTCAATAAAATACTATGAAACCAATTGGAAGCACTAGATATCATAGTTACAAATCTAAATTAAAAAAAAATTGAATTTATCCTTCATGGGAAAAAAGTTGTGTTATACAGTGAGCGCTACTCCTTAAAAATGGTGTTTACTAAAAAAATCATTGTTCAAAGGAGATGGAAAAATAAGTGCAATATGATTCCAAAAAAATTGAAAAAAATATATTTAGAATCTACAGGAAAAATGTCACAAATCACTAATTTTTATCATCTTCAAATTCCTCATAGTTTAGCCACTATACATGTCTGAAAGTGAAGATTTAGTTAGAAAAAATTAGTTCACTGTCTAGTTGGCCAAAAATTGTAAACTAGTATTATGGGATCACCCAGTGTAAAGTTGAGGTAAAACCAATGCATAAAAGAATTGGTGGGACTATTTACTTCATGTGAACCAAAAAAACACAACAACTAGTGGAGATAGAACAACTTCAACTCAATTAGCTAGTTAACTATGCTATAACATAGACTATTAATTATTGATAGTAGTTACAAATAGTGCAACCACCTCTGTGAATAGATCCACTACTAACTACATAAATGCAAAATGTATTGCTTGTTAAAATGATCTCCTTCTTGTGATCAAGATATTTAATCATCCACTCCTAGAAATAGATTGAGAAACACACTTGTCAAAACATTCTCCCACTTGTCAAAGACTTGTCATGAGTCATCTGTAATCAATTGCTCAGGGCCCCAAGGACCATAGAAACAACACCGTCTGAACTTATCTATTCTCATTGGCTTCATTAGTGCATCTTCAACATTTTTCAAAGTGTCAACCTTCTCCAATATCACCCTTCCATCTTCTACCATATCATGAACAAAATGAAAATAAACATCAATATGCTTTTTTTGGCATGGTAAGTGGGATTTTTTGCTAAGAAAATGGCACTCTGACTGTTGCAATAGATAGTAATCTATCCTACATCAAAACCAATATATGAAAAAAACCTCTTAAGGAAAATTGCTTCCTTGCAAGCATGAGTAGCTGCCATGTACTATGCTTCTATCCTGGAAAAAGTGACTACAACCTATAGCTTACTCATCCAACTTATAGCACCACCATTGATTATGAACACATATCCACTAGTGGGTCTTCTATTGTCAATGTCACCTACCCAATCTGAATCCACATATCCATGAATACTTACAAAATGTTGAGAACTAGTAGGATAACCATGATAACATAGGGGATACTTAGAAGTAACCCACAAATATATGAACACTCTCTTTATCGCATCCTAATGTGCCCATCCAGGATTATCTATATACCGACTAGGGACTCCCACTAGTTGAGAAATGTATGGCCTTGTACAAACCATCACATACATCAAACTTCCAATAGCTCTCACATATGGTATTTTGCTCATGTCCTCCATCCAAGTAGGATATTTTGGAAAATCCTCCATAGAAAGCTTCATCCCCTACATCACTGGAACAACTAACTACCTACAAGCTGCCATGTTGAATCTCTCCAATACTAAATTCAAATTTTTGCTTTGGCTTAACCAAAGCTTTTCGATAGCTCTATCTCTTTTGATCTCCATTCCCAAAATATACCTTGTTACCCCTAGATCCTTCATCTTGAACTGTTCTCACAACTAAGACTTTAGATCTAAAATAAAACTCATACCTTTCCCAAAAATCAATGTATAATCTACGCACAATGCAATTGTGAGAATGCAACCATTATCAAATTTATAATATACACAATGGTCATATTTAGATCTCATAAATCCCAAAGACAACACAAAGGTGTCAAATTTATCCTACCACATTCTAGGAGACTATTTAAGATGATATAAAGTCTTCTTCAACTTGCAAACTATATTTTCTTTACCTTTTACCATGAAATGCTCTAGCTATGACATGTAGATCTCTTCCTCCAAATCACTATGAATGAACACTATCTTTACATCCATCTATTCCACTTCTAGATCATATGCTGCTTCAAGAGATAATATGAATCGAATAGATGTCAGCTTCGCAACAAGAGAGAATATCTCACCATAGTAAATTACCTACACTTGAGAATACCCCTTTGTGACCAACCATGCCTTGTGTTTTTCAACACTACCATCAAGACCAGATTTCTTCTTGAACACCCATTTACATCCAAAATTTTTCCATCCATTAGGCAAAGGTGTAAGATCTGATGTAATATTTTTCTTCAAAGCAATCATTTCTTCATCCATGTCTTTCATCTAGGAATCTACATCACTCATACCCATAGCCTCTCTAATAGCCCTAGGCTCATCAAGGCTAGTAATCAAAGAAAAAACACAACTGGAATCCAATAGTGAATAACCATATATTTCTAGTGAATAATCAAACCTTTCTGGTGATCCCCTTACACATGTAGACCTCCTAAATTGCTGAGGTTGAGGTTATTCTTCTTTATAACTTTCAGACCTATTAGGGATCTCCTCATACCCAAGTACAACATGAGTAGGTAGTTCACTTTTCATCAGAGTAAGTGGAATTTGAACTAACTCCTTCTGCTTCTCCTCTTTCTCTGGCTGCAACTCAATTATGCAAGGTTTCAACTCTGAAAATATTACACTTTTTTTATGGAGAACCTACTTATCCATTGGATCCCAAATCTTGTACCCCTTCACACTAACACCATAGGCAATGAGGATAAACTTAATTTCCTTGTTCTCCAATGGGTCAATTTTTTTTATCTTTCTATTTCTTTTCATTCTTTTAAGATTTTTCTTGATTGTTCATGCACATGGATAACACTTCTGACTCATGGAGTAGATATTTTGGTGTTGTTGTAACAAGAAAAATATTCATTTTGGAAGGTGGGAGTATCTTCTCTAACAAATGAAAATAAATTTTGTCTTATATGTTTTTCCTCCACTTTCAAAGGATGCAAACATAACTACCTCATGAATGTTGAAATTGAAATTGAAATGTATGTCAAATGCAAATGTGACTTTAATTGTAATTTGTACTGATTATTTTTTCTCCCATGTTTCTATACCAATTACAAAGGCCTTTTGATGGTTAAGAAATTTTTTGAGCTCATGTCTGAGTGATATTGATAATTTCAAGCATAGAGAAATAGATTAGTGTTAAGTCTTAGGAATGTATTCAGATCTATAATAGGCTTAATTGTTTTGTACTAGCAAAGATATATGAATGATAATTCCAAGTTCTTGGATTAGTTTAGATCCTTTTGTAATTTTGGCTTTTGAATTATGAATAAAGGAATCAAGGTTCATTTATTCGTATTCAATCACTCATATTGAATATGTGATTTCATTTTTTACTTTAGTTCAAAGAGCTAAATAAGTGCTTAAATGATATCATACATTTGTAAGTGAAATTCAAGGACTATTAATAAGTTTCTAATTCTGGACATATCGACTTGTGTTAAAAAGTAATATGCAATAGTCTACAAATACTTGATTCCATTTGCTAATGTATTATAGTTTATTGCATATGTGAATCTATCATGCTTAGATAAGGAACTGGTCCATTTGTTTGGTCATCTTTGATATTAGTGATCCTCCTCTACCTGATAAAGAACATAAATATTTACAATAATTTTTTACACACATGTAATTGCAGTATAGTAGCATGAAGCACTACTCATTCCTAACTATTGGTCCAATTCATTAAAGGGTCTACCAGATCCTTAAGGAATTTTGTCTATTTGCATCCACTACGAATGCATCTATTTGGTTTCAATGTTAGTGATAAAATGGAATAAGAGTATCATATAGACATTGTCAGGATTACCCTCCTAGGTTTCATAGAGCCTAAAGAGTAGAGGTCTAGCCTACCAAGCTAGTACCTATTCATTCACCAATCCTTGCCTTTACTTGTCATTGGATTTTTAAAAACTCATAGGTAAATGGTGAGATCGATTTTGGTTCTAAAAAAATAACCAAAAAATGGTCCTAGAGATGATAGTTTAAAAGTTTTGGTCCTTAGTGTTGAATTTAAGTTAAAAAATATTCATGCTATTTTATGGGTAAATTTGAAGGATAATTTATTAGGTATTACATTTTGTATAGGAGACCCTAGGTTCTAACACTAGGAACTTGGGATCATTTAGAACTTAGCTAGTGTCCATGTAAGTTATCATATTTAGATTATATTCAAATGTTCAAAATAATAACAGTGAAGATGTTTAAACTTGACAAATATATGTGGTATTTAGACATAAATTTTTGAACACCTAACTACATTCCTAGATTCCTTGTGAAAATAGAAAAGAGTCAAGATTGGCCATATTAAAGAGTTTATCCAAGTGTTTATTCATGATTATAAGACTAGTAATTTCCTAACATTATGAGCATCAATTAAAATAGTAACATGATGAGTAAGAAAACATTAAGGAAGATTACTGGTACTAATTCTATTTCACCCCATCACCATCCCTTAAACTTGAGCCTTAAGAAATAAGATTCTCATTGTTAAAAAAATAAGTTATTTCATAGGAAATTGATTGGCCAAAATTAGAATTGTTTGAGTGATGAATGTTTCTATTCTTACAAGGTGTGAACCCTTGGTATCCTTGTGTTGTATAGGGAAATGCTCGAGTTTGTGACATGGCTTAACTACCTATTGCGGATTCATTAACTATTGCAGTTATATTGTGCATTAATAGGTCAATATTTTGGTGCAACAAAAACCATCTTTTCAATAATTGGTATCAAATCCTAGGTCATGGGTTGGATCCCCTTGCTTTGCACTGGGGGATTGTTGCAAGATGTGCACCTGTGGTCTCCTTGTGTTCTGTCACACAACTCTCAATTTTGCGACATGACTTAAACACCTCACATGGATTAATTAACTGTAACAATTTTATCAAGCATTAGCAAGTTGATTTTTAGTGCAACAGAGATTGTATTTACAACAAGAAGAGACTCAAAGGTTAGTAAATTTTGAGATGTGTATTTTTATAGTATTTTGTTCATAGTCATTTTTTTGGAGATGGGGGTTCATTATGTAAATTCCTCATGATCATTTAATAGTGTTAATATCCTCTGTATAGACATCAATATTTCACATTCTTGAATTACTATGGATTTAAGATGGTAAGAGTAATAGGGTAAAACCCTCAAAGCATTCACTTAGAAGTAACATGAATAGCACATTGTAAGATGTTAGGGGAAGACAATAACATATTTAAGAAAGAACATGGACATATGTAAAGAGGTTGACTACCACCACAAGGAATAGTAACCCTCATGGATATTTTTTTTTTATAGAACAAAATGGTTCTTCATTATGAACCACCAACCCCTCTATTGGGTTTCCAATAACCCTTTACAACTTCCTCCATAAGATGGAGTTTATTGATTAGTACCAAATCAGATTAAGAGACCAAATCAAAAAGGCTAAAAAATGTGGATATAAAAAAGATAAAAATTAAGATTATTATGCATGAAATACAATTAATCACCTTTCTGATATGAGTCATCCATCGAATTGATGAGTACATCCTTAATGAAAGTACATAGAAAAGGCATATACCTTATGCTATGCATGAAAAAGGCGGTCTCCATATTTACAATGTGCAAATAGTAAGGTTCAGCCAGGTGTTGACTTAAACTAACTCAACTCACATTAGTCGATACCCATGATGGGTTCATTTGTACCAACGGTGTCTTACCCATGCCTAAGAGATATCTGATAGGTCAAGAGAAATAAAACAAAGAGGGGAAGCACATGATTTATTAACAGTAGGACAAAAAATTGAATGCCATTCCATAATGGGAATTGACTCTCGACTATAAGTCTAGCCTTCTAATGGCTTACACAATTAAAATACTTAAAATATGAACCAAGCAGTGGTGTTCACAAAATCTAAAGCCTGCTTAATGCAGTGTTGTAAATACAAGTGGCTCATTCAAAGCTCAAGAATAAAAAACATGATGGATAAGTGTGTTATAGATAGGTTGACCAACCCCTTCATTTCTCCCTCAACAATTGAATAAGGGAATCCAAAAATGATGGAAAATGTATATAATATTTCCTTATATTTAAGTGAATATGGATTACTTCAATATCATGGGGTCCAAAAAGTGGCAATATGACAAAAAAGTGGCTAACGAATTTTTTCTTATCCAAATTTGATTAAAAAAAAGGGCTTATTGAGAAAATTCTTAGCTTTCCAAAAATATAAGATATGACTTATTTGGAATTAAATAGATAATTATTATTAATTTTATACATACAATTTTACTAACGTCCTAATTCATAGGGTGATTGAAAGACATCTATAATTCTTAAATGTTTCCACATTTTTTGAATCCAAAATATGCAACATATTCTATGATTTGCATACTATAGGATAAAAAAAGATGAATTTCATACATTTTTTACCAAGTTATGGTGGTAAAACAAACAAGTTTTTATATTTTTAAAATATTTAAAAAAAAAATCATAAATAATTATTTACTTGCAAAAAACTAAAAAAAAAATGTGGCAAATCGAGGCATGTGTCCTCTACTTATATAGAAAGTTTCAAATAAATACATTTTTTTTTCTTGTACTTCGGTTGGTCAGACGTAGACCTGATTTTGATTTTTTCCCAAAAATTTAGTAGTACTACATTGAAATTTCAAATTTTTACCAAATAGATTTACCTTTTTTCCAAAAGAGGAATAGTATCTTAGAAACTAAATTAAATTTTCTACAAATTGTTTTCTTACATATTTTTCAAACTATGTTAATAAATTATTCAAATTTTATGTCAAGTTTCCTAACTCTGTTTTCTGAATTTTGATTGGTAGTTAGGAGCCTAGTTTGGACACCATGATCCTACACTGACCCATATAATAAAGAATGAGAAAATTAATTCAATGAGAATAAAAATTATTTTCAACATAGGAAAAGTAAGTTTTCTATGAATCCTTACCTCTGCTTTTTGCTAAACCAACTAAAGGTTGAAAGAAAGAAGAGATTTTGAATGAAAAGAAACATGATTTCTATCCTAATGCACCACTCTTCTTCTAAGATTTTCTCCCTGAAGCCAAAATCACTTTGTTAATTCATTCCATTCTTTTTCTCATGTCTTGTTTTGAATGATTCTCTCTACATTTTTTACAAAAAATGCATTTTTCTCCATATTGGCAGCATTCTCCTTAATTAGTTACCCCCTTCTTTTACAAGTTCAAATATTATTTTTAGGGTCATAGGCAACCCTTTCCCCTCTTAGATTCCTTCTTTATAATTTGAATTACTAAGAAATCGACGATGGCTCAGTAGAGATAAATATCATGTTCTTTATTTATAATATCCATTAGATAACATTTTTAATTTAAACCATACATTTTATAATTTATATGCCTAACTCAACTTAAACATTTAAATGTATATACATATACATCCTTTTTTATTTTTGAATTTTTGATAAGAATATCATTGAATATACAAAGTAAATGAGTGAAATAATTATTTTTTTTCCATTATTTTACCTATCTAATCATCATATCTTTCCTCATTTTTAAAGCAACAAAAAAAATTCACATATGAAAATGATATCCTACCAAAATCTATTTCAAATGTAGTTATTATAAGTTTTTAGTGGTATGTGTGATCCAAATTATATCCATGCCCACTGATCATCATCCAGCTAAGTACTCCTACCTCAACCATGTTCTCATTCTTCAACCCGTTCCTGTATTCACACACTTGCACTTGCAGAGTTTCATCAGTAACCTTTAACTAGTGCTTAAAATGAAATGATTTCATCATAAAATTCATCCTTCATATTCAATCATTAATTTTATGTGCATAAAAATTTTCAAATTATGTTGAAATCTTAAATTTATAACAAGTCTAATACTGATAAATTTCATTTTCCAAATATTTAAATAATTTAACATTATTAAATGTAAACAAAATTTGAGATGTGACAAATGTAGGTTTTTTTTACAAGATAGATATGGCAATGAAACAGTAGAAAAAGCATATTTAGATTTATATTTATGCCCAAGAAAATAGTGTGTAAATGATTTTTTTTATATTAAGGATAGTTAAAAAAACATGTTTTTACAATATAAGGAGCTTAGCTCCAAACCTTAGCAATAGGTACTAATTATAAAAATATTGTATCAAAAGAGTTTATCAAAAGATCATCCACATAGTTATAAAAAAAATAAGATATTTAATCTAATGCTCCTATACAACTATTATTGCATTCTACTTCATTGCAATCATAAAACCTCAGAGGGGTTATGATTAGATTGGTATCCACATCTAGACACAAAAACTCTCTTTTTTTCTTCTGCTAGTATCTTCCACCTCTAGAGGCTTCAAAATCTTCTTTTACTCCATTAATTTCTTGAGAAATTACAATTCCTATTGGTTTAGTTTGTTTCTTCCTTATGGGAAGAAATGAGCTGACTGAATCTCTATTTTGTAGACACAAGTCCCTCCTTTAGTAGCATCATGAATCCATATTTAGGAATATCAAGAGTTAATGAAACATGCATCATAATACAAAAGAAGACAATCTCACATTTGAACTCATTGAGATGCCTTTTAGATCCTTGGAAAACCTCTACATTCCTCTTCTTCCAAATAAAATAAAAAACTTCATTATAAAAAACTAGCAAAAAATCTATTTAATTTAGCATTAAAGGCATCAACATAACCAGCCAAATTTCATACCAAGAGAAGCCATGTGCATTAGACTAGTTGATAGGTAATCCAAAAAATGATCAAATTGACATAGTAGGTTCACATTTAAAAAAAAAAGGATGTCCAATTGTTTCAGGCACATTACAACATTCACACATCCTAGTAGAAATACCATAAGAATAAAAAAAAAAATGTCAATAATAATTTTTTTAAGCAAAAGAAACCTACAAAAATAGGCCTTTTTTGGTTCCAAAAAATTATTCCATATATGAATCTATCCATAGGATCATTTAGACTTAGGCTAATTAAGGTCCCAAGACACATTGAGCCAGTTATAAACCTCTCTCGAGCCAAAAAGAAAGGAATACTTTTTTTAACTATCATATCCATTAATTTGGAGCCATATTTTCAATATATTTTTGGAAGATCATTTCCATTGATCATTTGACCATGAAAAGTAGTCCCTACCTCCTTTTGGATCATTGAATATGGTTTCTTATGGGATATTAGAATATCAAAATATTCTCTCAACTAATCCCAAGCTCTTATATTGTTACTTTCAAAGGTATCTAGCATATATTTAATCCCCATTGATTTCCACAAATTTATAGAGCATCCTTGAGACAATGCCAGGGGTTTATCATTCCATTTAATATTCCACCAAACAAATATATAACATAGTTTTCTTTGGAATATGTGATGCATATCATGATGGGCTTCAAAAAATCTCCAAAGATACAAAACAAAGATCTTGATTGCTCAACCAAAAATCACAAATTCTTTTCAATGAAACATGATTTCAAGAGTTACAAAAACACCAAAAATGTGACTTCAAGGTATCAAAAATTCAATTAACCTCTAATACACTTTTGAAATCATAATATTGATTGAATGAAACAAACCAAACTCCATAAGAACACTGGTTCCTTCATTATTCCATCATTCATGCTCAAGAGGCCAAATTGAAAAAATGGGTGTAATTATCCAACCATTTTGAATATACCAAAAATAAACCTAGTTTCAGATACCCTTTATTGAGTACTTAAAGATATAAAAAATAGGATAGGTTTTTTTTTAAAAGTAACCTCATAAAAATGATTGTCCTGCTGTCCTAGAGGCCTAATTTAGTAGAAATTCACCATAATTTGACCATAACTTTCAAAAAAAAGCTCCAACCCACGACCTAAAATCTATATGGGATACACATTATGGATTTATATAACATATCTAAAAATTATGTGTGGTTTTTTTTGAAACAACGCCTTCAAACAATTGTTGCTACGCTTGTATAAAGGCCTAATTAGGCTTGCAAACATAGGAGTTTATTGAATATTTACATTCCTAACCTCAAAAATACTTAAAAATGGCCAAGATACATAAATTTTTTTTTTTACATAATTAATAAAACATTTCCCACTCCATTCCAAAGTATTTTCTTCAAACCCCAACTTCTAGCCATGCATTCATGCTCCAAAAATGATGAAAAATCACTAGGACAACAACAAAACTCATGCACCATGATTTCTCTTGCATTTGCAACCATAAACAAATTTAAAATCAACCTAAACTATCCCATTCCATTTATTTACAAAGCCTCCATTGGTGGAATGGTTGTTTAATCTCTCTTTAGACTCTCAAAATCCTTAAAATGAGGGTTCCAAGGCAACTTACATAAAAATTACTCAAAGAAACTCTATTATCAATAAAATATCCTAAAATTAGGTTTTTTTGGAAGCTAAGAAACTAATATACAAAAACCAATTAAATTTTATGACCTAGTGATGCTATATAGGTCGTACTAAGCTTGCAAATGACAAGAAAAAAAACTGATTTTGCATAAACATGGTACTTTTATTCAAAATCTCTTCAAGATACAATCTTCTCCACTTTGTATCACCTTCACAAGGCTTTTAAAACACATTAAATTATTTATCATGTAACATCCCCTTGAGTTCCCAATGACCAAAAACCTTTCCTTACAAAAGTGACTCTTCAACTTCTTGCATTTTTTACAACAATTGTAAGATTTTGCAACATTTGATAACTTGACCTCACAATCACTTAAAAACCTAATTTAATGACTAAATTGAATTAAAAATGGTCCATTCATGACCTAATTATAATCATAGTATGATGAAGACTCAAGCATTTACAACATTGCCTCATGGAGGCTTGAAGTTTACATGGTTCCCTGCACCAATATGGTTCAACTTCACAAATCGAATTCCTTATTTTAGTCCAGAACTTCCAAATAGTTACAAGTATAGAGGGTCAAAAAACCTTCACCTCAAAATGGAAAAACTTATATCCTGGAGAGGTAACATGTCCTAATGTTTACCCTTTTTGGTTTGGATAGAGACATTTTATTTGTAATTAGTATTTTTTAAGGTTCCTCACCTTTTGTGACCTTCAAAATCAATTTAGCAGCAAGCAATAGGGATTGAATTTTTAAGATCCTTGAGCCCCAATCCACCCATGTGAGTAGTCAAGTAGCACCATTTTTAATTCACATTATTCCTTTCCCTATTATCCTTTCCATCAGACAATAATATTTCCCTTAGGATCTTCTACAACTTCTCAAATTGGATGTTGAAAAATAACCATGTGAATGAATGGTAGATTACATGGGAGAAGATAAATTTTCATGCTTCTTTTTAAATTTTACAAAGAGCCATTTCCACATTTTTTTGAGATGGATCAGTAGGAAATGGCATTTCCAAGTATCTTGCTAGTTTGGAAGGACCAACCAATTGCTACCTTTTACTAACCAGCTAGGTGGGTGGATCCTCAAACCATCCAAGCACTTTGGACTTTCTTGGGAAATTTTTTGGCCTTGATGCCTCAAAAAAGACCTACATTGTTATGATAATATTATAAAAAATATTCTCATTTAGCTCAATACATAATGTTGTTTCATCTACAAACTATGCATTAATCAATTGATCATGATTGGGAGACCTATTGCCCTTTATTAGAGTGGAAATGATTTTTTTTCTAAGAATATAGTGCATTGCATCAACAACTATGACAAACAAGGTAGCGGAAAAATAAAAAACCTTATATTATAGGCCTTGGAAGGAAAATAGGATCAATGAGGAAACCATTTACATTGATCTTAGTAAAATAATCATTTAACAATATATTAATCCATTTACATAATTTTAGAGGAAAACCAAATACTTTCAACATATTTAACACTAACGGCCACTCTATCCTATAATACACCTTTTTAAAGTCTAGTAGTACCATTGCAACATTTTTATCATCATTATTAGCCTAGTGTATAGCTGCCTAACTAGTTATTATATTTTCCAAAATGTACCTCCCCTTTATGAAATCAATTTGGGTAACTAAGATAATATTATTTTGGATTAAAGTGATACTTCTTTTTAAGGTTTTAGCAATGATTTTATAAGATACATTCAACAATGTTATCATTCTCTAATCCTTAATTAACTCTTTATTGACCTTTTTATGAATCAACTTAATTATGCCCCCATTGATATTAGGGCCTAAAGATTTACACTGAACAACATAGTCATAAAGTTCCAGGAGCTCAACAATAATCCATTTGACATTAGTTTTGTAGAATTTTGAGCTAAGACCATTTACACTTGGTGACTTGTCATTAGCTATGGACTTGATGGTCTCCCCAATCTCTAATATGATAAGATCCTTATCCAGATAAGAGGCCTCCTCCAGGATAACATTATTTGGAATCATTTTTAGATAAAATTCCCTAGCTTTCAAGGCCTAATCATCCAATTATGAGGAGAGTTTATTGAATGAGTGAAATGCTTCTTTCATGAAACTAGGGTCCTTGGATACCATCCCATTACTAGAAATCAAACCAATTTCTTCCATAGTCTATTTATTCGTAATCAATTTGAAAAAATACTTGGTTCCTTTGTCACTCTTTCTAATCTAGTTCATCTTAGCTCTACTTTATTTCCCATATATTTTGTAAAACTTGATGAATGGGAAAATGGATACCTTTTTGGGATATCACACTTTTCTCATTCAATCATTCACTATTGGCCTAAGAGTCCTATTTGGATTGAATAAAAACATCTCAAGGTGAGCCAATTCTCAATTAGGAAGGTCCTAGGAAGGGTTTCTCAAGTTCTAGGGGGCTCACCAACAAGCAAATGCTTGGAGAAGAAAATTTTTGAAAACACATCATGATATGAAAAATGACCTAAAACTAACAATGCAAGCTAAATGAAAGATGCAAATGATGAAATTATGCAATAGGGGGATGGAATGTGCGTAGTTGGGAAATATGGATATGTCGTGAGAATTCTACAACTGCAAACAGACTGCCAAAATATGTTGTGGAGGTCTAAGATGCCCAAGATGGCATATTATTCCTGGTGTTATTTTTTGAGGAAAATGCAGAGTCTTTTGATCTTGGAACTAGATCTCTATAAAGATCTAAAAATTGAGCATGGGAGGACTAAGATTCCAAAGATAGCAAATTAGTCTCATTCTAAACTTTTTCATACTATAAACAAGATCCTGAGCTCCAAGGTCTGTACTAGCTTCCTTTCGGGTCTCAGGTTCTGGAACTTCCAAATAAGCCCTGCAAGTGAGTTTCTGTGAAGATGACAACTTTGTGATGTAAATTTTCACTCCAAGTGATCTTCAAGTCCACAGCCTAGATTTGCAATCAAAAATGTGAAAAATGGGAAAAACTTGTTGTTTGTTAGTGAGTGGGAGTTTTCCTTGGTCAAAACCCTTGTTGGTAATTAAACCTTGAAATGAAATAGAAATAGTGGAGGAAATGGTGAACGAACAACATGCAGTTCTACAACTCACCAAACCCTTATGAAGTCTACAAACTTGTGTGTAATGGTTGCAATGGATATGGATCTTGAATGCTTGAAATATAATGCTTGAATTTCTTTCCTGGATAAAAATCGTACATCACAAATGTTAGCACAACAACACACATGATGCACGAAAAGACTTCTATATGATGCTTGAATATGAAAGTGGCTTCAAATGCTTGATGAGCCTTCTATTGAATTCTCTTGTGAACTCAATTATGCTATGATAAAATATCTCACAAAATACTTGGGTTGAAATGAATCAAGGAACCTTGTATTTATACTTATCTATGCTTAATATCTTGAAATTATATTGCACAAAGCTGACATATGAATTCACTGAATAAAGGAGGATAAATCCCACCAGAATTTGAAATTAAACTTCAAAAATGACTCAAGGAGGACTAAGATGTCCTAGGTGGCATATTAGTCCCAAGTCCTAATAACTTGGGGTATAGACACCAAAAAGGGGCCCAATCCAGAGATGCCAAAATTAGAGTCCTGAGAGCCTTAGGGGACTAAGATGTTGTAGGTGGCATTTTAGTCCCAACCCAAAAATTAGGGAGAAACTAATGGAGTAATTAAATTAAAATGTATACATTAGAGAATATATGGATTAACCATAAAAGTATGTTATTTATAGGGCTTGTGGACACAAAATATGACCAATTAAGCAATAAAGAAGCATAAGTAAAGCAAGGAGAACCCAAAAAATTGTGAAAATGGAAGGATATGCATTTTACTACACTACATTTATCCCCCACATTATTGAGAGAACGAACTTGCTTCAAACTCACACTACAGTAACCAACCACACAATCAAGAGGTGTTCAAATATACAAGTGTTAGAAAGATAGGATGACAAGCATCAAGAGGGTGGCCAAACCCCCAGGATCAAGATGCTATTGAAAAATGAACATAAGCCTAAGGGAACATGCTTGTAGATGATATATGAAGCAATAACCAAATCACAAACATACACCATCAAAGACAATAAAAAATAAAATGGAAAGGAAAAGAAAAAACTACAATAGATGAAGCTTTGATTGGCCATCCAATGCAGTGGACCGGGTCTAGGCTATTTGTCTAAAAAGGTTTACAAGTGGAACACACTATCCACTAGAAAATAAAACACATGCTCACAAGGGCTAGTTGGAGCTAGGTATCTAATAGGTGAGCCACAAGGGACCATATCAAAGTCATACCTCCATGAGTTTAATAATGCACAAAAATGCATGCTCACATGGGCTAGTGAAGCTAGGTGTTCACTAGGTGAACCCCAAGGTGGTCCATATCAAAGCCATACCTCCATGATTTTAATAAGGAAAAAAATGCATGCTCATATGGGCTAGTGAAGCTAGGTGTTCACTAGGCGAGCGCCAAGGTGGTCCATATTAAAGCCATACCTCCATGACTTTAATAAGGACAAAAAGGAAAAGAAAATGCAACAAGAAAGAGGGATGCTCAAAGGGATTTTTCTTAGTTCATGTGAGGTATTAGTCTTAGGGTACATTGTTCTTAACATCTCCAAGAGAGGATAAATACAATATCTCATCCCGGGGAACATCATACCCAATTCTTCCAAGAGAGGACAATCACAAAAGGGGTTTTATCTTGTCTCCAAGAGAGGACAAGTGTTAGGTCTCATCCTGAGGAACATTGTATCTAACATTTACAAGAGAGGAAAAGGAAATATCATGATCTCAAAGTAATTCAAACCCAAAGACACCACCAAGAGGAAAAAAAAATCATATAAAGAAAGAAAATCACATTAAGGAACATGAAAAGGAGAAAAAATGCAAATAAAATCATTCCAAAATAATGCCAATTGTATGCCCCCACTCTAAAGAAATTACAAACACCATGTTTTGATAAATTACTTTAAATTAGCAAAGGATAAATGATAATGATAAAGAGGACATGAGAGATTATTCAGAAAGTCTTATGCCAAGTCATATGTTTCTGATAAGCTATGCCATGCAAAAGGTAGTATGTGACATGCAATCCAACTTAAGGCATGTCATCCACATCCCAAGCTTGCTCTTATATGTTCATGAGAGGCAGTTAACTAGCCACAAGAGGCAATGACAAGTGGCATATGAGGAAAATGGTATCTAACTCCTTTCCCACACTTAGTATAGGAGAAGGATGAGTCGAAATGAAAAGAGGAACTAGGTGCTTCAACCCAAGGGAGAGCACCGCAGTCCTTAAGATGTTGAATTTTTTTCTTCAAAGTGTTACATTCATTAGTAGAATGTCCATTAATTCTATGATATACACAAAATGAAGTCTTGTAATAAAAAAAATTTCGTGTTCTTGGAGGGAGGGATATCAAGTGATCTTGGAGGAGTCTTTCCAAGATACTCTCTTGATTAATAGAAGATGTTCCTTTATTATGCAACAAAGATATCTCTTACTTAGAAAAAGGTGTCATACCTACACAAGATGCTTTAGATTGTGATATTTTGTTCTCTCCTTTGCTAGAGGATGTAAAATCAAATGAATTCAAATCATTAGTGTTTTGCATGATGAAATTTACATTAAGCGAGGATTTGTTTGTTTTTTTCATTTCTTGCAAAGGATAATGATCATGATGCATCATTGTTAAAGGTGTATTAGAAGGATATTTTGAGATGGTGTTGATATTAAGTGAGGGAATTTTTGTGTCTTTTGAGGGACAATAATCAATACCACTAGTATTTTCTTTTGTGTGTGTCTCTATAGGGACACAAATACCTTGTTCCCTAGCACCACATCCATTTCCACTATATATGAGTTGTTTCAAAAGTTTGTAAGATTTTCCATAAAAAATTTCCATCTCTTTTGGATTTTATGGTTGCTCATGATTAAGTTCATTAAATTTTGTTGTGTAATTTTCTTCTTCTTATAAAGTGGTTGAGGTGGATGCTTTTGAAGGGTCGTTCAAATTTTGTGTTGAAATAATCTTGTATTCTCCCATGAATGTATGTTTGAAATCTAAGGAACCGCTATCATCTTCTAATAGCTTGGTGACTTCCTCAATGTGTTTTTCTTTGATTTTTTGTTGCATGAGTTCCACTTGTGTAGTTGGTGTTAATGTTTTCAAAGGACTTTCCTTAGTTTTCTCGAGTTGTAAGATACTATAAGGCTCAAGATCAGCGTCAAGTGTATATAATTTTTTGTAGTAGACATACTTCATTTTATGATGGAGGGTAGAAGGAACCACATGCATCTTATGAATCCATGACCTTCCCAAAATAAGATTATAGGAAAGATCATGAGGCATAACATTAATAGGGGTTTGTAAGATAACCTTTCCAACTGTAATAGGTAAATTTATCACTCTAAGTGATTTATTTCACACATTATCAAATCCCTTAATGGAGAAAGATTTGGGTTGAATTTTTTATGTATCAACACCAAGTTTATCCAAAAGGCTTTCACTACACACATTTATGCTTGATCCATTGTCAAAATGGGTTCGCTTTATTCCTTTGGTATTGTGTTAGGCTATGATCATGAAAAGATTATATTTTTTTGCACTTCCAAAGCAGGGAGCTCAAATTGGTGGAAAATAATATTGAAATTTATTCCTTGAATCATGGCTGCAATGTCATTTGGTTGCGCATTAGAAGGGATAGGAATTTTTTGTAAAGAACTTTGAATCATGTTATGATAGTTGGGGGAGGCCTAGATAAGGTCCCATAAAGATAACTTAGCAGGATTATTCTTAAGTTTTTCAACAAGACCATACTCCTTTCCATTTTGTGAAGGAAAATGAATGGGACATGGTAATATGGGATTAGTAAATGGTAGGGATGTTGAAGATGTTTGTCTTGGTTGTGGATTGTTCCTAGTGTTATTTGTATGAGAAAATGTATTATAACTTGGTTTCTACAAAACATTTTTCTTAGGTGGTTCTTGGATAATGATGGACTTGTTTTGAACTTGTAGTTTTTGAGAGGGTGGATAAATGACAAGTTTAGGCTCAGGAGAGTACTAGTTGTGTATAGGATCATCATGGAAAAAATAGGCCCTTAAGTGGCAAAAAAATTAGAAAAAATTAGATTTAGGAAACTTCACGTAAAAATTTCAATAAGTTATCTATATTATTTCAAAAATATGTATGAATAGAACCTATAGAAAATTGAGTGTAGTTTCTAAACTACTAGGTTTGTTTAAAAAAAAAAAAAATCTATTTCGTGAAAATTTTAAATTTCAATGCAGTAGTACTTAAATTTCAAGGAAAAAATAAGAAGTAGATGTTTGTCTAACCACCCTAACCACAATATAATGATAATTTTTTTTATAATATTTTAGATATAAGTAGATGAGTCATGTCCTGATGTGATGTATATTCTTTTATTATTTTTTTCCAAGTAAATAATTAATTATGAATTTTTTATTACAAATTTTAAAAAATATAAAAAAATCTTATGCCTGACAACCTTAACTTAGTCAAAAATACATGAAATTCAGTTTTTATTTTTTTAATCCTATAGTATGCAAAGTATAGAATGTGACACATGTTTTGGATTCAAAAAATGTGACACAGTTTGAAAGCTATAGATATTTTTCAATCATTCTATCAATCAAGACTTTAGTCATAATTTGAATAGAAAATGAATAATAATTACTTATTAAATTCAAATTAAAGCATAATTTATATTGGTGGAAAGCTGAGAATCTCCTTTAAAAACTCTTTTCATTTCATCAATTTTGGGTTAAAAAAAAGTTGTCAGCCACATACCCATTGTATTGCCACTTTTTGGCCCATCATGATCCTACACATACCCTACTCCAAGGGGTATCTAATGTGCATAACCTCATAAGACTTATCCTTATTTTCATGATCTCTTAGTGAAGAGGATTCTAATGTTACTTCATCATTTTCATCTAAGGAATAATGATTGTCAAGGTTTTCATTGTCTTGCACCATGATATCTTCCAAAGGGTGAGATTTTTTAGGAAAACAATAAACCAAATGTTCATGACACTCAAAGGTTTCTTTTTCTAAAATGAATTCATCGCATGTAGGGTAGTTATCAATGGTTGAATTTTCTTTGTCAATAATAGTTATCAATGGTTGAATCTTCTTGGCAAGTATGATTTTCATGATCACTTATGATTTTATTCCTTTGTTCCCTAATATCTTCCAAAATAGGATAAGTAGGGGAAGGATCATAAAGAGGGTTGCTATAGACCTTAAATATTTTTATCATCTGACACCAATTTATCATCCTAATCATTTACAATCTCATTCTCTTCCACTAAATTATTCTCACAAGGAAAGGGGGAATGGAGATTAGGTAAAGTAATTTTTATAAATGTGTCTATGATTTCATTTTCTTGTGCTATAATATCTTCCCAAAGAGGATGAGGATAAGGACAATCAAGATCTTCATGATTCTTAATGATTGTATCTTTTTTCACCAAGATACCTTCATCACTAAAAGGAGAGGTATCAAGAGAAAAAATTATGATCATGATTACTTATGTTTGTACTCTCTTCTATCACATCATTCTCAAAATAGGGGAGATTGGAGCAGGGGGAATTTAAGGCAAGAATTAACATTTTCAATCTCTTGTGCTAAGAGAATCTCCTAACTAGCATTGAATGAATGACTAACATGCTTATTGACTAACTTTTTCTTTGCAATTTTGGAAAATACCAAAAGTAACATTTTTGAACAATAATCTATGCAATCTTAAAATGCAATGTAAAGGACTAGAATGAAATGCAATTTTAGATTTCAACTAAGGTAATTTATTGATTACTTTATGCAATGATCTACAAATGAAATGTTGTGAATGCAAAAATGGAATTAAGAAATGCATGCAATGAAGCACTTTAAACTAGATTTAGTAAATGCATGAAATTGAAAGTCAATCCACTAGAATAGATAACCAGTAGTAGCAAACAAAAGCACAAAAATGTTGATTCAAATCCTAAAAACTACAATCTAAAATTCCATAGGGACTAAGATGCCAAGGAGGGTATCTTAGTCCTCTTGATAAAATTTGAAGGTTTGAGAAGTTGCAAAAGATAGAAAATCACTTAGATAGGGTACTACAATAGAAAACCAGAGAGGGACTAAGATGCCACCAAGGGAATTTTAGTCCCAACAAGGGTTTTTGGTAGAAAACTAGATAATTCTAGGTTAATAATAGTGTTCCCAAGTTTCCTACCCAAGAACCCGAGGTTTGGAAACATAAATTTGTGCAAATGAAGGCTAGAAAAAGTAACTAGTAACATGCAATTGGATGCAAAAGTGAATACAATTTTTTCAATTTTGGATGCAATAAGAGTGTTCCTAAATGTAATGAACAATGCACTTTTCATTTTTTGAATGAAATTAGATGATACAATAAAGGATAGATGCAACCTATATGTACTTTCACTAATGCAAATATGAGAAACCCTAAATGCACTTTCACTAAATATGAGAAACCCTAGATAAAATTGAACTAATGCAAGATGCAAGATACCTAGACGCACTTTGACTAATGCAAGATCTAATTGAAGAATGAATGTAAACTAGGTATAAGGACTTTAGTGGACTCCAAACAAGAAAATGAATGCTCAAAATTTGGATTCACCAAAATGATGAATGGGAAAATGGATACCTTTTCGGGATATCACACTTTTCTCATTCAATCATTCACTAACATACTAAGAGTCCTAATTGGATTGACTGAAAACCTCTCAAGGTGACCCAATTCTCAATTACGAGAGTCCTAGGAAGGGTTTCTTATGTTCTAGGGGGTTCACCACCAAGCGAATGCTTGGAAAATAAAATGTCTGAAAACACACTATGATATGAAAAATGACCTAAAACTAACAATGCAAGCTAAATGAATGATGCAAATGATGAAATTATGAAATAGGGGGATGGAATGTGTGCACCTGGGAAATATGGAGATGTCATACAAACTCTGGAAATGAAAACAGATTGCCAAAATATTTTGTGGAGGAATAAGATGCCCAAGATGGCGTATTAGGCTCATTGTTATTTTTTGGGGCAAATGTGGAGTCTTCGGATCTTAGAACTGGATCTCTAAAAATATTTGAAAATTGATCCTGGGAGAACTAAGATACCCAAGATGGTTACTCAGTCTTGTTCTAAATTTTTGCAAACTCTGAACAAGATCCTAAGCTCCAAGGTTTGCACAAGCTTCCTTTCTGGTCTCAAGTTTTGAAGCTTCTAAATAAGGTTTTTAAGTGAGTTTCCATGAAGATGAAAACTTTATGATTCTAACTTGCAACTTTGCAACTTTTCACTCCAAGTGATTTTCAAGTCCACAACCTAGATCAATAATCACAAATGTGCAAAATGGGGAAAAATTGTTGTTTGTTAGTGAATGGGGGTTTTCCTTGGTCAAACCCCTTGCGAAGGAAATGGTGAATGAACAACACAAAATGCTACAACTTACCAAACCTTTATGAATTCTACAAACTTGTGTGTAATGGTTGGAATGGATATGGATCTTGAATTCTTGAAAGATAATGCTTGAAATGCTTGCTTGGTTGAAAACCCTACATCACAAATGTTAGCACAACAACACACATGATGTAAGCAAACACTTTGATATGATGCTTGAATATAAAAATGACTTCAAATTCTTGATGAATCTTTTGTTGAATGCTCTTGTGAACTCAATTATGCTATGTAAAATATCTCTCAAAAGAATTGCATTGAAATGAATCAAGGAACCTTGTATTTATACTTATCTACGGTTAATATTCTAAAATTATATCACACTAATTTGACAAATGAATTCATTGAATAAAGGAGGCTAAATCTTGCCAAAATTTGAAATTAAACCTTGAAAATGACTCAAGGAGGACTAAGACACCCTAGGTGGCATCTTAGTCCCAATTCCTAAAAGCTTGGGGCACAAACACCAAAAATGTACCCAATCTAGAGATGCCAAAATTAGGGTCCTGATATCCTTGGGGGACTACAACACCCTAGGTGGCATTTTAGTCTTGAAGTAAAAAATCAAAGACACTGATGGATTAATTAAATTTAAATGTATACATTGCACAATGTCAAGATTAACTAGAAAAATATGTTATTCATAGGGCTTGTGGACACAAAATAGGACCAATTAAGCCATAAAGAAGCATAAATAAGGCAAGGCGGGCCCAAACAAGTATGAAAATGCAAGGGTATGCATTTAACTACACAACAAAACTATATTTTCCATATCAAGGATCTAGTACTTAATATATTAGCTTCTAATTGTAGGTTGGGAGTGTTTTCTTGAACTCAAGATTCAAAAAATAGATTTTTGTGTAACACATTTTCAATCCTACTCATATCTAAATCGTTCCTTTTACCAACAATATATAATATCTTCCTTCAAATAGAATTCAGGTATTCCCATTTTTTGATTGGTTTAATGCATTTTCTTAGCTTCTTGAAATTAGAATATCCTATTAAAACCTATTTAATCTTGATAAAACCTATCAAAAAATGGGAATACCTAACTTCTATTTGGAGGAAGATGTTTGAAAATGCATTAACCCTATCATTAATTTTGATAAAACCTATCTAATTTTTAGAAGATCCTTTTTGTCAAAGATTAATTATTATACTAGTTAAATACCAAATATACATAGAGAAGTCTTTGCCAAGTTCTAGGGGGTCAACTAGATTAAGTATCCCTTTCATTTTAAAATAAAAAAATGTTCTTCCCATTTCCATAACATATTATTGCCACCCTTCTTGGCCAGTTTTGTTTCAACCATGTTGAAGTCACCAATATATAACAAAGGGATCTTGGGAGGTTCAGTGTCATCCAATTCCATAACACAACCCATTCTCTATAGTAATTTTATGCATACAAATAACAAACTCCATTACTTTTGAGTTAATATTTAGAGAAATCTGTATAATTCTATTATGTGGGGTAGGTCCCCCAATTATAAATATTTTTTTCCAATTTAGGGTGCAACAAGATGGTCATTCCCATTTTTCCTTTATCATGTTTGGATGTAAAAGTAACAACATATTTTCATATAAAATTTAATATGCATTCAACATGAAACCCACTGACCTTGATTTCTTGTATGCAAAAAAAGTCTAAATATTGCTTGTTATTGCAGAAAGCCTTTACCACAAACTTTCTATCTAGAGACTCTAACCCATAACTATAGAATGAACAAAAAAGATAAGAGGGGGGAGGGGTGAATCATTTGTATCTAATTAAAACATCAAAACCCTCAATAGTAATCAGATCCACATGCATTCATTAAACCATTAATCTTTTACAATGTGTAAAACTTAAAAGTAGATAATAGAAACTAAAACAACAATAACACCATACATATGAGAACACTAGATTTATGTGGAAAACCCAATGAGGGAAAACCCATGATGAGGATTAGCTCATAATATGAGTAATTGAAAAACTAATACAAAAGTCTCACTACCAAAATAGGAAACACTATTTAGAAAGGCCCATAGCTAAGGCTCACTACTAAAATAGAAAGAGGAAAGAAGATAACATGTTACAAAAAGAACCTAATCTCAATGCAATAGAAAATCCACCACAATAGCTCCAACACCTTCATAGCTTTCCAAAGTTTATGAAACCTTCAACTCACTACTTTCATCAATATTTCATTGTAGCTTGCACTAAATTTCCCATCTCTACACTTCATAATACTCATCACATCGACACACTTCACATTGCATCAACTCACCTTTCATTTATACCTTCCACAAATTGAGAAAAATATTCAAGTTGACTATACACACATTATAGATACAAATTCAAAATAGATAAACACTAAGCACTATCACAGTGGATAGGAGTGAAAGTGAACAAATAAAAAACTTAGTTAGGACCCAAAACAATTCTCACATGCCACACTATACTTATAAATACTTAAACATCTTTGAATGTAGTGTAAAAACTAGGTTGGTTGTTACTAGTGCAAACACCATTAAAATTTGAAGTACACACTTCCTAAAATCCATGGACAACTTGAGAACTACACAACACACTTCTATAAATTCTAGAACAATCCACAAATCACTTGATATTCAACAAATTCTTTGCACCAATTCAAACCTTCAGAATGTACTAGTAGAGAACACTTAAACTACACTATCATACACTATAACTCTAAAAACCATATTTTGGAGCCTAAAACCTCAAACCCTCTTAAATGAGCTAAGATACCAACATCATTAGCTTGCCTTCAAAACTACAAGTACTAAAGCCCAACTAAGAAGAAACATAGAGCAAGAACATTTATCTTAGACACCTCTATAAGAAATATTGCAAGTCTAATTCACACACTGGTGAACATAAATCTCCCTACACATCAATCTAGAAGCCCAAATTCTAGATATAGAGTCTATTAACACCACTTAAAAGGATATCTGAACTACATAGGCATAACATTAATACAAAAGGAACATGAAGCACATCTTGGATCACATTCTAAACCACTGAACACGTCTTCATCACACTATTTACTCTTTTCTTCATTTTTTCTCAAAAGAACATCATCTCCAAACTGTTCATCATAACGATAGCTTCATGTACTCATAAAACTTCCTCAATATATCAACTATGCATGTATAATTAGGGAGCGCTATCAAACTTCAACTAGTTAAAATAAATGAAAACATAAGCTTGTTAAAATCAATGGAAAAACCTTCATACTTGTAAAAATCTCCACTATTTTCATTGATGGAAACATAATATGTGAAAAAATAGAAAAGAAAACATACACACACTCTCTCTCTTTTCATATTAGAAAACCTACAAAACATTCCCTTAGACATCATACACAACTTTTTTCCACAATCATTCATAAATTTTCTACACTCTCCCACTCACATGATTTTTTCTCCAACTGACTCTCTCCCCCTAACAATTTGTTCCCATTTCACATGCTTCAATCTCCCCCTTTAAAATAAATGGGAAAGAATAATTTTTTTTGCATTTTTCTACACCTTTTACATAGAAAAAATATACTTTCCACTGCCCCCCCTTTAAAAAAGTACTCACTATTGTTCAACAACTTACTTCTACTACTCTAAATACCCCCCTTAGAAGTAGACACTAATCCAATTAGAAACCTTTGTAAAATGGAAATACTCACTGCATACAATCACTATGTGACTACCTACTCCCACTAAAAGGCAGCCACTAGCCTCAATCTAGACAAATAATGAATCCATATATCCACTAGACTGATGCATCTCCATATGCATCTAGTTCAAGGAAGGAGGGGAAATAACTCCTAACTTCTCCTAGAGACACTCAAAAGTATCCTTAGGAAGATCCTTACTGAATATGTCAAAAATTTGATCCTTTGTAGGTACACACTTAGGCTTCACTTCATTCTTGAAAATCTTCTCTCTCAAGAAGTGATATCTAATTAAAATATGTTTTTCCTTGAATGCATCACTAGAATCTTTAAAAATTTTATTGCACTGCATTATAACAGAAGATAGAAATAGGATCATCATACAATACTTTGATATCCTTCAATGTTTGACTCATTCACAACACTTGTGTGTAGTAAGATGTTGTTGCAATGTACTCATCCTTTATAGTAGATAAGAAAAATAAATCTCGTTTCTTACTTAACCATGATACCAATAAACATCCAAGAAAGAATACACTACCACTTGTATTTTTTCTATCATCCACACAACTATCCTAATTTGCATCTTTATAAGCAATCAATGTGAAATCAGTATCCTTAGGATACCATAAGCCACAATCCATGGTGCACTTTAAATATTTTAATATCCTCTTCACTCCTCCAATATGCGACTCTTTAAGATCTTCCTGAAATCATCTAGAAGAAAAATTGCATGCATGATATCCAATCTAGTAGTAGTTAGATATAACAATCCACCAATCATAGATTTGCACTTGCTCTAATCAGCCTTAGGTGAGTCATCATCCTTACTCAACTTGCAACTAGTAACCATAAGAATATGTATTGGTTTGGAGTCTTGCATTCCAAATTTCTTGAACATCTCTTTGACATACTTTGACCATGAAATGAATATTCTTTTATCTGCTTCATTGATTTGTAGCCCCCAAGGAATAAATTTATCTCCCCAAACATAGATGTCTCAAAATCTTTCTCCATCTCTTTTGTAAATATTTTACACATAGCTTTGTTTCCTCCAAAAATCATGCCATCAACATACACGAATACAATCATGATTTGATATTTTTCAACCTTAAAGTAAAGATTACTATATGTGGTTCCCTTATTAAATCCTCGTTGTATCAAATATGTGTTCAACCTTGCATGCCAAGCTCTAGGAACTTGCTTTAATATACACAATTACTTATTATATCTACAAACCATATATGATTTATCTGATAACTAAAATCCTTCTAGTTCTTCAATGTACACTTCTTCTTATGATTCTCCATTCAAGAAGGGAGAATTCGCATCCATCTAATAAAACTTAAATTCCTTATGTGTTACAAATTCCAAAAAAATATTGATTCCTTTCATTCTAGCCACCACATCTAATTTCTCCTCAAAGTATATTCCTTCAACTTGTGAGTAACCCTTACACATAAGCCTTTCCTTGTTTCTTACCAATTCTCCATTCTCATTCAACTTGTTTCTGAATACCCACTTAGTAACATTTATGTTCTTGTTCTTAACTAAGGAACAAGTTCCCAAGTTTGATTCTTCTCAATCTACATAAGTTCTTCCATTTCTTTCATCCAATATTCATCTTTTTATGCCTCACTCATTGTTTTAGGTTCAACTTTAGAAAGTAATCATAAATTTATGTCTAGTTCAACAACGCTTCTTATCAACACACCTTCATTTTTATCTCCAATGATCTATTATTCTAAATGATTTATTTATACTTACTTAGGGGTCTTATGGGTCTTTTTTAGGAGCTTCTTCCTCTTCATTCAACACTTCCTATTCCTTATCCTTTTTTCTTATCCTCTTCATGCAAGTTCATCTAATTCATATCCACTTATTACTACTTAATTACTATGATATTGATCAACATTTACACCTTCACTTTAAGCAATCCTTCTTAGCCTTTTGGCGTAGCATTTATAACCTTTTATTTTAGTAGAATATCCAAGGAAGATACCTCCATAAAACTTTCCTACATTTTAATCATCACTTCTGATAGAGAATTTTCTTCCAAATGCTCTGAAGTACTTGATAGTAGGCATCCTTCCATACCACAACTCATAGGGAGTCTTTGTATTGTTTCCCTTTGCTTGAAATCTAGGTTAAGTATGTAAATAGTAGTATGAATTTCTTCTCTCTAGTAGACTTATGGTAGGTTATCTTCTTTCATCATAGTCCTTGCAGCTTCTTGAAAAGTCTTGTTTTTCCTTTCAACCACTTCATGTTGTTGAGGAGTTCTAGGGGCAGAAAATTTCCTCTTTATCCTATGATTCTTATAAAACATGTTAAATTTATTAGAGGTGAACTCTCCAACTCTACTATACCTCAACCATTTCATTCTCAACCACAACTTTAAGTTCTTTGAATCTATCTAGGTCTTCAAATTTTTCTCTAAGAAAAGTAACCCATATCATTCTAGAGTCATCATTAATAAAAAGAATGAAATACCTATCATCTTGAAGACTTCTCACTCTTGTATGACCACAAAGGTCTATTTGCACTGATTCCAATAGGGAAAACTTTAGTGGTGAATCTTCACCAAATGGAGAATTTTAGAAATCGATCAAGTCAAAATTGGTGAACTAATTGCACCCAACAGGGTGTCCAAATCACTTGGATTTTATGAATTATCAGTCCAATGCATGTCCATTCACCATAAAAAAAAAATTATGAGGAATATTTAAGGAAAAAAAAATTATAACAAAATATGTGTTTCAAATGGGTCGATTAGTATTTTCCTTGCAATCATGGACACATGTAATAAAACACCTAAATATTCACCAATACTATTAAAAAATCATTGTATTAGGACCCATTTCTGCAAGTAAAATTACAAATAGCTGCTTGTGAAGACCCATTTCACCAATAAAAATTTATAAATAGTTTCTTATGAGGACCTATTTTTTCCAATAATATTAAAAAATAATTACATTTGAGGACACATTTTTCCAATTTTTGAGACACATCCATGCTAATGGTAGGGCCATAATCACTTTTAAAATTACAATGTATCTTTGTATAAGTCCACGAGATTTGCCAAATTTTTAATATACCATTTAAAAATCCAATAGAATTTTCTAAATATGGATTGATATAAATACAATTGAAACTATCATTTATTCTTACAATTTTGTTCATTTCTCAATTTGGAAGTTGGACTTGGCACATTGAAGTTGATCGTAGGTAAGTTACAAACTTACAGGTTTACAACACAACCATTCCTGCGTTAAAGAATAGCAAGTCAGTGAAAACATAAACTTAAAGGTGAGTGATCATTTCTTAATAGTGTTATAAGATTTCTTTATATCTTCTTCTTGCTTCAATCTTAAAGATGATATTGAGTAGGGAATGGGATCTATATTCTCTATCCTTCTTAAACAAGATATTTTTTCTAGATTTTATTTGAAGTGAAATATCAATATGTTGAGAAACAAGGGTAAGACTCCTCAGGGTGGCGAAGGGACTAGGAGGCCATCAAAATACCCAAAATGTAGAGGTACCATGTATTCTTACATTATAAATGGAAATGCTTCTGATCCATCAGATCAACATGGAGCTACATCATCAACTTTTCAACAAAATATTAATGAAGGAACTCACAATACCTCACCGCCACCAAAAGAAAAAGGTGATATTGTCATTGAGTTAAATTAGTAAAATAAGGATGGTAATACCACAAAATATGTTCCAAGGGATACCCTAGCTAGATAGAATGAGATAGTTGACTTAGATTAGGATGATGTTGGTAGTAAGAAAAGAAAAGGAAAATCAAAAGTTGGGCATGAGTTGGAAATGATAAGGAATTTTTAACTTGGTTGGTTGTCAAAGTACCCATTCATTGTACCAATGGGGAAATAAAAAAAATTTGAAATTGAAATTGAATGCATGTGTATGATTTATAGTTCATAATGTAAAAGAGAAAAGAAGTTGTAGCTAAAGCTTGACACTATAGAAAGAATATCAGTAAAGTCTATGAAAAGTAAATCATAGACAAAATGGAACAATCATTCATATGATGGAAATCAAAGGAAGAATTTATTTATGATTTGATTTAGGATCTAAGACAATTGCTTAAGGAATGCTTAACGATTACAATTTAAAAATCCAAATTACTAAAATGAAATCAACACCACAACATGATTAAACTAATGGAATTGGAAAAAAGATAGAATTTAGAAAGAGACAAGAAAGAGAGAATGCAAACAACTTGATAACGGAGTTCATCATAAAATGACTACATCTCTGGGCCCCTCTCTAAAGAGTATACCAATTCGATTAAAATCTTCAGAAATTTGGCATTACATCTATTTAAAATCTTTTCCCTTCAAGCACGATGGAATTCCAACATTCTCCTGACGTACAAGATCAAAAATTCATCTCTCTAGAAATAATCTCAAGTCTTCAACACCTGAATCATGTATAATTTGAATTCTGAGTAATGGCCCCCTAAAGCCTCTAACCCCCCTCCTTTTATATAAAAAATTTACTTAATTGGGCTAATAACCAATTGATTTACAAAATCCACCTTATCTCTCCAATTTTACATACAATCTTCACTAATCTTCCTTATTTACATGTTAGGATTATTAATAATCCTAATTAACCCCTACAATTAATCTAAGCCCTTCAATTTATTCTTTTCGGGCTTTTGTTGTTACAAGGGATTTCTATTTAATCCTTAGGAAGTTAGATTATTTTATTGGTTGGAGGGAATTTGTTTAATTTTAAGGCATTCAGTTGACAAATATTCAACAAAAGCAACCGATGCCATATATATGTTAAGAAATTTCAGTGGTCTATTGGTTGGCTATAGTTTTGGGTGACCGGTGGTTGGAGGGTCGAGTCCCATCCGCCTATTTTTAAAAGCAATTTCCAACTACTTTATAACAAAACAAATTGGTTTCCATATATAGTTAACAAACCAGTGCTTGGTGTAGTGGCTGGCCGGATTTCTAGTGCATGGATGCTTAGGGGTTCAAATCACCCTAATATAACTTTCAACAAAAAAACCAACCTTGAACCCACCAGAGAAAATGGAGAGGCCACGTGGCATGACGAGGAGGTGCCACATGGCAGAATGTGATTTGCTGAAGATGATGACATGGCCAAAGATGACGTGGATGATGCTGATGTGGCACATGGATGTTGACTGGACTACTGATGTGGATGATGCTGATGTGAAATACAGATGCCATGTGTCAACCCATGATTGGCCCATGTTGCTGACTGTGCACCGTACTATGCTGACTATGGCATGTTGATGTCAGCAAAGTGAACCCAGCTTTGACCGCTTATATCTTGTGCAAACAGACTCTATTTTCCATGAAATGAATGTCGTCATAAAGCTTGCAATGAGATCTTTGCATTGACGCCAATTTTGACCACTTTTGACGTCAATTTTTTGGCCCTTTTTTTCTCTAACCTGGCTCCAAAGTTGACCAAGGTTTGATTGAGCATATCTTGAGCTCCATGGCTCTATTTGACTCTATTCGAGTTGCGTTGGAGTCAAAACTTTGCCCTCCTTTTGATGATGCCGATTTTGAAGATAAAAGAGAAAATTGAATTTTTGCCGAAAATCCTCTAGATCAATGCTCCCCACTAGAGAGCTTTTGGACCTTTGAAAGCTTGATTACTTGGAAAGTAAGTGAGGGTAAAGTTCCCTCACTTTACCAATCTCCATCCATTTTTCCTTGCTTGGATTCACCCCCTTCAGTCCCACTCTGAGATACTCAACTGCTCCTCTTCGTGAAGTCTTGGTTTTTCTATCTAGGATGACATCTTCAGGAAACTTTGACATGTACTCCGGAGATCATCCACTGATGGAACTTTAATATCAGTCTCCTCATCTAATATCATCGAAGGTTCATAAAACTTCAAGTTCTCAACATTTACAAGTGAATAGATCTGCATGTAGGGAGGAAGATTGAGGCAGAAGGCATTGGTTCCAATATTTTCCAAAATATCAAAGGGACATACTGAATTGGATTGAGTTTCCTTCCTTCACCTTGCATTATTTCCTTGCTGATATGTAACCAAACGTAGTCACTGACTCGAAAATGATGATCAGTGTGATGTTTATCATGTCAAGCCTTGTATTTTCTTGACTCCTTTCCAACTATGCTTCCACTACACTTCTTGATGAACTTCAAAGCATTCTCTGAATCATGGCGTCCATCTTCAACATCATCTTTCCCAAAATCAAAATCCATTAGAGTCTTAGGCACATAACCAAAACAAGTCTCAAAAGGAGACCTCTTTGTAGAAGAGTGTGTTGCATGGTTGTAAGCATGCTCCACATAATGAAGACTCTCATCCCACAATTTGGAATTCTTTTTGCAGTAGTGCCTGAGTAGATGCATAGATGTCCTATTTACAGCCTCTATCTATCCATTGGTCTATAGATGGAAGGTTGTACTCTTCTTCAATCTAATATCCATGATTCCCCACAAAGTTGACCAAAACTCTCCTAGGAACCGAGAATCTCGATCTGATACATTAGAAGTAGGTAACCCAAAGTGAACCCATACAAATTGGAAGTACATTTGAGCTATCAATTTAGTAGTGACTTTCTTTTTACATGGCATTAAGATACACATTTTGCTGAACCGATCAACTACTACATAAGGATAATCATGACCCTTCCTAGACATAGGTAAACCCCCAACAAAATCCATAGACACACTTTCCCATGGACGGGATGGATCAAGTAATGGTGTGTACAACTCAAATTTTCTGTTACTTGGTTTACTAGTTGCACACATGATACAACCCTTAATGTATTTGGTGACAGTTTCCTATATTTTAGGCTAGTAACAATATTTTTGTAATTGAGTAACTGTTTTACTTACCCCAAAATGTCTTGCAATCAAAGAGGTATGAGATTCATGTATTACATGTGCTTGTTCATCTTTTGGAACACATAACTTGCCCAAATGATACAAAACTTTATCCTGCACATAGTAATCTTTCTCTTCTATCTATTTTCCTACAATTAAAGTTGAATAAATATCCTTAAAGTTTTCATCATTAGCATATTGTTCCTAAAAGCTTTCATGCACCATGGAACTACCTTTAAGGATAATCAATGAGTTCATAATAGGAGGCCTAGAAAGCATATCTACTATTTTGTTATGGGTACCTTTCTTGTACTTAATTACTAAGTTAAACTATTGCAAAAATCTCATCCATCTGAAATGCCTACTTTGCTGCAGTTTAGACTGTGAGTAAAAGTATTGTAGTGGCTGGTGATCACTATGGATTACATTTTCGTTCACCATTATTTAATGTTTCCATTTCTTAACACTCTAAACTAATGCATAAAGTTCCTTATCATAAGTAGGATAGTTACTTACTGCTCCTAAAAAGGTTTCAGAGTGGTAGCAGACTGGTTTACCTCCCTGCATAAGAACAACTCCCATGGAAAACCTACTTGCATCAATCTTGATCTCAAATGGTTGATGTAGATCTGGTAAAGCCAAAATTGGTGCAGTGCTTAACTTCTCCTTCAAAGTTTTGAAGGCCTTCTGCTATGGACCTCCCCACTAAAAAATTTTCTTCGTACTTGTGAATGTGTGTAATGGTGATGCAATGTAGGAGAATTTTGCAATGAACTTTCTCTAGTACTGGACTGCACCTAAGAAAATTCTAACTTCTATTATAGTACTTGGCTTAGGCCAGTTTACAATAGCTTCAACCTTTGCAGGGTCTACCTTCAATTGACCATTCCCTACAACATAGCCTAATTACACTAGAGATGTCTTTGCAAATTCACATTTAGACATCTTTACATAAAGTTTTTCTTTTCTCAAAACATCAAAAAATTTCTTTACATGACTTACATGACCATCCCAATACTTGCTAAATATAAGAATATCATCTAGATCGACAATGACAAAATCATCAATGAAAGGACAAAAGACATCATTCATGACTCTCATGAATGTGGCAGGTGCATTACAAAGCCCAAAGGGCATAACCAACCATTCATAAAGTCCCTATTTTGTCTTGAAAGTAGTTTTCCAAATGTCATCTTCTACAATTCTAATTTGATGATAACCACTTCGTAAATCTAATTTAGTGAAATAAACTGCATGTTTCAACTGATCAAGTATATCATCAATTCTTGGAAGAGAATACTTATTTTTTACCATTATCTTGTTCAGGGCATGGTAGTCAATGCACATTCTTCAAGATCCATTTTTCTTTGGAACCAACACAATTGGAGAACCACAAGGAGATGTACTAGGATGGATGACTCCTTTCTCCACTAACTCATGAACCTGTTTCTTGATTTCCTTATTCTACATAATAGACAAATGGTACAAGCCAGTATTAGGCAATGGCACATCCTACTGCAATTGGATTTCATGTTGTATTTCCCTCTTGGGTGGAAACCCCTTTGCTTGCTAAAACAAGTCATTGTAGGGGAAATCAATTTTGACCATTTCAACCTTATGTTTCGGGTCACACCCCATAAATGCCTCAGAGTTATCTTCTTCTTTGGCTTTTACAAGCATTAACACAAAGTTCTTACTAGAGTTGACTAACCTTTTCATTTGACCAGCATTAACTAGTGTTAGATTAGTTTTAACCTTGTGTGCACATACAATATATTCTACCCCATCTTTAAAAAGATGATACTTGTTCTCCCCCCTATAAAATATTTCCTTTCTATCATATAGATAAGGACTCCCTAATACAAGCCCACTAATATCAAGAGGTACAACATCTACTTCTACTTCATCAATAAAATTAGCAGTGATGGAAAAATGCAATTTGCACTATTTTCTCACCTGCAACTATGCATAGTTACATACCCATCTATGTGGATAGGGCTTAGTATGAGGAGCAGTAGTTAGATTCAATTTATTAACGTCTTCAAAAATCAAGTTGACTTGAGAGCCCAAATCAAATAGTGTATCAATCTTTGTATGTTTATTTACCACATGAATGTGAAAAAGTTCATTCTGATGTTTATCAACTTTAGGAGTGGATACTTTACTTGCATTACTTGTACTTTCATTAGAAATACTTGCATCAAAAGAGAGAATTATACCTTTCCCTTTACCTTGGATCCCAACAGCAATGATCTTTATCTCATCTCTAGAATTAGATCCAAGATCTTGTTGAATGATAGCAGCAGTAGTCTTTTGTTTTCCTTTATTTCCTCCAAATCTTTTTGGCCTTGCCTCTGGATGCAATTTCCAGCACCTCGATTCATCATGCCCCTCTTTCTTACAATGTGAGCATGTGGGTTTTTCACCCTCTTTCTTCACCATAGATGTATTCTTTCATTTACCTTTATCTTTATCTTTGTCTTTACCCTTAGACTTTCCCTCATACTTAGATGGTTTTTTATCAGACTTATCAATGAATGATCCCTTACCTCTAGACTCTAGGTGGGTGGCTTGGACACAAACTTCATCAAGGTTATTGGGATTCAAAACCAAAATTGAATGTCTAAGGTAGGAATGAAGACCTATATACTTCAACAAAGTATCCTAGGTGTACAATGGAACATCTAATGCAATATCCCTTTTACGAAATTCATGAGTGTACTCCTAAACATACTGATCTTTCCCTTGCATAAACATCTGCCAATTCATCATTAATTGTTGCATGTAGCCTAAGGGATAGAATTTCTTTTTAAGAGCACTTAAAAATTTTGTCCAGGACAAGTTGACTTTACCATGTTGGTAGATTTTTTCCCTAGTCATACTCTCCCACCAAGTTAGAGTTGTACCCCCTAATCAAAGAGAAGCAAGTTGGATCCTATCAGCATCATCTATGAGGTTTTGGACTCTACAATAGACTTCAACCCGTTGAATCCAATCATCTAGTTTTTTAGCATTTAATTCACCACAATACTTTGGTAAGTCAAATTTCACATCCAACTTAATTTTGGGCTTATGTGCACCCTTAAAAGGATTAAAAGGCATAGAATGAGTAGAAGGAGAATAAGGAGAAGATGAAGAAGAAGGAGAAGAGGGAGGTGTCTTTGGAGGCTCAGGATCATCTCCTTATTTCTTTCCTTTTCCTACATGAGCTTCATGTCTCCAACTCCTTTCTTGCCTCTCCTACAATAAGACTTTGACCATGGCCTTCATGTCAAGAAAAGCCTTCTCAAATTCCTTCTCACTAAGCTCAAAACTTTGCCCATCCTTTGGATCTGCCATCTATGTTCATGAATGAGATCTTTGTCTTCCAATCTCTGGATTATACTCTTCAAGTTTTCCTTTTCCTTGTTGAAGCTAGGAGCATGTAAGCATTTGAAATCTGGAATACTAGTCAAAACACAGCTTTGATACCAATTTGATCTGATTTACGATCTAAGACAATTGCTTAGAGAATGCTTAATGATTACAACTTAAAAATCTAAATTACTAAAATGAAATCAACACCACAACATGATTAAACTAATGGAATTGACAAAAAGACAGAATTCAAAAAGAGACAAGAAAGAGAGAATGCAAATAGCTTGATAATGAAGTTCGTCGTAAAATGACTACATCTTAGGGCCCCTCTATAAAGAATAGATTGATCTAATTAAAATCTTCAGAAATTCAGCATTACATCTATTTACAAGCTTTTCCCTTCAAGCATGACAGAATTCTAGCATTCTCTTGACGTATAAGATCAACAATTCATCTCTCTGGAAATTATCTCAAGTCTTCAACACCTGAATCGTGTATAATCTGGATTCTGAGTAATGTCCCCCTAAAGCCTCTAACCCCCCTCCTTTTATACAAAAAAATTACTGAATTGGGCTAATAACTAGTTGATTTACAAAATCCACCTTATCTCTCCAATTTTACACAAAATCTTCACTAATCTTCCTTATTTACATATTAGGATTATTAATAATCCTAATTAACCCCTACAATTAATCTAAGCCCTTCAATTTATTCTTTTCGGGATTTTGTTGTTACAAGGGATTTCTATTTAATCCTTAGGAAGTTAGATTATTTTATTGTTTGGAGGGAATTTGTTTAATTTTAAGGAATTCGGTTGACACATATTCAACAAAAGCAACCGATGCCATATATATGTTAAGAAATTTTGGTGGTATGTTGGTAGGCTATAGTTTTGGGTGATTGATGGTTGGAGGGTCGAATCCCATCTGCCTATTTTTAAAAGCAATTTCCAACTACTTTATAACAAAACAAATCGGTTGCCATATCTAGTTAACAGATCGGCCCTTGGTGTAGTCGCTGGCCAAATTTCTAGCAAATGGATGGTTAGGGGTTCAAATCCCCCTAACATAATTTTTAACAAAAAAACCAACCTTGAACCTGCTAGAGGAAATGGAGAGGCCACATGGAATGCCGAGGAGGTGCCATGTGGCATATGCGATTCGCTAAAGATGATGACATGGCCGATGCTGATGTGGCACATAGATGCTAACTGGACTGCTGACATGGACAATGCTGATGTGGCATAGGATGCCACATGTCAGCCTGTGATTGGCCCATGTTGCTAACTGTGCGTCATACCATGCTAACTATGCATATCTCGTGCAAATGGACTTTGTTTTCTGTGAAATGAATGACGTCAGAAATCTTGCGACGAGATCTTTGCATTAAAGACCATTTTGACCACTTTTGATGATGTCAATTTTTTGGGCCTTTTTTTCTTTGACCTAGCTCCAAGGTTGAAAAAGGTTTGACTAAGCATATCTTGGGTTCCGTAGCTCCGTTTGACTCCGTTCGAGTTGTTTTGGAGTCAGAACTTTGCCATCTTTCTAATGATGTTGATTCTGAAGATAAAAGAGAAACTTCAATTTTTGACAAAAATCCTCCAGATCACTTTAGGTTAAGTATGCCACAAAATATGAAGAGCATAACCAAAGAATGTTGAAGTGAGTTGCATGTTGAGCTACAATTGAGGCTCAATTTGGAAAAGAAATGGAAGGAGAACATTTGTCAAAAATTATTTAGATGAGTGTTGTTTTTCATATTTTGTCTAGAGGGTGTCCTATTACAGACAACCTGGAATATTTTAATTTATTATCTTTTTTGGGTGTTCCTCACTTTCCTAGCTCACATTGGTTAGTAAATGCTAGATGGGAATGGGAAAACTATCTTGCTATAGTGAAAAAGGAAGATTTGAAGGAGAAAGTAAAAGAGCCAAACTTCATTGCATTATCTTTAGAAGAAGTTACTATGGTAGACAATACTTCTTGGGTTTGTATGCATGTGTATACTATAAAACAACATGTCTAGAAAGATCATATTCTCTATGTTCATAAAATAAAGGATAGTTTAACATCACAAAATCTATTTGAAGTAGTCAAGAAATATTTGAATGAAATTATAGGTATAGATGAGTTGACAATTGCCAAAAATTTGGTGTGTATGAGCTGATGGAGCTACAATAATGTAACATCAAAGTAGTGGTGTTTTTAAAAAGTTACAAACTACTTGTGTACCATACATACTTGGCATTCACTGCATGGCCCATAGAATGAATTTAGCATTCAAATTTGTTAGCTAGTTTTTTACAATATTAAAAGTTGAAAATCTTGTCTATGAGCTCTAAGCATACTTCTACTAAAGTCCCAAATGTTTCATAGAATTTGAATTTTTTTTGAGGGAATAACAATAGGAAACAATCTTCTCAAGGATGTTCATACCAGATGGATCTCTTTGCATGGATAAATGCATCGAGTTCTTTCAGAATATAAATCCTTGATTGGAGTAATGTATGCGCATCACAACACACTAGACAAAGCTCCTAAGCTCTTACATAGGTTAAGCAATATAGAGACACTCTTGAATTTAGCTAGTCTTCTCCCCATGCTAGATGAAATTAACAATCTTGTGAAGAAAGCCCAAGACATAAGTATGTATGTTTATGAATATGCCTGTACTATAGTAAAATGCATACCTCTTGCATTTTCATACTTTTTTGTGCCCCAAGTTTCATGGCTTCGTATTAAGACACCACCTAGGGCATCTTAGTCCTCCTTGACTCATTTTTGGGATTCAATTTGAAATTATAGTGGGATTTAACCTCCTTTATTTAATGAATTTATATGTCATATTGGTGTGATGTAATTTCAAGATATTAAGCATAGATAAGTATAAATACAAGGTTCCTTTTCTCATTTTCTTCTATCAAGATATCTAAGCAACCGATTCTTTTATGAGAGCATTCAAGAGAAGATATATCAAGCATTTTCATCCATTATCAAGATTCAAGAATCATATCAAAAAGCTTCTTTCATCATGTGTGTTGTTGTGCTAACATTTGTGATGTAGGGTTTTGATTCAAGTAAAGCAATTCAAGATCATTCCTTTGGTTCAAGATCCATATCCATTGCAGCAATTGCACACAAGTTTGAAAACTTTATAAGGGTTTGGTGAGTTGTAGCATTTCATGTTGTTCATTCACCATTTCCTTCATTATTTCAATTTCATTTCAAGTTTTAATTACCAACAAGGGGTTAGACTAAGGAAAACCTCCATTCACTAACAAACAACAAGTTTTTCCCATCTTACATATTTTTTTATTGTAGATCTATGTTGAAGTCTTGAATATCACTTGGAGTGCAAAGTTGTAAAAGAAAAGTTGCATTACAAAGTTGGAATCTTCACAGAAACTCCCCTATAGGCTAAATTTGAAAGTTTCAAACCCTGAGATAAAAAAGGAAGCAAGTGTAGAACTTGGATCTTAGGATTACATGTAGAGTTTTCAAAAATTTAGAATGGGACTAATACACCACCCTGAGCATCTTAGTCCTCCAAATGTGCTTTTTAGAGATTACTTCAAATTTGATTCCAACATCTAAAGAGTCTTTGTTTTCCCCAAACAATAGCAGCAGGACTAATATTCCATCCTTAGCATCTTAGTCATCCATACCACTTTTTGGTAGCTTCATTGCATTTCTAGAATCCTCATTACATTTCCAAACTTTTGAGGTGTACATACCCTAACTTGGCATTGCTTAATTTCATCATGTGTATTTATTGTTTGACATGCATTATTAGGTTTTGTGAGTTGAATGCTAAAGTGTCTTTTCCAAGAATTTTCTTGGTGGTGAACCCCCTTAAAGATAAAAAAATCCCCCTCCTAGGTCCTCCTCATTGTGAATTGACTCATCTTGTGAGGTTGTTAGTCAATCCAATTGGGATGCCTAGGAAATTATTGAGTGATTAGTGGAGAAAGAGTGATATATTTATATATCCATTTTTCCAATTAATGATTTTGGTGAACCTGACATGAATAATGCCAAAGAGAAAGTGGTTTCTTCCATTCTTCCCTCACAAGAAGAAAAATAACATATGGTTGAAAAAATAGCTCCTACACAAACACAACTTGAAAACTGTAATAAAAGAAACCACAATTCTAGAGAGCGTAGAAATAGGCATTGTGATATTGCTTGAAAGATGAATGAAGAAAACAAAATTGAAAATCAAAATACCAACTCGAAAAAATAAATAAATAATGACCCTCCTTTCTTACAAGAACCAACTAAAATCATGTCTCCAACACAACATGGACAAGCATCTTCTATGAATATTATCATTCATCCTTCTATTGTGGTTAACTTGGATGACAGTGAGGAAACAACTAAATTCCATGAGGAAGTGCATAATGAGTTGAATTTGTTATTTTCCTCTTCCACGAGCTTAAATGACAACAACCATGGCAATCCTCCTAAACCAAGAGATTCACCATGTGTTCAACTTGGTGATTCTCGTAATACAACACTTAATGTTGTCCCTCTCGCTAGTGATCTACATTCTGCATATACTAAACAAGGCTAGGATGAAGATGACCTACTAGATGATTGAATCACATGTGCTTTAATATTTTTTTATCTTTTCTTTTTATTTTTTATTTCCTTTTTTTATTTCTTTTCACTTTTGATTGCATGTGTGTAATGTGATCCCCCGTGATGTTCTATTTGATGTTTCTCTATGTGCATTCCTTTATATGTACCTTCATTCTTCTATAGGTCATATAATTTACCTTTTCCTTGATATTTTATCTTTTCTTTCTTTTCATTTTTGTCTTGTGTTTTCCTTTTGGGGATGATGCAAGGCATTGAGACATTCATATCTCCTTCATGTTGACCCAATAGCTTTTTCATTATCTTTTCTTTTCCTTTCATTTTCATTTTTTTCTCGAGTTTTCCTTTTGGGGATGACACAAGGCATTGAGACACCCTATGTATCTTCCATGTTGACCCAAAGGGCTTTCTTTTTCTTGGTTTTAACTCTCTTTGTGTCATTATTCCAATTTTAAGTGTATTTGGGGAATGATGATAGTTCCAAGCTCTCTAATATTTTTACAGAAAGACAAATACTAACCCTAAATCCATATATTCGTTATGTGTTATAGGGGGGAAAACACTTTTCCTTTTTTATCTTTTGGATATGTTAAAGTAATTGTTCATAGCATGGTGTTAGAAATTTATTTAAAGTGGGGGCATATATTGGCATTATTTTGGCATTCTTTCCCTTCCATTTTTTTCCTTTTCATATTCTTTGGTGTGATTTTCTTATTTCACATCACATGTTTTTCTCTTTGTGGTGACATTTGGAGTAATTTCCTTTAGGAGCATGATCCATCTTAACATATTAAATTCCCCTTAGTGGTGATGCAATGTGCTGCATCCCTTAAGTGATGAATCTTTTATCCTTTGATTTTTCCTCTCTTAGAGACATTGGGAATGATTTCCCCTAAGAGTAAGACCTCACATGAACTAAGTGAAATCCCTTTGAGCATCCCCTGTTCTTGTTGATTTTTTCTTTTTTCCTTACTAAATTCATGGAGGTATGGCTTTGATATGGTCCTGTGGGGCTCACCTAGTAAACACCTAGCTTCGCTAGCCCATGTGAGCATGCATTTTTGTACCTTATTAAATTCATAGAGGTTGAATTTGATATGGTCCTTTGGGGCTCACCTAGTAGACATGTAGCTTCAGTAGCCTATTTGAGCATGCATTTTTGTACCTTATTAGAGTCATGGACGTATGGCTTTGATATGGTCCCTTGAGGCTCACCTAGTGAACACCTAGCCTCACTAGCCCATTTGACCATGCATTTTTGTACCTTATTAAAGTCATGGAGGTATGGATTTGATATGGTTCCCTAGGGCTCACCTAGTGAACACCTAGCTTCACTAGCCTGTGTGAACATGCATTTTTATACCTTATTAAAGTCATGGAGGTATAGATTTGATATGGTCCCTTGGGACTCACCTAGCAGACACCTAGCTTCACTACCCCTTGTCAGTATGTGTTTCGTTTTCATAGTGGATAATGCATTCCACTTGTAAACCTTTTTGGAAAAATAACCTAGACCCATTCCATCATGTTGAATGGCTAGTTGAAGCTTGATCTATGTATTTTTCCTTTTCCTTTTCCTTTTTCTTGTCTTTTATGGTGTATGTTTTTGATCTGGTTATGGTTTCATATATCATTTGTAATTGTGTTCCTTTGTTCCTATGTTGGTTTTCAATAGGATCTTGATCTTGGGGGCTTGGCCACCCTCTTGATTATTGGCATCCTATCTTACTAGCATTTGTACATTTGAACCCATCTTGATTGTATTGTTGGCTACTTTAGTGTGAGTTTGAAGCAAGTTCATCCTCTCACTAAAGTGGGGGCTAAATGTAGTGTAGTAAAATGCATACCCCTTGCATTTTCACACTTGTTTTGGACCGACTTGCTTTATTTATTCTTCTTTATGGCTTAATTGGTTCTATTTTATCTTCAAAAGCCCTATGAATTACATCTTTTTCTAGTTAAACCTGACATTCTCCAATGCATAAATGATTATTTAATGACTCCATTTGTGCATCCTTGATTTTTTGGTTAGCACTAAAACAACACCTAGGGTGTCTTTGTCCTCCAAAGGTGTTGGGACCCTAATTTTATGGTATCTTAACTAGGCCCCTTTTTGATGTCTATTCCCCAAGTTTCATGGCTTCGTAGTCCTCCCAAACATATTTTCCAGAGATTCCTTCATATCCAGTTATGACATCTAGGTATGTGCAAGATTATTATGGAAAAAATAGGCCCTTAAGTGGCGAAAAATTTAGAAAAAATAGAGTTAGGAAATTTGAAGTGAAAATTTGAATAAGTTATCTATATTACATTCAAAATTATGTAAGAATAGAATCTATAGTAAATTGAATGTAGTTTCTAAACTATTAGGTGGTTTATTTTTTTAAATCTATTTGTTGAAATTTTAAATTTCAATGCAGTAGTACTTAAAATTTTTAGGGAAAACATAAGAAGTAGATGTCTATCTGACTACCCTAACCACAATAAAATGATAATATTTTTTTATAATATTTTAGATATAAGTAGAGGACTCATGTCCCGATGTGATGCATATATTTTTTATTTTTTTTCTAATTAAATAATTAATTATGAATTATTTGTTATAAATTTTAAAAAATATAAAAAACTCGTATGTCTGACCACCTTAACTTGGTCAAAACTTCATGAAATTCATTTTTTTTTAATCCTATAGTATGTGAAGCATCAAATGTGGTACATGTTTTGGATTCAACAAATGTGACATCATTTGAAAGCTATAGATGATTTTCAATCAGCCTATCAATCAAGAATTTACACGTAGTTCAAATAGAATATGAATATTAATTATTTATTAAATTCAAAGTAAAGCATAATTTATACTGGTGGAAAGCTGAGAATCTCCTTTAAAACCCCTTTTTATTTCATCAATTTTGGGTAAGAAAAAAGTAGTCAACCACATACCCTACAAATACCCATCATATCACCACTTTTTGGCCCATCATGATCCTGTACATACCCATCTGAAGACTCCATATTTTCTTCAAAAATCAACATTGGGACTAATATTCCATACTAGGTGTCTTAGCCCTCCATAGCACTTTTTGGTAGTTTTTTTGCATTTCCAGAATCCTCATTACATTTTTAGACTTCCCAGGTACACATGTCGTAACTTGGTGTAGCTTAATTTCATCATTTGTATTCATTATTTTTTTGCATTATTAGGTTTTGTGAGTTGAATGTTAAAGTTTCTTCACCAACAATTTTCTTAGTGGTGATCCCCCTTAAAGCTAAGAAAGCCCCCTCCTAGGTCCTCATTGTAAATTGACTCACCTTGTGAGGTTGTTAGTCAATCCAATTGGGACTCCTGGGAAATTATTAAGTGGTTAGTGGAGAAAGAGTGATATGCTTATATATCAAAATTTCCAAATAATCAATGCAAAACTACATAGACATACATGCATGGCCCTCAATCATATGTATCTAGATCTAACAAAAGAAAACCAAAATTGTTTCATGTGGAAAAAAATTATTGATTTGAGTAAGCATGATAATTATTTATTGTTTAATAATAGTAACATATGTATCTGTGTATGAATATATGATATACCAATGTACCATTGTAAGATAACTAGGAACTTTATCAGAGAAGTACATGTTAGAAAGGAATATTTTAACTACATTGTTAAATCTATTAGTTATAATTTGAAGGAAATTACAAAATGTCTTTCCTTAAAGATTTATGAAAGATTCCCTTGACATGAAATATTTGAAGCCATGGGTATTATGTATCCTCATTTTTTCTTAAACTGAAATAGCACAAAATATTTTCATGATAAATTAAATATCTTGACCAAACAATTTTTAGAAAAGTGTAACATATAATGAGTAGACAATAGAAGGAATTTTAAATGAAGATAAGCCTAGACAAAAATGTAAGAATTTTTCAAGAATTATGATGGACGATTATGATTCCATGGGCATGGAGAAGGCATTTGAACCAAGATCAATAAAAAAGGTTTGGATAAACTTAGATCAAAGTAAAATATTGTGTGGTATGATATTAGAATATTTAAACCTTACTTATTTATGTCAGACAATGATATTGGGGTCAGTAGAGGATGAGAGAGTTTTCAATTCATTGGGATTTTGATTCTTCAACATTAAGAAACAAACTAGACAAGAATTTGGAAAATTGCTTGAGGATGAAAGGAACTATGTATAATGTCAAAAAATTTCCTTTCGAAAGGGCACTCACAATCTAGAGGTCCACATGCAAATGAAGAGAGTTTTGGAACACTCAAATTCTAGGCGTTGGTACTGGTGGCACTGGAAGTGGTAGTGGGAAAATGAAAATGACACAATGAATGTTGAATTTGAGATGCAGGCCGAAGAAAATGAAGACCAGAATCAGAATCAAGATGACTCTTTTACTTTATCGCAAGTTCAACGTCAGCTTCAAAACCCAGACTCCATTTGGGAAATGGAAGTGAATTAGCATCTTTTATGTATTTATACTGCACTTTATGAATCGTTTTCCAAATTATAGTTGATGGTATTTGTAGATACTCAAATTTGGTCTAAGTCTGTGACTTCAATTTCTTCATATAATTTTTATTTTCATGGTCATGATTAAATAATGTTAATTATTTAATTATTCTCTAAAGTCTTTTATTTCTCTCTAAATTAAATACACTTAATTATTTAATTAATTCACTTTAACATTTTATTTAGCTATTAATTAAATAATCTTAATTATTTAATTAATTCACATTTTCTTTATTCTATCCTAATTAATTAAATAAACACTCTTTATTTAATTACGTCATTAATTAACTTTATCCTTCCTCTTAAATTAAATAAATGCTTATTTAATTTACCTTTATCATGTTTTCAACTATAATTAAATAAATACTTTAATTATTTAAGTATTCATTTAACCTTTTTCTTTACTCAATTAAATAAATCTTATTTATTTAATTATTCCCTAAATGTCAAATCTTGAATTAAATAAATCATTTAATTCATAAAGGTCTATTTTTAACAGATTCCTTTATATTTAGATAAATGTTTAACTTATCTAAGTATTCATTCTCACTTGACTCAAGATCTATTTAAATTGGTTAGTTATCTCCTCATTTAATGACTGATTGTCTTTCACGAATAAACTCATTGTCATAACTAGCCATTTATCTAGCTTTAATGCTTATGCATGTACACATTTATTAATTAAATATCTTTATTTAATTAATTAATTCATGCATGTGTTCAAACAAATCATTTCCTTTATTCTATCTTTATCCCTTTCAAGCAAACTTTGTTCTTCCAAATTTTGAATACTTCCAACTAGAGATTAAATCATTATTTAATCTTGATCTCTATTCTTAGGTTTTATCACTCACGTCAGTACTAACACTTATTTCAATGCATGTCCAATATTTTAATATGAATCATTTGTTTATCTTTGGATCTTGGCCTCTCATTTGAATGATCAATTTTCTATAAATTGACTTCACTCTCATCATTTCCATCTCTCCAGAAGTCTTGTGACTTTTGGAGCAAATACTTGAAATCTTCGATGTTTTGTTATTGTTACAATCCTTAGGCTATGCTTGCACATACTAAAAATTTGAGAGAAATTACATTACATAAGATGAAATGGAGAAGGACAATAGAGGTTATCCATGGAGTTACATCGATCTTTGGTGAGATTGTTTGTTTTAGCTTATTTCCTTTGTCCTTTGTTGTTTGACTTTAGATTGCATTAGAACTTGATTGCATTGAGTGTTAGATTTTAACCTTTGTTGTTGTCTTGATAGTTACATTTGGTGAACCCAACATGAACTACTAACCCTCTTGATTGACATTCTTTGTTTGAAATTTTTTGGTGTTTTTTGTCTTGAAGGGTGTAGGTACTTTTAAAGAATCTTTCAAATAAAACTTTTGGGAGTATTTTGATGTAAAATAAATAGCACAGTTGTGTCTAGAAGGGTGAAGAGATGAAAATTCATATATTATGCTACATATTTTGGTTAAGGGAAGCATTTTTAACAAGAAAACAATGATTTTTTTGTGGTTAGGAGCTAAAGTGACACATTTGCAAGCTAAAGTGATGCATTTGCAAGCTAAACTGATTCATTTGACTTTTTGTGATGCAGTTGAATTTTTGTGACACATTTGAGTTTCGGTAAAGCATTTGCAAGCCAGAATGATGCATTTGACTTTCTATGATGCATTTGCAAGCCAGAATGACGTATTTGACTTTCTATGATGCACCTAGAAAACTTCAATGCATTTGTGAATTTTCATGACACAATTGACTAATGAAAATCTATGACACATCTACCACTTTAAATGACTCATCTGAATGGTGAAATTTCTCGTTTACTTTCTAAGTTACAATTTTTCATTATGTTTTTATTTTCACTAATATTTGGTTTTCAACATGTGTTTTGGAGTTAACATAGTGTTTGTACAATATGTATCATAGAAGACAAGTTTTTGAAACCCCTCTTGTGGGATGATTGATGAAGATAAAATCCAAACTAGTGGTGATTTATTTTGTAGGGCATGTGTCAAAGACTATTTTGAAACATACTATTTGGTAGATTAGAAAATTGTCATTTGGGTTTAAAATTTACTACTATCTACTGTGTTTGGTGTGAAAGTACATTATGTTATTACCCTCATGATTCAATATATCATAGTGTCCTCTCCCCTTGTGCATTTGTGTGATCCTGGGTTCAAGAGAATCAGCTACTAACTCTATAAATTGGGCCTGTCTTGGTGGGAAAGAGTGCTCACCCCAAGATGACTCAGACCGGTAGTACGTTGAACCTGAGCGACTTCCAACTAGTATATTAAAGTGATCTCTTGAGGAAAGCTCAAGAATCATGAGTATTGTTCTGAAGAGAAGGGAAAAAATGGCCTCTCACTAAATGGATGATACCCCACAATAGAAATTCCTAAATTAAACACCCTTGTTTGTAGTGTCCAAAATCACTCCATTTACTGGTACGGGAGGTTAGACCTGTGAAGCTATCTCACATTCTTATGGTTGCTACTAGAGATGAGAAGTATGCCATGGGAGTTTCATGGGTACTATAGCTTGGCTGCACTAAATGAAGTGTTGAGTTGTGGAGAGGACCCAGTGGGGTCAAGCTACTAGCCGTCTACCTTGAATAAGCGTAATTGGTGAAATCCAAGTGAGAACTCAGAAAATACTATCTTACACAACCTAGGATGTGCTTTCCTATTATCAAATTAAATGTTCTTTGTGTTGAAATGAAACTAAAAATACATTGTCTTTTGATTATCTTTTTTTCCCAAAATTGATTAAAAAATAGAGTCAATTTACATTGTCATTAACTCAAAAACCACAACTATTCACAAGAATGTTGTAACTATTACTTAGAGTTGCATTTTTTTAAACTAGAGTCTCATCTATCAGAAACTGAGTCCAATTTACTTAGAGTCACGTCTGTTTAAACTTGAGTCACATATGACATAAAAGCTCACATTTTTTAGTATTAAACCACATCTAATAACTTAGTTGCATCTGTCATAACCTCTATTATTGAAACAACCTTTTGTGATGCATTTGAATAGGTGAGTTGCATCTACAATCTAAAATGATCCATATGCCCCTATCATAGAAACAACCTTCTTTTACTAGTACATAGCCAGAGTCTAGAAAACTGCATCTGATCAGTACAGAGTCGTAATTGATACCCTAAGTCGCATCTACTATAAACAAAACTACATTTTTCTAATACCTAAGTTTGAATTTTCTAGAAAACAACAATTGAGAAATAAAATTGCAATTGTTAAATTCTGCAACGCATCTACTCAAGTATCATAAAACCAAAATTTACTGTCACAAAATAAGAAGAAATAGTTAAACTAGTATCCAACTTATCCTTTTTCACATATTCTTGGATAGAAACTATAAATTTCTCTCAAAATTTTCATAATTCAATCCTTTAGGAATCATTCAATCATAGCAATAAGTACCCTGGTCATACATCTTACTTTCATCTTAGGGGTATTTATTTCCTTCAGAGATATTATCTTTTGTAGATTTTAGGATAGGCACCTTTCAAGCTTTGATAAACCCTTGATTCAAAAAATGTTGTCATTGAACCTAGTCATCATATCTTTTTTCCTACATGTGAGTCCTTCTAGCTCATCAGTCTAGCTTGGGAGTTCACATTATCTTTAGTCCTAGCCCTATGAAGGTTCCTTGTCAAAACTAAATTGAAACCTAGGTTAAGCTTTAGTTGATAGATAGCCTCTTTTAGAATCTTCCAAATTGATCACTTAGACCTTTGCATATTTATACACTATCATCCTAGGATAACATCACTTTAGATATACCTTATTTGCAAGAAAATACCAAAAAAATAGTTGCATTCATTCCTTATTTGCACCTAGAAAATCCCAAAAAATAGCTTAGGTTGCATACCTTAGACTTAAGTCACTCTCTTTGCATTTTCATACCTTAGACCTCATATCACGTACCTTATTCATACTCCATCTTTTGGCATAGCCTCACCACCATGTCTGCAATTTACCTTGATATGCTTGGTAGTCAAGTTGAATACTAGTTACTCTTTAATGGTCAATTCCAACAAGCCATAGACTTGAAAAGATAATTTATCCAATCCAAATTTCAATCAATGTCAACCCATGGTCAACTACCCACATACCCTTCATACCAACAATCCATAAGTCCTATTCCTCCATACATCTACCCTCATTGTCAAGAGTCCCTTACCATAATCCATGCCATTAATCCACAGCAAACGTCCACTTAACACCTTTATCCTAACCTTTACAAGGGAAACCAACCTTCCATTTATCCCTTCCAAGCCTCCATGTCCTATCCTATTCCTTCATCCACTAATCCCTTCCAATCCATGTCCTATCCTAGTCCTTTATCCACTAATCCCTTCCAAGCCACTGCATCTCAATCTACATTTAGTCAAGAAAATACATCTAGTCATGGTCTCCAAAGTCACATCCCATCTACTAAACTTGGAGATGCATGTCAAATAGAAAGTGCAAATCATGACATCATGGCTTCACCTTCATGTCAAGATTAACATAGTATATCCCATGACCCTATCCTTAATTCCATCCAAGAATACCTTCTAGATAATCATGGCATCCAAAATACACCTATCCTTGATCAAGACTTTGTTCCCAACCATATCATTCAAGAAAAACCAATCTTTGATCAAGACACTAGTATTGAGAAAGAAGTCCAAAATGATCCACTCCTTGACCTTTATGCCATTCATGATCAAACACTTGAAGATGACCCTATCTAAGTAACAAACACACCCATTTCCCAAAATGAGACACTTGCCTCCTTTGGACACATAGATGATATACCTCTAGAATGAGAGTCTCTTACTCTAGACATATTTGCAAATGATCAAGGTATAGTCGAGTTCATTGGACTCTATGAAAATGACCATAAAGATAGTTTTGTCATCCACTTGGAAGCACTAGTAGAATTATCTAAATTTGATATGTCACAAAATTACACCAAATATATCCAACATGTCAATGAATCCAAGACATCCTTTGAACTAGGATCATCCACTTTTATCAAATCAAGCTTTCTTGTAGAGGAGAAGATTCCAAGTAACATTTTCCATCTACACAGTGATGGGTTAGCATCTTGCTTTCAAAACAAAAAATGCCCCATTGCAAACAGAATCTGTTAGAGAATGTAATATCAAGGAAGATGACTATGCATACACAAACAATGAATTCTAGAACCAGTAAAGTTTTAGGAAAATCCTAGACATGAAGGTCTTGGTTATCCTTCAGTCAGAAAATCTATTGATGTTTATGGTACCTCCTCGATATTGGGGGAAACTTTATCTAATACAAACATCAAAATGGAGGTCATGAGTAGTTCTTACCATAAGGTTGTTTCCAACACTCCTTCCATCAATACCATAAATTGACATTCCAACATGAATAAACCTTCCATTTGGAACCAACAAAAAAAAAATTCTTACAAGTTCAAAGTTCAAAATCAAATATCAAAGGCCATTGAATCAATGAAAAATCCAAGTGGAAAATAAAGTTAAAATGGATCATGAAGAAAAATGGATCAAGCAAAGAAAATAGTTCAAAAGTAAAAGTAAATCAAAATGTGGAGCCACAAGAAAACATGATTCCCACATATAATAAATGTTCGCCTCTATTAAAATTTTCATCAAGCAAGGCATATAAATGTCATGGTTCCAAATAGAATCCCAATCTAAAATCTAATCTCCATCATCCATCACCCCAAGTTTGGAAAATAAAAATTCCTACATCTAAATTGCAAGACACATCTACCATCATCCATCATAATCCTATATCTTTCCTAAAGTCTAAAAATCCTACATCACAAATTTGTACATCTTGGAAACAACTCTTTATTGTAAGGACTCTCATGGTACTCTATCACGATGTGTGTATTCTAATAAGGCCAACTCTAGTATCAACAAGGATCACAATGACATCAATCAATTGTATGCAAGCACTATGATCCTGACAAGGAAACTATTTCATCAAGGTCATTATTGGCATATTATGGCACCAATATCTACATCAACACCATCAATTTATTTAGTACAATCAATGATCATCTAAAGCATCAAGGCCATCCAAAAAACACAAAAATATAAAAAAAATTGTCACCTTGATGAAAACCTAACAAATAGGCATCTTGGTGACACCAAAAACAAGGAGTAAAGATAAAAAATTTATCCAATAGTGAAAACCATGCTTATGGTGCTTTGGATAATTACCATGATGAAAACTTGGCAAACAGGCATCATGTGTAAGAAATTATCTATGTGGACCATTACACTTGGGGGCTAGTTGTTTGATCTCCCATACCATTCATATGACATTTATTATGACATTTTCATCTATACATCTAATTCCTACCACTCACGTCCATTTTTCCACCTACTTTGATTTTGATAAGGGATGGGGTACAAACATAAACCATGGTTTGTAAAAACTCTTGAAATGTATATATCCTTTGGTCATACACTATCCACAAAATATTATGCCATAGCCTTCATAGCATTTTCAAAACCCATACTTTGAAGAAAATAAGTTATCCTTAAATATGACATAGTCCTTGGAGACCATATGATAATTTTTCTAGCCAAAAATCCTCATGTCACTTATCTTTTAACAAATCCACCCATCATTTATTCATACCTATCGCATGCCTTAGTTTTTCCCTTGTCAATGGTCTAAGGATCTTCGATCATCCCATCTAATACTGAAAAGTCATTCCAAATGCAATAAGCCCAATCCATACAATCTTGCTATTCATCCTAGTGCATCATTCAAAACATTCCTTGTATTTGTTTCTAACCTTTCTACAAACCTTGATCATTTAGTCAAATTACTATCATCCTCATGTTGTTTTGGGATGTTTCCATCCCACATCAAACAACGTTGTCATCATCCTCATCACCTGTCAGTTGTTTTTCAGCTTGATTATGGGCAAGATCATGGTTTTCCTTGGATTATTGTGCATGCTTTCACACTTGCTTGTAGGAATCATTCACATGCATTTTTCACGATCCTCATAAATCCAAAAACATCACAAAATGTCCTAAAAAAAACTACAAAAACATTAGAGAATTTCAAAAAGACAAAAAAATCAAAACATGTCAAAATTTTAAAAACAGACTCAAAGTTAGTCGCACTTGTCAGTCTATGTCATTTTCGAGCTATGATTCATTTGTGACTAGATGTAGGAAATGCCATCTGCTGATGTGGCCCCGAGGTATTAGGTCAGTCCTTTTAGATCCTCTAAAATATATTCTAAGCAAAGCAGCATTAATAGGGAAACTAGACAAATGGGTAATGATACTTAGTGAGTATGACATCTTGTATGTAGAGAGAAAGGACATTAAGGGACAAGTCATTGTTGATCAGTTGGTTGATACACCAATACAAGTAGATCACCCGTTAGTTGCAAATTTTCTTGATGAGTTTATATTCACCATTGACACAAACACAACATGGAAATTATATTTTAATGGATCTTATACAAATCATGACTCAAGGACTGGTATCCTATTTATCATGCCATAGGGTGATTGTATCCCTAAGTCATTCAATATTGCATTTACATGTACCAACAACATAGCATAATATGAGGCTCTTGTGACAAGATTACACAAGAAAGTGAAATGGAAGATGAGGAACCTACAGGTTTATGGTGACTCTTAGTTGATAATCTGATAGGTAAATGATGACTATGAAACTAAGGATGAAAAGCTTGCTCCCTACAAACACATGACAGATAGTTTCAAGAAGTACTTTGACAAGGCTGACTTTCATCAAATACTTCATGTTCTAAATAGGGAAGAAAACTCCATGGCTACTATTTCTTCACTCCTTGACATACCAAGCAACATGCCTAAGTTTTATTTTTTGGTAGAACAACTTTTGGTCCCAACCTATGACATCCCATATTTAGAGATGGTGTGTGAAATTGTTAGTCCCAATTCCCCATGGTATAAAGATATCTATGACTACCTCCATGTTGATATCATACCCCCTAACCTTTCTAATAACCAACATAGGACATTCCTCTATAAGTCAACCAAGTACACCATCATTAGAAACACCCTTTATAGACGTGCCCTAGAAAATACCCTATTGAGATGTCTTGATAGTAACAAAGCACAAGCAACCTTGTGTGGGGTACATGAGGGTATATGTGGATCCCATTCTAGTGGTCCTAGCTTAGCTAAAAGGATTATGAGACTAGGTTACTCTTGCCCTACCATGGAAAAGGACTCATACATCTTTGTCAAGAAATGTCACCAATGTTAGGTACATAGAGATTTGATACATGCACCAAAATAGGAGATTTGTACCATAACGTCACCATGGCCCTTTTCCCAATGGGGACTCAACCTCATAGGTAAGATACATCCCACATCATTCAATGGCCATATTTTCATTATCACTGTGACTGAGTACTTCACCAAGTGGGTTGAACCTATTCCCATGACCTACATCACTAACACACAAATTTCTAAGTTTATTCTAAACTATATCATCTATTGATATGGTGTCCCTCAATCCATAATCACAAATAATGGTCTTCCATTCAAGAACTAAGAAGTCCATTATCTCTATGAATAGTTCCATATCCAATATCATTTTTCCACCCCATATTACCCACAAGGTAACGACCAAGAAGAGGCATCTAATAAAACTATCATTAGAATCCTTAAAAGGACTGTCAATGATGTTGGTCGTGATTGGCATTTATAGATTAATCTAGCATTATGGGATTATTGTACAAGCATCTGTACTCCCACTAGTGCCACTCCATATTCCTTAGTATTTGGTTATGTTACCATTCTACCTATTGATGTCAAGATTCCTTCTTTAAGGGTATCCTTTAAAGGGCATATTGATGATGAAGAGTACAGAGTTTCAAGACTACATGAGCTAGAATTCCTAGACGAATGAAGACATAAAGCATTAGATCATCTCTAATCATATCAAAATCATCTTTTTCATAGCTACAACTAGAAAGGCTTGAATAGAAACTTTGACATTGGTGACCTAGGCTTAATGGAGAACCCCAAGAATCAAGCAGAAAGAGAGAAACTAGGAAAGTTTGAACCAAAGTGGTTAGGACCCTACAATCTCACATAAGCCTTTGGATCAAGAGAATATCAACTCTCTACTTCTGAAGGAGAACCATTGTAAGCACCTATCAATAGTCTCAATCTAAAGAGGTTTCTACGCATAGCTTCTGAGAGCCTTGTCTTAATTATCAAAAATACAAAAAAAAAAAAAACATTACCTAGATGAAAACCTAGCAAGCATGCATCTTGGTAACATTAAAAAATCAAAAAATGCAAAAAATAGTAAAGAGAAATAAGGCATCCAATAGTGAAAACCATTTTGACTTGGCGCTTTGGACGAGTACCATGGTGAAAACCTATCAAACAGGCATCATGTGTAGTTGACTCTCCTCCCTTTTCTACTATCATTCTAATCTGACTTCCTTGTACATATCGCTTATCCCTCTACATATCACATATCTTTCTTGTCCATCACTTGTACATACCATTCATAATAAGTGGTAGCCTTCCCATAACTTGGAATGATTGACATCAAGTACATTTCATATCCCCCATTTTATCCTATTCATACTCAATTAGTTTTATACTCGACTAGGGGCAAGCACTTGACTTGTGTCATATTGGTTCTTACATTGGTTGTGTTGAAGACATAAAACCATCAATTTTTTTTTTAAATCACAAAATGTCCTGAGAAAAATACTTCATGTTTCAAGAAGTACTTTCACAAGGCTGACTTTCATCAAATACTTCATGTTCTAAATAGGGAAGAAAATTCCATGGCTACTATTTCTTCACTCCTTGACATACCAAGCAACGTGCCTAAGTTTTATTTTTTGGTAGAACAACTTTTGGTCCCAACCTATGACATCCCTTATTTAGAGATGGTGTGTGAAATTGTTAGTCCCAATTCCCCATGGTATAAAGATATCTATGACTACCTCCATGTTGAGATCATACCCCCTAACCTTTCTAATAACCAACATAGGACATTCCTCTATAAGTCAACCAAGTACACCATCATCAGAAACACCCTTTATAGACATGCCCTAGAAAATACCCTATTGAGATGTCTTGATACTAACAAAGCACAAGCAACCTCGTGTGGGGTACATGAGGGTATATGTGGATCCCATTCTAGTGGTCCTAGCTTAGCTAAAAGGATTATGAGACTAGGTTACTATTTCCCTACAATGGAAAAGGACTCATACATCATTGTCAAGAAATGTCACCAATGTTAGGTACATAGAGATTTGATACATGCACCAAAACAGGAGATTCATCCCATAACATCACCATGGCCCTTTTCCCAATGGGGACTAAACCTCATAGGTAAGATACATCCCACATCATTCAATGGCCATATTTTCATTATCACTGTGACTGAGTACTTCAGCAAGTGGGTTGAACCTATTCCCATGACCTACATCACTAACACACAAATTTCTAAGTTTATTCTAAACTATATCATCTGTCGATATGGTGTCCCTCAATCAATAATCACAAATAATGGTCTTCCATTCAAGAACTAAGAATTCCATTATCTCTATGGATATTTCCATATCCAATATCATTTTTCCACCCCATATTACACACAAAGTAATGACCAAGAAGAGGCATCTAATAAAACTATCATTAGAATCCTTAAAAAGACTGTCAATGATGTTGGTCGTGATTGGCATTTATAGATTAATCTAGCATTATGGGCTTATTGTACAAGCATCTGTACTCCCACTAGTGCCACTCCATATTCCTTAGTATTTGGTTCCATGACCATTCTACCTATTGATGTCAAGATTCCTTCTTTAAGGGTATCCTTTAAAGGGCATATTGACGATGAAGAGTACAGAGTTTCAAGACTACATGAGCTAGAATTCCTAGAAAAATGAAGACATAAAGCATTAGATCATCTCTAATCATATCATAATCATCTTTGTCATAGCTACAACTAGAAATTCTTGAATAGAAACTTTGACATTGGTGACCTGGTCTTAATGGAGAACCCCAAGAATCAAACAAAAAGAGAGAAACTAGGAAAGTTTGAACCAAAGTGGTTAGGACCCTACAATATCACATAAGCCTTTGGATCAAGAGAATATCAACTCTCTACTTCTGAAGGAGAACCATTGTAAGCACCTATCAATAGTCTCAATATAAAGAGGTTTTACGCATAGCTTCTGAGAGCCTTGTCTTAATTATCAAAAATACAAAAAAAAAAAAAACATTACCTAGATGAAAACCTAGCAAGCATGCATCTTGGTAACATTAAAAAATCAAAAAATGCAAAAAATAGTAAAGAGAAATAAGGCATCCAATAGTGAAAACCATTTTGACTTGGCGCTTTGGACGAGTACCATGGTGAAAACCTATCAAACAGGCATCATGTGTAGTTGACTCTCCTCCCTTTTCTACTATCATTCTAATCTGACTTCCTTGTACATATCGCTTATCCCTCTACATATCACATATCTTTCTTGTCCATCACTTGTACATACCATTCATAATAAGTGGTAGCCTTCCCATAACTTGGAATGATTGACATCAAGTACATTTCATATCCCCCATTTTATCCTATTCATACTCAATTAGTTTTATACTCGACTAAGGGCAAGCAATTGACTTGTGTCATATTGGTTCTTACATTGGTTGTGTTGAAGACATAAAACCATCAATTTTTTTTTTAAATCAGAAAATGTCCTGAGAAAAATCTAAAAAATAGTAGAAAACTTCAAAAAGAAAAAAAAATGAAAACATGTCAAAAAATCCAAAAACAAAGTTAGAGTCAGTCACACTTGTCAGTCTGTGTTATTGTCAAACTACGCTGCCTCTATGACTGAACGTAGGCAAGGCCATCTACCTATGTTCCCCTAAGGCATTAGGTTAGTCCTTTTAGGTTTGTATGTATAAAATCATGATTCAATCCATTCTCTATAAGACAAGGTCATTGGTCGTGTCGAACTACAAGGTCTCTACATGTATAATGTAGATAAGGCCATCAATCGATGAGCCCCTGAGGCCACACTAGGTCAATCCATTAGGGTTTGTCACATTCACTATCACACACATCTCATGTTATAAATCAATCACATCTTTTTTTTAGCATGTCTTGTCATTCAAAATCATGACTCAATCTATTGTCTATAAGACAAATTCATTGGTTGTTTCAAACTACAAGCTCTCTACATGTATAATGTAGGCAAGGCCATCAATCGATGAGCCCTTGAGGCCACACTAGGTCAGTCCTTTTGGGTTTGTCATCACACACAGTCAATTATTAGCACATCATATCAAGTCATGCACCAATATGTTAAACAAGTCAACAATGTCTCCAAGTAAAATCAAATAAATTGCCAAAGCAAAAACCAAAACAAATCAACTTATATCTACTACAGGATGTGTCCTTCCTGAAAATAGATAGTATCAAAAAAATCAACCTATGTCTTATATAGGATGAGTCCTTCCTGAATACAAGCATTGTCAAACAAATCAACATAGCCTTACATAGGTTATCACATCAATGACATCAGACTCAACTTCTTATACAATACATGTCTTTCTGAAACCCAGCTTTTGTCATGCCTTATACAAATAGTCATAACATCGAAACCAGAGTCAAAGTCTTATCAGGTATGTGTCTTTCCTAAAATTAGGCTCAATCAATCAATCATCTTATCAATCAAAACAATCAAACAAACAGATCAAGTTTTGGAAAATATTTTATTGGCTTTTGACTTTATGGCTTATTTATCTTACCATTTCATTTGACTTTATGATTGGAATCCTATTACTAGCTTTCTCATGATGTCCCATGAAGGATTTAGAGAAGCAACGATGTATCAAAATTCTATTTTCTTTGACTGTTGTCTATCGGCTGTCTTTTAAATTTGATTTGGAATCATGTTACTAGTTTCCTCAAGGATAACCCATGAAGGATTTAGTGCAGCAATGATGTCTCATGACTTGTCTTTTATTTTGTTTGTTGTTTGTGGTTTGCCTGACAAAAATACTAAGAAATTTTTTCCCTTAGTATGATTCAGAACACTCCTTGTTTGCGACTACTTGTTGTTAGCAAGTGGATGACCTTTAACACCTTGATTTATGTCATATCATGGTGTTTCTCTCCATTTGTATTAGTTAACGCCCAATGATGATAAAGTGGAAAACCTTTAGTGATACAGGGAAACATCAAAGATTGCTAATACTAGCAACCATTTCTTTTCTAATTCATCTTCTTTTTGTACTAAGGGTATGTGCAGGATCATGATGGGCCAAAAAGTGGCAATATGATGGGTATGTGTAGCGTATGTGGCTGACGACCTTTTTTTACCCAAAATTGATAAAATGAAAAGGGTTTTTAAAGGATATTCTCAGCTTTCCACCAATATAAATTATGCTTTACTTTGAATTTAATAAATAATTATATTCATTTTCTATTGGAATTATGACTAAAGTTCTAATTGATAGGCTAATTGAAAAACATCTATAGCTTTCAAATGGTATCGCATTTTTTGAATATGAAACATGTGTCACATTCTATTCTTTGTATACTATAGGATTTTAAAAAAATGAATTTCATGAAGTTTTAACCAAGTTAAGGTGGTCAAACATACAAGTTTTTATATTTTAAAAAATTTGTAATAAAAAATTCATAATTAATTATCCACTTAGAAAAAAATTACAAAAAAATATGTATCACATTGAGACATGAGTCCTCTACTTATATCTAAAATATTATCATTTTATTGTGGCTAGGTTGGTTGACGACACCTACTTCTTATTTTTTCCTAAAATTTAAGTGCTATTGCATTGAAATTTCAAATTGTCACAAATAGATTTTTTTTTTTTAAATAAAACTAATAGTTTAGAAACTACATTCAATTTTCTATGGATTCTATTCTTATATATTTTGAAATAATATAGATAACTTATTCAAATTTTTATGTCAAGTTGTCTATCTCTAATTTTCCTAAATTTTATCACCACTTAAGGGACTATTTTTTCCATGATGATCCTATACATACCCCTAACATTTATCCTTTTTTGCATTATGATGGAGTCATGTGACACACAAAAATATAATGCATCTTGCATATGCATTCATGTTAGAAACATCATGTAAAAATAATACATCATAAATCATACATATATCTTGCATTTCAAAAAGACAAAAATATCGGTATCTATCATATCTAGGAAATCATGGAAGAATAGGAATTTATTATCATAGATTACATAAAAAAGGCATAACATGTACATTAAAAGTGTAAACATATGCATCACATTACATCCATCATAATCAAACATATAGAATCATATGTAGATAGCACTGCATATGTAAACATCACATTGCATCTCATAATCATAAATACATACATCATAATATAGAATCAAAATCACACCATAGGCTACATAAACATATCATAAAGTAGATATGATCATCCATCACACAAGCATATCATATAGAACATGTGCATAAATAAAAGACTTCATAATCATAAGAATCGCTGCCAAAATCATATATAAAGAAAATCGGTCAAAAAGTGTCACATCACAAAGTCATAATGTATCAATAAATATGAAGCAAACAGGCTATATGATCAAAATACAATTTCCATCAATACATAATGCAGCATGTCTCTATCTGAAACTCCCACTACTCCCATGAGTAGAATGTGAAGGTGAATGATGTCGAGATCCTGATGACTTGTGTCCTGAAGGAGGCCTGCCATATTGTCTAGATCTGCAAGGCCCCTCAAACCCCTTTGTACTCACTATCCTGGTGTGAGTCCTACTCTGAGACCTTCCGCTACATGCTTGTGAAAAAATGGGATCCCTCCTCGCTAGAGGAACCTCTGCCTCACATAAGTCCTTGTAATAGGAAGCTCTCTCACCAAATCCGAGTAACTCTTAAGTGAATGCATCAGCTAGCCCACTACAAAGAGATTTGATCTCTAAAAATCTCTACTTGGTCTCATGTCTCCAAGCTATGGCTTGGTCCTTGTCCATGTAAGCCATGTCTCTCTCCATCTATAGGGAATCTCGCTCTGACATCAATACCCTCATCCTCTCCTCTAGGGATGCAACTTGAGCGTGTAGATCCATTGTATCCTGATCAACAAGACTTGTATCATCTTGTCATGATCTCTCCATCCCATCATCCTCCATCACCTCCAAAATCCTGCCATGGAGATCTTGCTCTTGATCATCCTCATACTCATCATCATCATCTTAATACATAACAAGCAAACCATGGGCATCTATCTCTGCCTCATACCTACCCGCCTCCTCCTTTGCATGCTCCTTAGGAATATCCTCCTATCCTGCATTCTCCTCTCCACCAATATCTACCTCCTCAACATGTATCTCCTCCTCACCTCTGCCAACATCTAGCATGGGAATATCTTCTCCCTCTCTCACCTCCTTGCAGATGGGTGACAAAGGTAGGCCTCATCCTCTATGTCTATGTCTCCCCCTGTCACCACCCTTCTAGCCACCTCCTCCTCCATCTCCACCATCCCCTCTACCACCTCCACCCCTTTGACCTCTACCTCTACCACATCTGCCTTGCAGCCCTATCCCACACCTCTCAACAGGCACATCCTGACATGGATTTGTCAGTAGTACTAGCCTGTGATCTGCCCACCATATATCATACGCAACTATCATGCCTGGATAAGATGCTCCACCTCTCCAGGCCCACTATACTAGATGTAATGCATCAATATTTTCCTCTATAGTAGCCATCAAAATCTCAACACCCCATAGCATCACCTCTATCAAAGATTGACCATACTCTGCTTGACTTTGAGGCTCATCCTACACCTCACCGAACTGTCTCAATACCCTATCTGGTAAGTTCCTCTCAATGATGTGCATGTGTGAGACTATTTGTCCAATCAGATACTATTTCTACCAATAGTATGTCAAATGCTCATCCTCATCCAACCATTGTGGGAAATCCATGTACAACCTCCAAATGAACTACACCATCATATCAATATCATGTTTGCAGTATTTGGTGTCTCTAACATGATGTTGGGTGTTTTCCCCTATATAATAGAAGGCATAAGGTGATCCCTGCTGAACCTCTGCTATAAAAGGCAGATGAAAAATGGTTGTGTTCCCATGCCCATACAATCAAGAGCGTGGTACCACAACTCATAGATTGTGCCTCTCTATATGCTATATCATGTAAATGGAAGTATAACATGGCTAAAAGACAAGGGCGCCAAGCATAAACCTCTCGCCTCTCTAACATACCTACAAGCATCTCACCCCATCCTACAGGGAATCCATGACCTCAACAGTCAAGAAGAAGTATACCTCCAATCACTGTACACAAAAGAAAATCTAACCTCCTATATCTTTGTGCTAAGACATGCCATCTAATCTCATAGTGGTCTATGCTCAGCTATCTAATGTCCTCATGGCGATAATATTTGTACATCTCAAAGAATCCTCTCTGAGTATCATACATGACCCTAGTCCTTGTAATAGGTAATCTAAGAATCCTATACACATCCTCTAAATTCATCGTCGCCTCACCCATACGTAGATGAAATGATGATGTCTCTGAGTGCCATAGCTCACACAACATAGTCAATAGTTGGTTTTCCTGAATAGTGGGCATGAATATCACATGATATAAACCAAAATGCCATAGAAACTGTTTCTCCCTACTCCGTAAACTATCAGGGAAGTGAAAAGTCAACAGTCTTGACTCTCTATTATAGATAGGATCCAATACAACCTGCAATGGCATTGTGTATGCCTCATGTCATAATCAATAACCTCTCCTACTCCAAAATAACAAAACAACATGCAAGTCAAATTCATCATTAATTTACAAATGTGTTACAAAATATCATATGTGTCACTTAAATTTGCAAATGTGTCTCAAATTGCCATATATGTCGATCTAAAATGCAAATGCATTCTACAATGCAAATGCATAATTATGTAGTCATGCCTAAAAATTAGTCCATTAAAAATGAAAATGCGCTAAAAATAACAAATGTGTAACATTTATCTATATGTGCTATTAATAAATGCAAATGTGATGCACCTATACAAATGCATTACAAAGAAAAACAAATGCGTATATCTATCAAAATATCTACACTAAGCTAAGATGTAAATTTACAATTGTGTAATTCCACATATAGATGCACCATTTACACATGCATATGCGGGTTTCTGAAAACATGATGTGTGACAATAACATGTAATAAATGCATTAAAATACATGCAAATTAAATTTTCAAAAGTTGGTTTTAGACTACATATTGAGGGGCCCATGTCTGCAGGTCATCTGAACATCTGGATGCAATAAGCATGATGATGCGATTATGGAACTAGAAACATTATCACTAGGAGTTGAGAGCAAAAATCACAATTTTCTAAACTAGGAGAGCGAAAATGAATTGAATTTTCACCCCTTTTCTATTTATACCTAGGGTTTTCGATGGCATTTCCCCCAGCCTTATCTATTGGCCACATAAACTTCCAACTTCTATTGACCTCCACATGTACCTAACACCTCAAAACTCATTTCTGTCAACTCCATTGCATTTGTGGCTATCAAATTGACTAATCAAGACTATAATCCAGTTTTTTTGAAACTTTTCAAAAATTTGTCAATTTTTCCAAGGGTGCATACCTTCACCTATTTTACACGGGGGCATGATTGGGGCATGTTTCTGATCGATTTTCTTTGACACAATGCTGAAATGACATTGTATCAAAGAGGGGAAAAATGTAGACATTGAAATTTGGTCTATTCTTGCGACTTCAATTTCTTCATAATTCGTATTTTCATGGTGATGATTAAATAATGATAATTATTTATTTATTCTTTAAAGTCCTTTATGTCTCTATTAATTAAATAAATTAATTATTTAATTAATTAACTTTAACATTTTATTCAACTATTAATTAAATAATCTTAATTATTTAATTAATTCACAATTTTTTAATTCTATGTTGATTAATTAAATAAACATTCTTTATTTAATTACGTCATTAATTAACTTTATCCTTCTTATTAAATTAAATGGATTCTTATTTAATTTACCTTTATCATATTTTTAACTATAATTAAATAAATACCTAAATTATTTAATTATTCATTTAACCTTTTCTTTACTCAATTAAATAAATCTTATTTATTTAATTGATCTCTAAATGTCAAATCTTGAATTAAATAAGTCTTTTAATTCATAAATGTCTATTTTTAACACATTCTTTTATATTTAGATAAATATTTAACTTATCTAAGTATTCATTCTCACTCGACTCAAGATCTATTTAAATCAATTAGTTATCTCTTGATTTAATGACTAGTTTTCATTCACAAATAAACTCTATGTCATAACCAATCAGTATCTAGCTTTAATGCTTACACATGTACACATTTATTAATTAAATATATTTATTTAATTAATTAATTCATGCGTGTTTGAATAAATCATTTCCTTTATTTTATGTTTATCCTTTTCATGCAAACTTTATTCTTCCAATTTTTGAATACTTCCAATTAGAGATTAAATCATTATTTAATATTGATCTCTATTCTTAGATTTTATCACTCACACCAGTAATAACACTTATCTTAATGCATGTCCAATCTTTTAATCTGAATCATTCATTTATCTTTCAATCTTGAGCTCTCATTTGAATAATCAATTTTATATAAATTGACCTGACTCATCATTTCCATCTCTCCTGAAATCTTGCAATTTTTGGAGCAATTACTTGAAATCTTTGATGTTTCATTATTATCACAATCCTTAGGCTATTCTTGCACATACTACAAATTTGAGGGCAAGTACATTACAAAAGACAAAATGGAGAAGGACAACAGAGGTTATCCATGGAGTTACATTTATTTTTGTTGGGATTGTTTTATGTTTTAGCTTATTTCCTTTGTTCTTTGTTGTTTGACTTTAGATTGCATTAGAGCTTGATTGCATTGAGTTTTTTCCTTTAACCTTTGTTGTTTTCCTGATAGTTACAATATTTTATATTGTATTCCATGAAATTGTGAATCATTTCACTTCATGAATCATATTCCAAACTGTAGTTGATATTGTATATTGTATTCCATGTTGGCTATGTACAAGATCATCATGGAAAAAACACGTCCATAAGTGGCAAAAAATTCAAAAAAATCAAAGTTAGGAAACTTGACGTAAAAATTTGAATAAGTTATCTATATTATTTCAAAAATATGTAAGAATAGAATCTGTAGCAAATAGAATTTAGTTTCTAAACTACTAGGTTTTTTTTTTAAATCTATTGAAAATTTGAAATTTCAATGTAGTAGTACTTAAATTTCAAGGAAAAAATAAGTAGGAGTCTGTCTGACCACCCTAGCTACAATAAAATAATAAAAAAAATTATAAGATTTTAGATATAAGTAGAGGACTCATGTCTAGATGTAATGCATATTTTTTTGTAATTTTTTCCCAAGTAAATAATTAATTATGATTTTTTTATTACAACTTTTAAAAAATATTAAAACTCATATGTCTGACCACCTTAACTTGGTCAAAAATTCATGAAATTCACTTTTTCTTTTTTTAATCCTATAGTATACAAAGCATAGAATGTGAAGCATGTTTTGGATTAAAAAAATGTGATACCATTTGAAAGCTATAGATGTTTTTCAATCAGCCTATCAATTAGGACTTGAGTCATCATTTGAATAGAAAATGAAGAATAATTACTTATTAAATTCAAAGTAAAGTATAATTTATATTGTTGGAAGGCTAAGAATCTCCTTTAAAAACCCTTTTCATTTCATCAATTTTGGGTAAAAAAAGTCATCAGCCACAAACCCATCATATTGCCACTTTTTGGCCCATCATGATCCTACACATACCCTACTATTGAATTTGATATGTGATTATGCATTATTTTTAAAGAACAACACTTATTACACTACTTATAAATTCCTATTTCATTGCCATTCACACAATCTTTGATAAATAAGATAACCCTTGATCATATTATTCATAATTCATGAAACAAGTACATAGGAGAGAAATGGTTTCGAATTTGAACCATTTTGTATTCAATTGCTAGTATTGTTATCAAAATTACATATGTAGACTTATTGACTTAGTATCTAAGAAAAACTCTAAAATTTTCTATGTATTCCCTTTACAAAATTCATTGCGACCAATACAAAATAACAAACCAATACTTCTGGCCTTGAATTCCTTCTTACAGAAATGAAGGAGCAAAAAAAGCTTTGAGCTAGAAAGTACACATGTCCCTTCTAAATTGGACCAATACAAAATACATTCCCTTTTCAGTTATATTTTCATTTTCAAATGGAGGGAAATGTTACATGAGACAAAAACCATTTTCATTTGTCGATGGAGATCATATTTCACCTTCCAAAAGGAATCTTCAGGATGATGTAGCAATATGCACGTGCTCCAAAATTGTATCCACATACACCAAACATATAAGAGAGAAAATCATAAAGATTAGAAAAGAAGAAAATAAAAAAGATCTTCCACATTTGCATCCTTGTTGACACCAAATTTAAACTAGGGAGAAAACAATATTTAATACATTCTTTAGCAAAAGCCTAATTTGTACTATTTCTAGGCTATGCATTGTATTTCTCCCATATTTTACTTAGCCTATTTGTAGACTTAAGACCCAAAATTGTATTTCCCAATGCACATTACCAAACTTATCATTAATTTTCATTAGTGAGAGGATACAATGATTTACAATACTTCAACATAGGATTAATATATAAATTTTTCAAGCCATGTGTTGTAATCCTCCTTAGCTAGCTGTATCATTGGAAAATTTAGATTGTTAGATTGTTAATCAATAAACATTAAAATCCAATGAAATAACAAAGCACAAAGGAAAAGTGATGAAAACAAAAGGAACGATATTACCAAATATCTTCATCTTCCATGGTTCACCTTTGTTACACCTTCTAGTTTGCAGCAAATCGAATGAGGCCCTCAGATTTCCAATGAGGAACCAAATGATAATGTCCAAGTTCTATGCAAATGTTGAAGGATTTGATAGAGTAATGCCTATGTCTATGACAATATGCTAAATGAATTAATAATTACCAATGCTAAAATGACTATAATGCCTAAATTCGAAAATGAAGTTGTCCGGATCCCGAAATTATGAGCAAAATTATCTTTTATAGAAAACATAATTTTGAGTGGACGGACGAGATTGAATTCCAAGAAAGACCTAGAATGAGAGGTCCAGATTAAATTTGAGAATCCCTAATTAGGGTTAGGGAAAATTCCTTAATCGAATGGTCAAGATAAAATCTCAGATAATCAGATCGACGGTGGAGAATAAATGAGGAAATTAATTAAAGAAATAAATTTTTTTGAAACATCAAGAAGATAAGATTTCCTAATTTGTGAGATTCAAAAAATCAAGGAGATAAGATTTGGAATGAAGATCAGATTTGGAAAATCAAGAATCTACCCGATTACTTTATTTTTGGAAGAATAATATCTTTTTGAATTTAATTAATTCAAAATGATAATTTCGTGTGACAAGTAAATAATCTTTTTCAGATTATTTACTAAAAAGAGTGAAAGTTAATAAAATGAAATCATTTTAAATATTTTCATTTATTTAAAATGACAGAAAAGTGAAATTAGTAATTAAATAATTAAAAATAATTATTTAATTTGGAATATAAGACTAAATAATTAAATAAATTAATAAATTTATTTAATTGTGACAATTAGTGATATATCAAATAAATAAATGAAATTCATTTATTTAATAATTAGGAAGAATTAATGAAGAAAGGGAATTAAATAAATTAAGAAATTTATTTAATTAAGGGAGGACTTAGACAATTAATGACATATTTAATAAATAAATAAAATTTATTTATTTAATAATCATGATGAATAAAAGGACATGAATTAATTAAATAATTATGAATTATTTAATCAATAGTCAAATGTGGACTAAGGACATAATTAAATGTTGCAATTATGTTGGGACGAAAGTGGTAAAAATGAAGCTTGCAGGCCTAGGTCATTTTTAGGTGTCTACATTTTTCCCCTCTTTGTCATAATGTCGGTTGTCACATTGTGACAAAGAAAATAAGCCAAAGTCATGCCCCAGCTAAGGTAAAGAGTATTAATGCCCCCTCAGAAAATTTTTCAAATTTTGAGTCGGCAGCTGAAAAATTTGGAAAGGGTCCTCTAAATCAAATTAATGACCAGAAAAACAACAGCGCAGTCAGTTTTAGATTCTGACATGTTTAAAGCAACTAACGAGGAAGTCAAAGGTGGTCAAATGAGCCTCCAGTAATAACCCACCTATGAAAAATGTCACTTTGACCCTATAAATAAGTTGACAAAGGGGTAAAAGTCAATTCACTTTTACTATTTACCTTGCGAATTTCAAGAGCTCAGAGCGAAAGGCATAGCAGCGAGGATGGTGATTCTAGTGTCAGAGCATTGCGGAGAGATCGTGCGGACCTACAGACGACCAGAGGGTTCAGAGCCAGCGGCATGTACCCTTGTCCCACTTTGTGATTTTCTCATTTTTTCTGTCATTTTTAGCTTTCTAGGACCAACAATATTTGCACTGCGACACAACTACGTTCGCATAAGCCACAATCATCTACGCGTTAGACACATTTGATGTGTCATGATGCAAGTGCAAAGACACAATAGTGTAGAGCGGTGGGTTGCACCGCATTTGACAAATTCTACGATGCATTTGACTTATCGTGTTGCAACTAACTGGCTGAATGCCGCAATTGTCATATTGCAATGCACTCACTGTTCTGATTGACGCAATTGTGTTCAAGCGACACAATTGCCTTAATGCGACACATACGTCAAATTTCATGACACAAGCATTAACATGCGACGCATTTGATATTTTGGACCACATTTGATGTACGATACGACGTAATTAACTTTTTCAGACATAATTGCTTGAATGCGACGCATTTGTGATTTACCTTGACCACAGTTGATTTTGATGTTTGCATAACCTTAGATTCTTTTAATGATGCTGAAAGTTGTCCAAAAATTACTAATGTGTTGTTTGTCTTTTTGCAGAGGTAGCTTGCCCCTATCTATACAAGAGAGAGTAGACCGACCACCTTTCAGTTTGCCAATCAGTTGGGCCCGCGAGAGTAGGGACAGTTGATGCGTCTGGGACTATTCTATGCTATGTATATGCCCCCCATTTGGGCGAATAGGAGATTATTGACTGCACTGTGCGTGTGGTGGCATTCAAAGACTTGTTCATTCCACCTACCAAAAGCTGAGGCCACGATCACCTTGCAGGATGTCTATCAGATATTGCAAGTGTCGATCCAAGGGGAGTGGATTGTCTACGACCCACATCATGGCGAGCAGACCTTCTGAGCTTATTACCAAGATCTGGGTGTAAGATTGGGCATCTAGGGGTACAAGATCAGATGGGAGTTCATGGCTGAGCATTATGGTCACTTTGATGTGTTCCTTGCAACTCTGATTGGGGGGATCCTGATTCCTAACTGCTAGGGACATGGATTTCCTATTGGTTGGGGAGACATCTTGGTTGGCATGAGGCATGATAGGACCATCTATGCTTGGGGTCCCTATTTGCTAGGGACATTGTACCATCAGTTACATGATGTCTCTTATAGGAGGGGAGAGAGTATCTCTTGCAGGACTACACTGATGATGATTTGGGCGTGGGAGCATATTGCCATATTCTTCCTCCCATCGAGAGACCACAGTTGGCTAAGGGGATGCCCTATGCTTATTACTACGTGGGTGCACTATAGCAGACACAGATGGGCAAGATAGGCTGGTGGTGACACAAGATTTATATGATGGTGTCATTTATTTGGAGGCCGTACAGAGATTGTGAGGCATGCGATGATGAGGATGAGCACCTCAGCTTTTGTAGGTAGTACAGGTACTTGATTGGTAGGACAGTGCAGACATCGTTGATCATTGAGATGTACCTACCACAGCGTGTCCTGAGGCAATTCAGAGAGTAGCATGGTGTACCTGCAGGGACAACCAAGTATGCTCATTCTTCCAAGGAGTATGCTTGGGGACCAGCCATCCCAGTGGCCTTTGCCAAGCAGTAGATAAATGAGCTAGGAGCCCAGGCATGGGGATGGAGGGGAGGAGCAGCCGATCTAGGGATGACAACTAATTATGACCTATGGTGGCAGGCACACAGACCAGTGCCATTGACAAATCCTGACGGGCCAACACCAGTTGACAGACAGTCAGTGATTCCTCATGTGTCGCGGGCCAGACATGGAGGCAGAGGCAGGGACGAAGGCAGAGGTCAGGGAAGGAATGGAGGCAAGGGTAGAGATGGAGGCTAGGATGGAGACGGTGGTAGAGATGGAGGCAAGGGGGAGGTGATGGTAGAGATAGAGGCAGGGGGAGGTGATGGTGGAGATGGAGTCAGGGGGAGGTGATGGTGGAGATGATCGGAGGCTGAGATGAGATGGTCAGAGACAGGGCAGGAGGGTGCGGCAACACGTGGCAAGGGTAGCATTAGAGGCTATCCCCGAGGTTGGCGAGGAGGGGAAGAGAGAGGAGCAGCCCAGACAAGAGGGAGAGGGTGAGGAGAGATGGGAGGAGGTGGATGTGGGGGGACATGAGGAGGAGGTGGCAGTGGGGGTACAGGAGGAGGAGGTGGAGGTGGGTGTGGGAGGACATGAGGAGGAGGTGGATGTGGGGGTCGGAGGACATGAGGAGGAGGTGGATGTGGGGGTACGAGGACAGGAGGAGGAGGAGGCAGAGGTGGTAGAGGATGAGGCCAATGATGATGATGATGATGAGAACAATGCCATGGATGAGGCAGAGAGACTTCTTAGATGGTAGATGGTGGAGGGAGAGGAGGAGATACCATCCAGTTCAGGGTTGCCTCAAGATGCCATGACAAATCAGAGGGTGCCTGATTTATAGTGAAGATTAGATGAGAGCCTAGCATAGGTCAGGGAAGTATAGGGAGAGCTAGAGGTGGCTCTGGTAGAGCAGGATCAGGTAGTGATCTGCCAGCAGGACTCAGCTCAGTGGTGTATAGAGTTCACAGCTTTATGCACAGGGCTTGTAGGGGAAATGGCTCGTGAGTTGGCCAAGGTGAGCATGAGGCTAGGGTAGTACAAGACATTATATGAGTAGGAAGTGCCACCAGAGTGATGGGATCCTACCTTGTCACGGTCACAGATGAGGATAGGTAGTGGCCACAGATCAGGTAGTTCCAGTGGCAGCAGGAGTCATACCAGTGTCGGAGGGTCTACCTCGACAGGTCCTACATCAGGGCATAGGTCACATCACTCACATAGGCACACCTTGAGTCACAGCCATGGGTCGACTGGTTCAATGCAGAGGTTAGTATAGGGACAACCACCAGTGATAGATTTTTTTGCCTCTTAGAGTCTAGTGGCAGTGACATCACAGATGCCCATTACCGTGGAGATGATGCCTTCATTGTAAATTTTGCTAGTAGCATAGACAGAGGCTGCTACGGGGCCACCAATTGCTTTAGTGCCAGTGCCAGAGCTGCAGCTGCCACATTTGTCACCACGAGGGGATGATGAGAGTCTACCCTAGGGGCGTTTTGTTATTATGACACACTTTGTATAGATTATTGAGCCAGCGAGCTCCATTGTTTGGATATCTACTAACTTTATCCTATGACATTGTACATTTTTGAGATGATGATATATGATGATGCAGTTTTGATGCGGCCTATATGTGTTATGTGATGTTCTTTGATTTAATGCATTATGGTATGTATGATGTTGATTTATGATGTAGCATGTATGTCCTATGATGCCTACTTATGATTATGATGTCATGATAATGTAGTGCTAACTTATATGAGATGAGAATGATAATGATGTGCATGTGTTTAGTAAAAGATGCAATGTTGATGATTATGTTAATGCAATGTTTTGATTATGCATATGATTTAATGCTATGGATGATGTATGTATGGACCTAACGCAATGTTTATATGATGATGTATGCACTTATGTTTTTTTGGATGTCACAGGATATCATCGTGAGATGGGTGAGAGAAAATGATGAGACTTATGACAGAAGATGACCAGACCAAAGAGGAGAAGACATGAGACTGATAGAGATACATGTTAATTCCTAGATTAAATCCTTCAACGCTTTACTATAGGACTTTCAATATTTATTGCTCTTTAATCATCATTGGGCAGACTGTTGTAATGACCAACAAACACGAGGATATGACATAGATCAAGGTGTGCAAGGTCGTGCCATTACGTAAGACAAACAGTCACAGACAAGGATGATCATGACTCATACTAAGAGCGTTACTACCCCAGTATTTTTGTCATAGTCAACCACAAGCAGAAAAAGACAAGGACAAATCATGAAACGTCGTTGCTTCTCTAAATCCTGTTTCCAGGACATCCTTGAGAAACTAGTGGAATGAATGTTGAAATACAAAAATAGAGCCCTTACCATGATATGTCATTGTTTTTCTAAATCCCTGAATCAGGACCTCGCCGAGAAACTAGTATTCATGTGTGTCAATCGTCATGATACATCTTTGCTTCTCTAAATCCTGCTTAGTGGGATCTTGTTGAAAAACTAATAACATGATAAAAACCTAAAAGACAATTGTCAAGTGTTTGCCAAGTGCATCTGGATATCCATTGTTCTGATGTCAAGATGTTCAGTTTAACAATGTCGAGATGTTGAAATGTTTAAAGTTTTGATGATCTTGAAAAATGTTGAGAATTGGTGAATTCAGGAAGGACACATCCTGAATAATGCCGATGTCAAGAGGATTTGATCCCTAATAGTCATAAGGGGTCCCTCAAAATGATGACGATGCCTAGGAAGGACACATCCTAAGGCATAGATGATAGAGTTGGTTCTTCAGAATGACACATATGAAGAATACTGATGTCATGAAGAGTGATCTTTAGATGTCAAGAGGATCACTCAAAATGTAGAATGACAATGACGATGCCTAGGAAAGACATATCCTAAGGCATGAATGATAGAGGTTATCGTTCAGAAGGACACATCTAAAGACTTAACCAAGGGTTGACAATGTTGACAGGTTATAGTGATTTGACTTGTTTTGACCGATTTTGACTTGTGTTGACCAGATGTCGCTATTGTCATAATAATATGTGCCGATGAGTTTTGTAATGTTGTGGTACATGATTTCCAGAATATGCTTGCTGAGTTTCATTCGTTTGGGAAATATTTGTGTTGTATTGAAGACTTTTTGATATGTGTGCTAGTGTGATGTCATGAACCCTAATGGACTGACCTAGTGCGGCCTTGGGGGCTCATCGATAGATGGCCTTGCCTACGTCATACACTCAGAAACCTTGTAGTTCGACACAACCAATGACTTTGCCTTGATGGCCAAAGATTGCATCATGATTTTATTTTGACAAACCTAAAATAATTGACCTAATGTCTCGGGGACTCAAATGTGAGTCTTGCCTACGTAGCAAGTGTGCAGAGACAATGTACTTCGACAATGACAAAGACTAATTGACATGTCTGACTTTGACAAGAGATGACACTGTATTTGTGTTCTTAAGAGCAGTCTGATGTTTTGTTTGTAATTTTCTTCATGACGTTTTATGATTTTTAGGTCTTTTTCCAGGACTTTTTGTGATGTTTTTGTCTTTTTTAAAAAAAAATTTAAGGACTTTTTGCCAATGTTTTTGTCTTTTTTCAATACTTTTTGCCAATGTTTTTGTCTTCTTTTTTTTAGGACTTTTTGCCAATGTTTTTGTCTTCTTCTTTTTTAGGACTTTTTACAATGTTTTTGTCTTTTTTCAAAACTTTTCGCCAATTTCCAAGATCATGTGCGACATCCACTACGGTTTCATGATAAACGTTTTGCCCCCAGTTAGGTCCAAGACTTAGCCATTTGTAAGGAATGTGGATGGGATACTTCTGGTTTACTAAATGGGCAGTCGTAAAGACTTGATGTCAATTGTTTATCCACTATGATAGGTAGGGTAGGATGAGGTGGCGATTTGCATAGTAATAGCGGAAATACCTTTCATCCTAGGCCAAGGTAGACAAATGATAGTAGATGGCAGAGCAATGATTGATTACGCATGGTGCCTGTTTGCCAGGTTTTCACCATGGTACTTGTCCAAAGAGCCTTTTTGCCAGGTTTTCACTATTGAACGAATCATTTTTCTCTTTACTATTTTCTTGGCTTTTTTATTTTTTTGGTGTCGCCAAGATGCCTGTTTTCCAGGTTTTCATCAAGGTGATGATTTTTTGCCATTTTTATTTTATTTCATTTTATTTTTTTGTATTTTATGGCTTTTAGCTCCATCCTCTGATGCTATGCGTAGAACCTTCAGAGATGTAAACTATTGATGGGCTCTGTCAGTTGTTCTCCATCTAGTGTTGCCAGCTGATAAGCTCCAGAACTGAAAGAAGATATGATAATGTAGGGACCTAGCTAGTTTGGTTCAAACTTTCCTAGCTTTTCTCTGTTAGCTTGGTTCTTGGGGTTCTGTATGAGAACTAGGTCGCCAATGTCAAACTTTCTGACCATGATATTTTTATTGTAGCTACGACAAAGGCGGTTCTGATATGCTTGAGATGGTTCAGTGAGTTTTGTCTTCTTTCTTCCAGCATTTCTATCTCATGCAAGCATGATTTTTGGTACTCCTCTTCATTAGTTAGACCCTTCAGGGAGACTTGTAGCGAAGGAATTTTGACCTCAATAGGTAAGATGGCTTTAGTGCCAAAGACTAGGGCAAATGGAGTGGCTCCTATAGGCGTATGAATACTAGTTCGGTAAGCCCATAGAGTAGGGTTGAGTTGTATGTGCCAGTCGCAGCCAACGTCATTGATAGTCTTTTTTGGGATTTTGACAATAGTTTTATTTGACGCCTCAGCTCGGCCATTTCCTTGTGAGTAGTATGAAGATGAAAAGTGGTGTTGGATATGAAATCAATCACATAACTCAAGTACGTCTTGGTTTTTAAACAGATGTCCATTGTCAATGACGATGGATTGCAGAAGGCCATATCGGCAAATGATGTAGTTAAGGATAAACTTAGATATTTTCTTGTTGGTAATATATGTCAATGGGATTACTTCAATCCACTTCGTGAAATACTCAGTGGTGGTAATAATGAATTTGTGGCCGTTGGATGAGGTTGGATGAATCTTACCCACGAGGTCGAGTCCCCATTGAGCGAAGGGCCAAGGAGAAGTGATCAACATAAGTTCTTGTGCTAGAGCATGGACCAAATCAGTGTGAATTTGACATTTGCGACAAGTCCTGACATATTCAATTGCATCCTTTTCCATTGTCAGCCAATAATACGCAAGTCTCGTTACTTTCTTAAAAAGAGTAGGATCACTCAAATGAGACCCGCATATACCATCATGTACTTCATGTAAGGTCGTACATGCTTTGTCGGTGTCAAGACATCTAAGGAGGGTGTCGTCAAAACTACGGTGGTAAAGTGTCACTGACAATGGCATACCTTGCAGATTTTCTAATGAAGGACTTCCTTTAGTTATTGGACAGATTCGGTAGAAGGGTTTGAGATTTTAGGTAGTCATAAATGTCTTGATACTAGTGAAAGTTGGGACCAACAAGTTTGCAAACCATTTCTAATTCAGGGATATCATATGCTAGTATCAAAAGTTGTTCTACTAAGAACTCAAATTGTGACACATTTTTAGGGATGTCCAAGAGAGAACTGATAGTAGCTATTGCATCAGCTACCTTATTTTGTGCCCTGGGGATTTGTTCAAAAGAAATCAATTGGAAGTATGTCAGGAAACTATCCACCATCCTCTTGTAGGGAAGTAACTTCTCATCCTTTGTTTCATAGTCATCATTCACTTGGTTGATAACAAGCTGGGAATCCCCGAATACAAGCAACGTCTAAATTTTCCATTTAATTGTCATCTTGAGTCCTATAACTAGTGCTTCATATTCGATAATGTTATTTGTACAAGGGAAGGCGATCCTGTATGACTTAGGGATTGAATCCCCCTGTGGTGTGATAAATAAGATTCCAGCACCGGAGCCATGACCAGTATGAGATCCATCAAAATACAACTTCCATGGTACCATCAATTCCACATGAAAAATGGACTCATCAGAAAAATCAGCTACTAGTGGATAAGTAACTTGAATCGGTGCATCCGCCAGTTGATATGCTATTACTTGTCCTTTCATTGCCTTACACTCAACATATTGTATGTCATACTCGCTTAGTATCATGACCCATTTTTCCAATTAGCCTGTTAATGCTGCCCGACTTAGGAGATATTTTAGTGGATCAATCTTGGCGACTAGTTGTGTTTGGTGACTAAGCATATAGTGTCTTAGTTTTTGAGATGCAAAGACAATAGCGAGGCATGCACGTTCAATGTATGTGTAGTTCAACTCATCCCTATCAATGTGCGACTGATGTAATAGATGGCTCTTTCTTTTCCTTCATGATCATTTTGTGCCAATAATGCCCCCAGTGTTGAACTAGTAGTCAAGATGTATAGGATCAATGGCTTTCCATGAATGGGCAGCATGAGAACTGGTGTTGACAGTAGGTAATATTTGACTTGCTGAAAGGCCTCTTGACATTTATCCGTCCATACAAAGGGGATACCTTTGCGCAAGAGATACTGGAATGGGTGACACTTATTTGCCATTTGGGCTATGAAACATTGAATAGATTGTACTCTATCTTGCAGAGTTCTGAGTTCACTGATTCCTCTAGGCGGAGGCATGTCTATTATTGCTTTGACCTTTGCCAAAAAATTTATCATGGATTTTAATGTTTATTAATTCAAATCATGGATTTTGTGTGACAAGTAAATAATCTTTTTTAGATTATTTACTAAAAAGAGTGAAAGTTAATAAAATGAAATCATTTTAAATATTTTCATTTATTTAAAATGATAGAAAAGTGAAATTAGTAATTAAATAATTAAAAATAATTATTTAATTTGGAAGATAAGACTGAATAATTAAATAAATTAATAATTTTATTTAATTATGACAATTAGTGATATATCAAATAAATAAATGAAATTCATTTATTTAATAATCAGGAAGAATTAATGAAGAAAGGAAAATTTATTTAATTAATGGAGGACTTAGACAATTAATGACATATTTAATAAATAAATAAAATTTATTTATTTAATAATCATGATGAATAAAAGGACATGAATTAATTAAATAATTATGAATTATTTAATCAATAGTCAGATGTGGACCAAGGACATAATTAAATGTCGCAATTATGCTAGGATGAAAGTGGTAAAAATGAAGCTTGTAGGCCTAGGTCATTTTTAGGTGTCTACACTAGCCATTGCATGTCCAAAAAATTCTATACTTTTTTGTTATGTTGGTTGTACCTTGTATCAGTTAGAAGCTTGGACTCTTTGAAAAATGTGTCCATCCTCATCTCTATTTCTATCATATTATCTATGTTAGGATTCAACATAGAATAATCAACAACACTCAACATCATCTTCGAATGAGGAAGCAGTTCTCCCAACTCTTGCTCCCATTTAGATAAAACTCCTTTAATTCCTTGTCATTTAATATCTTGGGAATAACATGCCCTTCCATTTCTCTTAACATTCTCAATTTATTTTGGAGTTGCGTTCTTCGCTATTATTTCCGTACGGTTTTGTGTTTTTTGCTATTTTTGCAGGTACAGGTATGGAGCGACACAAACATTTTTTTTAAAACCGTGACGCATTTGATGCATCGCAACACATTCGCCTGTATAAAAGTCGCAATCGCTCTGTCAAGATGCAATCATAGTCCAAAAAGCCACACTTGAAATACCAAGCCGCATTTGATGAACCAAGCGACACATCTGCTCTGTCGCGACGCATTTGACTGGTAAAGACTTTCTGTCATTTTTGACATTCTGGTTTTCTGGTTTTAGGGTTTTTGTGGTTTTTGGTTTCTTTTCTGGTTTTATTGTCTTATGATTTTTTGGTTTTTCATTCCTGCATATTAGCTAGTTTAGAGTTTTGTGTTACTAATCTTCGTTTGTAGCATGTGGCAGTTACTATTCGTGTGTCAAAGATCATTTCATAAGGAAACTACTAATCTTTTCTTTGTAGATTCGAATGTTGAAGATGGAATAAAACAAACATTGTGCTTGTTTCTTTTTCATAGATCGGCAAACATTTGATTTTGGTGCACATAAAAAGAACATTCATGTCTTCTTTACTTGATTGTGTTTGCAAAATGGTAGGTGAGTATGCTCTCACTTGGTGAAAACCTCGTGATCAAAAAACTAGACCCATTTTTATCTATTATCACCCTGACTTGGTATATTTGAGTATCCTCTCCCCTTACACTTTCAGATGATCTTGGGTGTAAGAGAAATGATTACCAACTCTAGAAATTGGGCCTGTCTGGGGATTTCACCACCCCAACATGACTCAAACCGACAATGGAGCTAAGGTCAAGCTACCCCCAACCGATATATAAATGTAAATCTTAAGGGAAAACCTAAGATTACAAGTGCGGATGTGTCATACAGATGGAGTTGTACTCCCTTAAACCCTGTTAAGCTTAACCTCTTCAAGCTAGAGTGCCACCTTAATGGTGATTAATCTCTTCCCCCATTTATGGCCACTCGAACAAGGGTCCCAAACTAAAAACTCTTGTATAGTAAGCCAAAAACCCTCTATTTCCTAGCGCAGCACCGATAGGTGTGAAGGCATCCACACTTTTGCAGTTTGTAGTAGAGGTGATCAGCTCGCCATGGGAGTTTCATGGGGGTTGGAAGCTTGGTTAGCCTAAGAAGAGAGTTCACTATAAGGGGGATCCCGTGTAGCCAAGCTTCTGAATTCACACGCTACAGATATGCGGTTGGGGAAACCCGCGTGGAATCTAGCGAATACTATCCTGGCCTAACCTAGGATTGTGCTTATCTGATGTGTGATTGGTTATATTCAAAACACTGTGTTTGTCAAGTAATTTCTAGTTTTATCATAGTTTGAAACAAAACATTCACCAAACATATCAAAACTACCATAAAAAATGACAAGAAAATCATTTTGAAACAATACTGTGTCACATCTGTCAAACTGCAATTGATTTTATACATCACAACTGCTCTGTTAAACCACATCTAACATCTGAAATGCTGCATTTATATGCATCATGATGCATTTGACCATTGCAGAGCTGCATATGCTAAACTGAGTCACATTTGAAAGTCCAAAAGCTGCAATTGCAACAACAAATCTCATTTGCTAAACCATGACGCATTCAAAGCTTGAAACAATGCATTTGCCTGTCAAAAATTTAAAACTTCATATTCAAAACCTGAGGTCTTGGACTTGTCAACCATATGTCAAGCACTATTTCCAGGGAGATTCTATTAGAAACCAAGTCTAAAATTGCTCAAGTTTTCAACCATTAATTTGCATTCGTCACCATAGGTTCATCCTTCATTTTTTTTAGTTGCATACATTTGTCATTAGATTATCGCTAGGTTCATATTTGCATACTTAGGATTAGGAAAATCTTAGCACACTTTGCAACATCATTACTTTTGAAATTAGGCTCTTTTGGACTAAGTTGTCAAACCCCTTTTCAATCATTGTCCTTTTTTGTGAGATTTTTCCAACTCAAAAGTCTAGTTAGGAAAACTCACTAGTCATTTAGACCTTGTCACCTCGTCATTTACAACAAAGTCCTTTGATAGTCAAGATCGAAAACAAAGTTTAAGCTTAGAAGTGCTTAGATACCCTTGTCTTACATTGCATACACATTGCATATCCTATTCACAAAAATCCAAGAACATTAGTCATTCTAGTGATTTTAAATTTAGACTTCACATAGTGTCATACTTGCATTTAGTTGTCATCTCCATTTTGAGCAATCTCATTTCATGGTGGAAACTAGATTTCAAAAACAACAATGAAAAATGGCAAACCTTGGACAAGACCCCACTTTCACTATTGACAATCCTACACGTGACCCAAACTAGACCTTTTACGATCCATTTTCCAATTCAGACAATCAACCTCCAATGACAATGCAATCCTCATCAAACAGCCCATTTGAACAACTCTTGCAAAGAGATAAATATGGTCAAATACTTGAGGAAAATTTAGAGGCAATAGCACAAGACCCAAAGGCCTCTAACTTCGTTGAAACAGTGGTCCGTCATGATAGAGACAGATTCTTGGCTATACTCTTGAGTGAAGGAGCCAAATTACCCCAAGGATTCGATGTTACCACAATACAATTAACACCTCCAGACCTTAATGTCAACAACTCACATAACATGTCACATAGTGGTCAACTTCCAAATACTATGAGCAATACTTCCTTTGGGACCACAATGACAGTGCATGCCACTCCCAACGTCCCAAACACCCCCAACATCCCCAACACCACAAATATCATGACAGTAAATGCCACGGGGGCATCATCAAGTCACAACAATCACCCCTTGATAGCTCCATCTACTACCATGAACACAACTTTGACATATCCGTCTAGTGGTATTTCACAAAATCCTTCAGGAGGAGGCACAAGACATATTTTTATCCAAGGACAACAAAATCTTAACACGACAACACAGTCAAATGTCATTCCCTCCTAAGGTGCGAACACAAACATTCCTCTTAGGAAAACTCAAAAATTCACACAAGGCGGTGAAGTAACATAACCCATGACATTAGTGACACATCATAACATTCATGGTCATAACATCCCCCAAATAATGACACACATGGCTGGGGGACACATCCCAACCTACTCATCTAACGTTCATACTTATCAACATGCACCCAATCATAACCCTCAACACCAACATGCACCCAATCATAACCTTCAATATCAACAACATGCCAATCTGCACACATCATACATGTCACAACAATCCATATCGCCACAATACACCAATATTCACACACAACAAATAGGAACACATGGTGTACCAGGAAATCCAACATACGGAAACATAAATTACCTTGCTGTGAATGCCCTCCAAACAAAATTGAGGGATGTAGAGAAAACTATCCAAAACCTATACATTTTAGGCAAGAAATTAGAAATATCATATGATCTAAATGTATAACCATTTGAAACGAGCTTATACATGCCTCCATTTCCACCAGGATATGTGTCACCCAACTTCACAAAATATAGAGGCAAGACAAACCCCATTGAACATTTTCGTGAATTTGCAACTAATTGTATGGACATTGCCTACGAACAAACATACTTGATGAGACTTTTTTCTAAAAGTCAGGCGGGTCAAGCCCTTGAATGGTTTTCAACTCAAGGATATCCAAACATGGGATGAGCTTAAACAAAAATTCATAAGAAATTATGCATACAACATCGACATGGATACCTCAATCACTAGCTTGTGCAATCTCACACAAGAGGATTCCGGTGAGACATTTATCCCATTATTTCAAAAATGGAGAAGCCTCGCTAATCAATGTCACATTGACATCCTTGAAAGAGAAAAATTTGATATGTTTGTCCAAACACTTCTGGGGCCCGTAAAATTTGCATTGCAAATACATTGTTGCATAAACTTCACAGATTTAGTCAAAAAAGGGGTCCAGATTGAGAAAGCCCTTATAGCAAAGGGAGAGCTGAGATACGGTCCCAAAAACACAAACGTCAATCTGCCTGCCGACAAAAACAAATATTGGGTTAAAAATAAGCACGTTACAAATGACGGTGTTGTTGACACCAAGACTGCAAACACCGTGGGTCTTGTATTGGCCCTAAAAGGGGTTCAACAACAAAACAAACCAACAATGACATTGACACTTCCTCCCAATATTTCTTCAAACAATCAGAATGGTCAAAATAATTAGGGACAATACCGTCAGATGAGACAATTCCCTAGGGGTCGCACATACACTCCTTTGGGTGAACCCATTGAGGAAGTCCTTAGGAAATGCCTCCAGCATGGGGTCATTATACTTCAAGAACCAAAACCATATGACCTAGGACAATTCAAACCAGCATGGTGGAATGACAAGGCATTTTGTGAATACCATCGAGAAAAAGGGCATACAACCTCTAACTATCAACAATTGAAAAACCTAATACAAGATCTTATCGAAAGTCGTACCATTGAAGTAGGTGGATCGCAATTCGCCTCCAATTCAGATCATACTATCCATAAGAATCCATTGCAGGATCATGGTTCTCATAATGCTTCCACCTCAGGTCCACATAATCAAGCTAACTTACGCTTGAGCCAAGTGATACGATTGTTCTGGTGGACCAATTGCGTAATGTCAAGCGGCCCGGTACACATCAATACCATTCACGGTCAAGAACTTGTATATTACTGCTACTCAGTGTGGCAAGAGTGCCGGCGGTCCTCCTGCTAAACAAGCCAAAATCACCATACGGTGCCGCGCTGGCGGTCACAACACCATCCGCTCGTGGCAAAACACATCCCAACCGCGCGGTTAGAGCAAGATCAATTTCAACCTCCAGCGAGCAACTGGGAACTCCTGCGCAAATATCACCATGATATTGGGCTGAAATTGCTCATGGTTTTGGATATTATGATGGACTTTTAATGCCTTTACTTTTGTTATTCACGGTTGTTTGAAACTCTTTTGAAACCTTTTATGGGGATATCCTGTAGCAAAATATTTGCATATTCCTACAGCTTATTGTGTTGACTTGACTACATTTATTACCCCGTTGACTCCCTAAATGACCGGTATATCGTATACAGTTTTTGAATGATAAAATATATTTAAATGTATGATTAATGAATGGATATTGTATGTACTATGGCCTTCTTTCACACTTATGTTACCTTGTTGTTTCGCGGTTGTTGAAAGGCCTTATTAGTCGAGTCAAATTCGACTGATCTCGACCTTACGATAAAGTCTATTTCAAATAGGTGGAAAGACTCTTTGAGCAAGCGTGGGAAAAGTTTGCCTTTAATGGCGATCAATGCGGAAAGGTGGGCACCGATTCTCTGCGTTGGTTTGAGCCGGATAATTCATTTATGAAGTCTGACATTTCCTCAATTTTGGGATACATTTACTTCCACGACTTTCTTTTGTTGGGGTTTAGTTGATTTAAGTTTGTTCTCCGACAAATAAGTGCCTCCTCCACGCACGGGTGAGTGGAAGATGGATTTAGGTAAGTTGACATGATGGAAAATGGGGAAGATATCATATAAGTCGGTGGCAATGTACTCTAAAACAGAATTTTATGACAAGAGTTGTTGAACATAACAAACAGTATATTATGAGTTTATAGACTAAAATTTGATGAAGTTATGAGTTCAGCACTTGCGTAATTAGTAGATGCTTGCTAAGGGGGCCCACTTAGTAAGTATCTGTAGCGAGTTAGTTAGCTGTTCTTTTTCTGTTGATCATCAGTTAGATTTCATCTCTGAAGTTTTCATACAAACTTAGTCTTATATTGTTCCTACAACATGAATCCATCCCTGTGCCTGTTCCTACAGCATAAGGCTAGTTCATAGTTTGTGTCTCAGTCGTAGCTGTTATGATTTCTGCTTTGGTTAAATCATGGTTGAGTTAAGAGAACTTTGCATTACCTTCCTGTAGCGTAGATAGAATTCTTTCCAAGTATTTATTTCTATTAATTTGTGACCAAAACTAGTTCTTAGTGCATATATTGTGCTGCTCCATTCAAAGTATACGTTCCCTGGTTTGACAAGTAAATGAACGTCCATAAAGAGATGTTAGTCACCTGCTGGAATGTCCAATTCCCAGGATGGCACTAACATGATTTTCATATCCTTTTTGTGGAGTCACGACCACTTGACACGCTGTGTCTCCACGCTAGAAATCCTAATGAAACTCTCCTGGAATTAGGTAATCCCACAAGGACATCGATGTCGATCAATTTGAAACTATGGTGGGATATCTCCTCGCTGCTTACATCACCTTCTCGGACAAGATTCTCATCACCTAAAACCAACCACAATGATCTCGTTACATAGAGCTTTTGTCCACAACTGCAAGTTGGTTTGATAGATAGAGACGAGATTGGTTTCCATATGCTCACAGGCGATTAAAACTCTGGGATGCCGGTGCATCGTAGACCCAACAAAGTATAGTGATCAAAACTATGTCGATGATGAGGCGCTCATGTGGTGTTATCTCTCTCCCTATCAGAGTGGGACCGATCATTGTAAACACAACTTGCCAGGTCCTGGATTTGGTACTACCATATAACATCTTCCTTGGCCATCCATGGATTCACACCGCTAAAGCATTCCATCCCTTCTGCAATGCCTAAAAGTTTCCATTCGGCAACCACGAAAATATATGTAGGCCCGACCACTTTCTCCATTGTTGGCACCAACCTGAGGATCTGGCCAAAGTACCTGTTAACGAAGCACACAGCCTTGCATCATCAAATTGTCGACCCCTCCACTCATGTCATCTTCCCATCCACTCCATCATGTCTCCATGACACCACCACCTTCCTATCCCTGAGCTGAATCCACATCAAAATCTAGGACCTTGGCTACAGAGAATTCAAACTACACACAACATACAACATAACAACAATGCCCAGGTCTCCAAAGGTCTATGGTCGGCCATGTTTTAGGATGGAACCTTAGGAAATTTTCAAAGTTCCACCGAAAATAGTTTTTATCAAGTGGGGAGACATGAGTGAGGAAGACCTCGCCGACATCACAGGATGGGTCTATAAGGATACTATCATACTACCCATTCTTGGTTTCAAAGATATGGAAAAGGTTGCTTGACCTGTTAAGCCAAGCTATGATAGTACTAGTGGTCTAGGAAAGAAATAGGCGGGTGTGAGAGACTAAAAACTTTCAAATTCAATATGTCTTGGATGTGAGTTTAGATCACACGTGTGATGATGGCGTACCTACGGACTTTCAAATGACAGTACATTCTTTTAGATGAGTGTCGAGACTACTGGCGACCCTCACGACATACTCCCATAAGTGGGAATTTGGCTCAGAACGATCCCTAAGTGACTATTGTCTTGATGATTTGTTTGTCGAACCAGGGGAACTGACCTCTGAACAATGGTTTTGGAAAACATTCAAAATTGAATAGGCACCAAATAGTCAAAATCCCACTACCACTTCCCATGACATATAATACCCATCATCCAAACCCCCTCAGTCCAATGCATTTGAAGCATCAGACGACATTGACAACCAGGGCTCTAAAACCTTCACTCCTTATTTTGACAATGAGTGTGACACTAGTGAAGGAGAATATTGGATAGAGTCTGATGTAGAGTTGGATGATGATAATCTCATCTACAACATCATTGAATCTATTTGCATGATGTCTGCATCCTCACCTCAATTTGCCAGCATTGACAATGGCATTTCCTTAGTTTACCCTGAGCTAGTCGATTGGGACCAACAAGGACCACTAGTTCTGGACACATTTTAGAATGATGAGGCAATTGCTAAATTTATGGGATTACGAGAAGGCATACCTAGTGGGGACCACAAATCAGGATTCGCCATTGATTTAGACTACACGACATACTTCAGCGAGACTGCTCCATCCTTTAGTTGCAAAAGCAAAAGTAAAAATAAAGTGAAACATGAAATGTCTCCAGGTGTAAACCGAAAGGCACCTCTTGATGATAAAATAGTAAAAATAAAGGATGTATCTATGGGTGAAAACCTCTCCGAGGCACCCAAAGATGGAAGACTAGACTTTCTCCCCGTGCAACAGGAGAAATCGGCTATGCTTATTGAGGACATAATAGAGGATAACATTTCAACTATAGAAGACCCCAAGATGGTCCTATTTGCTGCATCATTGATTGATGAAGAGAAACTAGAATTTCATAAATTCTTTGCAGAACGAAAAATAAACTTCACATGGTCCTATGCTGACATGCTAGGATTGGACCCAGAACTGGTTCTACACCATCTGCCACTATTACCTAATGCTAAACCAGTCAAGTAGAAGTTGCGCAAAATGCATCCCCAAGTTGCTATATTGGTCAAGACCGAGTTAAAGAAATTGCTAGACGCTGGATTCATACGGCCTATTGACTACGCTGAATGGATTTCTAATTTGGTCCCAGTCACAAAGCCAAATGGGTTGATCCGTGTCTGTACAGATTTTTGAGACCTAAATAAAGCATGTCCAAAGGATGACTTTCCTTTACCAAACATTGACATCATAGTGGACCTTACAGCAGGATATGAGATGCTATCCCTCATGGATGGTTTCTCCAGCTATAATCAAATCCACATTGCTCCTGAAGACCAACACAAAATGGCATTTACTTGCCCATGGGGTACATACTATTGGAACGTCATGCCCTTTGGTATCAAAAATGCAGGTGCCACATATCAAAGGGTTATGACCAAGATCTTCCATGAAATGATGCACAAAATAATGGAAGATTATGTAGATGAACTATTGGCCAAATCAGTAACAAGGAAAGATCATTTGAAGGTACTTGACACAATTTTCAAGAGACTTGAAGAGTACAAAGTTTGGCTAAATTCTAAGAAGTGTGTTTTTAGGGTCACATTAGGTAAACTATTGGGATACATAGTTTCCCAAAGAGGCATAGAAGTCGATTTGGCAAAGGTCAAAGCAATCATAGACATGCCGTCGCCTAGAGGAATAAGTGAACTCAGAACTGTACAAGGCAGAGTACAATCTATTATGCGTTTCATAGCCCAAATGGTAGATAAGTGTCACCCATTCCAGTATCTATTGTGCAAATTTATCCCTTTTGTGTGGATAGATAAATGTCAAGAGGCCTTTCAGCAAATCAAAGATTACCTATTGTCAACACCAGTTCTCATGCCGCCCATTCATGGAAAGCCATTGATCCTATACATCTTGACTACTAGTTTAGCACTAGGGGCATTACTGGCACAAAATGATCATGAAGGAAAAGAAAGAGCCATCTATTACATCAGCTACACACTGATAGGGTATGAGTTGAACTACACATACATTGAATGTGCATGCCTCACTATTGTCTTTGCATCTCAAAAACTAAGACACTATATGCTCAGTCAACAAACACAACTGGTCGCCAAGATTGATCCACTGAAATATCTCCTAAGTCGAGCGGCATTAACAGGCCAGTTGGAAAAATGGGTCATGATACTAAGCGAGTATGACATATAATATGTCGAGCATAAGGCAATAAAAGGATAGGTAATAGCATATCAACTGGCGGATGCACCGATTCAAGTTACTCATCCACTAGTAGCTAATTTTCCTGATGAGTCCATTTTTCATGTGGAATCTGCGGTACCATGGAAGCTATATTTTGATGGGTCTCATACTGATCATGGCTCCAGTGCTGGAATCTTGTTTATCACACCATAGGGGGATTCAATCCCTAAGTCATACCAGATTTCCTTCCCTTGTACAAATACCATTGTCGAATATGAAGCACTAGTCACATGACTCAAGATGACAATTAAATGGAAAATTCAGACGTTGCTTGTATTTAGGGATTCCCAGCTTGTTATCAACCAAGTGAATGATGACTATGAAACAAAGGATGAGAAGTTACTTCCCTACAAGAGGATGGTGCATAGTTTCCTGACATACTTCCAATTGATTTCTTTTGAACAAATCCCCAGGGCACAAAATAAGGCAGCTAATGCAATTGCTACTATCAGTTCTCTCTTGGACATCCCTAAAATTGTGTCACAATTTGAGTTCTTAGTAGAACAGCTCTTGATACCAGCATATGATATCCTAGAATCAGAAATGGTTTGCGAACTTGTTGGTCCCAACTCTCCCTAGTATCAGGACATTTATGACTACCTAAAATCTCAAACCCTTCCACTAAACCTGTCCAATAACCAAAGGAAGTCCTTCATTAGAAAATCTACAAGGTATGCCATTTTTAGTGACACACTTTACCACCATAGTTTCAACGACACCCTCCTTAGATGTCTCGACACTGACGAAGCATGTACGACCTTATGCGAAGTACACAATGATATATGCAGGTCTCATTTGAGTGGTCCTAATCTATCTAAGAAAGTAACGAGACTTGGGTATTATTGGCCGACAATGGAAAAGGATGCAATTGAATATGTCAGGACTTGTCACAAATGTCAAATTCACAGTGATTTGGTCCATACTCCAGCACAAGAACTTCGGTCAATCACTTCTCCTTGGACCTTCGCTCAATGGGGACTCGACCTCGTGGGTAAGATTCATCCAACCTTATCCAACGGCCACAAATTCATTATTACTGCCACTGAGTATTTCATGAATTGGATTGAAGCCATCCCATTGACATATATTACCGACGAGCAAATATCTAAGTTCATCCTTAACTACATCATTTGCCGGTATGGCCTTCCGCAATCCATCATCACTAACAACGGACGTCCATTTAAAAACCAAGATGTACATGAGTTATGTGATTGATTTCATATCCAACACCACTTTTCATCTCTATACTACCCACAAGGAAACATCCAAGTTGAGGCGTCAAATAAAACTATTGTCAAAATCCTTAAAAAGACTGTCAATGATGTTGGCCACGACTGGCACATACAACTCAACCCTGCTCTATGGGCTTACCGAACTAGTATTCATACACCTATAGGAGCCACTCCATTTTCCCTAGTCTTCGGCACTAAAGCCATCTTACCTATTGAGGTCAAAATTCCTTCGCTACGAGTCTCCCTGAAGGGTCTAACTAATAAAGAGGAGTACCGACAATCACACTTGCACGAGCTAGAAATGCTGGAAGAAAGAAGACAAAACTCACTAAACCATCTCCAAGCATATCAGAACCACCTCTGTCGTAGCTACAATAAAAAGGTTATGGTTAGAAAGTTTGACATTGGTGACCTAGTTCTCATACAGAACCCCAAGAACCAAGCTGACAGAGAAAAGCCAGGAAAGTTTGAACCAAACTGGCTTTGTCCCTACATTATCATATGTTCTTTTCATTTCTGGAGCTTATCAACTAGCCACACCAGATGGAGAACAACTAACAGAGCCCATCAACAGTTTACATCTCCGAAGTTTCTACGCATAGCATCAGAGGATGGAGCTGAAAACCATAAAATACAAAAAAAAAATGGCAAAAAATTGTCACCTTGATAAAAACCTAGCAAATAGGCATCTTGGAAACACCAAAAAAATAAAAAAAGCCAAGAAAATAGTAAAGAGAAAAATGATTCGTTCAATAGTGAAAACCTAGCAAAAAGGAGCTTTGGACAAGTACCATGGTGAAAACCTGGCAAATAGGCGCCATGCATAATCAATAATTGCTCTGCCATCTACTGTCATTTTGTCTACCTTGGCTTAGGATGAAAGGTATTTCTGCTATTACTACGCAAATCGCCACCTCATCCTACCCTACCTATCATAGTGGATAAACGATTGACATCAAGTCTTGACGACTGCCCATCTAGTAAACCGGCAGCATCCCGTCCACATTCATTACAAATGGCTAAGTCTTGGACCTAACTAGGGGGAAAACGTTTATCATGAAACTTTAGTGGATATCGCACATGATCTTGGTAATTGGCGAAAAGTCCTGAAAAAAGACAAAAACATCGTAAAAAGTCTTGAAAAAAAAAAGACAAAAAGATTGGCAAAAAGTCCTAAAAAAGACAAAAACATTGGCAAAAAGTCCTGAAAAAAGACAAAAACATTGGCAAAAAGTCCTTAAAAAAATTTAAAAAAAGATAAAAACATCACAAAAAGTCCTGGAAAAAGACCTAAAAATCATAAAACGTCCTGAAGAAAATTACAAACAAAACATCAGACTGCTCGAAGAACACAAACGCAGTGTCATCTCTTGTCAAAGTCAGTCATGTCAATCAGTCTTTGTCATTGTCGAACTACATTGTCTTTGCACACTTGCTACATAGGAAAGACTCACATTTGAGTCCCTGAGACATTAGGTCAATTCTTTTAGGTTTGTCAAAATAAAATCATGACGCAATCTTTGGCCATCAAGGCAAATTCATTGGTTGTGTCGAACTACGAGGTCTCTGAGTGTATGATGTACGCAAGGCCATCTATTGATGAGCCCTCGAGGCCGCACTAGGTCAGTCCATTAGGGTTCATGACATCACACTGGCACACATATCAAAAAGTCTTCAAGACAACACAAATCTTTCCCAAATGAACGAAACTCATCAAGCATATTCTAGCAATCATGTACCACAACATGACAAAACTTGACACATATTATTATGACAATAGCGACATCTGGTCAACACAAGTCAAAATCAGTCAAAACAAGTAAAATCACTATAGCCTGTCAACACTATCAACCCTTGGTTAAGTCTTCAGATGTGTCATTCTAAATGATAACCTCTATCATTCATGCCTTAGGATATGTCTTTTCTAGGCATCGTCATTGTCATTCGACATTTTGAGTGATCCTCTTGACATCTAAAGATCACTCTTCATGACATTAGTATTCTTCAGATGTGTCCTTCTGAAGAACCAACTTTGTCATCTATGCCTTAGGATGTGTCCTTCCTAGGCATCGTCATCATTTTGAGGGACCCCTTACGACTATTAGGGATCAAATCCTCTCGACATCGGCATTATTCAGGATGTTTCCTTCCTGAATTCACCAATTCTCGACATTTTTCAAGATCATCAAAACTTTAAACATTTTGACATCTCGACATTATTAAACCAGACATCTTGACATTAGAAAAATGGATATCCAGATGCACTTGGCAAACACTTGACAATTATCTTTTGGTTTTTTATCATGTTATTATTTTTTCAGCAAGATCCCACTAAGCAGGATTTAGAGAAGCAGATACGTCTCATGATGATTGGCACGCATGAATACTAGTTTCTCAGTGAGTTCCTGATTTGGGGATTTAGAAAAAAAAATCACATATCATGGTAAGGGCTCTATTTTTTGTATTGCGTCATACCATACATCAAATGCGGTCGAAAATATCAAATGCATCGCATGTTCACACTTGCATCGCATGAACACAATTGCGTCGATCATAACAACGAGTGTGTTGCAATATAAAAATTTATCATGGATTTTAATGTTTATTAATTCAAATCATGGATTTTGTGTGACAAGTAAATAATCTTTTTCGGATTATTTACTAAAAAGAGTGAAAGTTAATAAAATGAAATCATTTTAAATATTTTCATTTATTTAAAATAATAGAAAAGTGAAATTAGTAATTAAATAATTAAAAATAATTATTTAATTTGGAAGATAAAACTGAATAATTAAATAAATTAATAAATTTATTTAATTGTGACAATTAGTGATATATCAAATAAATAAATGAAATTCATTTACTTAATAATCAGGAAGAATTAATGAAGAAAGGGAATTAAATAAATTAAGAAATTTATTTAATTAAGGGAGGACTTAGATAATTAATGACGTATTTAATAAATAAATAAAATTTATTTATTTAATAATCATGATGAATAAAAGGACATGAATTAATTAAATAATTATGAATTATTTAATCAGTAGTCAGATGTGGACCAAGGACATAATTAAATGTCGCAATTATGCTAGGATGAAAGTTGTAAAAATGAAGCTTGCAGGCCTAGGTCATTTTTAGGTGTCTACACTGGCCATTTCATGTCCAACAACTTCTATAATTTTTTGTTATGTTGGTTGTACCTTGTATCAGTTAGAAGCTTTGACTCTTTGAAAAATGTGTCCATCCTCATCTCTATTTCTATCATATTATCTATGTTAGGATTCAACATAGAATAATCAACAACACTCAACATCATCTTCGAATGAGGAAGCGGTTCTCCCAACTCTTGCTCCCATTTAGAAAACTCCTTTAATTCCTTGTCATTTAATATCTTGGGAATAACATGCCCTTCCATTTCTCTTAACATTCTCAATTTATTTTGGAGTTGCATTCTTAGCTTTACACGAAAAGTTGTAATTTCATTTACTAAATCAGTGGCCTTGAATAAATCATGAATGTTTGTGGAGCTTCAGGGTCTTCCTACTTTTGAGGCATCATTTCTTTCAATTTTCTTACCCTAGCACTCCACTTATTCGACTTAGTTTCGAATACTTTCTGAATCTACAAGTATTTCACATTTTCCTCATGAATATTTTTGTAATGCCCTGAATTTAACACTCTAAATATAGTTAAGGAAAAAACACAACTATCAAATTTTTCTCAATTACACTTGAAAAACTCACAAAACTACTACCAAGGAAGGCACTACAAGGAGGCATACAACATTTGACTAGCTATAGATTAATATATTTAGTTAGACAACTAGATTTCTTACACAATCCTAAGAGGGTTTTCGAATGGGGACATGGAAATTAAATCATCAAGACAAACTTAAATAGTTGGAACCAACACATTCATAGAATGAAGGCGCAATCAAGTCATAAGCTAAGAAAATACACTATATCAATATTAATCAAAGTAATAAACAAGAGAGAAAATCCTAGGGCCATACATAATTCCTCGGGGGCTCGTCTTTGATGACCTTGCCTACGTATATACTTCATAGAGGAATTATAGTTCAACACTAGACTTCAACCATCTCACACATGGTTGGATAGAAAGGGATTTTAATCCACTAGGTTAAAAAGATGACAACATCAATGTCAATCATAACATCAACTCACACAACAATGATAATGTTAATAATTTGAAGGAATACTCTTAAACAAATAGACCTCAGTTATAAATATTGGGCTAACATTAATAGAATACTTTCTAATTGTCACACAAGAAAGGCCAATAATAATGTATATCATCTAAGCTCAAGTCTCACAATAAATGGACAACATTTCAATCATATCCTCAATATTAGAAGTCTATATTGCAATAGTGGGAATCAATAGTTCAAGGTCAATATTATGACTAGACACACACATATAGGGTCTTCGAAGAGTTTAACTTAGAAAACAAGATGATGCACACAACCGTCATGTACAACTAGGTTGATTTTCCACAATTTAACTTAATTATGAACATGTACGATACAAGTAGAATAATCCAACACATTCTATAGTGAATTATGACTTAATGGAAACAACAATAAATGGATAATCCTATCGCATATTCCTTTGAAACAATAAAACAAAACAAAATAAGATGATTATCTAGATCATATAAATCAATTTATAATAATAAGTAAAAAACAAAATAAGATGATTATATAAATGAATTTATACAATTATATGTAGATTGCAGCCAAAAGAGAAGTGTTGAAACAATCATAACTTTTATGTTTCTTATCCAAAATTAAAACTTCAATATTTTCTAGAAAGGGGAAATAATGAAGAATAAAACCCATAAATCGTTTTGAAGAAAACTAAAACACAAGCGAGTAATTTTTTTCTGCAACACAACTCATTGAATAGTCTACTTAAATCATACAAAAATGTCTATTTTACTCCTTTTTCCAAATCACTAACATTTAATTAAATTTGTGTTTAATAATTTTGTAAGTTTGATAGTTGATCAAATGTAGCAAAAAGAACAAGGAAGTTACTGCAAAAATCATATGAACATCACAAACAACAAACTACAACAATTAAAAAAGGAGAAAAATAAAATAAAAATGCCTTATAAAATTTATCACAAACATTAAGCACCTATAAATTAATATATATTTTCTACTTTGATGGGTTCTCAACATGAAACTACTATAAATTTTCAACACAAGTTTCTATCATATTCCAACATCAAACTATTATGAAATTAGGTAGAAAATTTCATTTGGGAACAATCTCCAAACAAACCATTGTGAATCAAACATAATCTAGACCATTCAAATTGATGATCTTGTTTTCATCCACAAAAGTGAGAGATTGAAAAGCTATCAGATTCTTACCATGACAAATATTTTCATGATGACGTAAATTGTAACTTAGTGGTAGATAGGGCACTCAAACAAATGAATAAAAAAACATGGTAATCAAACAAATTTTTATGACAGTAAAATCTGAAATGAATAGGGAAAAGAAAGTTGTAAAAAATTGTTTCATATCCATTGGGTAATTAAAAATAAATAAAATGAAATAAAATTCCTCTATACTAACATCCCATAATACTTAGTGTGAAAAATGATGCATCTAAAAACACCATGCAAGTAGCTTAATTCTTCACTTGCAATTATTAGATGGACGATTACTTTTCATACTAGTAGATTATTTACATATTAAAAACAATACCCAATGAGAAAACAACCAAAAAATCATTGCAATAAATTATTATGGAAATCTAATTAGTAGTTTTGTATACATAAGGAACCAATTTTGGATAGAAGTTTAAAGGAACAGATATACTCCAAGCTGAAGTTGGTTGTTGGAAATTAGACTATCCAAACATGGTACCCTGGGAATATATTACTAGGATTATTCGGCAAGGTGGTCATTATTATTGTAATTCCCATTTATAATTACTGATTTCCTTTTTAGGCAAGTGTCCATTTAAAATATAATCTATAAAATAGTATCAATACAATTTCTATTTCTTTTTTTAGATTAACTACCATTAATGCAACAGATAAATTTTTTTGCTTGCACAACACCATGGATTGTCTGTTGATACAAAATACAGGTTTCTAATACTTGACTTCTATTTCATATTGAAAGGTGAACAAGAGGTAAGAAATGAATTCATCCAATTTCATTTCAAGGGCCAAAAACAATGAATTTACTCTTCTTATTTTTATTAATGCATAGTGAAAGCTCATTGATTGAGAATTCTATAGAAGTTAAAATACTATAGAGTAAAAGGGAGAATATATTTTTTCTTCCGCTAGTTACACAGAAACCAAAAAAAGGAGAAACAAAGGAAGAGAGTGGTGCCATGGCATGCAACAATTGAGATAAACGAATGTAGATGGAAAAGAACAATTTGAATATGGTAGGAAATATGTTATCTTTGGTTGAAATTCTATACAATAAATGAACACAACCATAGATAAAAGAAGACTAGTGCTTTCATTCACATAAAACATAATTATTTTATGACATAAAACTCAACACAATATGATTTACCTATGTACAAATTCAAAGTAACAAATAAAAATAATTGAAGTTAAATACATGTTATGGATTTAAAACATACAGTCCAAAGCCATCCATAAACATAATATGTATTTATTTTAAAGATACAATGGACATGAAGCCCTACCTGATAAAGCTAAGCTAGATGAAGGACTAAGAGATCATAAAGTAAAAGAAATAAGTGTCTGAATCACCACACCAACCTTTTATCTTTGGTATTTGATCAATAACTACTCTAAGATCTCCTTTTATTGGCAACCATGGACTAAAATATCTCTCCCTCTCTTATCTAAATTACTCCCTCTAACATTTCATAGAGATATTTCTTCCTTCCCTTCTTTATCACACCTATAAGCAAGTATGTCAGTTTGTTGGCTATGAAACATGGCATCTCTCCCCATGAAAAATAGGAGTTGTTAAGAAAATTACCATCAAAGGTATTCACCCAACCTTTTTAACTTGTTCAAACTCCTCCCCCAAACTGTTGCGATGGCTTGATATATATAAAAAAAAAATCCAAGGTCCTATGATTAGATACAAGTAATAATAGACTGAATGCTAAATGAATTCAACCAAAAATAATTTTCTTTTATCAAGTATGTTTCCTCTCTCTCTCTCACTCTCTTTTTTTTCTGGTGAGACATAGCGAGCAAAATCCTCATATGCATTCTCATTGAAGCTGAAGAGTCCACTCTACTACATTGGTTTAAGTGCAACTCTCAAAAGCGATGGAGTTCATGGATTCACCAATAATTACTAGATTCATTAGTGTGGTGGTTGTTATGGAACAGTGGAGAAGGTACTTCAAGTAACTCTCATGAAAGGTCCAGATTTAAGATTCAGATGACTCCCAAACATGTTTTTTTCAATGGAAGCCTCTATCATTCTTTTACTCATCTAAGTCATTTTTCCTAATACATTACACACAAATTTTGGCTGTCACCTCATTGAACGAAGGGTTCATCTTTTTTTAGTAACTCCAAACTAGTAGTCCCCTCCCCCACATTTACCTCTCCCTTTCATTTATTTAGTCACCCCTATATCATCAATGAAATCGTGTATAAACATTAATTTCTTTGCAATGAGAATAATGTGGCTAGCGTAAAATACGACAAGTTTCCCCAAGTGCTCTTTAAGTTTTTCTTTAATTTCCCATAGAGAAAGAGCCAAGCATATCTTTTGAGTGATCTCCTCAGAAGATATTATGGGCAACCAGTTTTTGACATAATGTGTCTCTAGGAATACGCTAGTCTGGCAATATGGAGGGGTTGGTGTATTCATTGAACCACGTCCTTATGTTCATCTGTATCATTTACTATATTGATACAATGTATCTACATCTGAGCATTTATTCCATATATCATATAATGTGGTTGGGTTAAAAAATTCAAGCATACAAACACACCTACTGTTGAAATGAACAAAGGACTCTTATGTTAGGAATGTTATTTCTTTATTCTTTTCCAAGTTATTTTGGAGAAGTTATGAATTGTTTGCTTTTAGATTTTAGCTTCTAGAATAATGCAGGGACAATGGTACTTTATTATTTTATAATATCCTTTGAAATTTTAACAATGCCAAAATCAATAATAATAATAATGTCACTCAACTAAATATACATTATAAATGTCATCAATTATTTATTTATTGAATCTTTTAAATAAGAATATTATATTTTGATCAACCAATAAACCTTAATGATATTGTTATTATTAAATCAACCCTTTTGGAGTTTAATAATAATATTATCATTTGATTAACAATTTAACTAAATAATATTGTAATTTACCCCACCAAAAGACTTACCAATAATAATGATATTTTTTTTATAAAATAAACTAATTTAATGCTAATAGTATTCTTATTTAACCAACACTTACACCTCTATATGTGTAAATATATATGTATACATATATTCAACAAAATTACTTTTATCCAAACATATATCCCTCTTTTAACCCAATGGGGTTGACACCCTCCTTCGCTTCCCATTTAAAATTTCAATTCATTTTCCTCAATTTGCAATTGCATAACACCTTTAGGTTAATGGCAATAAAACATATAGTAAGAAATGATATAGAATATTTTTTTCATGCACAATCACCTTATTTATCGCTCATAATACATCTAACTATCTATTTAGGTAAAGTATGTAGGAATTTAGGGTTGTATTAATCACAAGCAAGGCAAGGCCTTGCAATTTTGTAGGAATCCCACAAATTATTATCTTTATTTACAAATTTTATTACTCTATTTTTTTTCACATCATTAAAAATATCATTAGCAACTTCGATTGTCTCCATTTTTTCTTTCTTTGTGTTTTCTTTCTCTACTTGCACTTCCTACCTCAAGCTATGAATTCTCAGTGACAGGGTTTCTCTATCTTGTATTGACAAATATAAAGAACTTGTTGGAGAGGGAAAACATCTAGATGTATGGGAAGCAGAGGCAAGTACCTTCTTGTTATTATCCATCAGTTTATTGTACTTATCCAACATTTTTTATACTTAGCTTTCTTTGGTGTGTCTACACTCAACATGGCAACATGCATGTCAATTGTGTAGGTATAGTAGCTATCATTTCAGTAGCCCTTTTAACAACCACAACTCGAATATATTTCTCCATAGACTTTATCAATTAAAGCTTCCTAGTATTTGGTTCCATAGACCAAATAGCAAGTGTATGTATCTTAGGACTAAAGCATCAACCAAAAACATTGTTATCAAAGATATTCTTAGAGATGAAGGCATTTGGATCTTTCCTGATTGCATCTAATGCAATGGCTGATGTAACAATTCCCATCCAAACAATAGTAGAATCCCACTTCCTTTAACTAGGGATCTTGCACCCTGTGGTGACATAGCATCAATTTTCTACATTATTTTTCCTTCCTCCTTCTTAGCTTCATCTTGCAAAGAAGGGTCATCCTTTCCTTTTTCCTCTTCTATTCTCTTTTTTATATGAGATCCTTTCAAATGGATAAAAAAATATCTAAATTATTTTGTTTGAAAAAAAGCATCATCACACATGAAATTTTCACAAGCCTTTATCCTGACATCATCATCCTTGGCTTCATGATACTCCTATTTTATAATTTTTTTGGGATGAACATCAATATTCAAAGAATCTTCTTTAATAGGATATGGGAATATCTAATCTACTTCCTCCTCCACCAGGATGTATTGTAAAAATCCCTTAGGTGCATATCCTTCATCTCCTTGGTCTATTTTAGAATAAGTCACCAATGGGGTAATTGTAGGCTATTTGCATATCTCCCTAGCTTTCAATTCAATGCATTGAGTAGAAAATTGAGTTGGATGGCTCTTTATTTGTGCTTTTGGCCACCATGGCCCTTATTTCAACTTGCTTAACCTTTTCAAAGAAATTTTTTTCTTCAAAATATCCAAGCATCAATATTTCTTGAACAATTTTTTCTTGTACCTTAGAGTAAGGAATAACTTAGAAAGGATTTTCTTTTAACATATTCTCTTCAATGGCACAAATTTTTTTCCATGTACTTTTTCTATTTTCAACTTGTAGATCATAAGACAAGTTTCTAATCACATCCTCTTGATAGAGGAATTTCTCCTTGATAATCCTATGACTCTTCTCTCAATAGTAATAACCCCTTTAGGGTCACAAAACCTTATAATATCTTAATTCATTCTAATATTATTTAATATAGAGCCAAACCTATCAATTTGTTTCTTTGAAGTGCAAGTGAAATAGGAAAAACCATAGTAAGGGTTTACCATGGATGCCTTACTTAATTTTCTAAAATGTTCCTTATCCATGACAACAAGCTACCACATTATCTCCATGAAGGCTTGTTATTCTAACATATATATTGGAAACTTGTGGGGTGGCACCGAGGATCCATAAATTTTGATTACAATATTGTCATATTGGAGGTACCAATCCCCCAATTGAATTTCTATGTAGTGCTCTCCTAATACTCTATAGGTCTCAATATTTCTTTCACATCTTTTGAGATTCTATAAATGAGCTTTAGGCCCAACTACTCCAATACAAAAAAATAGAAAATAATGCAAAACATAGCATAATCAGATTAAGCATAGTGCACATCCTAGATATAGATTCATATTTGCATAGGCAACTCATTATCCATGTTATCCCCTTCTCTCAATTTCATCAATTTTCTAAACACCATTCTCCCTTTCCATGACAACATATGCATCAACAATTAATAGTGTCTGCATGACAATGGAGGGATTGTATCTTTCAACTTAATCAAATCCTCATGAAACTATTTAGCAATATAGGAAATGATTGAAATTTTAAAAAATTACTTGGGTTCTATTTCAAATCTAGTAAATTCTGGTTAATCCCTTGTATTGGGCTTAGGGTTATGTTTCTCATTGATGTTTTAGGATTTGTGTTGATAAAACCCTTATGAATTAACCTTGATTCTGATGCCTTTGGAAACCTTTATATTTCATTTTTTACCTTTAGAAGTAGCTTCCTGATGGTTTAAGTTTCACCCTATGTAATCAAGTTCATTCCTTTATCGGCCCCTTGATCCTAGTGGTTTTGGTCGTTGTCCATGGTCGTATTAAAATTATTACTTCATTTAAAATGGGATTGATGTCTTTAAACATACTTTTTCTAAGTCTAAGATTAGGTTTTAATATATTTTCCTAAGGTTTTAACCTTTAACCTTATGTCCCCAACCATCATATGCCTAGTAAGTATCCCTCTGTTAAGACTAACATTTTTTACATGTGCAGATATTAAGTTATACACTAACTATTCGATCATCATGAGTAGATCATCGCCATTCCTCACATTCCTACTATATTTAATTTCCTATTATTTTATTCTCATGGGCTAGTGGGTGTAAGCCGTGTGTCTTGTGCATTGGCAGGTCTCGTCCCTTTGATAAAGATTGCAAGCAGTATTACATTGAAATCAACGGTGATTGTTGCATGACTTGATTCCAACTTGACAGTTCTCTGCCACCTTGCTTGATCCCATTTTTCATTAAAATAATCACACAAGCTGATGGGCAGTTCACAGGTTTCATATCCAACAGTGGGCTCAATATTTCCAAGTAATAATCAAGTGGATCTTTGAAGAGAATCAATGACCAATACCATGTGGCATGTCTTCATCAAGACCTTTCCCCACTACCCCATTTGTTCTTAGTCTTGCAAAGAAGTAATGCCATGGGCTAGTGGGCTATGGACGTATGTCCCAGGGTTGGGAAGCCCAGCAAGCCAAGAAGTAGAGTAAGAATTTTTCTAAATGTAAATGAATGGTTGATGGCAGGTGACATGGGTTAATCCTAACCACCCCCCACTATCCTATGATGGGCCTACTCACACCATTTTCTTCTCAGCAAGGAAGTGGGTGATGGCCACATGGAGAAATCTTAAATGTTGAAAGACATCAGTAAGGGCCAAATATTGATAAATTTGGTTGAGAGAACATATGGGCTAAACTGGTGCAATTTTTTTATATTTTCTTCTGACATGTACTCAGGATTTGGGGATCAATTTTGATTAAGGTCATCAATTTTATGAGGTGATGGTACATGCAGGAAGGTAAAATTTCAGTAAGGTAGGGTACCAGTTGATCTTTTGAGATTAAATCATGATCACTCCCCATTGTTCTATTGATATGAGTTGCAAGTGGATTCATTCCCATGGACAGGCTAGTAAACATGGCATGACAAGCTTTCTTTAATGCAAAGTAGGTGATTAAGTGTGCATACAGGGTGGATATAAATCCACATGAAATTTTATGATTATACAAAGGTAACAGGCACATGTAGTTGATTTTTTCACAATCAATTACCCTGATTTTATTTATCTATCAGCTTATCTTAATAGATGATCAACGATTGAGATTCAAAAATCAAGTGGTCGATTGTCAGCTTGCTCATGCAAGCCTTCTTCTAGCATTAATGCTTGGCATGCTCAAGTTTGTTAATAAATGGGAGTTGATAGCCTCTTTTTTCTCAATTACAATCATAAGCTAAGAAATTCTAAGTTCATGAAAAGGATGTAGTGAAGTTTTTGCAAACGTATTATGGAAAGATTTTCCTAGGTAAGTAGAAGTGCATATTTGTTTTATTGAAAAATATTTCTAAGTTTGTTTGTAAGTTCTAAAATGTCACGGTGGTGAGAGTTTTATATTTTTAAATATTTTTTTTAGGTTGATAAGAATTGTGAGGATTTGAGTGTTTTTATTCTAAAAAATATTTTTAGGGAGAAACCACTGAAGGGTTTGTCTGCAATTGTGAAGTCTTATTGTTCCCATATATTTCTTGTTGAAAATGAGTATACCCAATATGTATGCTAGCCTAGTTAGAAGGTCTATGAGGCTTAGTATTTTGAAGTCCTTGGTTGATGCTCCTAACATTGAAATTGAGGTACCAAGAACTCCTAAAACACCAAAGGAGAAGAAGAAATCCCATGGAAGGGCTATGAAGGGTGTTTTCAAGAGCACCTATAACTTGAGATGTTTGATGGTTTCAAAAGAATTGGTTAAGTTTAGAAAGAAATAAATATATTAAGCCTGTCAGAGAAGCAAAGAAAAGGAACAAGTATCACAAGGCTTATCTGAGGAGGCATAGCTCTCCCATAGATTTTCTAACAGCCCTTCGGATGGTGGAGGTGATAGTTATCCAAATTATCATTGTTACTTTCTCACTCTAGTACCACACAAGAATTATAATGAAGGAGTAGTCGCTTCTCTGATTTCAACATGAATGTAGAGTGAACAAGCATACTCTGATGCTAACAAATTAGAGTAGCATCCTAGCTCCAATTTTTTGTTTAGCAACATTATTTCCACTGCATTAGGATCATCCTCTTTAGTATGAATATGTTTTTTTTATGTTGACTAGGAAATATTTTGGCTGGTGTTAAGGAGAGATGTTTGACTCCATTCCTTAAATGGAAAATATTCCTTTTCTAATTAGTATATAAGTTTTTAACTTGAGTACTAATGGAGAATATTCCTTGGTCAAAATTGACAAGGGATTTTGGAGTTGTTGCAATAACAAATGATGCCTTTTGGAAGGGTAGCTCATTTTTTTCAATGAACTATGTGGAATTTTGTCTTCCCCTATTATGTAATGATTAAGTTTAACTATCTGGGGAATCTTTAAAATTAAGTTGAAATTAGCTATCAAATGCAAAAAAAAATTGGCCTAATGCTTGTTGCTCCCATATCTCTCTAAATGGGATTTCAGGTCCAGTTACAAAGGGGGTTGGGTAGTGAGTTGTTCTGGGATTTTTCACATAGGGACTGTAAAGGTTACTTAATATTTTAGTGATAATTCTTAGGTTCGAGTCAATCAATACACATATGTAATCTTAATGGTAATACTGGCAATATAGAATAGTAATAGTGCAAGTTCAACACAATTTTACTCCTATATGTACTAGTTTTATAGATTATGAATAATATAATCAAGGTTGTCTTATTTTTCTCTATCAATTTCAGATGGATTTGTGGTTCTATTTGTGTTTATTAATTCAAATAATTAATGTAAATGCTTGAATATGGCTATGAATTTATATTAGACTTAGTGCTAGGATGTTATTGAGAAGTAAATGCTAGAACACAATGTTGAAATACTATAATGCGACATTTCAAAGCTTCATATAATATCATGTGTGAAAATTACTATCAAGTTATATGGGTGTTGGTATTGACTCCATTCCAAAAATTAGGCACTGAACTAAGTTAGGTAGTTATGTTGCATTGTGTTGATTAACTCTGCCACTACCCATTCATTTAATCAAATTTTATAAAATGACTTACAAAGCTACGAGGTTTTACAATTCACATACCCTAAAAGTGCACTATGCTCAAGAAACAACCAATTTATTTTGAAATGTTTTACTAGCTAAGCCTCTATATGAGAATCATTTGTGTATATTGTCGTGTTATTGATACAAATGAAACAAGAATATTATTATGAGAACATTTATAGGATTTCCCTCCTGGGCCTCAAAATACTTAATTATGTGTTGTCCAATCCATACCCTTGTCGATTATTAAATTAGAGTAGATTCATAGGTTAGTGGTAAGATTAAGCTTGGTTAAAAAAATAACCAACAAAAATGTCAACTTTGTTGGGGAGTAACTAGAGAAAACCCTGATAGAAGATCAACTTTCCTTAAATGACTCCTAGAAATTCTAAAATAATGGGGAGCTAGAGATTGAAAATTTTCTAGGAATACATTTAGAATCTGGGTAAATAATGGTTATATTTTATTTTTTGAAAAATTTACTTTCTAAGTCTATCCTTGGTGTCAATGGGTTAATTTTCAGAATTTTTTTATGAGTTTGTTAGGTTTCTTTTGTCCCTTGTAAATTTTGATTCAAGATTTACCATGCTTCTATTGATATTGGCATAAAAGTTCTCACTAAGTGTGGGTGGCGACTTTGAGATATCTTCACCAATATCCATTATTTAAAGAAATCTATTATGATGAAATGAAGATTGTTGAGAAAAGATAAGGTAGAATTGAGTTCACATGATGAAGTACCTTGAGGAAAAGCTAGAGAGAAAATGTTCATATGCAACCATAATAGTGGGGTATGTGTAGGATCATAATGGAAAAAATAGGCCCTTAAGTGGTAAAAAATTAAGAAAAATTAGAGTTAGGCAACTTGACATAAAAAAATGAACAAGTTATCTATATTATTTCAAAAATATGTAAGAATAGAATCTATAGTAAGTTGAATGTAGTTTCTTAACTACTGGGTTTATTTAAAAAAAAAAATCTATTTGATGAAAATTTGAAATTTCAATGTAGTAGTACTTAAATTTCATAGAAAAATAAGTAGGTTTCTATCTGACCACCCTAACCACAATAAAATGATAATATTTTTTTATAATATTTTAGATATAATTAGAGGAATCATGTCTCTATGTGATGCATATTTTTTTGTAATTTTTTTCCAAGTAAATAATTAATTATGAATGTTTTATTACAACTTTTAAAAAATATAAAAACTCATATGTCTGACCACCTTAACTTGGTCAAAATGTCATGAAATTCTTTTCCTTTTTTTTAATCCTATAGTATACAAAGCATAGAATGTGACACATGTTTTGGATTAAAAAAATGTGATACCATTTTAAACATATAGATGTTTTGCAATCAACGTATCAATGAAGACTTTAGTTGTAATTCAAATAGAAAATGAATAATTATTATTTATTAAATTCAAAGTAAAGAATAATTTATATTGGTGGAAAGCTGAGAATCTCCTTTCAAACCCCTTTTCGTTTCATCAATTTTGGGTAAAAATAAAGTTGTCAGCCACATACCCTACACATACCCATGATCATATCGCAACTTTTTGGCCCATCATGATCCTACACATACCCAGTGGGGAAAATTCATAGCAAAATTAATCTTTGAAGAAACCTTCATTCTATTGAAGCTCATTCCTCTATAAAAACAAATGCGGTGACTCTATGCAAATAATTAGAAGAAATTGTGATGATAGCTTCAAAATTGCAAAAGTTTTCTAGTCAGAAATTTTTTTTAGGGCGATTATGATCATATTCAAATATTTTCCCATGTTTTGGTTTTCATAAAGTTTAAATTTATATGAAAGGCATGTTGAATGATCTAGAAGAATTTTTTTTTCCCTATCAAGTGAATTGAGCAGTAGTAAAGGGAAAGGTGGTAGTAATTTTACATATTTCAAAGGTACAATTTGTTATATATGTATTGGGTTGAAGAAGTATGCTTATTTTTGAAATATGCATCTTAGAAACCTTTAAAGCATGAATGTGTGAGCTATACATTTTAAAATCATGATTAAATTAAGGAATGAGGCAGTAGAAAATCAACTTTGCAGTTGATATCTAAGGATTGAATAGGGATACAAGAGAAATGTATCATTCAACCTATATCTCCTTGTGGAACATCAAGCAAAAACATGTAGGGAATGAAACCTTTATTATTCCATCAAAGGAAATTCTTTATTGAAAGATATAAGTTGTTGAGTTTTAATGGTATTCAAGGTTTCCCTCAGAAGATTCCCATGATATTGGGACACAATTTTGAGTCAACTTCTAAACATTTAAATGCATTCATGGATTTGATGGGAGATTTTGAGGTAGATAATGAGGATGTTGTCATGAAGCTTTTTGGTAAGTCATTAAAAGAAGATGCTAGAGACTAGTTCTCATATTTACTAGTATGTTTTGTAGCTTCATGGAATGACTTCATGATATCATTTGTGGAATAGTTTGGTGAAAGGGTTAGTCCAAGCATGATAAGAAAAATATTTATGGAAATCCAAAAGGAAGAGGGGGAGTTGGTTCCTACCTTCAATCTCAGATTTGTAAAGGTAGTGGGGAATGTTCTTGAAAACATGAGACCAAGTGATACAAAATTTTTAGTTGTGTATCTAGGTGCATTTGAGAATGAGATGAGTTATTTGATAAGGGATAAGGAACCCACAACATTGCATCAGGTATGTCATATTTCTATGGATATTAAAAACAACTCAAAATATTCAATGATGAAAGGATGCATGGCTGCAAGTGTTGGATATCCTAGTACACCTCATGTAGATAGAATTCATGGATCAAACAATAGAAATGATTTCCAAGATAATAGTGCTTCTTCTATTAAATCATTCCATGATACAAAAAATAGTGAACTCCTAGTTGAACATCAACAAAATTTGAGCAATGTTGATCAGATGTCATTTGCTCAAAGACTATCTCTAGCATGAAAAGACACATGGAAGAAACACCATATGAATTGTTAACAAGATTTTTGGATTCCTTGATAGAAATCCATAAAGGATTAAGACCTAAAGGCTTATTATGCATTGATTTATTCTATGAAATTTATGAGTCAGGGTTTAGTATCTTTCCTAGAGAATTGAAGCTTTGATATTTTGATCAGATAATTGGTTGGATCATAATTGTTGAGGAGGCTAAGTGTGACTATATACAAAGACTCAAGTCTCAAAGTGATAGTAGTGCTCACCCTACTGTCAGGGATCAAAGATCAATCCAACTAATGGATAAGGATGTTTTAGAGGATGAATATCTATCTAGTAGTGCAGATAATGATATTGTTATACTTGCAAGTGCTGCTGGTGTACCTTTGAAGGTTGATAATCAGGCTAGTGAAAGTGAAAATTTTGAGGAATGTGGATCTTTTTGTGTGAATGACCTAAAGGAATTATTCTTGCTTGAACGATGTAGCAATATCAATACTCATGAGGTTTTTCACTCACTTACGAATGTACAAAATTCATGTAGACTCTTGCAATGCAATTTAGTTGCATTAGAATTGGAATGTCCAAACAATATGATTAATGATGAATTTAAAAATAAGAATGTCTATATTCAGCACCCTGAGCCTAAACTTAGTGTTAGAAATAATGGAGTTAATGATGCCATCCAACATGGTCATGTTCTTAATTACTCATGTGAAAAAGAAATGGAGAGTGTAGAATTTATAGTAGAGATGGACATGATTTTTTTAACAAGGAGTTTGTTGAAGAAAAAGGATGAAGAAACTTTCCCAACTACTAGTAAGATATGTTCAAGGTATAACGATTCTTGCACATGGGAATCAATTGACCTATTAATCAATGTTGCACTTAACAACTTTTCTACTATTCACATCATTCCTAAGTTATTTGATCCATCCTTTGAAGCATTTTGTTTTAGGCAAAGAAATGATTGGAAGAGAGAATTAAATTATGTTAATGAACCTGAAACAAAGGTATTTTTGTTGCTTGGGATAGTATGGATAATTCTTTCTATGGGGATGGCCCTGATCTAAATAAGAACAAGAATGCTACCGGTTCTGATGAGTCAATTTTTCAAGGAAGTGGAGCATATTGCAATATAACTAGAAACTTCAAAGGATTCTTGTGTGTGAGCATTTCATATTCATAACAAAAAGTGAATATGTGTCCCTCGATGGGAGTCCTAAAAAAAGTGTGTATTGAGGGTTTTGAATTTGATGATCAAATTGAGTTCAGTATTAGCCCTTATGGAGATAGTGATAAGGTGCATTATGAGTATTTATTTTTCCGATCAAATTGAAGGAGCATTTCATGGGATATGGCTATGAATTAAGTCAAATAGAATGCTACACTAATCATGGTTTCCAATTGACACCTGATCATAGTTTTGAGTTGGACATGGATGATAATGATATTGATAAATTCAAAAAATGTCCATAATGGTCAATCACAATGAATACAATAGTATTAGTTGTTGGGAAATTCTTTGTAACTTTTCCAAATTTGATCTAGTACAAACAATTGAGAATAGGGTTTTTAACATAGGTAAGGAGTAGGCTCAATTTTTGGTGGCCTGGGTCACCAATTTGAAGCCAAATCTTATGAATTGTAGGAGGTAGGCTTGAGGTTTGCACATTAGAAAAGGATTCTATGAAAACTTTAAGTTGTACCACTTTGTACAATGTTGTAAATTTTATACATATCTCGATAGTTTTGGTTTGATTTTCTTGCCTAGTCTGGGCAGGTCTTGGTTTTGAACTATTATTCTTGGTTTGCTTCAACATAAGATTACTGGATCTCACCATGCCTACGAGAGGCATGTGTCCCCAATAAGAGCCACTAATGGGACTTTTTAAAAAATGCTTGGGTTCAATTTCCAATACTGTAAATTTTGGTTAATCCCTTGTCTTGGGGCTTAGGGTTATGTTTCTCATTGATGTTTTAGGGATTGTGTTGATAAAACCCTTCCACATTAACCTTGAGTCTGAGGCCTTTTGAAAACATTATGTTTCATTCTTTACCTTCTAAAGTAGCTTCCTGATGGTTTAAGTTGTGACCTATGTTATCAAGTGTATTCCTTTATCAGACCCTTGATTCTAGTTGTTTTGCTCGATGTCCCTAGTCATATTAAAATTATTACTTGATTTAAATAGGTATTCATGCCTTTAAAAATACTCTATATAGGTCTAAGATAAGGTTTCAATATATTCAAGGTTTTAACTTTAAACGTTATGTCCCTGACCATCATCAGCCTACTAAGTGGCCCTCTTTTAAGACTAACATTTTTTGCATGTGTAGATATTAAGTTCTACATTGATCATTTGATCATCACAAGTAGATCCTTGTTGTTCCCCACATGCCCACTATATTTCATTTCCTATTATTTAATTCTCATGAGCTAGCAAGTGTAAGCCTTGTGTCTTGTGCATTGGTGGGGAAGATCCCTTTGATAAAGATTGCGGGTGGTATTGCAATGAAATCAATTGTGGTCGTTGGATAACATGGCTCCATCTTGACCACACCCTGCCACCCCAATCATTCTCATTTTCCATTAAAATAGTCACATGGGATGATGGGTGATTGTTACATGTAATATCCAATAGTTGGCCCAGTATTTCCAAGGGTTCAACAATTGGATCTTTGAAGAGTATCAATGGATGATACCATGTGATGTGTCTTCATCAAGACCATTCCTTGCTAGCCCATTTGTTCCAAGTCTTGCAAAGAAGTAATTTCATGGGCTACCAAGCTATGCACATGTGTCCCAGGGTTGGGGATGTCACTGAGCAAAGAAGTGGAATAAGAATTCTTCTAAATAAAAATTGACGGTTGATGACGAGTGGCATGGGTTAACCTTGACCACTCCCCACTATCTCATGAGGAGATTACTCACACCTTTTACTTCTCATCGGGGTAGCACGTGACAACCACATGGAGTAATCTCAAAGGCTAGTGAGACATTAGTAAGGGTTGAATACTAAAAATTTTAGAGGAGAGATCATATGGACTAAAATGGTGCCATTTTTTAATATTTTCTTTTGACACGTGCTCAAGATTTGGTGATCACTTTCGATTAAGGATGTCAATTTTTTTAGGTGATGGTACACATAGGAATGCGACATTGAAATAAGGTAGGGTAAGGGCTGATGGTTTGAGATTAAACCATGATCGCTCCCCTCTATTCTATTGATATGAGTTGCAAGTGGATTAATTCCCACAGGTGAGAGAGTAAGCCTGACCAGACAAGATTTCTTTGATGCAAAGTAGGTGATTAAGTGTGTAGACTAGGTGGATCTAAATCCACATTAGTTTTTATGATTGGAGAAAAGTAATGAAAACATGGAGTTTATTTTTCCACAATCAATTACCTTGTTATTAATTATCTGCCAACTTATCTTAATGGATGATCAATGACTGAGATTGAAAAATCAAGTAGTTGATTGTTAGCTCACTCATGCAAGCCTTCTTATGGAATTAATGCTTGACATTATCAAGTTTCTTGATAAAATGGGAATTGATAGCCTTTGGTTTTTCATAATTGAAATCAAAAGCTAAGAAATTTTAAGTTCATGAAAAGGAAGGTGTAATTTTTTTGCAGAAGTATTGTGGAATGTTTCTCCTAGGTAAGTAAAGGCTCATTTTTTTTATTGAAAACTATGTCCAAGTTAGTTTGTAAGTTCGAAAATCCTGGGGTGGTGAGAGTTTTATATTCTGAAATGTTTTTTTTTAGGTTGATAAGAATTGTAAGGATTTGAGTGTTTTTATTCTACAAGATCCTTTTAGGGAGAAACCAATGAAGCGTTTATCTATAATTTTGAACTCTTATTCTTCCCATATTGTTCTTGTTGAAAATGAGTAAACCCAGTATGTCTACTAGTCCAGTTAGAAGGTCTAAGAGACTTAATCTTTTGGAGTCCCTAGATGATGCTCCTAAGACTAAAATTGAGGTACCAAGAGCTCCCAAAACACCAAAGGAGAAGAAGAAATCCCATGGAAAGGCTATGGCGGGTCGTGTCAAGAGCACCTATAACTTGAGAAGCCAGATGATTTTAGAAAAAATGGTCAAGTTTGGAAAGAAAAAATCTATTAAGCCCGTGAGAGAAGGAAATGAAAGGAAAAAGTATCACAAGGCTTATCTAAGGAGGAATAGCTCTCCCATAGAGGTTTTTGAAAACCCTTCAGGTGGTGAAGGTGATATTGATCTAGAGTATGGTTGTTACCTACTTACTCTAGTACCACATGAGGATTCTAATGAATGAGGAGTAGTAACTTGTCTAGTTTCAACACGAACATGTCTAGAGTAGACGAGCATACTCTAATGCTGACAAATTAGAGTAGTGTCTTAGCTCAATTTTTGTTTTCGATAACACCATTACGACTACGTCAGGATCATCCTATTTAGTATTGTAGAGAAGGGGTATTTGATACTCATAAGTTCTCTTCATTTAGAGAGAATCACGAGGAAAACTACTCTAAACTACCTCAAGGAACAATGACGCAAATTCTAGAATAAAAAAGAGTAGGTCACAAAGGTTTTATGGACAAATTGACAAGATCTCAATTAAAGGATGACAACACGGAATACATATGAAAACACTAGAATCTCAGAGCCATGCTAGCATCTCGTACGAACCAAAGAGTGAATTTATCACATAAAATAGCTAAATGACTAGTTCTACTTCGATTGTTAAAATTCTTAAAATGCAAGAAAGTAGTAGAATATAACAAAACTAAAATAAAGAAGTATAAATGATAGAGATAAGGAGAAGAAGGAAAGAAGATGCTCACAACCACACAAGTGATGAAGTCTCTAGCAAGCAAATTTCTTTGAAACCTGCATGCATGATATCAGGAAAAATTGTTGGGGTTTTATAGGGGTTTTCCTTAGTCAAACCACCGCTTTAGTGTTCCCACCTCCATAGCTAGGAAAAAAGATAGAGAGAGAGAGAGAGAAGTGAAAAAGGTGTGTGGAGAAAGAAAAACCTGGTTTAGAAGTAGAACACACACCACCAAGTACAAGTGATAAAAGAAATCCCCACTCAAGGAGGATAACTCGTATCACAAAGTATGAGATGCAATTAGAAGAGGAAGTGACAAATCCCAAGATGCTCAAAGGTGCAAGAAAGGATTAGGAAGCCAAGGAGGAAAATAAAGAAAGCTACAAGAGCCAAAAGTGTTGTAGAGGATGCTATGAGAATGCAAGAATGTTGTAAAAGATTGAGATCTTAAGGCTAATGTGACAAGTAAGGAGAGTTGTACAAGCAAGAGCAAGATAGGAGAAACAGAGGATAAGTAAGGAGTGAAGATAAAAGTAGAAGAGAAGAAGCTAGAAGAACTTAGAAGACCAAAGGGATTGAAAAGACTACTTTTAAGGAAGGAAAGGAAGCTTTCCAAGATGTTTTAGGGCATCCTCGATTGTTACCACTAACCAAAGGAGGTGAATAGTGGAAAAATGCACGAAAATGGTAGTTTGAATGTTGAAATGTTGTAGGACTCTAGCACGATACACAAACATCTATGCAACATGCTAGTGTCTTAGTATGTCATGCTATAAAACAACACAAATGGGAAAAGTGCAAGGTTTGATGCAAAGGTGATGTGTGAAAGGAAAGTTGTTGAAATGGGGTTCTGGAGCATCTTGAGAAGGAAAATCGTTGGTTCATAGGCTAAAATGAGCTGACACAAGATGCTTATGGAGTGGACACTAAAGCGAATACAAAAATGTATGTGAAATTGTGAGGGGTGAAATTTTATGACCATACAAGTATGAATATGGTTTTTTATTTTTTTCATGTTCACTAGGAAATCTATTGGTTCATGTGGAGAGATGTTGGACTCTATTCGTTTGATGGAAAATATGCATTTTCCAATTTTTATATAAGTTTTTTCCTTGCACTTACTGTGAAGCATTTTTTCCTTCATCATGTTTATTTTTGGCTTGTATAATTTTTTTAGCTTTGGATGTTCTGACGCTTGAGTAAAGTTATTGGAAAGGTGTGCAATATGACACGTCATGTCTGCATAGCTTTTATTCTTCTCCTTCCTTTCGTGTGAGAGTTGGGACACATGTCAACTCATCAAATATTTTCTCAAGGAGCTATATTCATGAGCTTGAGAGTTTATGCCAGTTCAACACATCATCTATTTGTTGTGGGTAGATTGTGCTTCTTATGAAGCCATATATTCTAGGAGTTTGTAAGAGCTTGATAGCCTTTTTATTTTCTTGGTTGTTAGGATGGAAGCTTTGATTCAGTGCCATTAGATGATGTGATTGGTCAACTAGACCTTTTTCCAAGATGTTTTCTAGGATTTGATCATTTACAGACAACTATCTTTGCTAAATATCTAAAAAGAATTAATGCAGGAGTTGAGAATTGATGAGAAAATATTGTTGTGACCTAACAAAATATCTATGATTATATCATGTACTATCAAATGTCAACATCTGGCAATAATTACTTCCATGTTGTGGTGGAATTTTCTTCTTTGTACAACTATAAATGAGAGGTGACAATAGAGAAAAGGGTTGGATTCCAAGTTTCAGTTTCCTTTGCTGAGGAAAATTTTCTTTAGTTTTCTTAGGTTATAGAACTATTTTCAAAAGTAAAAGTTGTAGAACTATTTTTTTTCTAGCATGTTATATCTTCTAAAGCTCAAACTATTGTCAGATTAACATTTTCCGTCTATTTTGAGGTTTATTTGATATTTAAAGAACAAATTATTAAGAAGTAATCTTTGAGACTATGCATGTATGGCCTTTATCAAGCTTTATTTCTTTATGCTTTTGTTCTGAATGAAACACTATGTCAAGGTGAATTTGAATAGTTTAAGTGGGTGATTTTCATGTTGTATTCTTGTATGGTAGAATAATAACTTGTGAAAACTAGATTATATCAATGGACTTCTCTATTTTTTTGAATGATTGTTTTGTTATATTGAGTTGTATTAGGAGAGAGAGTTTATGCAATTTCTGAATGTTTTTTTGTTAACCTTGGAAATCATTACGTTTGATCAAACCTTAATGAACACTACCCCTAGAAACATTTGAAAGTCTACATTATGCTTGTTGTTATCCTTTGTTGTTCATTTTCTTTGCAACAATGAAGGGTTGTGGAATTCTATGTCTAGTTATATCACTCATAGGAAAGATTGGGTTTGAAATGTTGTAAAATATTTGGTGCATCACCATTTTTGTGTTTCATGTTTACATTTCCTTCTACCCTTTTCTCTAAAACCAAAAGAAGATTTGAATTTCTATAAAAATATTGGAGGTATTCAATGAGGCCCAAATCAGTCCCCCACTCATTGAATTTCCCATAAGGTTGTCAAAGAGGCACAAGCTTTGATGATCAACAGTTCATTTTCTAGCATGCCTGGTGGGACACAAAGTTCTCTTCATGCCTAAATAGAAGTCAAAAATATTTCTTAAATCAAGCTAAGGAAATAACCTAGAAGGTTCATTCCCAAAGTCTAGACAAGAGCATCTTCAAGAGACCATTTCTAGTACTCCCAATTACATGCCTTGGTACCTAGAAGAAGAAGACTTATAGGTTATATGTCACCTCTAAGGAACAATAGATTGAGAAGTAAGAGCCTAATATCCAGAGCCTTATCTACCCCACCTAGAGGCTCAACCTTCAAAATTAGAATACTTTTATACCTGATTCATAGGAATCTTTTGTCTATGGCTCATGTACCTGCCCTTGTTCCTAGAAATTTTGTAACTTGGGATAGTGGTAGTCCACTACAACCACCTACACCTCCAAATATATGGCCTACCATACCTGCTAATGCCCTTAAGGCTATTCCAAAAAAAATTTGGAGAAGATTTCAAAACACCCTTTGAATATGTTCAAGATATAGCAAAGGTATGTAGGGTACATAACATATAGGAGGAAAACATTCCTTTGAGGTTGTTAGTTGCCTCTTTTAAAGGAAAGTCCCAAGATTGGTATCAATCTTTGGCCTCAGGTTCTATCATCTCCTAGGATCAGCTTGGAGAAGGGTTGTTCAAATGCTTCTTAGAGAAAGGATATATTTCTTTGTTACTAAAATAAATAATCACCACCAAGAGAGCTCTGCAAGAGGCAATGAGTGATTTCAACACCAGGTTCCACAAGACCTAGCAAAGGATCCCTATAACTACTCGACCGCTAGCTGTGATGGTGTTGATGTTCTATCTGAAGTCTCTCAATTTGGCCATCATAGTAATCATAACATCCATAGGAGAGGATATCTTTCTTGATGCATATGAGTTGGTTGTGTGCTTGGAAAATAGTTTGATCAATGTTGTGAAGCTTTCACTACAACCTCTAATGCTTGTATTTATAGAAATCTTCGGTGGTCCTCAGGAAGAAGTTATTCCAAACTCTTCTGCTACACAACTAATGTCTACTATGTTGCAATCTATGTATGTGTACCTTGCCTCCTAGACAGGCACATTAGGCTCTTGCTGTATTGCAGCAAATATACATGACATATGTTCAAATATATTCAACAAGCAACACCTATGAAGAAGACCATGCAAGCCTATGGTGGAGGAAAGCCATATTATTAGTAGAATACATACTCAGGATCCTCTAAAGGAGGATTTCAATAGACGACATCCACAAACTAGATAGTCCTGGTGATCATTCCACCATAAACAGTCAAAGATAACCAAAGTAAAGAGTTAATTCCATGCCAGAACAATTTGATGGAAGATGAGAATGTATAGTGCTTCCCATGCAGTGATAGTCATATACCCCAAAATTGTTCAAGGGGGAATATGCAACAAAAGATAATAGAGTAAAGAAGCAAAGGTGGGCTCCTGAATGCAGAAAAATATGAGTCCTAAATAGAAAATTCATATTTTAGAGTGCAAATCCAAGGAATGTCCTTGGAGCAAGGGTTAGATATTGCACCCAACCAAACACTATTTTCATGGATGGAAGAAGAAGACATGGTGTTCGTGAATGAAGCTCTAATGATTAGTGCCCCATGAGTACAATCAGATTATAACACAAAATCCAAAAGAAGGCTCACAAGAGAATATGTGCAACAAGCTCTACCACATCGCCAACCATGTCAAACACCACTGCAAGAAAAGTATGCTCCCTTTCCCATCATCTGACCTACTCCACAATTGCATAATCAATCATTGCTTGAGAAGGAGATCAAAAAGGCACCAAGTGTAGTCATGACAAAATGTTTTCTTCTAAAAACAAGAGAAATACCACTATCCAAGACCAAAACCCAACCAATCAGAATGCTCAATATGGTGGAACAATTGAAGAAGGCGCCTGCCAATGTATCTCTATGGGATGTCATATCTATCCCCAAACAAAAGACATTTCTTTGAGAAGCATTAAATAAATAAGAACAAATACCCCAGATAGATGTGACTATGTCATGCGGTCAAAGTGAAGACAAAGGATTCATGTTAGACCCTCAAGCCCTGAAAGTAGCATCTTATGTGAACGATGTAGGCGATACAAAAGAGAAAGAGGTAAGCAAGCCAAAGCCCACACCTTTCTTCTTAGCACTTATTGTGGGAGATAAAATTTTGCATAATTACATGATTGATTCGAGGGATAGCATAATGGTCATGCCAAAATAAGTGGTCAATGCCCTAAAACTTAAGTATGAGCCCATTGAGAAAGGAATCATGCAATTAGATGAGAAGAAGGTTTTGACTGTTGGTCAAATAAAAGATCTATCTCTGACCCTCTTCTCATGTCTAAGACAAATAGTCACACAAGAAATAGTGGTGATAGTCATTCCCCTAGTCTTCAAAATGCATTTTTCAAGAGATTTCACTACAAAGCTTAGCATATACTTAGCACTCGACTGGTCCAACCTAATATTGAGAACCAAGCATGGGGAGAAAATGAAGATTCTTTCTAAATATTTGCATCCTAAACACATAATAGACAATACAGTCATATGCTTTGAAGTGATGCATACTTGCATCTCTTAGTAGGAGAGATATTATGTAGAGATGCTTGAAGATGAAGAAGATACAAGTTATTGAACTCCTGAAGAAGAGGTTCTACTCAACCAATTAATGGATTCTGGCCCATTTGACAAATTTCATGCAACAAAGCTAGCGACCTATGCAATTTTTGATGATAATCAATTCTTTCTAAAATTAGTGAAGGATCAAGAGGAATATGATGATCTAAATGATAATCGTCTATGGACCTTATATTTTGATGGTGCAAATGCAAAGGTAGCTATAGAGAAGGTGTTTGACTAGTCTTTCCAATAGGATCAAAGACCCTCAAAGCTTACCATTTTCAGTTCTCATGCTCGAATAATGATGCAGAATATGAGGTCTTGGTCCATTGTCTAACCCTTATAGAATGCATGGGCATAAAGAGAATACAAGCTTTCAGAGATTTAGAGCTAGTGGTGAGCTAGGTCCATCAGCAAGTGGCTATGAAAAACCCAAGGATGAAGTTGTACAAACATTGGATTTGGGACTTGATTGAAAGGTTTGACACCTTCAAGATACAAGTTATTCCCTAATCTCAAAACAATATCATTGATCAGATGGTTACTGTTGCTTTGCAATTTTAACCGGTTTCCTATTAAAACCAAGTAGAATGTAGTGCAAGTCATCATCTAATGCTCAATTCCTGACAATGATAAAAATTAGAAAGTTTTTGATAATGACATTCAAATTGTTTCCTTTAAACAAAAATTAAATAACAACTACCAGCTATTCACCACTAGGACCACAATTTCTCGAAGAGCAAGTCATTCAATTAAAAGGGAAGAAGATTCCTTGAGGATTAATTTCCCTTGAGAATCTCTCTAATTGTGAGGACATAAGAAATGACAAGCTGAGGTTCATTGTGGATGCAAGGGACTATGAAAAGCTTGATGTCAGAAGTGGCAGAAAGTTAAATGTCAGAAGTGAAGTTTCCCACAAAGATAAGAAAAGACTAAAGGATCTATGTTTCAAATATGATGGTATCATTTCCTAGATCTATGATGATCTTGGCAGGTGTGACCTAGGAATAATTCAGCATACCATTGACTTTGTGGAAGGATCAAAACCCATATGACAAAAGAAAAGGCTAGTCAATCCGAAGGTCATTGATGGTGCAAGAGCTCAGAAAAATTGGTCGAGTCAAGAATCATATATCTGATCAAGCATTCCACCTGGGTGTCAAATCTAGCACTAATCCAATAAAAGAATGGCGATATTAGGCTTTTTATCAATTTTCAAGATTTCAATAAAGCCTCACTAAAAGACCACTACCCTCTATCATCGATGGAGAAGATACTATAGACTATGGCTAGATTGGAGATGCTTTCATTCTTGGATGGTTTCTTAGGATATAACCAAGTATATGTAAAGGAAGTTGACCAACATAAGAAAACATTTACCACTAAGTAGGGAAAATTTGTGTACTCAAAAATTTGGTTTGAACTTTCAAATGTTGGTGTGACTTTTTAATGAGCAATGGATATTGCTTTTAGGGGATTGATCAACCTAATTATCTAAATATATATGGATGACGTAACATTATTTTCAAAGTCAAAAGATGATGACTTCGATCATCTAGAGAAGGTTTTCAAGAAATTCCAATAGTTTAGGATTTATTTGAATCCCAAAAAAAGAGTTTTTGAAGTACCTCAAGGTAAGCTACTTGGATTTGTAGTGTCCAAGGACAAAATAGTAATAGACCCCGAGAGGTTTAGATCTATAATGGAATTACCCCTGCTAGTAAATCAAAAGGCACTGCAATCTTTTCTAGGGAAGATCAACTTTTTCAATAGATTCATATCAAATTTCCCAGACATTTTGATACTCATTACGCTGATGCTTAAGAAGAACCTAATTTTAAAATGGACCACTCAAGGAAAATAAACTTTTAAGTAGATAAAGATAGCTATCTCTGCTACTCTACTATTGGCTAACCCTAACTTTTCTAAGGATTTTCTACTTTATGTAGCTTCAATGCTCACTCAAAAGGATGATGGGAACAATAGAGAGCATCCCAATGCATTTCACTCAAGAACCTTGAAAGGTTATGAAGCCATGTATAATTTTGTAGAGAAATAGGATTTTTCCATTGTTAAAAGCTTAAAGAAGTTCTCACACTTGGTGTTTTCCAATAAGATCACTACCCTCATTACACATCCTAGTGTGTGGGAATATGTCACAAAAGGTGAGATAACTAAAAAGAGAGAAAATTGTATCATCAAGATCCTAGAGTATTATGTGGACATTAGGCCAACCAAGATGGTTTGAGGAAGAGGTCTATGTGAATACATTGCATAAGATTCAAGTTTTGTAGCTCAAAGAGAGACTAATCAAGTATACTAGAACCAATTTGAGTTTGATGAATCTTGGGTGCAAGATTAGACACAATATATTCAAAAGGGGTACTACCCGACTAGCCTTCCATCCCATAAAAGGTGATACTCCTGGTTCGAAGGCACTAGGTATGTGTGAATTGAAGGTGCATTATTTAAGAGAAATTATGACGGTGTCCTACTCTGATGTTGAGATAAGCAGTAGGTAGAAAGAGTTCTCAATGAATTTCATCGCAGTCCTGAGGGTGGACATTTCTTTGCCAATACTACCACCTTGTTTAAGATAATGCGAGCAAGATATTATTGGCCCACTATGTTTTCCAAAGCACATCATCTGGTGCAAAAGTGTACACAGTGTCAATTCTTTGTTGCAAAATAAAGAATGCTACTTTCCCCCTCAGTCCAATTGTAACCGAGGAACCCTTTGTGCATTGAGGTTTAGATTTTAAAAAAAATGATAAATCATATTTCTAGCACTAGAAACAAGTGTTTCCTTATGGAGACTGACTACTTCACAAGGTGGATGGATGCCATAGCCCTAAAATGTACCATAGAGGGGAAGAGTGTCAATTTCCTTGAAGAGATGGTAGCTAGATTTGGCTCACCCAAAACTATCATATCTGATAATTCCTGAGCTTTTGTAGGTTTAGGGATGTTAGATTTTTCTATCAAACATGGGATTTTCCTTAAAACCTCATCTAACTACTACCCACAAGATTATTGGCTTCAAAAGTCAACCAACAAAAACCTAATCAGGCTAATCAGTTGTATTGGGTCAGAACAACAAAGGGATTGTCACAAGCACTTGTGAGTTGCTCTATGGGTAGAGTGGATTACTCCCAAGTAAATTCTAAAGACCTCCCCTTATGAACTAGTGTATGGAAAAGAGGTAGTGTTACCTGTTTCCATAGAAATTTGTTGATGATGTTTTTGCATAGCAAAAACTAAGACAAAAAGTGATATTCTATCTCTCTTGAAAGGTAAATCTCTATCAGTAAGCCTCAATAGATAACCCCAAGGTCTCTAATTTCAGGTCTTGACAATGCATAACCAACTCACTGATAAATTTGAAAATGTCAGTAATCACAAAGGGGCCTTACTATAAGCAAATACTGAATCCTTAAATTTATCAAATCTAGCAATATGATGATACTTCCAATCCTAAATTTAACCCAAATTCAAAATAAACAACAAAAGAGATAAGGTTTACAACGATCTGTAAATTAAAACTACTCCTAAGATTAACAATGCAAATGAAAAAACACTTGAAATGGACCAATCCCTCATAAACTAATTTCTACTTGACCCAGATGAATCTACAATCTTATAGAAATAGTGCAATCTTCTAAGGCATTAAAGATTTTCAGATCATGAACATTTATTCAAAACAACCCTATTGCAATTGAAATGAATAAACCTTCATAATTGAACTAAGCTCAATGAATATAAAAGTCCAGGATAACTTTGCAAAGAAACTAATAGTCAGTTGGTTGCGAAAAGTATGGACCAAAGATTGCTGCAACACTTCAAATACAAAATCATGAACACTATCAATTATTCTAACATTAAACCTAACAGATCTATCAAATAAACTTAAGCAATTCTATAGATAGAGTCACAAGAACCATGCTAGATAAAATTCAACACAAGAAAGGAACTAAATCAAAATGTGTTCACTTTCATTAAATTACCCAAAGTAGCAACAATTCTAGTATTTTGTTACAACACTTTCTTTCCTAAAAATAAAGCTAACTCCTAACTCTAGCTCTTGCTATACTACTTAATTCACTCCAAAATAAAACTATCTAGCTAGCCCTTACAAATGAGGAAAAATTCAATATTAATAGAAACCCCCAAGATATGTAAACCTAGTTACAGTTTACAATAAAACAACCACAAACAAGTCAACCTAGAAGAATTCAAAGTAAACAAAGTGGACATTAAATGCAGGTATTCCATCCAAGTCATCCTGGGGTCTCCAACAAAGCTCAGTCCAATGCATGTGAAGGAAGAGGAGATATAATGGGAAGCACAAATTTTGATGAAGCCTTTTATTAACTGTTTTCCCCTTTATCCTTATTTCACTCCAACCTATCATGCACCATCAAAAGTACCCTGTCCAAGTTGGCTATAGGTGGTAGAGGTAAAATCTTAATTCTCTTCTCAATAGATTTAATCTTTTCTCTTAACTGCTCCACCGACTTATCCCACTCAACCTTACTAGTTTGATATTTATCAATAACTACAATATAAGTGGTTGCATCATCCAACTGATGTTTAGTAACTGGATCTTCATTGTTTGGAGAATATACATCTCGCTACCATTTTCTCAACTACTCTAGGCTCAAATGATTCGGTGAAAACTTCTTTTTCCCTGTCATGCTCTTCTTCTTCATGCATCGGTGATGGGGTCCTAACTAGCATTTCCTCTCTCTGAGGAGTTCTGTCCTCTTCACTTCTAATAGGTGAATCATCATATGTAATTGATGGAGACTTCAAAACCCTCTCTATTTCTACCTTAGCATTATAGAGATCACCTTCTTGAAATTCTTCTCCTCTTGTATCTTGGTGACCTTCTGCTTCTTTGGATTCACTTGGTTCATCGTGAACTTCATGGGAAGGAGGGATATCATCATGTTGTTCTGTAGCAGGAGTGACTGGAGGGAGATCCTTTCTTGGAACATTTTCCTTATGAGAAGGATTTTTAGATTTCATTGTATATACTCGTGTCCTTTCTCATGAGCTTTCTAAATTTATCACAGGTGGGCCAACTTCCTCTCTTTCCTTGGAGCTTCCCTTTTCATTTTGTGAAGTTCTTATTATCCTTCTTCTCTTGGGCACAAAAACACTAACCTCTTTGTCTTCCTTTTCAAATTCATCTTTTGATGGCTTATTAATCCTTGAAGCGTGCCCCCTTTTCCTGGCAATAGGATTTCTTTGTTTTGCTGCCTCTTGTACTTCCTCTTCTTGAGAATCCTTAATCTTGATTTTGAAAGCAGAGCTAACCTTTCTATTACCTTTAGGATCTTTTTCAGTCGACTCCTTAGAAGTAGAATGAGACTCCAAGTCTTCCATTAGAACATAGGTACATTGCAAACCTTCACTTTCTAGTTCCCACATTTTATGCTTGAGCCATAGTTTTGTATGCTTAGTCAGTAGAGCCATGAGTTGTCCTAGTTCTATTTTTTCCTCTTCCAAGCAGTCCACTTCTCCCACTGGTTTTTCCTTCACAGCCTCGTAGTCATGGCCTTGAATCAAATTTCCATCGTCTTCAACTTGATCTGGAATTTCCATCACATTATATAGCTAGACCAAGTTAATAGGTATCCTGGAAAACTTCTTCTTTCTAATCTCAAATTCATCACTACAATTGGCCCAATAGTCTTCTATATCATATTTGTGGCCATATTCTGTGCTGGCCTTCTTTTGTTCTTTGCTTGTCCTATCAAACCTGGATCTCTTGGAATGGAAGGATAACCCAAGAGTGTTATTTTCTTCCTTAGAATCACTCATCGAATTAATAGAAGGAAATGCCTCACTAGTTCCTATCCACAGAGGAAAATCTCCATTGAATCCAGTCTTATGCTTATGTTTCTTCACAATTACATCAAAATCACAAATCTACTTGGTGACCTCCAGAAGTATAACATGGTCAGTGGGATACCTGGGAAGTCTATTTGGAGCCCTCTAACAACCATCTACCCTTATATATGAAAAGGTGGGAAACTGTATGGACCAAGCCCCATACCTTTTGATCGACTCTTTCGCATTGTCAAATATCTTTACATGCTCTACACCTTGCAATAATCTAGTGATGTACATGGTGAATGCATCATTCACCCTTCTATAGCTCGAGTTACCCAGTTGTAGCTGTGGATAAACTTCATAAATTACATCCTACCTAAACACACCTCTCATACTTAGTCCCTTGTATGGATGGAATATTTCAACTGAATAAACCAAGTAGGAGGTCATTGTGAAGTTCTTCGTTTGTAGGAAATTACACATCTATTCATGAATCATATCACTTATAACACCTACCCAATGATAATTAATATTCTACTACATCCTCACAATGACATGAAAAATCCAATTCTCAAACACACCGACACTCTTCAATCCTACCACCCTACTGAGAAGGGTGATAACATCATAGTATTCCTTCTTGAACTTATCTTGAATAATTGCTTGGGTAGCTTGGAATAGTGGGACTTAGGCTTCTCCAACCAAGAATTGATAACTTGGTGGGACTTGATAGTATCTTCCTCATAGAACTTTTTGGCCATATCCATATCAAAATCCACCACATGAGACCTATATGGCATGCAAAAGGTCTGGGCTATAGATACAAGATTCAGATTTTCCACAATTCTCACTTCGGGACCAACTATCCTTTGTGTACCGATATCATAGTGTCTAGAACAATCAAGCACAAATTCATAACACTATACTATAGGAGGGAATCCAGCTACATGTACCAATCTTGATTCCAAAGTCCTTTTTACTGGAAAAGGCAGGTTCTATGCTACAATTCTTGTCTTGAACTCCTCATAGTCCCATAGTCCAACATTAGTATCAGTTACCTCTAACCAGACAAAAGTCAGCTTACTCTCATGGATTCTACTCTTGATATCTATCTTGATTCTTTCTTCTTTAGAAATGGAAGATCCCTCTGCACTTGGATCCATCACTCTACCCTTGGCTCCACTTGTCACTACCTTACTTGATTCAACCTACATCCAACAAAGAAACCATAGTAAAGATCACATGATAGCAAAGTTAACTAATCAAAAAAAGAACATTCAACCAAAATATAAGTCCAATGATAAGCCAAATGCTTTAAAACCTCATAAAGATTTATCATCTCAATGTTTGGGTTTCCAGCCATCCTGTAGAATCCAAGCTAGAGAGTAATTTCAAAAAATTCCCAACCAAATGGATTCTAATGAAATAAGCATAAAACCATCAAAAAATCATGTAATTGGCCATCATTAACTAAGAAACAACATGATACATCCTTAAATAGCTCAGAAAGTTTGTTATACAATGCATAATCATCCACTAATAAACCATGTTATCTCTCAGTCCTTCATTTTCAACAAAGTTTCAGACAAATCTGTCGAGGATGGATTTTTGCGAAAGCAAAAATTTCTTACAAATTCCAGGAAAATGAAGGGAGAAAGGAAATTTTGGGAAAATCCGATAGGAATGGAAATCCGCAAAGCAAGAAAAAATCTAGACTACAACACCTTTAGGGAAAATAGAGAGGAAATGGAAAATTGAGGAAATCTACTAACAGAGGAAAATCCCGAAGCTGAAGGAAAACCCGAATGTCGACATTTCCTCATGACTTCACTCAAATTGATTAAATGATAAAAAATTTAAGGATCTTGGCTTGCAACCACTAAATCTAGGCTCACCTTAAATAAAATCAAAAGGAAATGGTGATGCCCTAGGCAAGAAACCCTAAAATTCTACCATTGATGCACTGAACAAGCTTGAGCTCAATCTACTCATCTACTAGGTTTTCAGAATGTTTTCTATGGCATATAGAGGTGAGCTACCTCATGATAGAAATGAAAAAAAGTTCTAAACTCAATTTAGATTATCAATAAAACATAATTGGGCAACCCTAGCTTCAAATGTTCAATGCCCATACATAGAATTTTAGACTCCAAGCATGCTCAGGACGTTAAAGAATCACTCACACTTAATAGTGAAAAAAAAGGCAATAGGTACATACCATTGATGGAGTGAAAGTCAATTACAACAATAACAAACAATAGTCCTTAGCACCAAAGCAAACAACAATAGTTATGATGCCCAAAAAAATGACCACCAAATCCAACAATTTGCAAATTCAGCACTCCAAATCCATCCAAGCACTCAAGATCACAGACCTCACCCCAATAGAATACAAATGATAAAGCATAATGGCATAAAAATCCTAAAATTGATTAAATACTTGCCTCAAAAATTGTACCACTGAGCATTAATGCATTCAATAAGACAAGATAAACCAAAACCCATAAACCCGATAAGATGATGAAATTCCATAAAGGACCATAATCCCTAGATCACAGTGTAAATTAGTCATGACTGGGTTTTGAAGGAAATCAGAGAATTCCGCCGAGAGTGGATTTTCCTTGAAAGAGCCAAAAACCCAAAAATTGTCCAGAACATTAGATTTTTAAAGTACTTCCAAGAAGGGGGGCATTTGCACGAATAAGATAATCATTCAAGCCTATCCAAAGGCAACAAAACCCCAAAAACCAAGGGCCAAAAAACCAAAAGTGAAAGCAAAAGAGGATCCCTGCTTTCAGCAAGGCGTGTGTGAAAAAAAATGCACAACAAATGATGACTTTGCTTTGAAAATGCTCTAGAGTGTTTTAGTGACAAACTAGAATCAAGAACCTAGAATCTTTACTTTCAATCCTTGTATTAGGTCATCAATTTCGCATTGTTTCAAAACTCATAAATAAGCAAACTAGTCTTGTACTAGGGTCAAAGTGTGTGCATATGTGTTCATTCCTATTTCCCTTGGTTTCAATATGGATAAAAATTGGTTTGACTAGGCTACATAAAGATTCTAACTGCAAAAGTAACCTAGATAAATCCTCGCTACCAGTCAAGCGTCTATAGCCCTGACGAGGTTATCCATGTGATTCCCCCCAAGCATAGCTCTACTGCCAACCAAACATCCATAGCCCCGATAGAGATACTTGGATACTCCTGATAAGTTGAATTCATTCTTTTAATTTTCAACAATTTCTCTTTTCCTTCTTTTTGACAGTTCTTTTCTTTTTCACTTTTTAATTTCAACCTGTGAACAATGAAGTTCACACTCAAGGCTACGAACCATAGTGGAACTGAAGCAAAATATAAGATTTTTCACCTAAACAGACTTCATAGGAGCCCCTTCCAACCTTAGAACTTTAAAATATCTATGTGAAATGTAACACCCAAATACATTCCATATTTAACTTAATCCTCTGGATTATCCACTCAAAACACTTAATACATATGACACCAAATAGAGGAATTTCACCAACTGACTCTAGAAAAAAGATTGAAGTTTGTAAAAGAAATATTCAGAACAATCCCAGATAATAATATGATTGCCATGTAGGTGAAACATATCTAGAAGAAAACAAGAGAACATCCAAAGCAAGAGCAGAGCAAAACAAACCAAACCAAAAGAAAACCTAAACTAACCAAAACAAAAGAAAAGAAAAAATGGAAACCTACTCGAACAAAGAAAAAAAAAGAAAACAAAAATAGAAAATAAACCTAATCTAACTATGTACAAGGAAAGAGTTGTAAATAGCTTAGGATTAGAATTAATGCTTCAAGTACTGCCCATTGATAGGTAGTGGGATATCTTCCCTAGTGAGAGTTTTCAAGTGAAAAGCATTATCACCTAGGATCTCTAAAATCTGATAAGGGCCAAGAAATTTTTTGTCAAATTTACCATGCTCCCCCTTACGGTCATGGGATTTGTCTCAGTAGAGAATGAAGTCAGAGATTCAAAAGGATTTTACCTTGGTTCTTCTATCAAACCACCTTTTGACTACCCCCTGATGTTTGGAAAAGTTTTCAAGGGATTCATCCCTTTCCTCCTCAAGGTGTAACAACTCAACAAGTCTGGTTTTTTGTTTATCCCCTTCATCATAATATTCATTAATGAATTGTAGGGTGGGGGTTTTTAATTGAATAGGAAACATAGGTTCTAACCCATAAACTAGGTGGTAAAGGGATATTCCTATGGAAGTCTTGTGCCTTGTGTGATCTAGCCAAAGAGAAAAATGAAGCTCAGTATGCCAGTCCTTAGCATTCCTTTCTAACAACTTTTGAATAACAATCAGGATATTCTTATTGGAGGATTCCGCCAATCGATTACCTTGAGGGTAATAATTGGATGCAAACTTAATTATAATTCCATGATCAAAAGCCCAATTAGAGAATTTCAATTATTCAAATGGAGGACCATTATCAAAAACCAAAGACATAGGACATCCAAAGTGATTAATAATACCTGATTAAATGAAATTGATTACCAGCTCAAAAGTACATTGTTTGCATGAAAGAGCCTCTGTCCACCTTGTGAAATAATTAGTAGCAGTAAGAATATACCTATGGCCTATAGAAGAGGGTGGATTGATTGGACCTATGAAGTCCATTCCCCACTATGCAAAAGGTTTTATCTTAAAGACTGGTTGAAGTGGGAGTGTTCCATACTTCTCTTTGGTGGCTATAGTTTGACACACATGGAAAGTTATGACATGGTTATGTGTATCCTTGAATAGTGTGGGCCAATAGTAACCAGCCCTCATAATCTAATTTGCAGTGGATAGTGCAGATCCATGGCCAATACCATATATGTCATGAAATTCTGCCATTACTCTTCGAGATTCTACTTTTCCTAGGCAACTTAAATAAACACCCTCATGATTTTTCTTGTATAGAACAACTCCCTTAAGCATGAAACCATCACTCTTAAAATGTAATTCCCTTCTTTGTATTGCATTAATGTGGTCAAGACACCTTTGAGTTAGGAGATAGTGAATGATATCATCATACCATTCCCCTGGAGAAACATCCTCAAGATTGTAATGCTGGGCTACAAGATCAGGTCCCATTTTTTCCATTGTGTGTGTAATTCCTTTCCCTCTTACCAGCTTCATGGGTGGAATCTCAATACCGTATTCCTGTAATATAGTTAGCCACTTAGCTCTGTGCTCTCCCAGCTCATTCTACATCAACAATAGCTTGACTGGAGGATCAACAACTATTGCAAAGACCTTGTTCTTGAGAATATAGTGTCTAAATTTCTTCACATCTCTAACTAAGGTGTAAGCCTACTTCTCCACACTTGGGTGCCTTAGTTCTACATCTTTTAATGGTGCACTTATAAATGCTATGGGATTCTCATTCCCTTGATCATACTTTTGAGTCAACATAGCAGCACAAGAGTGATCAGAAGCAAATAAATATATGTAAAATGGCTTAACATAATCAGGACTCACCAAAACTAGAGCCTCAACAATAGCCCTTTTAATCTCTGCAAATGCTTCCTTAGCTTCTACACTCCATTCAACTTTAGCTTCCTACTTCAACATTGCATTCAATGGCTTGACTATTTCTTCAAATCCAGTGATGAACTTCCTTACAAAGTTAATTTTTCCAAAGAATGATTTCATTTCTTTCTTGATAGAAGGTGGCTAGATCTTGAGTATGGCTTCCACTCATTTAGGATCAATAGCAATTCCTTTCTCAGAGATGATGTGCCCCAACAATTTTCCCTTAGTAACTCCAAAGATGCATTTCTTTGGATTGAGAGATATGCCAAATTCTCTACACTTCTGAAACACTTTGCACAAGTCTACTATGTGATCACCTCTCTTCTTGAAAAATACTATTAAATCATCCATATAAATGATTATACATTTACCAATTATGTCCTTAAAATCAATTGCCATGGATCTCTGGAATGTAGCTTCAACATTAATGAAACTGAAGGGCATTCTCCTATAGGAAAAGGTACCCCACTTGGTGGTGAAAGTAGTTTTATGTCTATCCTCATACTATACCATAAATTGATTGTATCCAGGGTAGCCATCTAGGAAAGACATCATTTGAGATCCATTGACAATATGAAGTACTTCATCCAGCGAGGGTCCTGGATAATTGTCCTTTTATGATGCTTTGTTAAGGTTCCTAAAATCCACACACAGTCTGATTTCACCATTCTTTTTTCTGACAGGAACCAGGTTTGCAACCCAGGCTGAATGTCTAAATGGGAATATGATTTGGGTAGACAACAACTTCAACACTTCCTTTTGAATTACTTTTTCCAATAAAGCATTGATTGGCCTTTGCCTCTGCTTGAAGGGTCTTACTCCTGAATTCAGGGGGATAGTGTGAGTTATAATTGATGTGTCATAGGTTTCCAAATCTTCATAACTTGAGGCTATCACATCCTGATATGTATGTAAAGCATCAATTATTCCTTTCCACTCTTCTAGAGTACACACATTGCCAATGAAGACATTCTTGACATCATCTTGAGTCCCCATGTTATAATTTTCACATTGGCCACTGATGGAATCTTTCTTAGCCTCTTGTTCTTGATCTCTAACCTTATCCAGATCAAAAATCCTTTCTAGCTATACCATTCCTCTAGAAATAGTATTACTCTTCAGATTAATCACCCCTTCCAAATCCATCTTTGCTTCTTGGAGTTCAATTTCATCAATAATCTGAGAAGAAAAGACATCTGAACTTGTGATAAAATCCAAAATATGCTTATCATTCTCAAATACCTAGAAATTTGTAACATTGTTAGGTACTGAAGGTACTGGGGTCAATTCCACTATAAACTTCTTCAATCCAGAAAGAGACAAAGGCTGCAATGTACTAGCTGTATGAGCAATGGAATCTGTTGTTTGATTCTTATTACGTGGTACCAACTGAATGTTGAAGGCATCAAATCCTTCAATAAGGTCCCATAATCAATGCCTATAATTGGTCATCCTTTGGTCATGACATGAGTATTGCCTCCTGATTTCTTTGACCACTAACTCAGAGTCCCCAAAGATTTGCAAAATATTAACCTTTTTCTTTATTGCCATGAGCAACCCATGAATCAAAGCCTCATATTTCGGTATAGTATTCGTACAATGAAATTGAAGTGTATGAACAACAAACAAATTTTTACCTCTTGGACTGATTAGCTAAATCCTACCCTAGCTCCTTGTTTTGATTTGGATCTGTCAAATCTTAAAGTCCAACAACCAACAACTGTAGACTTCCTTGTTGTATCTCTTGCACTATTGTTGTTGGAAGGTTCTTCAAAAAGCATCACTTTCTTCCCTTTAGGATCCTATTGAACATTTTGAATATTGATTTTGACTACTAGAATGGGGTTGATACATTTTTGTATTTTTTCAACTGCAACCTGACACAAGCAACAATCCAATTCAGAGTGGGAGCCATTGTGAACTCTACACCAATTTGGCAAGAGTAATTCTCCAAAATTCATTCCTCTACCCAACTGAACCTAATCTTCAATACACTTTTGAATGAATTCCTAGAAACTATCCAACAAGCCGAGCTGATTATCTTCAAGAACATCATCACTTATTGGTTCCACCAAGGCTTCATTATCACTGGATTTAGCTGTGAGATTGATAGGTGCAACATGTAACATAAGGATTTCTTCTACATTAGATTCCTTGAAAGGGGTTGCAAGTATATAATTTCCCATGCTCACCTCTGATATCAGAATCTCATCTGAAGTATTTTGATATTTTGTAATTATATATTTCACCCTAGGCTCCCTTTCAATCTTGATATGATTTAGCACTCCCTTCCAAGGAAGCCACATATGAGAGTGATCAGTCAATACATATCCATTCGAGGCCCTAGTAAAGTCCCTTCCTAAAATTAGACTGTAAGTATTTGGTATATTTTCCACCTGTATATTAATAAATTGTTGAATTCTAGGATCAAATGCAGCCTACATATGAATCATGTTCAACTCCCCTACAACATTAACCTCAGTTCTATCCAATTGAGTAACTTTCTTTTCAAATTCAGAAAGAGTGATACCTAAGGATCTATAGACACCAAAACGAATTACATTGGTTGAAGCACCTGAATCTAACAAGCAATTGTGTAGGTTCTTACCAAATATGTAGATAAAGATAAGAAATGGAGTGTCTATTTTCCCTTGAAACAAAGTCAAAGGAGTATTCACCTGAGCAACTTGATTTTTATCTCTCTTTCCCTTTATCTCTAGGTAGTATATGAATCTGATTATGAATCTAATTCTTCATTTTTACTAGTTGGGAACTAGATTCCTTATTAACACTCTCACTAACTAAATTTTTTTGTGATACTAAGTTGGCATTGTAGGCTCCTAAAACTTCATTTCTAATAGTTGGAACTCTAAATAATTCATATGCAGAGAGACTTACCTTTAGCTTCTTGAGTTTTTCTATGACATATATGACCAGTTTTTTTGTACTCAGATCAGTAGGGGCCTCTTTGGGATATTCCACCACCCTGTCTTTGCTTGCTTCAACACTCTTTCCTTTTGATGGATCAATTTGTGCTTGTCCTTCCTTTGATAGGTACTATTTAGGCACATGAGAATTTAGTGGATTATTACTGGCATTAGGATCTGGAGCTGTGGTGAAGTTGTTTGGAGGAATGGAGGTGCTGAAGGGGCCTCAAGCCTGTGGACATCTGTGTGGCAAGTCCGTCAGATTATATTTCTTAACAAGCTATTGGAATGTCTGTACCTCCTCAACATAAGCTTCTTCTTCATCCATGGTACCATTGTCATTCACTAGATTTTCATCAAAAAATTGTGTAATCTCATCTCCATTACACACCTCATCCGCCTCTACTTCAAGTTGGTCTGATTCTTCCTCAGGAAGATTCTCTTTTCTCTATGGAAAAGGAGCATGATTTAATACCAACACTCATGAATCATAGGGAGTAGATGGCACCATCTCCTAGCTACTTGTATTATTCTCCACCTCATACTAGAAAATTGAAGCTATTGCCTGAAATTCTGGGCAGTCCAGTTCAGAATGCTAAATTGTTTTATGGAGCCTACACTAGCCTGATAAAGTAGCCTTAGCTAAATATACACCACTTAGAGGATTTTCTTGATTGACTAGTTGATTAACTAGCTAATTCATTGGCTGATTCACTAGCTGATCCAATGGGGTGGGAATACCTCCATTTTTAGGCCTTGTATTCCAAGTCCTGTTATGTCTAGGTGGTTGTCTCCTGTTGAACCCTTGTCCCCTAACTTTCCCTCTATCAAAGTTTTGGCCTGAAGATTGTCCTCTATCATAATTTTTCCCTCTGTCATTATTATATCATTTGTCATTGTTATATCCTCTATCAAGAAGTTTTGCCCTATCAAAAAGTTGTCCTCTATCAAAATGTTGTCCTTGTTGAGTTTCCCGATTTTCTCTATTATGGTTGGACTGCATACTTCTTTGAGCAGCCTAGAACTAACTTTTCTAGTTTCTCAAATAAGTTACCTCCATATTTAGCTTCTTCACTTGTTAAGTCAATTCATCTAGTCTCTCTTAGTTGAGATTGCTATATGGAAGTCGGTTCACATTATTTTGGGGATATCCTATTGTAGTATTGGTATTTAGTGACTGGTTCAGTACTTCATAATTATGTAGATATGTGGGAAAACTAGCCCAAGGTTGTGGATGAAGAGGTTGATTTACATTTTGTTGAGGGTAGCTGATTGTGGGTGGAACCTGACTCATAGGAGGTCCTGGGTGAGGAACTAGAGGAAACTGAGGTATTGGATTCATGTTAGGAGTTTGATTATATAGAGCCTAATTGAGAGCTAGGACCTGCCCTGGGTGAGCAGTGGGTCCTAATAATGGTAAACGCCCAGATAGGTGTTATCTTAAAGTAGTGCTAACCCTCACAACCTCTACATATGCATCAAGTAAGTTATTATGAGGGTTGTTTCTCCACTTCGTGAAGGTAGCCGTCAGACTAGCAAGTCCCTCATAATAGACTTCTAAAGCATTGGCTTCATCAACAACATAGGGGGCCTACAATTGGGTATAGGCATGATGAAACCTATTATTAAAGGACCCTATGGACTCATGGACTTCTCTCTTAACATTGGTGAACTGAAGATAAAGCTCACTGGGACTAATGGGAATCCTAAACTTTTCTACGAACGTAGTCTCCAATTTAGTCCAATTCTGAATAGACTCGGTAGGAAAATGATTGTACCAATAGAATGCATCTTCTCCTAAGGAATAAGGAAAGAGCCTACACACTACATCCTCATGATTGATTCCTCTATCCTTAAGGCCATTTTGAAAGATCTCGATGTGTTCCTTAGTGGTTATATTAGGATCATTAATATGAAACTTTGAACAAAAGTGTTCAGGGTTCTTGGGCATGACATTGTAATTATCAAAAGTCAATGGATATGGGTTATTAGCTAGGAAAGCCATTGGTTGAGGTTGGGGTGGTGAAGGCTGATTTATGGTTGGCTGAGGTTGTTGAATGGGAATTTCCTCAAAATCAGATGAAGATGAACTTGGTGAAGATGATGATGATAGAGATGATGGAGGTGGCTAGGTGATTGATGATTCTCCCCTTCTGCTGGTCCTTCTTGACCTAGTTGGAGCTGGTAATTCATGAAATTCCTCCTCCCTTGGAGTAGATATGGTTCTTATTCTAAATATTTCAGGAGAGATGGCCAACATAAATTGATCCAGCTTGCTTATTCAGGCTCTCCTTCTAGGGGAAATCTGTTGATGATATTTTTTGTACAACAACAACTCAGACAGAATGTGATATTCTATCTCTCTTTAAACATAAATATCTATTAGCAAGCCTCAAGAGATAACCCAAAAGTCTCTAATGTCAGGTCTTGGAAATGCATAAACAACTCAACGCTAAATTTGAAAATGTTGGTAATCACAAAGGGACCTTACTACAAGAAAATATTGAATCCTAAAATTTATCAGATCTAGCAATATGATGATACTTCCAATCCTAAATTTAACCCAAATTCAAAATAAAGAGCAAAAGAGATAAAGTTTAGAGAGATCTTTAAATTTAAAACTACTCCTAAGATTAACAATGCAAGTGAAAAAACACTTGAAATGGACCAGTTCCTCAGAAACTCATTTCTACCTGACCCAGATGAATCTGCAATCTTATAGAAATAGTGCAATCTTCTATGGCATTAAAGATTTTTAGATCATGAACATTTATTCAAAACAACCCTATTGCAATGATCAAAATGAATAAACCTTTACAATTGAACTAAGCTCAATGAATATAAAAGTCCAGGCTAACTTTGAAGATTAAACCTAACACATCTATCAAATAAACTTAAGAAATTCCAAAGATAGAATCACAAGAACTGTGTCAGCTAAAATTCAACATAAGAAAGTCACCAAATCACAATGTATTAACTTGCATTAAATTACCCAAAGTAGCAACAATTATAGTATTTTGTTACAACACTTTCTTGCTTAAAAATAAGACTAACTCCTAACTCTAGCTCTTGCTATACTGCTTAATTCACTCCAAAATAAAACTATCTAGCTAGCCCTTACAAATGAGGCAGAATTCCATATTAATAGAAACCCCCAAGATATGTTGGCCTAGTTAGGGTTTACGATAAAACAGCCACAAACAAGTTAGCCTAGAAGAATTCAAAATAATAAAAAAAGTGGACATTAAATGCAGGTATTCCATCTAGGTCAGCCTGGGGTTTCCAACAAAGCTGGGTCCAATGCATGTGAAGGAAGAGGAGAAATAATGGGAAGCACAAATTCTGATGAAGCCTTGCATCAACTGCTTCTCGCTTTATCCTTATTTTGGTACACCCTATCATGCACCATCAAAAGTATCCTGCCCAAGTTGGCTATAGGTGGCAGAGGTAAACCTTAATTCTCTTCTCAATAGATTTAATATTTTATCTTGAATGCTCCACCGAATTATCCCACTCAACCTTACTGGTTTGATATCTATCAATAACCACAATATAAGTGGTTGCATCATCCAACTGTTGTTCAATAACTGGATCTTCATTGATTGGAGAATATACATCTCACCACCATTTTCTCAACTACTCTAGGCTCAAATGTTTATGTGCAAACCTTTTTCTCACTGTCATTCTCTTCTTCTTCATGCATGGTGATGGAGTCCTAACTGGAATTTCCTCTCTCTAAGGAGGTCTATCCACTTCACTTATAACAGGTGAATCATCATATGTAACCAGGGGAGACTACAAAACCCTCTCTATTTCTACCTCAACATTATAGACCTCACCTTCTTGAAATTCTTCTACTTTTGTATCTTGGTGACCTTCGGCTTCTTTGGATTCACCTAGTTCATCATGAGCTTCATGGAAAGGAGGGATATCATAATGTTACTCTACATCAGGAGTGATTGGAGGGAGATCCTTTCTTGGCACATTGTCCTTAGGAGGAGTTCTAAATTTCCTTGTATATACCTATGTCCTTTCTTCTGAGCTTTCTACATTTATCATAGGTGGGCCAACTTCCTGTCCTGCCTTGGAGCTTCCCTTTTCCTTTTTTCAAATTATTACTATCCTTCTTCTCTTAGGCATAGAATCACTAACCTCTTTATCTTCCTTTTCACCTTCATCTATTGCTGGCTTCTTAGTCCTTGAAGGTTGCCCCCTTTTCGTAGCAATAGGCTTTCTTTGTTTTGCTACCTGTTGTACTTCCTCTACTTGAACATCCTTAATCTTGATTTTGAAAGGAGAGCTCACCTTTCCCTTACCCTTAGGATTTTTTTGAGCCAACTCCTCAAAAGTAGAATGAGATGCCAATTCTCCCATTATATCATTGGTGCATTGCACACCTTCACTTTCTAATTCCCACATTTTATGCTTGAGCCATAGTTTTATATACTTAGTCAATGGAGCCATGAGCTGTCCTAGTTTCATTTTATCCTCTTCCAACCAGTCCACTTCTCCCACTAGTTTTTCCTTCACAGCCTTGTATTCATGGTCTTGAATCAAATCTCCATTGTATTCAGCTTGATTTGGAATGGCCTTCAGATTATATAGCCAGACCAAGTTAACAAATAGCCTGGAAAACATCTTTCTAATATCAAATTCATCACTACAAACCTGGATCTCATGGAATGGAAGGATAACCCAAGAGTACTCATTCTTCCTTAGAAGCATTGGTCGAATTAATAGGACATGCCTCACTAGTTCCTATCCTCAGAGGAAAATCTCCACTGAATCCAGTCTTATGCTTATGTTTCTTTACAATTGCATGAAAATCACAAATTTCTTGGTGACCTCTAGAAGTATAACATGGTCTCTGGGATACTTGTGAATTCTATATGGAGCCCTCTAACAACCATCTACCCTTATATATGAAAAGGTGGGAAACCATATGAACCTAGCCACATACCTTTTCATCAACTCTTTGGCATTGTCAAATATCCTTACATGCTTTGCACCTTGCAATAATCTAGTGATGTACATGGTGAGTGTATCATTCACCCTTCTATAGCTTGAGTTACACAGGTGTAGCTATGGATAAACCTCATAAATTACATCCTGCCTAAGAACACCTCTTATACTCAGTCCCTTATATGGATGGAATCTTGCAAGTACATAAACCAAGTAGGAGGTCATTGTGAAGGTCTTCATCTATAGGACATTACACATATGTTCATGAATCATAACCCTTATAACACTTGTCTAATGATAATTAATATTCTGCTCCATCCTCACAATGACATGAAACATCTAATTCTCAAACACACTGACACTCTTCAATCCTACCACCCTATTGAGAAGGGTGATAACATCATAGTATTCCTTCTTGAACTTAGCTCTGAATAGCTACTTCAATAGCTTGGAATAGTGGGACTTAGGCTTCTCCAACTAGAAATTGATAACCTGTTGGGACTTGATAGTATCTTCCTCATAGAACTTCTTGTCCATATCCATATCAAAATCCACCACATGAGACCTATATGGCATGTCAAAGGTTTGGGCTATAGATACATAATTCAGATTTTCCACAATTCTCCCTTCGAGACCGACTATCCTTTGTGTTCCATTTTCATAGTGTCTAGCACAATCGAGCACTAATTCATAACACTGTACTATATGAGGTAATCTAGCTACATGTGCCAAACCTGATTCCAAAGTCTTTTTCACTATGAATGGAAGGTTTTGTGCTGCCATTCTTGTCTTGAACTCCTCATAGTCCCATAGTCCAACATTAGTATCAGTTACCTCTGACCAAACACAAGTCAGCTTACTCTTAAGGATTGAACTCTTGATATCTATCTTGATTCTTTCTACTTCAGAAACAGAAGATCCCTTTGCACTTGGATCCATCACTCTACCTTTGGTTCCACTTGCCACTACTTTAATTGATTCAACCTACATTCAACAAAGAAACCATAGTAAAGATCACATGAAATCCAAATTAACTAATCAAAAAATGAAAATTCAACCAAAATATAAGTCCAATGATAAGCCAAATTCTTTAAAACCTCATAAAAACTAATCATATCAAAGTTCAAATTTTTAGGCATCCAGCGGAATCTAGGCCAGAGAGGAATTTTGAAAAATTCCCAACCAAGTAGATTCTAACGAAATAAGCATAAAAGCATCAAATAATCATGTAATCAACCATCATTAACTAAGAAAAAACATGATACATACTTAAACAACTCAAGTTGGTGAAACAACGCATAATCATCTACTAATAAATCATGCTATCTCTCAGTCCTTCATTTTCAACAAAGTTTCGAACAAATCTACCCAGGACAAATTTACACGAAAGTAACAATTTCTTACGATTTTCAGGAAAATGAAGGGACAAAGGAAATTTTAGGAAAATCCAACAAGAATGGAAATTCACGAACTAGGAAATACTCTGGACTACAACACATTTTAGGAAAATTGAGAGGAAACATGGAAAAATGAGGAAATCCGCCAACAGAGGAAAATCCTAAAGCTGAAGGAAAAACCAAATGTCAATGTTTCCTCACAACTTCACTCGAATTGATTGAATGATCACAAATTTGAGGATCTTGGCTTGCAACCAGCACAATTTGAACCTCCTATAGATCATCTTTAAAACCTAAAATTCCACCACTGATGCACAGAACAAGCTTGAGATCAGTTTACTCATCTGCTAGGTTTTCAAAAGGTGTCCTGTAGCATATTTAAGCAATATAACTCATGATAGAAATGAAAAAAAAAGTTCTAAACTCACTTGAGATTATCAATCAAACACAATAGAGCAACCTTAGCTTCAAACGTTCAATGCCCATACACACAAAAATTCAAACTCCAAGCATGCTCAGGACATTAAAGAATCACTCACACTTAACAGTTAAAAAAAGGCAATAGGTGCATACCATTGATGGAGTGAAAGTCAATTACAACAATACAAAATAATAGTCCTTAGCGCCAGAGCAAACAACAATAGTTATGATGCCTAGAAAAATGACCACCAAATCCAATAATTTCTTAAATTCAACACTCCAAATCCAACCAAGCACTCAAGATCATGCACCTCACCCCAATAGAATGAAAATGATAAATCATAATGGCATCAAAATCCCAAAATTGATTAAATACTTGCCTCAGAAATTGTACCATTGAGCATTAATGTGTTCAACAAGATAGGCTAAACCAAAACCTAGAAACCCGACAAGACGATGAAATTTTAGAGAAATTTGGTCACTACAGAATTTCATGAAGGACCAAAATCTTTGGATCACAGTGTAAAGTAGCCATCACCTGTTTTGAAGGAAATCAGGGAATTCCGCAAAGAGTGGATTTTCCTGAAAAGAGCCAAAAACCCAAAAATTGTCCAAAACATTAGATTTTCAAAGTACTTCCAAGAAGGGGGGCCATTTGCACGAATAAGATAATCATTCAAGCATATGCAAAGAAAAAAGAACCCCAAAAACCATGGGCCAAAACACCAAAAGAGAAAGCAAAAGAGGGCCCTTGCTTTCAACGGGGTGTGTGTGCAAAAAACCGCACAACAAAATTCCTACCTTACAACTACTAAAAGGCCTAGAAATTGAAGAAAGTGGTGGAATAAAAGTATGGTTGGCGAAACTCCTCAAACTGGAGGAAGATAGAGAAAAATCCTATGGAGCCATGATCAACCATCAACAAATAGTAAAGTGATAGTTCGACAAAAAAACCTCTAACCTAGAATTCAGAGAGGGAAGCCTAGTGCTAAAGTACGATGACTGTACTGTGAAACTAGGGCAACACAAAAAATTTGAAGTGCTATGGAAGGGACCCTTCTGAATTAGTGCATGGAAGGAAAAGAATTCCTACAAACTTGAAGATATGGATGGTAACACTTTAGATATACTACTGAATGGTATTTAAATCTGAATTTATTCTATTAAAATACATATTCCTTTAAAAAAATTAACAATTATGTACTATATGTAAAAAAAATTGTAAATACATTTTCAATTTTGACAATAAGTCATTGCTCGAGTAAAACAAAAGAAGCGAAAAGTTTGTATTATATTATATATTCATAAAAAATTTACAATATAATACAAACCTTCAGGCTCAAATTTAAACTTAAGGCCCTCTCAAGCAAACCAAAAAAGATTTATATTGAAAAAAGTAAAAAAAAAGAGGTAACATGCAAAAACCAGTAAAGAAAAGCCTCCAACCATTGTCCAAGAACCTGAGAGGGCTCATCATTATTTTCTTCTTCTTCTTCTTTGTCAAGGCGAAAAGGGGTTGAAAACAAAACACACACGTGCCCCACATAATGAAGACCAAAGGCCTTCCCCTCAGGGATCTACACTAGAAACTCAAAGTGCTTTCTCTGGGCAAGGCCCGAAACATGCTCCACACCATACTCCTGCAATAGGTAGGTGGTCGGTGGTGGAGAAGAGCAAGGATGTGTCTCAAGGTCCATGGCGTGAAAGTAAAAAAGGAAGGGAAACTAGGGTATGACTATCCTAAGTTTTATGTGCCTACAAAGATCCATGGTACTCAGGATACCAATGCTAGGGATAGCCACCTGCACTATCTCACCAAGCCCTTCCAACAGTGCAGCATCAAACATCTGATGACACAATTCAATTATCATGGGTTAGGCCACTTTAAGGTCAAGTAGCGAGGTGACAAAGTGGGAAAGAACATTGCAGTTGCTCTGAATCTAGTTCTCATTGTTAATGAAGTCCTTTCCAACTACCCACTTGAATGCAACCAAGGAAAGGAAATCACACTTCTTCACTAAACACTTAATTCTATCACTAGTGACCTCTCCCACAAAGTAATATTGTGGCCTCTACTAGAGAAGCTAAATGGGAGTACCTAGGCCAGTAGACATTTTGAGAAAGAAGTGAATTGTAGTGGAATGGGAGACAACGAAAAATCTTGCTAAACTTAAAAGGATATATTTTGAAATGAATATTGCATAAGGTGGCATAGCTATATATAGAAAAGATGAGTTGCAAACCCAACCAATGGAAGGTCCATTTTCGGCTGGACAAAAAATGAGAAAATATCAAAGAAAAATAGATGAAGGTACATAAATCATATCGAGAAACTGATAGAAGGTCTTAAGAAATAAATTTGGGAATTGGGAGTAAATACTCTTGTATGTCGACTATTGATGTGTATCATTTTCCATCATCAATACCAACCCGCTTACTTATGTGAAAAGACATGTGTTAATGCACTAAGCTCTAAAAATTTAATAGGAAAATCTTTTCAAAGGTACCTTGTATCACTTTAGCAGGTTTCTCATAGTAAAAAGCATGCATTCCAATGCAACAAGTTTATTTGTGAAAGAGGTAGTGAGGAGAATGTGCTCATTCCATTCTCACGACATTTTCATCATTCGCAAGGGATATGGATCTCAAATTGACATGTATCACCTCAGTGTTAACATTTAATGGACCAATAGTAATGTTGTAGCATTAACTGCATGTATGAGCGAGGAAATTAATTACACTCAAAAGTAGGTTTTTCTAAAGAAGCAAAAGGAAAGTGGTTGCTTTCATTAAGGAAACTCTTCAATTTCTTGATACAGCCATGGCAGAACCATCAACCTCTATTATAAAATTTGTAACTTCAAGAAAAAGGCTTGGTTATAGTGATATTATGGTGGAACTTATTCACCAACACCCCAACACTTGAGGAGTAGCCATTTAATTTTTTTAAAAAGGTGTAGCTAGATAGATGCATCCTAAGAGAGGTGGTGCAAGATGTCTCTGACAATGTTTTGACCCCAATTTATCATCTAATCCTAAAAATTTTAGGGAGGGTGTGTTTCAAAGAATGGCAAAGCATGAACCATATGAGGGTTTTGTGTTTTAGCTCTAGAATTATGGTCTGCCATAGTTCATACTACCTACCTTACACCCATTCCTAGATTTGGTTGACACATGTACCAAAAGATTCAAGAAGAGGACAAAATAAATTGAGGGTAGTAGGATCATGAACCATTTGATGGTGTGTTTCAAATAATGGTGGAGCATGAACCCTTTGAGGGTTTTACATTTTGGCTCTTGAATTATGGTCTACCATAGTTCATACTGTATGTTGTACACCCATTCCCATATATGGTCGACGCATGTGCCAAGAGATTCAACAAAAGGAAAAAAGACATTGATAGTGGCTTTGGAATTGTGGCCTTCGACAATTCATACTACATGCCATACACCCATGCCTAGATCTAGTCAATGCATGTGCCAAAAGATTCAACAAAAAGACAAAATCCATTGAGGGTAGCAAGATCAAAGTTACAATTTTTGTTGAAGCCATACAGGATATGTTGTGTATCCCTACAACTTGGGGTGTTGAACATTTTGATGAAGAAAAGATGGACATTTTTGGAGAAGAAATGGTCAAGGAAACAAACTTTTTATGAGGATGAAGCAATGGAATGACTAGAAATATGTCATCTCCTCTTTCCTCTTTCACACAGGAAATTCTAGAAAGACATGCAGTTTGTGTTCTTGATACTGGCCTTGGTTTTCAGCCTTAACAATTATGAGGAAGTCAATCCTTTTTAGTTGGGCTTGGATTTTTTTCTAAAGAGGGAAAAGAGCTAGAAATATTATGATTTTGTTGAGGTGATAGCCAGAAACATGCTAGAACAACTAAAAAATTATAGCACTAAGTCTAAATTTAGGTATTCTTCTTTCTTGGCTCATTTAGTATTGCATCAAAATTTTGAGTGGTTGGAGAGAAATATACTAGTGTTTAGGTTAGATGTAAGGGGTTTTCCTTAGCCTATTTCTATATGGACCCATGTACTTTTGAAAATAGGGGATTATTACTAGTTTGTAGATCATCTTTTAAGGCTAGTACTTTAAGATTTGTTTCCATGCCCTATTGGCCAGTTTTCTCCTAAGGTTACACAATGGATGGAGAATTTTTTGACCCCAATGGGTTATTTCCTAGGAGAGGATTTTACATTTATCAGATTTCATAGTTTAACTGGGGAGCCTCATGACTCCCTATATTTGTAATAGACAAAGCTTTTGCATTGGAGGCATCCCATTAGGAAACCCTTATCAACAACATCTATGATGTTGAAAGAAACAAAAAAAAGATATATTCGCTTCCCCTCACAATTGCCAATAGTCAGGTAATTTTGAACAAGTGGAAGACTGAGGGTGAGCTCAAAAATCTACTAGCAACCATAGGCCTAGTTCTCATTTGTGACAAGTTGCACTATAACCCGACAAAGCACTTCAGTTTGAAACATGAGAGTTGGGAAGTTTTTGAAAGGAGGAATTTGACTCAAGAAAGGTTAGAGGTATATGTTGGCTTGGCTCGCATTGCACTCAAGTGACCCAAATGGTCGAGTTTCTGTGCCACTAGTGGAGTATCAAAAAAACATCTTGATGGTCAAATCCCTCAACACTCAGTTGAAGCACAAGGGATGGTCGAAAAGGAAAAAAGTAGACTTATGTAGATTCTGACAAGAAATGAGATACCCCAATGCCCCATTTAGTAACTTTCAAGCACAAAATGAGGATTTTGAAGACATTTATTATCAAGAGGTTGAATTTTATAATAGAAATCTAGAGACCAATCATGAAATTGATGAGGGAAAAATTTCACATTGTGCTTCTCGGCCTCAGGAATTCGATAGTCAAATAGGTTTGAAGTGAAGGGACTCATAAGCCATGTCATCCCCTAGTGCTCGAAGTAAAGGAAAAAGGACCTGACAATCCCCAAGGTAGTCCATTGTGGTTGTTGAAGGCCAAGTTTCAGAGGGATCAACTACTAGAGGATTAAAATGTATAAGTTCTATTCATGCAAAGAGAACAAAGGTTCAAGATCTAGGTGCACCCAATGCATCAGTCTGAGGAGAAGAAGAGTTTTCCCTATTAAATGTTTTGACCACTATATCCTAGGTAAGTTTTACTCCCTCTTTTATTCCTTTCTCTTCATCTTTGGTTATTCCTTTGCCTCTTCCCATGGAAAGGAATACTCTATCCTTTGACCCTTAGCTAATAGTCTTGAATACACCCCCTACCACTTTTAGCGAATCTTCTAAAGTTACCATGCATTTTGAACGAGCATCATCCACCTAAGCCACTATCGATTCTTTGATCACCCTATCAAGGGCTCCCATTGAGTGAGAAGAAGTTTCCATGTTTCTTGTCACTCCCGATTCGTTCACTTTTGGGAAAGAACATCTCCTTCAACCCATTTCTCTTTTCACCCTAACTTGTCTTTCCCCTTCCCAATCTCAATTTGGTATCCCACCCTTTTCCATTATAATGCTCCCTTTTGAATCCCCGCATGCTCATACATCTAAAGTTTATAATTTTGGTAGCCTTTTTAGTCTCCCTCCTAGTGCTTCCATTGTAACATAGAGCATCAATGTCCCTCAAAATATCAAAGATCATTTTGATGTGACCAAGCAAGCTCGACAGGCCAAAAAGAAAAAAATACTATTAAATAATGCAACGTTGCCTACCACCAAGAAGACTGAATCTTGCTTCAATGAAGAGAAGAAATCTTTGCTAATAACTACCATGATTTCACTCATCTACAAGCTTGAGGGGTAGATGCAGATGGAGGACTATGAAATCAAAGCCATGGGCCTAGATTTGATTGAAACTTACTTGTGGGACAAAGTGGTCCTAGCTAAGACTACTCAAATGGTGGTATATGTAGACTATGAGAGGCTAGGAGGAAAGTTGAAGAACCACAAGGCAGAGTTAATAAATGTAAAGGAGATATTGAGTAGGCAGTAGAGCGATATCTAGGAAAGAGATGTCAAAATTTCCTACATAAGGAAATTACAAGGTCGGCAAGGGGAAACATCTAAGTTGCTTGCAGAAGCTCAAAGTGAACAGGTTCAGCTTCATGCTAAAATTGAAAAATTAAAGGGTGAGTTGGCTATTGAGTGCCAAGCAAATGCATAACACCAACACACTTAGGAAAGTATGAAAAGAGAGTTGGATGGTGTCTGATCTAAAATTTCTAACGATCTCTAAAAGGCCTGTGTGGAAACAAAAAATTCAAAATAGAAGATCAGAAGGTTGAGCTGAGAACTAAAAAATGCCCTCAAAGAAAGAAGTCAAATGGAGGAAAGCACAAGAGTAAAAGAGGCTTAGTTTAATTAGGAGCTATATGTTGCATGAGGATCTAGAACCCTCTTGATAAAGAAGAAGCTAATATCTACACATTGGAAGTGGATCAAAGTTGTTATTTCCATTCTTAGGCCCAATTTACAATTCTTAAGAGATGTCTGAGAATTGAATGTTAAGGTTGGTTTGATGGCCAATCAATTGATGCAAAAATTTTCACCCTGACGAGCAAAATCATAAAGATTTATTTCCAAGTTGTGTGTAGCCATTGATAAGGCCCTAAAAGGTCTGGGGATTCCCTATCAGAGAGCCAACTCTATTAGAGAAAATAAGATCATAAATTTCCAGAAGGTTGCAACAAAGTGCAAGGAGTGTTAGATGATGGTGAACATGTAGGTCAATGAAATGAATAAGGACTTAGACATCTTGGTTTACTTTGGGCTACCCCCTCTTCTTTCACTAGATGGAGATGTGTTGACAATTGAGCAGGTCACAAATGCAATTAGACATAAGGTCCAAAATTCTATCTAGAGATCTCAGTTTTAAGCATGATGCCCACGGTTGATGATATTGAGAATGAGATTTTTCCTCTTTCTCAAATCTATTATCGCCTTGTGGTAGCTTCTTCTAGGTGGGGATTTTTTTCTTTCAAAGAATTTTTTGAACAAGAGCAAGAATATAGGCACATCTGTCTCTCGTCCTACCAATTGATGTAGATTGGGAGGCACAACATTCCTCTTTCCTCAAACTCTAAGAATTACCAGAGGCTAGGTTCATCCCTCCATAAGCGAAGAACCCCTATGAGTCACCAGAATTGTGAAACATTTTTCCTTCATCATTTTGGTTTTCAGCTTGTATAATATTTTCAACTTCAGATGTGCTTGTGCTCGAGTAAATTTATTGGAAAGGTGAAAAATATGCTAAATGGTAGTTGCGTGGCTTTCATTCTTTTCCTTCCTATTGCAAGAGAGTTGGGACACATGTCAACTCATCGAATATTTTCTCAAGGAGCTATATTCATGAGATTAAGAGTTTTTTCTTGTTCGACATGTCATCTCTTTGGCACGAGAAAATTGTGCTTCTTGTGAAGCGATATGTTTTGGGAGTTTTCCATAGATTGCTATCCTTTCTCTTTTCTTTATTTTTGGGTTGGAATCTTTGAGTCTATGCCATTGGATGATGCGATTGGTCAACTAGACTTTTTTCCAAGCTATTTTCTAGGATTTGATCATTTACAGACAACTATCTTTGTTAAATATCGAGAAAGGATTAATGCGGTAGTTAAAAATTGTTGAGTAAAGATTGTTGTGACCTAACTAAAGATCTACAATCAGATCATGTTATTTCAAATGCCATCATCTAGTAGTAATTACTTCCATGTTATGGAAAAATTTCTTTTTTTTGTAGCTATAAATGAGAAGTGGCGATAGTGGAAAGGGTTGGATTCCAAGTTTTAGTTTCCTTTTCTGAGGAAAAGTTTCTTTAGTTTTCTTAGGTTATAGAACTATTTTCAGAAGTAAAACTTGATGAACTTATTTTCTCTGGAATCTTATATCTTTTAAAGCTCAAACTATTGTTGGATTGGCATCTAACCTCTATTTTCAAGTTCATCTATTATTTAAAGCATGAATTACTAACAAAAAATCTTTAAGACTTCATGTATGACCTTTATCAAGCTTGCTTTCTTTATGCTTTCATTTTCAATGAAAAACTATGTCAAGTTGAATTTGAATAGTTTAAGTGGATGTTTTCCATGATGTATGCTTGTATGGTAGAATATTAAATTGTGAAAAATGGATTATGTCAGTGGACTTATCTTTTTTTTTGAAGAGTTGTTTTGTTATATTGAGTTGTATTAGGAGAGAGATTTTATGCAATTTTATGAATTTTTTTCTTGTAACCTTGGAAATCTTTATGTTTGATCAGACCTTAATGAACAATACCTGTGCAAACATTTGAAAGTTTCCACTCTGCTTGTTATTAGCCTTTGATGTTTGTTCTCTTTCCAACAATGAAGGTTTGAGGTATTTTGTGTCTAATTATATCACTCAAAGGAAATATTGGTTTTGAAATGTTGTAAAAGCTTTGGGACATTACCATTTTTTATGTTTTATGTTGACATTTCTTTCTACCCTTTTCTCAAAAACCCAAAGAAGAGTCAACTTTCTAGAAAAATCCTGGATGTATTTAGTGAGGTGCAAATCAATCCCCCAATTGTTGAATTTCCCATAAGACTGTTGAAGAGGTGCAAGCTTTGATGATCAAAAGGTACTAATGGAGAATCTTCTTTGGTCAACATGGACAAGGGATTTTGGAGCTATTGCAATAAAAAATGAGGCCTTTCAGAAGGTTGGCTAGTCTTCATCAATGACCCGTGTGGATTAATGATATCAAGTTTCCACAATCCATAATGTTCTTTGCAATTATTTTTGGCTTTGATTGTGTGATAATTTTTTCATCAACATTTTCGATCACACTCCATGATCCATCATTAGGATGAGAGCAGAGCTAAAGGAGAAAATCATTGCAAAGACCCATGTGGAGTTATCTCTTTCCCTATTCTACAAAGATTAAATGTAATCATCTGGGGAATCTCTAAAATTAAGGTGAAATTAGCTATCAAATGGAAAAATATTTTTTTCCTACTGCTTATCACTCCCATATCTCTATAAATGGTATTTTAGGGTCAGTTACAAAGGGGGTTGGGTAGTGAGTTGTTCTAGGATTCATCACATAGGGATTGTAAAGTTTTCTAAATAGTTTAGTGATAAGTATTAGGTTGGAGTCTATCAATATGCATATGTAATCTTAATGGTAATACTGACAATGGAGAATAGTAATAGTGTAATCTCAACACCATCTTACTCTCCTATGTACTAGTTTTATAGATTATGAATAATATAATCAAAGTTATCTTATTTGTCTCTATCAATTTTAGATTGATGTGTGGCTCTATTCTTGTTTATTAATTCAAATAATTAATGTAAATGCTTTAATATGGCTATGGATTTATATTAGAATGAGTGATAGGATGTTAGTAGTAAGTAAAGGTTATAACATCATTGAAATACTATAATGTGGTATTTTAGAGCTTCATATAATGTCATGTCAAAATTACTATCAAATTATGTGGGTGTTGGTATTGAATTCATTCCAAGGATGAGGATTGGATAAATTTAGGTAGTTATGTTGCATTGTGTTTATTAACTTAGCCACTACCCATTCATTTAATCAAATTTTGTAAACCGAGTTACAAATCTATGACGTCTTACCATTCTCATGCCCTAAAATGGAACTATGCTCAAGAAGCAGTCAACTTATTTTGACATGTTTTACTAGTTGAGCCTCTATATGAGAATTATCTATGTATATTGTAGTGTTATTGATACCAATGACACAAGAATATTATTATGAGAACATTGCTAGGATTACTCTCTTGGGTTTCTTAGAGCCTAAATTGAAGAAGTAAGGACCTCAAAATCCTTACTTATGTGTTGGAAATTCCTTACCCTTGATGATTATTGAATTCTAACATATTCATAGGTTAGTGGTAAGATTAAGTTTGGTTAAAAAAAAAACCAATAGGAAGCATAATTACAAACCCTATTTTTATACTTATTCTTAAGACCAATTGATAAAACCATCAAAGAAACATCCATTTTTATGTCAAAATTCTTATGCAGGACCTGACACAATGCATAGTTTGTAATTTTGAAATAGTCCTCAAAATCATCACGATCAAATGGTTCTAACTCTTGAGGACTAAAAGGTACACCATTCTTCTTTAGATCACATATCTTGTGCCTTGGAAAAACATTATTTTTATATGCAAACCTATTTTTCTCATATTCATTATATAGTCCACAAAACTTAATGGATTTAGAAGTAGATGGATTCAAGTTAAAAACTTCCATTATTTGACTCCATGAAATTTCCAACATAGGAAGAAAATATGGAAACCTTTTGATTGTCCATTCAGTTGGATCATAACACCTAGTTGATTCAAGAATTAGGTCAACCTCCAAAAACACATTAAGGAACACCAATTTTCCAATGTCACAAGTCCATTACTAGTAGGTGGGATGACTGGAAAACCTCCTCTTGAAAGCATATATAAAAAGATCCCAACCACTCTACGGTAGCACTGCATCACCAATCCCAACAACCAAAATCTTGAAATTGAGATATCAATCCACCCTCACCAGTCTTTCTCTTTCCAACTAGCTTAACCTCTACAAGTGGGTCCTTAAGGGCCTCTTCCATGAAACGAGGGTAATATTTCTTAACATCTCTCTTCTTTGTAGTTTTCTTAGGTGTATGAGGCTTACGCTTACCATCTTGAGGCTTAGGCCTTTTAACAACTCTCTTCTTTGGAGTTTTTTTACTCTATTTCAAGATTAGGCTTATCAACTTCAAACTTAGGTCGTTTAACAACTTTTTTCTTTACAAGTTTTTTAGGTTGTGTATCAAGCTTAGGCTTATCATCTTGAGGCTTGGGAATTTTAACCCTTTTATGGGTAGTTTTCCTTTGTGGTTTGATGGAAGATTCACTGGGCTCACTCATTGTTACAACTCAATAAAAATAGGGTTCTAAGATATCTATGAATTACAATTTTATTCTTTGAATTCATAGGGTTCAGACTCAATTTCAAATAAACTTCACTCCTTCACCCCCAAACCCTATGTATAATGACTACAATTCCCTTACTAACTAGAAAGAAATAGCCCTAAATAATAAACCCTAGCTATATACTCACTTTCTCAATTACCCATTGCTAGAAATTACTCATAGAGGTCCAAAATTCAACTTACTTAAGAAAATTAGCAGCTTGTTCTTCAAAAGTTACTTTTCCTAGAGCTCTTCCTTCTTCTTGTCTTCACTTAACTAGTTCTTCAACTCTCGAGGATTGCAGTTATGGAAGAAATTTGATAAACAACCCTCTTTTCGACTAAGAATTAGAGCGTGTTCTCCATTAATGTCTAATAGATAGCTTGCACGAGAGAACTAACAAGTTGTCATTCAAGTTTGAACTCCAACAGTTGATCTTCTTTGATTAAAACCATGATGTATGGTTCTAAGCAACCATCACTTTTTTCTTTCCCAAATGTGTATTAAAAAAATGATGATACCCTAGGGAGTTTCCATGTAGCCACCCACATGTTCATTAACCCTTTAGAATCCCATCACTCATTTCAGTAATGCTTTGAAGTTAAGTCCATACTGTTATTCCTTGCATAACCACCCCATTTTTTTTTTGGTCAAAATGGTCCCCCCTTGTGTTTGTTTGTCCTCGGTGTTATTGTTTAGGTCTTAGGAGTTGTTCTTTTTCCTCTAAAGTCCTTATTTCTTTTGTTGTGTGGGCTCGGGTCATGGTCTAGAACATGCAGTAGAACTTTGAAAAAGTTCCAAGTCTATTTTTGGTTCCGATCCTGGCCCCATTTCTTGCCTTGTTGGCTTCTTTGTTGTTTTTCTTTCTTGTCTTAGACTCTTGGGTTTGTTTTCTTCCCTAGGTTTTCTTTGGTTTTCTTCCCCTTGTGTTTCTTTTTCCTTTTGGTGGATGTGGAACCAGAATGGAAATGGGACTTAGAACTTTGCAAAAGTTCCAAGTCCAATTTTGGTTCCAGTCCCACTCCCATTTGTTTTCCTTGTGTTTTGTTCTCATTTGGTGTCCTATTTGGGACAGGCTTCACCCCGGTCCCACTTCCTTTTGTGTGTTTTTTTTTTTTGTGTTGGTGTTATCTCCCTTTTTCAGGAGTGGAACCAAAGTGGAATGCACACCTAGAACTTTACAAAAGTTCTAGGTCTAGATTTGGTTCTGATTCTTCCCCCGCTCCTTTTGTTATGGTCGCATCATGTGTTCATTCTGATCTTGATGCATGTGTCAATTGGCCCCTTTTTTTCTCTTCCCCTATTGCAGAGCTAGAGCCAGATCTGGAATGGAATGTGGAAATTTGGTAAAGTTTTTGGTTCTATCTCAACACCACTTCCGCTCGTGCCTTACCTCTGATATGCATGGTGGTTATGTACTCACCTTTGCTCTGGTTTCACGCCTAACTGACCTCATTAATTGAAGGCTCCTCACATGTGTGAAGTCTTTTTTAAACCTTAATCAAGATTATTTGGTTCATTATACAATCATCTAAATTATCTTAACGATCAAGAGTTGAAATAACTTGAGGAGTAGCATTTGTCCATGGATGAGTATTTGCGAGCGGATTCTAGACAGATTTCAACCCTATTTGGTTATGTTTTTGAGGTAGGTGGGGTTTCTTCTATATTTTTTTTGGTGTTTTCCTTTTTGTTGTTTAGTTTGTTCTTCATGCGTTCAAAGGGATTTTCCCATGGGTCCTTGCTTTCCTCTGTTCATGCTTTATTTATGTTTTTTTTCGGTTAGTCTTGTCTTCTTTTCTTCCATTTTCCTTTTTCTTTCCCTTGTTCATTTTTGTTTTTCTATTGTCATTTTCCTTTTTGTTGGTGGTGTTTCCCTTCCACTGTGCCCTAGTTTCGATTAGGGTTTCATTTTTTATGGGTCCTAGATTCTTACAACTATTTTAAACACTAACTCATTTGACTAAAAAATACGACAAAAATTTATGACAAAAGATATATAATTTGATGTATCATTAGGTACCTGTGTATTTAATCTTAAATTTTCTTCTTTTTTTTAAATTTATGCCCAACATTCATCAAAAATGCGACGCTTCATGATTTTTGTCGCTATTTCGACATACACTTAAAGTCAACCATCCCCTTCCATCAATTTGTGGGTCATATGGTTGGCTTTTTTCAGGGTTCCGATGAATTTTTTTTAATAAATAAAAGTGAGTTCAACAATTTATCTATACTTGTGACAGTGTTTTTCTATACTTGCAAATTTGCTATACTTGTGACAGTTTGTGGAGGTTATAGGCCAAATTGTTTTGGTGCAAAATATCAGAATTATTATATTTTGTTACCTATCTATGATTAAAAATTATTAGAGTGTGATGTTGATATTATTTGAAGGTTTAAATATTCAAGCTTGGTAAAGAAAAAACATGTTAGATAATATTAGTGTAAAACAAACTGAAGAGACACTTGCTATATTGTGGGATAGATTGAAAAGAAAGGGTGATGGGAAATATTGTTGTCCTTGCAATAATTACAAGGGCTTAAAGTCGAGAATACTTTTAATCACAACAACTGAGAAAATTTGTAGGTAGCATGGTCACATTGAAAGGGGCATGATTATTGTCCATTGCTAAGTTGTTCATTATGTCTTTATATTGATTGAATTTGTAATTTTTTATATCGTTTTAACATTTTTTATACATATAAAAAATCACATGATCATGATCATGGTTTACTTGAGTCGATCATTATTATAAAGGTGGGGTACCGTAGGGAACATGATATGGATTATCACGGCCCAGAGAATGTGGTTTTGCAAGTGGAGGAACATGGAGCTGTGAATATCGAAGATGAAGTTAATGATCTTATGGAAGAAGGTGACCATGTTCCAGAAAACACAGTTGAAGATGATGGTACAAATACATTGATCCATGAAACATTTAGTAGCACAATTGATCATGATGACCAAGATGACTATGATGATATTCATGATTTACCTGTACTTGAGAAGGAATATGAGACCCTTTATGAAGGCTCCCAAACAACACTTCTCTCTGTTGTATTGTTTCTAGTGAACTTGAAGGTTATGAATGGTTTATCCAACATAGCAATCTCACAGATGTTAAGGTATGCCATATATGTCATCTTTTTTCATCTATTTTCATTTTTAGTTCATCACTACTAAATAAAGGATGAAATATGTACCATTAATATTCGTTATATTAACAAATTATTTTTTTGTTGTAGATTCATAGGTAAATTTTTGTTACCACCATCAAATATTTTAGCTCACTCATACTGACATTTATTTGCCATTATGAAAGATATTGGAATGGAGTATCAAGCAATAGATGCATGTCCCAATGATCATATTATATATCATAAAAAACATGAATTTGAAACAAAATGCTTAGAATGTCATATCAGTAGATATTGAGCATATCAACTAACAAAAAAGGTGCCTCACAAGGTTCTTTGTTATATTCCCATTATTCCACAAATGCAACGATTATTTAGGTGTGAAATCTTAGAGAAATTTATAGATGACACGGAATAGAAGTGGAGATGACATTCTTAAAATGCCTGTGGATGGTTCTACATTTAGAGACATGGAGGAACAATGACCACACTTTAAAGAAGAACCTTGTAATCTCAGACTTTCATTGGCAACCGACGGTTTCAATCCATTTGGAGAGCTAAGATCTATTTACTTGGTGTTTCCTATTTTTGTTATCAACAATAGCATTCCTTCATGGATGTCAATAAAGAGGGAGCACATAATGTTGGAAATGATTGTTCTAGGTATTTGTTTACATCAATTTTTATTAACGTAGTAGCATCTTCTTTGTCTTATTTGTTTTATAATGACATATTTTTTTCATTTAATAGTCATGTACATTAATTTATATATATTGGAGTAAAATGGTTATAATAATCATGTATTTTTTATGTTCATTCAACTAGGTAAGTACCAACTTAAAGATATGAATGTATATATCGAGCCTCTTATCATCGAGTTACTAAAGTTATGGAATGGCATCACTATGTATGGCATCTCTAGACCAATAGGACAAAAACAATTTCAATTCCATGTAATGGTCGTATGGACAATTCATGATGCCCCAGGGCTAACACACTTTTGTGTTATGTTATATCGTTCAAATCCACTTTAACAATATTTAATTTTATGAAGTAGATATCATGCATGTTTTTTAAATAATCCATTCATTATATATAATTATAAAAATTGATGTATGTTTAATCTAGTTATATATGATCTTCCAGGTCTTCAAACATAGGGAAAATTTGCATGTCTAGTTTGTGGTCCAAAGATGAAATCTCATCATTCAACAAGTTTAGGAAAGTAGGTGTTTGATGAGTATAGGAACTTCCTCCATAGAAATCATAAGTATCAAACTATTGAAAAACATTTTTTCAATGGGAAAGAAGAAACTACATCAAAACCACAAAGAATGACACCTCGCCTATGGAAGTTGGAACATAATAGGATTAACTGTCAAGGTTATACATCAGATCAAATTGTTTATCTATCATATATAATATGTTTGGAATTAATATTTTTATATTGTGTTTTGTTTACTCGTGCTGTAATTGCAATGATTATTGTTTTTAATTTTTTAAACTTATATTCTTCATGAAATTCATCAAGGCATTAATGGGCAGCTTCCATAGGGACTGAAAAGTTATCCCAGACAATTTAGTAGGTTTCCCTACTATGAGTAGCTACAAATTGTGTATTTTTTGATACAATGCATATTGAAAATGATATAATAGAAACATTATGGAAAATATTGGATGGAGGGCAAGACAAAGAAAATATTGTCAAAATTTGTAGTGACATTCAGGAAGCCAATCATGCAATGAAATATGTCATTCAATTAAATAGAAATGGAGACCAAATTAATATAGGCACCCTTCCTTGGTTATTAATGGAGAAACAAAGCAATGCTATAAAAGAAGTCATATGAAAAAAATTATTTCCCACAGGATTTGCTGTGAACATAAATAATATCATAACAAAGAAAGGCGAATTTGGGTCAGGGATGAAAACGCATGATTGGAATACCTTCATTAAGGTAATTATTCTAGTATATTTTATATATATTTATATGTACTGCATGTACTTTTTAGTGTATTATGTTTAATAGTTTTGGAAAAATAATTAAAAGATCATTTTATAATTGTTGTAGTGCGTTCTACCTCTATCTCTCCTAGAAAATTTTGACAAAAATGTCAAGCTTGTTATATATGATCTTGAAAAATACATGAGGTAAGTACCGATATTTCTTCAATTCGTTGTATAGATCTTATATTTCCTTTTTTTTTACTTGTTATGTAATATATTATATATTTTTGTTAAATCTCATAAATATATTTATGCCTTGAATCACTTGTAGATGGTTGTCATATAAAAAAATCCATAAAGAAGATATAAATTATTGGAAGAGAAAAGTTCCTTGTCTAATGTGTGAAATGCAAAATTTTCTACCTTCAACATTTTTCAATGCACAAGAACACTACCTCATACACCAAGTTGAGGAGATTGAGTTGTCTGAAATTGTACACACAAGGCCAATGTGGATGGTTGAGAGGCACTTGAAATTTTTGAAGTATTTGGTTAGACAAAGATAACTTCCTGAGGGTTCTATGGTGGAGGGATATAGGGTATACCAGACCATGGTGTAGATTACTGAATATCCTCCTAAATTCGCAACAAATATCCATGTAGATCGCATTTAAGATCCCAACTCCATTAACAAATTTGAAGGGGAGTACCTAATGGGGAAAGGTAGATTAAGGAAAGTGAGAGGTAATTATAAGATGGTCATGGAGATTAATTAGAATGTATTTTACATTGCCTTCAATTTCTTGAAAAGAAACAATGTAGAGAACTAATCCAAATGAAAGAATCTTCCATACACAAATGGAAAAGTATTGGTATTGTATTACTCCAGAAAATAAGTCTTTCACTACTAGTGCCTTATTTTATCCACTATGTCATCCCAATGTCTCACTTTGATTATTCCCTTGTTGGCATAACTTGAGATATGTTCTCCTAACTAAATGTTATCGGTGTAAGATGTGTCATCATGTAGTCCATTTTCTATTGTTCTGATATCAATGTGTTCCTCCGATGAAATATATCGATCTACCTCATGCTGAAATCTTGAGTGAGTCTATCTTTTACTTTCTTGAATAACAAATCAGTAGAACAAAAAGAATGTGTCCTCAATACGAGCCTTTTATCTTCATTAGAGTAGTATATAAGATTGTAATTGTCATTTGTTATGATTTTGATGGCCTGAAATGAGTATTTTGTTGAGGGAAATTTCATGAGTTATGCTCATATGCATTTCTTGTGGTGCTACATTATCTATTTGTTCCTTTTTAATAAAAATATACAACCCAATTTCTTCTGTCGATCGCTATGAATGCAATGTGTCTATGTCGATATTGTACAATGCTCTTCCTCATTCACATTGTTAGCTCTCAAAAATGTAGGTAAAATAACTCAAGAGGTTTCCAAAATCTTTGTATGTTTTAGGGTAACATACAAGGCCAAATGGTTTCAGACCTTCTTCTCTTCAAGTGTTGCCAGACCTAGGTGGGTCTACCTATGTGAATGAAGCAAACTTGAACTATGTGATTCCTCCTACAATAGTCTATTCATAATGGAAATTTGAAAGTGAATAGATGTACTACTAATCTAGCATAAATTGTATAAGCAGTATCAAAGAAATATGTTCAATTAATAGATTTAAAATGTTTAAAATGAAATGAAACTAAGTGATGAAATGTGAAGACCAGTGCTTTGTTCGGTATATGGAGTCAAGTAGAAATTAGAGACAAGTGACTTATGAATAGCAATAATTCAAACTGTTTGGTACTTTTATGTTTATAACTTGTATAAACACGTAGGGATGCAATTATCATATTCTTCTTTAATAATCCAAAATAACATTCCTAAGCTTTTGTGAATAATCAAGAGGACTTTAATCTTTACTTGAAAGACCCAATTAATTATGCCACACAGATACAATAAATATGCACTGATAAATTGAAAAAAAGCTTGATATATCAATTTAAACAATAGACTAATATTAAATATGCAGACAATCTGGCAATATCTTCAATTAAATTAACAAACAATTGATAACAGCATAGAGCCACTAAATTAGATATTTTCCATTAACTTCATAAAAAAATTTACACATGCATCTTGGTCCTTTATGATGTAAACATTGTATCAATCCCTATTCTCCTACTTCTTCTATCTACTCCTATCTTAATAATTTTTTCTTGGTCCTGGTCTCTCTTATTTATAGGAGAGGCAACAAGCTTCAGACCAAAAGACATGACTTTTGATAATAAACCTTAACTACCATCTAAAATACAACAACAAAAAATTAACAACTAACACATGAGAATTCTATTAATCTCCAAGTAAAATCCTGAGTCACCAAAGACCTGTCCAAAGCTTTTACTTTATGATAATCATCATTGATAGTGATTAATCTTCATTTGAACTGGGGTATTTCTCCTTCCACTTGCTTATGGTTAAATCATTTGACCACTTGTATTCTTGTGCAACAGTGAATTTTAACAGGTGGCTTTTCCATCTACTATCGAGCAAGTTTCTGACATGTACAATGAACTTTGTATAACCATTATCAAATGCAATAATTCCATCAAGAAGAGCATGAAATTTTTCTAGATTGATATTAGCATCATCCTATATATGTGTCAAACATTGTGGAACCATTTGATAAAATTCATTTCTCCATTCATCGACATCCTTGAGTTGACCATCACCTTTAATGATTAGAGGGCTAAAACTATGTTTTATTGAATCAAATGAATTCCTTCTATTTTCTACCTTCTTGTTCATATCAATAAAATACTTATGCTCATTAATGATTACTTCTACCATTTATTGATTAGTTCTTAACCTTGGGGGTGCATCGAGATCTCTTTGTGTGGCTTTACACAGAGTGGTTAAGATATGGTAAGTGGGCTACCATTTTTTCTGCAATTCTTCTAAGATAGGGGAATTGGTACTTATTTGTTCCAAGGATTTTACCAAATGACTGAAGCCCTCATGAACTCCACTTATTTTCTCTTTTAAAACTTCAACTCTATGTTTCAATATTTCCTCCAAGGTACTTAAGATGTGTCATTTGATATCATCCATATTATGATTATTTAATTTCTCAACCTCTTCTTTCAATTACTAAATCTACAGATCTTCAACTGAAGCAGGTGGATGATATACAACCATTTCATTCCCCTGTATATATGTGGCTTGTTGCAATTTTTCGTTTCAATCTGAAATTTTCAATGAATAACTTATTTATCTCCTCATTTGATAGTTTGAGTCTTTTCAAATACTTTTTCATCTTCTTTTCCATGTTTTCCACTACATCTCTTGTAAACATTGTTGAATGCATTGTCATGGTTGTTGATTTTGTGGGAGTAGTGTCCTTCATAGTTCTAACCAAAGCAAGCCCCCTCATTTCCTGCACCACTTCTAGAAGCCTAGGCTTCCTTGTTCTTTTTTATTTCGTCCATAGGTAAAGGGTCTGAGTGATTAGATTATATCCTATCCCTGATATTCCTTCTTCCAAATCAAATTCTGCAACCAATTTTGGATCATCTTGAGCATTGATTTGATCCAACAAAAACACTTTGGAGAGCTCCATTCCTAGTATAATGATCATGTTACTTTTCAACACTAACTCCCTTGCTTCTTTAGGAGTAATATTGATATTGTCAATATTTAACTCTACCATTATTTGTGTCTACACTTCTGCATGTTTTGAATCATCAAATCCAATGAGGTTAATTTTCATTCTATCATCAAATTATTTCATCTTCATTTTTATCCAAAAATATTTGAACTCCCTAGTATGGATAACGTCATCATCCTTCATGAATCTCAGGGAAGCAATAATTATTTCATCATCCTACATTTCATCAATAGCCTCCTCCAATATTCTCATCTTGGGATCATGAGGCTCAAGGATTTTTAGTTTCTTTGTAACCTTTTTCATCTCAGCCAAAGTTAAGATTGCCTCTTGTTCTTCATCACTTGACTCATAGTCCACTACTGACCCAATCTTTTGTTTCTTGGCAAGAGGCTCATCTATTTGAGATGGGGGGATGAATGAATTGGTTATGAAGGTGATGTATGTGATGTAGAGGATGTGGATGTTGGTGGATGGGGTGTAGGAAGTGGGGCTGATTTCTCTTCTTGAGCCTTTTTAGATAATTCATCAAGTTTACCAAGGAATAATTGCATTCTTTTCAACAAATCTGGCTCCTCATCAAAAAACCCCTTGAACTTCTTATCTTTTCCTCTCTCTTGATCCTCCCATCTCATCATCATTAACCATATTTTCCTTCTTTCAAACACATCTACAAAATAGACCAGGTTTGTTATTACATCCTCTTCTGGATAAAATTCATGTGTTATTGCCCTCTTTCTGAGTAGGGTTCTTCTGATATTATTGATGTGGCCTTCTGGATCACATATTCTATTTTTCCTTGATTTGAGAGAAAAATTAGCTTTTATAAATCTCTGCAAATTCTCCAACATATCTAATCCAATTGACAATTCTTCAAATTCTGTCAAATCAGGTAGAAATGCGCATTTTTTCTAATTTTTCATCAAAACATGCTCCATCTTCAGCATTTTCTAGACATAAATTCTAAAAACAATGCTCTGCTAGGCACAAATTTTGGTAAAATATGAGGGGATTGATCACAAAAATATACCTTGATAATGGTGTGATGTGGCATAAAAAACCAATCAACATAATGGGTATGTGCAGGATCATGATGGGCCAAAAAAGTGACAATAGGATGGGTATTTGTATGCTATGTGGCTGATGACTTTTTTTAACCCAAAATTGATGAAATGAAAAGGGTTTTTAAAGGAAATTCTCAGCTTTCCACCAATATAAATTATGCTTTACTTTGAATTTAATAAATAATTATTATTCATTTTCTATTTGATTTATGACTAAAGTGCTAATTGATAGGCTGATTGAAAAACATCTATAGCTTTCAAATGATATCACCTTTTTTGAATCCAAAACATGTATCACATTCTATGCTTCACATACTATAGGATTAAAAAAATAAAAATTGAATTTCATGAATTTTTGACCAAGTTAAGGTGGTCAGACATATGAGTTTTTATATTTTTTAAAAGTTGTAATAAAAAATTCATAATTAATTATTTACTTGGAAAAAATTACAAAAAATATGCATCACATCCAAACATGAGTCCCCTACTTATTTCTAAAATATTATAAAAAAAAATATTATCATTTTATTGTGGTTAGGGTGGTTAGACATACACCTACTTCTTATTTTACCCCTAAAATTTAAGTACTACTGCATTGAAATTTCAAATTTTCACTAAATAGATTTTTTGTTTTTTTAAATAAACCTAGGAGTTTAGAAACTACATTCAATTTGCTACAGATTCTACTCTTACATATTTTTGAAATAATATAGAAAACTTATTCTGAAGTTTCCTAACTCTAATTTTTCTAAATTTTTTGCCACATAAGGGCCTATTTTTTCCATGATGATCCTGCACATACCCTAATTATGTGTAAAACCTTGATTCAGTTTGTATTGTAGTGGTCTCATAAAATCCATTAGGGATTTTGATAATCTTGGTGTGGGAAAACCAAGCTAAGTAATCAGTCTAATGACAAAATCATCCCTAAATATAACATAATCACTTTCATTGCATTTGTTGTTCCAAATATAACACCAATTTTATATTGGGACCATAACTCCATTCTCATATGTTCTCAATTTCATCCTCTTTGTCTATTTTGTTTCATTTTGAGATAAAATCAAATGACATAATAAGTAGTATTTTCTAAAATTTATGGGGGCCTTGGCTTCCTTAACCTATAATAGACCATGAATATGTACCTTAATGAATGAAGCAAAATCAAACTCCAAATTTGATTCATGATGTTGGATAATCATGGCCATTTTCATCAACCCTATTGACATATTCTCCTTTGGATCAACTCCAAGAATTTGACATAATGCATAGTAGGTATTTTTAAAATAGGTCTGAAAGTCAAGTACTGGAAAGGGTTCAAGTCTTAAAGAGTGAATGGGAAGAACTCTTTTTTTTCCACCTATTTTCATGTGTAAGGGGAGTTCATCAGTTCTATAGGTCCTTTTCAACCTTCTATATTCTTGATCCAACTTCCCCAAGTCAATTTCAGTGACAACTTGCCTGTTTAGGTCAAAACACCTAATTATAGTTTCCCTCGAGATATCTACTAGACATTGACCATCTAGAAGTTTGACCATTTTTTATGGGGCATGATATCTATTGGACAAGGCTCTGATTAGCTCAACATCAACAAAAAAATTAGGAACAAATAATTTTCCTATGTCATTATATTTGGACTAAGGAGTACTTTCCTAAACCATTCCTTCATATTCAACAAGCCCTTCTCACACCAGCATCATAATTCATATCCATGTTAGTTGTAATGAGTTTTTTAAACCAACAATCAATGAATCATAGGATAGAAGAAAAATCATTATGCACAAGGATAAGAATCAAAGAGACTACAAGAATCAATTCACTAGATAGGCTCCCCATTACTATAATAGACCAATACAAAAAATTAAGTTATAACAAGAATAGGACCAAAAAAATATAGGAAAAGAAACCTTGTAGGCTACATTAATAAGACATTGATTGCAATCATTTCTTCCATTATCTTTAAATGACAAAATTTCAGATAGCTCAATCTTTAGTCAAGTAGTATTTCAATCACTGATTCTTAGACATCCATCATAATTAAACATCACATATCATAAGCCTTTTTAACAATCACTAGGACTATAGATAATATTAAATCATGTCAAAGGAAATAAATCATCAAAAATTATAAAGAGAAAACCAACTATATAATCTCAATAGGCCACCATACAAAAAATATATTTTGTAGAAAATAAAATAAACTATATTTTGACATAGTATATATATAAACTATATATTTTGAATTTTGGCCCCACGCACACAAGAGCACGACATAGCATACTACACTGAGACCCTAACTAGAGATTTTCACCGAGAACCACTACATCTAGTCCCTAAGTGGAGAGTTACGATACTTCACTGGATGAGTGTTGCAATGCCATTGAGTCAAGGAGGAAGAATATGAACCATTTGGTAGGAGGAAAGATAGAGCACACAATGAGGGAACTTAGAAAGGGAAAATCGACCAAGGGACATTGATTGTAAGTGATTTTTCCCCCACATTTAGAAATTTGGTTGCAAGTACAGTGATTTAGACTCTATTTATTCCCATCAAGGTGTTGCATGCTATATTTTGGTCAATTCAAGCCAATGTCCCATTGAAAAACCTAAGTACTACCTAGTACTACTTACTACTGTCTAGTTAGTTTGAAGAACCAAGTTTTGAGATGTTCAATTAGTTGGGTGGCCATTTTTGGCATGTGAACTATAGTTTTCATATATATCTTAGCATATTTTTTCTACTATAATATTGAAAGTAATTCCCATCACATAACAACACCTAAAGTTCACTAGGGTTCAAATTCCTAAACTTTGATGAAATAAATTTACATGTTGAGGTCCACAAATGATCAAAGGGACTGAAAACAATACATGGTCCATGAGTCCAATGAAAAATTCCTAGTGCTTGTCCATAAGAGAACATATAGAATTACATGATGCAGAGTCAGAGGAAGGAAACAAACTCACACAATCTCATTTGACAAGTCACAAATAATCTTGAACTTTTCTTCTTTTGACACACTTATTCAACTATATTTCCCTTCACAAAACTCAACACAAACACTCAAATTTTTCTTTAGAGTTCCAAACCATTACCAAACCTTCAAAAACCTTAGTCAATTTCATCTTGATCAAAAGAAACAATTACCTAGTTTTCCCTTTCATTTTACCATTAACTCTCTTTGTGAAAATCCTAAACTTCACAATTTCAACTCAACATAAAGTAATATGACCCAAAAAAATATTTAGGGTAATATAGAAAACATAATTTCCATTCGATTTCACTTCAAACAAATGTAAACCATCTCTCATCCTTTATTCTTAACAATTTAACAAAATCATATACTGTACTTTCATTTTAGTCTCCAAAATAGGGATATTATTAGACAATGACTCCTCTAGATGTTCCCAAACCCAAGGCTTCAAAACACAAGGTTGGTGACCCTGCAAACCATTCCCATGCTTACCAAGTGATCTCTGATCATCATAACCTTACAAGGTTTATTGATACATTCACAACTATTGTTACCTCCACATGCATTTGACTAGTAGTGTCAACCTTCGTTTTTAATCCTCCAACCCCATACCTTGGGATCACATCACCATGAAAGAATTTCATCCAACATCCTTATGAGTGAAGGTACCACCAAATAGGTATTTTTCAAATCTATCTTCCTCAAGTGAGGGAAATTTAGGAAGAGAAGAGGAAAGTGAGACATACAGTAGGTCTAAAATTGGGAGATCAACGAGAGGTCAAAAGATGAGAAGAAAATTTTGTAAATGCATGGAACATTTTCTTGTTGAAGGGGGGTCATGTTCTTATGATGATGAGAGCATAGGAAAAATCAAGGTTCCCTTGAGGTACAAACATCTATAGAAACAATGGGTACCCAAGGAACTTCCTCCAATAAACACTAATTTTTGTGTCAATGAGAGGATATATCGCATAGAACCATCGTCACTACATGGTTTGGGCCTATTTTGCATGGATGACATAAAGGTCTATTACAAAAAAGATACTCAATTGATGGAGTATGTTAGACCTTGTTACAGTTACAAAGATTGGATGTAGTTGGTTTGATATACATGAAGTATGCATAGGTATGCACTGTCAGCAAATTATATACATCTAAAAGATAAGGATCAAAATAAAGGAGTGGCTATGTACATTGACAAAAGTACAAAAGCATCCTGGAATATTGTAGGGTTTATAAACAATACACGACCTGGGTCAACAAATAAGCAACCCAATTGCATATTGAAGGTGGGTGAGGGAAACTGTGTATTCGTATGTGCGATAAAATCAATAACTATAGGGGAAGAGTTTCTAATTGATTAAAATTTGAATTGCATAGATAAAAACACCATTACTATGGGGGTGGTAAATACTATATACCATTTTATCCAACCTCCAATTAATGACTCCAATATACCATTTTATTATTATTATTATTTTCGTAAGTCTATTGGTTTCATTTCAGTAATGTTTTTTTATATTTAATTTTTGTCACACTGAGACATTAATCATAGGGGGAAGGCTTTAACCCAAGCATAGATCATGATGCATCTTCAAGCGCTTCTACTTGATAATTTTACCTCATTATAATTGTACAAATTAGATACAAGAGAAATTTTTTATTATTATGTTTTTTTCATAAGTCAATTGGGTTAATTTCAATAATGTTTTTAATATTCTTATCGCAATTGGATGATCGGGTAAAGGCACCAGTAGTAGAGGAGAGCATCCATAGGGAGGTACAGTCACTATTATGCGATGATGGCATCGCATATTCCCCAAACCCTCTAGATATGATAAGGAATAACGAAAAATAATGCAATGAAGAAATCCTTTAGTTGTTATTCATAGTGCCTCAAATAGATGAGATAAGAGAAAGGGTTAAAATATTGACTGAGAGAGCAAGGAACTTACAAGTAAGTTGTCATGAGATCTTTAATTATAACATAAGTTCATTCATGGTTTTATATTTTTTCCTCTTTTATGTCATGAACTAAAATATGTATTATTTTTATAGGATTTTTTGCATCCTCATGATGTTGTTTGTCATGATCAGGGTATTGCAGGTGTTTCCCAAGGAGTAGGGGTTGGTACAAGTGTCGATACTAATCTTCCTGTGCATACGTCACATCATCTAACCACATCATCCATGCCTATATTTTCGACTAAAATTTCATAAACACATAGCATGCAGGCATCAGGTAGTGTACCCTTTGGCAGCAAACGCATGCCAGAACATGCATCAGGACATGTACCTAGGGATGCAGAGGCCACTAGTACTGGTGAGATTTTAGCAACATTTCCTAGATCTTCCCATATTACTAGTATGGGAATATTGTTGGTCACATTTGTGGTGATTGAGGATTTCGTTCCCATAAAGATAGAGAAGGTCCTAGGTACTTTAAAATGTTTTAATTATTATTATATACAATCAAATTCAAATTTGGTTATTGATCACCCTTTTTAGACTAATGATCCCGTGATCAATTTGTAGGAAATGATGTTTTTTATAAACATCTAAATGATATTACATTGGAGATCTTAAGAACCACGATATGTACATGGTGGAATGCCCAAAATCAATATTAAAAAAATGAGCTCATTAACCATTTAGTTGTGTTGTTCGGTAATAACACATTCAACTAAACCAAGGTCCTTAAGAAAGCTGGTACCTATCTAAAGTATGTGAGGGAAAAATATAGGTCACATTTAGATAGGAACAAAAATTACGAGTGTCCCCCATGATTCCAAAGAGGGAGTGGAATGACCTGGTGTCGAATGGAAAGGAGAAGGCTAAAAAGAAAAAAGGAAAGACGCCACCAAGCCAAGGAAGGTATGTGATACTATCAACAATTTAATTATATACAAATTACTCTTTATTTTTACATAATCTAATGTATTTCAAACTTTTCATAGGTTTCCCGAAACATCGAAGGAAACAAAGGAAAGACTAAAAGAAAACGAGCAACACAAACTTAGCTCTGGTTGTTATATGAAATTAGCCGCATGAAATGTAAGCATCAATAAATGAAATATTGCATCCAAATAATAAATTGCAAACAATTTTGGTTTTATCACACCATAGAAGAAAAATTCATGATCTTATGCAAAAATGGAGGGCTCTGAATTCAACAAAGTGCCAATAGAAGAGGACCTAAATATTGCCTTCCAGGAAGGCTATGGAGTCATGGCTAAATGCCTAAGACTCTTGACTAGGAAAACACAAGTTTCCACTGCATCCGACATGCAAGTAAATAAACTCAATGAAGTTTATTTAAAATTGAATACTTGTGGAATATATTCAATATTAATTTCCACCATAAATTAATTATGTGCCTATTTTTTTTAAACAGGCGAGCAATGATAATACTACACATGACATTGGAATGCAACCTAGTGAGGGTGGAGCACAACTTGTAGATGAAGGTCATGGTGTGCATCCCAGTATTGGATGTATTCATGTTCTATAAAAAATGTAGTATGGATTAATACAATTAAACATCTTTAATTGAAATTGGTGTATTAATTAATGTAACCTTTCATGTTTCAACTTTAGAGCATGCAGATCGTGGTCAACATGTTGAGCATGATTAATCTAGACAAGATCAAGAACATGATTTGGCCCCATCAGGTAAAAATGACTACTCTAATGTTCTTTTAAACATATTTAATTGGAATTGGTGTATTAATTAATGTAACCTTTTGTGTTTCAACTCCAGAGGATTTAGAGGGTGTTCAACATGTTGAGCATGAGGCTATAAGACAAGATCAGGAACATGATGTGGCCCCATCAGGTAAAGAGAACCACTCTAATGTTCTTTTAATTAATGAAATACTTGTAACAATAATAATAAAACATATCAATTTAACTTTTCTTTGTTATTGCAGTAGAGCCCCCGTTGCCACAGCCTCCACATCATGAGTACACGACTAGGCATACATTAAGATCATGAGTAGAGTGAAAAACAATGAAAGGGGGGACAAATGATTTAGAAAATGATACTCCACTTCTTTTTTTTAGCTGTATAAAAAAAAAAAGTGACTGTAATCATATTATGACAACCATATTTTTGATAATATGTTAATGAATGTTAAAAACTGATATTTTTGACAACCATATTTTTGATAATATGTAAAAACCAAAAGAATGGATGTTATATGTTAATGAATGAATGTTATATGTTATTAATGGATGAATGAATGATTAATGTTATATGATTAGGTATGGGGAATTGAGAGTGATGTGAGGGAGGGGAGGGGCCAAATGAGCTTCCACCATCATGTGGTTGGCCATGTTAAGTAGAGAATATTAAACTATTCTCAAAACAAAGAGAAGCTCAATAAGGTAGTGCACTTTTCAATATTTTATTATGCTGCACTTTTAAGCTTATGTGATTTTCATTAGTTCTCTTTGCTTCAGTATGTTAGGCTTTGTACTTATTTTACTTTTTAACACATCTCATATTACCTTGGATGAAATCTTTTGCAGGGGAAGCTATCCAAAGATGGATCCCATGTCTGGGATATACAAGTTTGGATTAGACAAACTTGGGATGTACTCATGTAGTGCAAAATCAAAAGAGAAGAGCCCATCCATTTCAACACAAGAATTGGCTTGAGACTGGTACATGGTTCGAACTAGGTCTGGGAATGAGCGGTCTAGGAGAGAGCTCTATAGCATAGCTAGTATTAAATCATTAAACATATAGATATTGTAATTATGTGGTTAATGCTAAAATCATCAACAATTCACTATGTGGTGATTAGTTAGTGATGATGTCATGCCATTCTTTGGAAGGTTATTGATTCTGCAGTTGTTCCCAATAATCATCTCTAGTTGCTTACATGCCATTTGATCCATATGAGGGGAACCTTTCAATCTGGGTAGCAATTTTATAAATGATGCTCTTATTTAGTGACCAATGGAATAAGTGAGTGGATAGATTGTTCCTAGTAATCACCTGTCATGTGCTTCATGCATTAATGATAAAATAATTTCATTAGATAGAATTAATACAGTTACATATTATATGTTGCTAGTTTGGTTTTTGGTTTGGGTTTAACTATTATTTTTATTCACCTAGGTATCATATGAGAAAGAACACACATATTTTTCTAGAGATTCATCACAAAAGTGACCTCTCGCTCTCTCTCTCACACACACACACTCACTCACTTTCTTGCTCTCTCTCACACACAGCTGACCAAAAATAGAATGTACTATTTGGAAATCATTAGTTGTGGATTTAATTTCTATTTTAACTCAATTGTAATCAGGTGGGATTCATACGTTGTAGGAACAATACTTGTTTTGATTCGTGAGCTTGGTGTGTAGTTCAATGATGGCATCAACACACTTGTATGTTGTCTTTACACTAGCTTTTTCCTATAAAATGTTAAGAACATATTTTACTTTATTCCACTATGAGAGAAGATATTGAAGAAGAGTATCATAGAAAAACACTCAATCATCATGGAACTTCAGTCCCAAACAGAATCAAGAGAAGATAAAATAAAGAAAACTTCATCAATTCAATTTCATTCACCAAAAATCCATCAATTCCTCTTGAAACCATAAGGCTATCAAACATCACAAACACCAAATTAGTATTTCAAACCCTTTATCAGATTCCAATTCAACTTATCCACCATCAAAATGTATATAACAATCAATAGCTATATTTAAATCACTTAAATCATTCCATACTCTCTACAAGTACCAATCCACTCATCTTAGAAAATTACTTTACAAGGATAATTAACAAAAATCCAATCAAAAATTACTCAAACAACTTGAACAACATGTTCTTGACACAAATACTTACTCACCAATCATTGACCTATTAGACTTTCCCTTGGTTTGCAATCTATATGACTTTTTCCACATAGGATTCACCTTGCTCAATGCATCAAGTCCTTCGACCTGCCTTCAAGCCTCTATCAGAAACATAGGTATCATTTGTAACATCATTAAACTAGCATTAGATCATAATTCAAACACTGTTTTATCAGAATATTAGGTTCTACATTCAAATTACCATTTTGCACAAAGAAACTAGCCCGCCCCAATCAACAATTCCAAATAGTTAATCTTCTAAACTCCTTCCAAGAATTTAGAAACCTTTCCTAATTAAATTTAGATATGTTCCCATCATAAAACATCCATTCTTTCATTGTTTGATAGATTCACATCTTATGAGCAATCTACACACCAATCTACTAGTAAGACAACAAACCCATGTATCAGGTGGCATCATTCCAAATTCAAAGCATGTACACAAAATTCACACACATTTAGAGACTCATTCCCACATCTTTAACATGCCACAATCTTGAACTTCAATTTTAGGAACAATCATCTATAAAATTGATACTGCATTGCCAAAAGAGCCCTTATTAAGCCATATATACAAAGAAAGTTGTCTTAAAACACCTCCAATACACAGAAGAACTTGGAATAGTTTTACATCATGCCTCAAAACTAAAGATTCAATTACTTTCAAGGGAAAAAAGGATTCATATAACCATGTTAGGGAGGGAAGATGTTTGAACAAATATATATTTTTTTTTAAATGTAGGGTTTCGTTGCAGTTTCGACGAACATAGCCTAATGACCACACAAATTTGTGATTAGGTTGTACACTTGACGCAGTTTTCATCGTAATGGAAAAAATGGTTTGCTCCACCTTGTTGGAAAATGGTTGAACGTTTTGTGTTTTTTCAAGAATTTTAAATGGGTGTTATGCAACATTTTGTGATTTTTTTGCATCGATTGATCAATGAAGTTATGTTGATTTTGTGATGCACATGGCCGAGATTTTATGTGGTATGGACCAAAGATGTTGGGTCATGGTTTCGACATATAAAAATTGGCTTTTAAAGTAACAAAATTCCAACGTCAAAATTTAAATCAATGTTGCATCGGTAAGTCAACAATATTTTGTCAATCACCAAACATTCATCGGAATTTGTAGTCAAATACAATAGTGAAATATTTCTCTAGACCCTTTCCAATGTTTTTCCTGTGTTGGTTTGATGAATTTAACTCTAGGGTTTTAATGCCCTAGTTTATTTTTTAAATTGAAAAGCTACACAAACTAGGGTTTGTGTGTTGTACCTTTACATAAAGTGCCTTAAATTGTTTGATTTCAGTCTCGTTCATCTGGGTAGAGTAAAGCTTACATTCAATCTTTCCCACACCTTCTTTTGACCTCGTTCCAAGCTAATGAGGGCATATGGGGATAATTTGTCTAGCTTTGGTAATATGCCACTGAAGTAGAGCTGGAAATGAACTCATGAACATTCACATAAGAGTTCAGTTTTGGAAGCAATCCTACTCCCAATAGGTCCCAATTCTGATCTCGATCCAACTAACCTTGTGGGGAGAAGATCACCGAATGATACAAAGTATTGGAACTTTTGAAAGTTCCAGTTTCTGCTCCAATCATGGTTCTAGTCCTGCTTGAGCTATTTTTTTGAGGCTTTCTAGTTCTTGATCTTCTTCTGGCCCTGCTCCTGGTAGGTTTAAAATTTCACTAAGTATGGAGAACTACCTAGGGAAGAATGGAGGATTATGAAAGGTAACATTTGTATGATGATTCCCATGCCTTCTATCAATCTAATCTAGGGTTGTCTTGTAGGAGTGAACAATGTCAGGAGCATTTGACAAAGTTTCACATAAGAAAGGGAAAGCTTTGGAAAGCTCAAAAAGAGTGAAGCCAAAGAAGATAAAGGTGGAACAACTACCTTACACTATGAGTTTTAAACACCAAGATGCCACTCTTGTAGCCAACAAGATTGATTCAGAATGGGCTGACATCACAGATACCAATCTAGGGCCATTTAACTGGGGTGAATCAATCATAGACACTTTCTCAAAGGAAGTAATTGGGAGGACTTAAAGAATAGCCTAGTCTAGACTAGCACATGTCACCCTCTTCCCTCTATTAGTTCAAATCCTTAAGCTTATTCTAATAGCAGCAGGGGCTTACAATCCTACACCAAGGTAGTGTGTGGAAATCCAATGAAATATGATTATTGATTTATCACCATAGATGATGAGGTTCTTGTTCAATGCACCTACTCCTAAGAACCCCAAGATTATGAATGAAATGGAGGAATTGAACCTATTCAATAGGGACAAGGAAACTAATAGGTCCCATATGAAAGAAATGTGGCTAAAAATTGAGATGATATGTTGGAAGAAAAGAGATTGGAAGAGGAAAAGGAGAAAGTTGAAGCTAATAGGTTGGCTAAGGAGATGGATAGAAAGGAGCAAAAACATGAGGTTGGTTCTCAACCTAAGGTAACACTTTTGTAACCCTTCTCTTCTACAGCTTCTTCCAAACAAATGATTACTCCTCCTACTGCCCCAATGTGGCTAAAGCTCAATTTGAAGAGGAAGTAGCTAGCCTAGCCTCAACCCCTAAAATAGGATAACATAATGAAGGAAATTGAGAAAGAAAAGCCCAAGAAAAAGGCCCAAGTCCTTCAATCTACCAAATTGACAAATAATAGAGAAATTACAGCTAAATGTGCCATTCCCCTAGTTGACAAAGATGAGCAAGAATTGTAGTTAAGTGAGTATCAACTAGGCACTGTAAACTTGGGGAGACCTACAAGGAATCAATAAATGGATCTAATAGACATTGTAGCATCCTCTACCAAATCAAGAATGATGAAAGACAAGCAAAGAAAGGATGAGCTCAAAGCTCAAGTGGATCAATTGCATAAGCTCTTGAAGTATTTTTCTTCTCTTGTTTCTTTACAATTTGCTTCCCCTGAAACACCAATTTTACTAAGAAAGAGGTTGATGACATCAAAAAAATGAGAAGAAAAGTAGGATGTTAGATAGATGGACTAATCGCTTAAACCAAGAGGTAGAATGAATGCTTGTTGAGAGCCACAAGGCTCGGGAGGTTGAAGGAAATCAATAGGCTACCTCAACAAACACTTTTATAGCAATACATCCTTGAAGAAGGTAGAGTGGATTTGATTTTTAAAGACTATTAGCATTATCATATTTCAGTCTTCATTCATTTTTGCACGTAGGAATGAAGTGCAATAGTTTAGGAAGGATTTAGCATATCAAATTGTGGAATTAGAGGGAATTATAGCCATGATTGTTAATGAGGATATCCTTGTAAGAGATGGACTCCCTCTTGATGAGCTTAAAGGAAAATAGAATAATAGATTCATGGAGGCAATACAAAAGGGGAATAATGGTGATGATTTGCTAATAGATAGGTTCATGAATATTAAGGAGGTAGTAAAGGTTGCTCGGAAGGAGCTTACTAAATTAGAAGATATGGATAATTTCATCTCTAGTGACTTGAGAAGGATAAAATTTGAAGACAATTGGGTAGATGGGTTAGATGTAGATGTGCTTAAATAGGTATTTATTAGTTATGATGAATATATACATAAGAAAAAGAAAGAGGAGTGAAGTGGTAATGGAATATTCTATTTTTGAATGAACATCAAATGGCACTGCCAGTTGGGCAGCTCTCTCCTACTTTTCAGGGTCATGACACAAGTTCAACTAAAGATCCCTAGTAGTTCGACCTTCTCCCTTTGCATGTAAATTTTTTGATAAAGAGTCATCACTAGTTAACTGAAGATCATAATAGATAGTTGCCTCATGCAGCCCTAGTCACTCCTTAATTTGTGGATCTGATTCTTGTAGCCCTAAAGGCATTAGGTTGTTAGTTCTTTTGTCTACAAATGGGACTTTTTCTCATATTGTAAAGGTTGATTGATTGAAGTCGAGATTGGATGCATAATAGAAATTTAGGATAGTATTTACAACTTTTAGGATTTTTACAGCTTTGTTGCAAAGATACTCAAAAACAATTTTATGAGTTTTAATGCAATTTATGTTATTCTCAGAAGTTTGTTAGTTTAATAATAATGTTGATGAACAATAATTATTCGTAGGACATTGGATCTTGTTATGCATAAATGTCTCTTATTTGATGAAAATCAATAGAAGATTCTAAATTTGAAACTATTTAATTAAGTTATCTATGAATGAGATCTCTTTATATTTATTGATCTATAAATTTTAGTAATGAGTTGGTGATGTGTTCTTATTTGAAAAGTGAAGCTTAAAAAAAAAAGTGATGATGAATGGTTGTACATCTTGAATTTGAATTGTGAATGAATGTAATGGTATAGATTATCCTATGGATTGTGTCATTCTATGGTTCTAGCTAGTTAAAAAAAAATCTCATTATGAATTTAATATTTCTGGATTAAAATAAATTTGTGTTCATGCTTTGTTGTTCTAAACCCCGTTCCATCTTTTGTTATTTATTTACACCCCCCAAATGTTAGGTTAGTCCATGTTATGTAGTTTATACTCTTTACCAAAAATCCCCTTGAACATTACAGTTTCATAGGCCACTGAATGACAACATCATAGTTGAGAACCAATTACTGAAACCTTGGAAGATAGATAGTTTTAGATTATTGGTCTTTTTGAGGAGAATTGGAGTAGCAATATTCTATTTTAACCTTGTGTTATTTTTTACCATCAACACATACTTTGGTGACGAGTAACAACACCTCCAATGGAAGGAATATTCCTCATTATATTCTCCATCGCTTGTCACTAAAGTGTTACAAAGATACACTTTCACTTCAGCGAAGAGAAAAACCCAACGATATAAAGATATATCCTTATTCCATCGCTTATCGCCATAGTTGATTTAGAAATGAGAATGCTTTCGACGATAGGTGAAACAAGCAATAGCATGAGATGCAAAAATGTGGCATATCACAACCCACCATTCCTTACCTTCATATCGCTCATCGTAGTAATTCAAATAAGCAGCAAAAATTTTCTATGATGGGGTGATATAAATGATAAAATCTTCTTCATCATGCTTCATTGCAGTGGAACCAAAGAATGAAAGATCTTTAACGATAAGTGAAATGAAAGGAAACAAGAATATCACTCATCATGGAAATGAAACATGGAGACCAAACACCTTTTGTGATACACAATACAAGATAAAATCAAGGCTCATCACTCATTGTGGTAATGAATGTGATGGGTTGAAGGATTTTGGTAATGAGCGATACAATAACTTAAGTTGAAGAAATATACATGTGCATAACATTTGTTTTAAAAGAGGGACCACCTAGGAAGAATGTAGGACCGAGGCTTAAAAACTTAAGAACATTTTATGCAAAGGATGTAAAGGCCAAACAAGGCTAAATTATCAACCTTATAAAATAATTAAATCCCCAGACAAAGTAATGAAGGAAATATGTGTGATGGGTAAATGGGGATAAGGGTTCGATAACAAAATTAACCCAAAGGAATAAGATATAATTGAAACTACTTGGAACTGGCCATAACATGTCAATGAAGGATTAGAGAAAAATACAAGGGTTTAGCCAAGAGGAAAATATACTAGGTAAAAACCCACCCCTAACATAAAACCCTAAACCCTATCTTTGTAATTCAGACCAAAAGCCACAAAAGTAAGGCATATTAGATCAATGGAACAAGAAATTTTGAGGGTTCCACTAGTGATTCATCACACAACTCAATGCTTAATAACATTAAAAATAGTAGCATATACAATAATGCATATAACCAATCTGTTAATGTGTATCTAATAGTTGAAGCCAGACTTTTTCTTCAAATGATAAAATAAGTAATACAAATAATTGAACATCAACACATTACTAAATTTGAGGGTTTTTATTTATTTTCACATGAAGGAATACATAGAGGCATTTGCAATGCAAAATCTTGCTCAAAGACAACTCTGCACAGAGTTGAGTTGGAACTCGGAAACTCATTATCAAATATCAAATCACTGTATCACCTTTTTTAGCAACTTACACTATTATGGTGTTGGAATTGTCATTTGTTCTAACTGATGTTGTTTGACTTGAATATTTGTTAAAAATTCATGATTGATATTAGAACCTGTCTTGAATTCTTCAGCCAATTTCACATTCAAGGTTATTAATGGTTTGCTGGAATCAAAATAGTTCACCACATCTGGGTTCTGAGGAAACTGATCCAAATAAATCTTCCTCCCACCCTCCACCTTCTTTCTAAAATCATCCTTTCCAATGAATTTCTCATTTGTGTAAAAAACCTCTAGAAAACCAAGCTTTATAAAGTTCCTTTCCTTTTCATCCAGCTTCTTCATATTGTTTGTAGCCAGATGCACATATTCCTTTCTTTCACGCATTCTCAAACACTTTTGAATGATAGATGACAACATCATTAAGGTGGCAAGCTAATTAATAATCCATTTTGATTTCAAATCATTTTCATTGACTTTGTAGACTGTTTGTAATGCCCGGCCACACAACCCTAGAGGATGTTGCAATATACTACTCAAACATACTATTTTTTTTTTTTTGCTTATGTATAAAGAACATGAAAGATCACTATCATTGCAAACAACCTCTAAGGTTATGAGACTAAGATTACTTAAAACCAATCAAGAAACATGAATTAAAACATAACATTAAATTACTTACCAAATTAAGGATCGCATAAATTCCAAACATGATAAAAATTACGACAAGGCATAAGAAATTCCACATGATTCCAATAATATAATTTACAATATGATTACAAAACTCATTCCCCGAATGAGTTATTTCCAATACATAAGGTTACAAATTACATCTTCCACCTCGGTACAAAGAGGGGTAATAAATTACACTATTAGCAGAAAGGAATAAAGCATGAAGTACAAGATCCCACGAGCTCTCCAACTGGAAATCTCGTCCACATGAACAAGAAGAAGACCCAATGGATTAAGGTGCATGTTCCACCCAACAATGTGATACCCGAAGGCTCATCCCCAGTGCTAGGAGATAGTAACAAGGAATTCCTAAGCAAGACCATCCACCACTAGACACAGGATAACTAACACTGACACAACCAATCACATGAACCATACAACCATAAGAATAACACAAGTACAACTCTAACAATCACTGACATAGGTCACATTGCTTCCAGAAATAAAATAGATCGAGTATGATAAAAAGACCATACACATAAAACCAAGAACCAACTATTGTCATAGAAAGAGTGTCATCACATAGCTCATCATGGGATCTCCTCTCGGAATCTTCCTAGGCTCCGACCCCCACTATGGGTTTCCCTAGTGGACTCTACTGAATCCTGGAACCCATACTCACTCATGTGGAATCAAATACCTCTCGTAAGGACAAGATATATGACCTTGTCATTCTAGGCCTTCCTGACTCATCCCAAGTCTATACAAGCCCTTGCGTCCATGAGCGAGGCACAATTATCTTAATTAGTGTGAGATACTACCTAACTTCTAATTACATTAATTTAGTTATCATTTTATTAAACCACTTCTAAAGGTTTCCCAGTTTACCTCTTTGGGCTCTTGCCCCTAACAAAAGCCACTCTTCTACTTCAAAACATACCAAACAAACCCAATCACCAAGGAAATCCCAAGTGCATACCAATACGATAAAACCACTCCAACTCTAGGAGGAACGTAAAATGAAAATCCACTCCAACATAGGAGGCAACAAAAGTCAAAACTCTCTCCAAACACTGGAGGCAACAAAGGTCAAACCCTCTCCAAAAATTGGAGGCAACAAAAGACATACTCCACTCCTTCCAAAGGAGGCACAAACCACATAAACCACTCCTAGTACAAAGGAGGCACAAACCATCCCCGTTCATGAAAACTGGGTAAAACCACATGATACCACCAAATGCCCTACCCAAGGTAATACAACAGTTTACTAACATAGTAACGCAACCCAAAAGTTGAACCCCTTCTGGAAGACTTACCTAACAAGCAACTCCAAATAGAATAAACAACTCAATCAACGAGTTCCCTAGCCTCTAGAAACAAAACTCAAAACTACCAAAGTACACTCATAAATTTACAATCATAACAATATTGCCCATACAATACCAACAAGAATTCACTTAAATCAACAATCATAAAAATACATGTTCTTTAAATAACTAAAGATGTATTTTGACATAACCATCTTTTCTCATCAAACAGGAACCAAAGTACATATATACATCATATACTTAATCTTTTTTCTATTCATATAAGTTCTAAACCATATAATTTTTATGAACCTTATCTATTCCTTGCAATCTAGAAAACAACAACACTCCCTATTCACCATTTAACGTAATAGAATATAGAACTTTTAAATAACATCCTACCCATTATAATAACATCGTAATAAAATAACCCTTTTCTTTACACATATTAAATATAATCAATTTTGCTCCTAATTATAATCCATATAACTTAACTACATACATAATTCTCACATTTAACAAATCCTTTACAAGAACTTAAAGATTCCATCACATCAGCCATATTCATTTTGATCACAACCCTAACCTTTAACAATTATTTAATCATTGTACTAACCTTAATTTTCAAAATACAATAGCACTAGTTTTAAAATCAAAACTTACATGCACCTTCCAACTCAAAACACAATTATAACTAAACTATTGTTAGGATTTTCTAAACCCGATTCACCCAGTAACACCTCATTTGCAAATACTCAAAAGTAAATAAAATCGTATTGGCAACATTAAGAAATTAACACTAATCATTTAATTATGTTTTCCCATTCATACAAAATAATCGAATCAACTTGCTTGATAAAAAAAATAAAAATTGTTTGATTAAAATAATCTATCTTATTTCAACTTCAAGAATAAATAATCAACTTAAATTTATCTATATTTGAATACACATATATATTAAATATACATATATAAAAGTATATACCTGATGTGTACACAATTATATATATATATATATATAATTATCATTTGAATAATTCCATTTGTCTAATCGTATATAATAATTAAAATCAATCTTTTAAATAAAAACCTTTATTATAAAGTCAATTTCTATTCAACTATGATAATGACAATCATTTTTAATAAATTCCTATTTTAAATATTTAATAAAAAAACATTTTTATAATCCAACTAATTTAAAACTAAAACCCATATTATTTAATATATATATACTCAATATATATATTTAAATTAAAATATATATTATATATATATAATATATACATATTATAATATATAATATGTATATATTATAAAATATATACAATATAAAATAATTATAATATATATAAAAAAATTAAAAATTAAAAACAACACTTACCCTTGCTGCTGCGTAGCCCCGAGAACAGGGGCGCATCCCCTATTGGGAGCTGCTACGCAGCCCTCCCCAACATGGGGTCGCTGCCTTCACAGCCAACACCTCCCATGGATGGGGGGTGGCTATGGGGCAGCCTCCTAGCCCCTCTAAAAACAATAAAAAAATATTTCTATAATAAATTTTATAAATTTAAATCAAAACCAAGACTCCCCTGCCTTGCACAAAATTTACTAGAATTTTTTGTGTAAAAGAAACTTCCAAAATAACATTTCAACAACAACCATATTTTGTATATATATAAATTTCTCATTTTTCAGTCAAACTGAGCAATTTTTCTACAGAAACAAAATTCATAGCAAGAAATTTTCAAACACAATTTCTTAATTTCCAATTTCTAAATTTCAAATTTATATAGAAGGGTTTCAAGATTTTCATTTGTTTTCTTTCAATCTCTATTGTTTAAATTTGCTATTGTTTCCCTTGCCCATTATCTCCACAAAGGTTTTCAATTCTGTTCACACACAAGTTTTAAATTGAAAAACTAATTCTCAAAACAAATAAACATAAAATAACCTATGATCTTGAAGATTGAAGAATCAATCTGTTGCTGAGCTTCTTGCCAATGCAACACTCCAAATCTCCTTCCAAGTCTCCACCTCTAAATTCCAGATTCAATCCAAAAAGCAAATAAAAACCCTCTTTCCTTCTTTTTGCAGCCAAATCTCCCCACCATTGAAAATGAACCCCCAAAATGAATATATAATATTTTTCCCCAAATTAAGTCAACTATTCTAAACTAACTCATTGAAATATTTTGATTTTTAAGTATCTTAAAAAAAAATTGAATTTTCAAATAACTTTAAATTTATTTTACATAGGCACTTTTCAAAGCAATTTTAATCTTTAAAAAAAAAACAAAACTTGATCGAAATGAATTTAATCATTTAATCTATTTGGACAACAAAATAGATTTAATTAATTTATTTATTTGCTCATAAAATAACATTTAGTTATTTAGTTTATTTAAATAATATAATAAATTTAAAAACCAAAAATTAAATTATTTCACCACAAGAATTTAAATTAAATGAATTAAATTAAATTAAAGCTTTTAACCACTTTAATCTAAAATTCATAACTAATCATTGAAACCTTTTTAAACATTGATTTTCACATAAAATTCCCATCAAAAACAACCTATCAAAACTTCAAAGATGACAAGACTTAACAACATACCAGACACAAACTAATGACACACTATGACCAGGGTGATGACTTGGCATGGAAAATCTAGCTACTATCTCCCAATCGATTACCGTTGGTCAATGGACATGCTCAGACCTTTGAAACCAGGTGGAGTTGATGTCCTGTACCTATAGTCCTGCAAACAAAATGAGTGTCGAACATGCATATAACATAGTAGACACACCATGAAGGGGAAATCGTGGAATTACAGGCACTCGCATGTGAGTGATGTAATCCCGTCCCCTTCACCAATACAATATTACTAACTGACGAATCTAACATCAATAATATAATCAAAAGCATAAAGCATCGTTAATTTCAAATATCTGCTAAGCTAATCCAAAGCATGCCTTAATGATAATGTCGGAGTAAAATGCCATCACATCAAAATAGAACATTTGCATCGCTTAACAGTCAGCAATCAAATAGAAACCAAACACCTTAATTCAAGTGTTAAGAGAAACAAGGCATAACATAAGAAAACATTGTCTGATCAATAGAGCACCAAATGGAGGGGTGTTACACTATTTGTTGAACTTGATTAGATGATATTTCTAATTCCAACACATTTTGGTTGTCCACTAAATATTTTTTGAGCTTCTTATAATGTATTTTGATAGCATCAATCAACTGAAACATGTCACACAAATGATCAATCCTCTACATTATTTCATCCCAGATCTTTTGTTTCATATACCTCATTGTTTCTCTACAAAATGAAGATTACTTATTTTGGAAAGAGTTAATTTAATTTTTTGCTTCCATTAGCTCTTCCACCAATCTTTCATTTATTTTTCTCTCTTTGTCCAATTTTTGTTCCCACTATACATTTCTTTTCCCAATGCTTTGTCTTAATTTTTCTAAAGTGGATTTTTTCTCATCTTATTTCTTGTTTCTCTCATCTAACCTTTGCTTCAGTTCATTAACTTCTCTCTCATTTTGTTTATCTTCTTTTCTTGTTGATGTAGAGGTATATTTTTTTATTCTTTTTTCTAATTCATTTCACTTGTTATTTGTTGCTCTCCTCTTTTATTTATCATTTTCTAGGTCTTCCTATAACTTTTCTATTTAAGTCTACAACCTTTTTTTCTCTCTATCTTTCTTTACAAATGATGTGTACACCAATTTATTGTTCTTCTTTGATACATTAATTTTTTCAGTATTTTTGAGTCTAGAAAAATCCAATTGTAAACAACTCACCTAGAATTTAGATCGATCCATCTGATTTGTTGGTTTATTTTGAACAGTGGGAACAACAATTATGTCCTCCATGATTTCTTTATTTGTGTCAAATGTGGGTATTACCATGGTTATTGAAGGATCTGGAGTTATAGTAGACACACTCTCCATTAGTTGCTTCTTCTTTTTTTATACAAATTTGATTTCTTTTTAAGCCATTCAATGTAATCAAAACCTAGGGACATAGGAACAATGGAATGATTAAATGGTGAATAAATAGGAGTACTTGCAGTTGCTAATGATGTCACAACTAGACTAGTTGGAAGTGGGATATTTCTTGGAAATAACTCCTTTGTGGTGGATCTACTGGTAGTTTGAATTGGACTTGTCAAAATCCTTTGCCTCTTCTGTATGCCTTGATCAGCTAGTGTTTGTGTGGTATCTTGTATTTTTGTCCTCTTTTGTGTAATTTTTTGGTGTAGCACATGTTGACCACTACTAGTAATACTAACCATAGCATCACCACTAGTGGCAGTGTCAGTTGTACTAGGCTCTCCACCATTTGCATGTCCTAGTTGTGATTGTATCGAAGGATGAGGATTTGAAACTCTAACAAATTGAATTATTTCAAATATAATTGTATGCCTTTGGCCTTTAGCTCCAAGGCTAGATTTATCAACTAGATTTCTATGCTCTACATATGTTACAATCAAAGGGCCTTGTCCTTAGGACCCCAAAGAACCACCTTCATAACCAATTTTTTTTGCTATGGCTGTTCTTGATGTATATGCTTCTTTTGTGGCCTCATTTAAACCAGGTTTGAAATTGACATTGCTTTGTTCTTCTATACCATCATTAGATTAATCATCAGTTTCTTAATCTTCATGATCATTGGGATGCTCTATAATCCATAATTTTCTAAACTCACGATCTTCTTCATTATTTCCATAGTCTGGAAGAGATCTTGGGTCACCTAGCTCCCTCCTCATAGACCAAAAGGTAGTAATTTTTTATCATTTCAATTTTTTATTTGTAACTTCCTTCTCTAGAGAATCTGGCATTTTTACTCTACTAGATGGTTTACAACATTTTTCATAAAAAATGTTGTATGTCCTGATTGTCTTTCAGTGCAATGCTATAATTTTTGTTGATACTTGTTCAAAAGAAATACCTCTCTCAACAACACTTTTCTCTAGTGCTATTTTAACCTCATCCCAAGAATCCTTGTAGGTCTAAAACATTCCTCTAAATTTGAATAGAAAAGAATAGCACAAGTAGGTTGTGAACCTAATATCTTGGTGGAACCTCCTTTAATCATTAAAAATTGTTTATGCATGGATTCTACAATGTGCTCAAAAAAGTTATATTTCACACGTGGAACACCATAATCGATATTATATACCATTTCAAGGAGGCTTGCACCCACCTCCCAATTGTTATCCAGTGCAAGGAAAAATACTAGCGTGGAAATAGTATCCTGAATCCATGGTCTAAAACTATCAAAATCATAAGGAGTCTTATGATTACCTTTCAATTTGTTTCTAACTTGTATATGTTATCCTGAACCATTTTATTTATAAAAGAAATTTTCTCCCCTTCATCCACTCCTTCATAATCACTATCTCACTTTTCTAGGTCAATGTGGAAATTTCAAAATTCTTCATTTGTAAACCCAAAAACTTTTCCAATTTCTTCTGCATTAATGGATAACAATTCTTCTTTTGTATCTTTATTAACAATTACTCTTATGTTATCATCATAATTTTGGGCACAAACTGTGATAAATTCTAGGAAAGGGAAAACCTCATGTAACATCATGTGCCCCAATCTAGTTACCCATGGTGTACTATAACTATTAACTTGCATTTTATTTGCAACCTTATTCTTACATGAAGATCTAAGTTCTAAGGTACACCTACCATATATTTTGAGATCATAAATATCATGGTAATCATCAGTGAAACCTAGGGTTTTAAGAAATTTTGCATAATTTATATTTTTATCCATTTTTCTATAGTGGTACTAGTGTAATAAATTCTTATAGAATGTAAAATTCTCAATTCCCTCTTAATCTTCCTTAATTTTCATTAATTCTTAAATCTCTCAACCTTAAACTCAAACTTCAAAGTTTGAAAAAATAAGATTTTAAGAAATGATGAAAGTTGAAATATAGTCGTAAGAATTATGTCTTTCACTTACCCGTATTTTGATTCTGGAAAAGATTAATATTGATAGGCGTGGACTAGCTTTGTTGAATGTGGAACCCAGAATCTCACTGGTGCACTACTATGAGCAATATGAAATCTCGCCATGTGTTGACCCTCTCAATTAAAAATAAAATCACTTAGCACTTATCAGTAGAATTTTTTCTCTTTTTTTGAACATTAACATGAATGAAACATTGAAACGTCAATGTGTTGCTTCTAAAATGTACAAATAGTACATGGTTGTCCTGCATTGACAACAAATTTTAAAATGTTGATTTTTTAAAATCTAACAGTTATAGGGTGATTCTAGAGGTTTAAGTTCACAAGCCTAGTGCTCTATGTATTTCATTTTGAAATGCAACTACAACCATACATCAAATGTTCATTGAATAGTTGAGTAATTTATTATATAAACAATAAACATGTGTTTTAAAGTTGTTTTAAACTTTAGTACGATAGGATTGACACAAAGGCCAAGGGGCCAATAACATAACATTGCAAAGGACTTAATAAAATGAATAATTATACCAAGAATAAGGGGAGAAGGTCAAAAAGAAATAAGAAAACAATAACATTTCAGTAAACCTTAACAAGAGTGACAACTTTTAGTGTTTATAATGTTTTTGGTCAATTTGATGGAAACTTTCTTTTTAAATTTGTATTGCTTTTGTTTTAAATATGCATGTAGTTATTTCATAAATAGATAATAATTTCTTAAAATAAAAGAAACTAATTTCAATATATTCATTGACACTGAACTAAAAAAAAAATTCTTTACTGTAAATGAATAACAAAGAATAGCATAACCATTTATTTTATTACAAATAAATTACAATGTTACATTATTCCCTATATTTTTAAATATTAGTAGTTGTAGAGTAGGAAAGCTCCTATTTTGTATAAATAACATGCCACTTTACATAGACACAATTTATTCCAAGCTACTTCTCATGATAGTGGATTGCTAATTGATTCCAAGATTTTGCTAGTGACAATGCAATACAAATGTAACTCTAAACATAAATGCATGATTCCAATCTTTTTCTAGTGACAACATAATACAAATGCGACTCTCAAAATAAATGCAATGTATTTTCCAAGCCAACCATGCTAGGGGAATGGGAGCTACGAAGATACAAAATGTACTTATTCTGATTGAAAACTAGAGTCATGTACAAGATGAGGGGTAGTATATATGCTCCCATCTCTTACATGCATCCTCCATACATTAGGATAGAACTTATATCAATTAGATCTCCTCATCATGATTCAAAATATGCCTCAAAATTTAGGTGAACTAGATCAACTTCTTTCCAAATCCACCCTTTTAAACTTGAAGAAAATTTTTCTTTTACTTTGTAACTACATAACTAGAGGTAGGATAATTTAGAGTATCCCAACTAATAACACATAATCTTCTTCCTAAATCCTTATTAACCCTACAAAATGAAAACCCTTATGGCAATTCAAAATATTACACTCAATAGTAAACCCTTTATCCTTCAACAAATTATTTCAGTTGTGCTCACTAGCCCTATTTATGGGCCACCAATGCCACTACTAGCCTAATATCTATTTTCTCATGAGTCATATCACATGTGAGATTGGGTATAATGATAATCATGATTCAAGAAAACCAAAAAAACAAATTAATTGATTCATGTAACTTAAGCCTTAATTTACAATTAAAATGTCTAATTTGATTGATGTCTTGCTACATGCAATTTGTACCTCAAGATGACAAGCTATCAAATTTTCCACTTAAATGATATGAAATCATTACAAATCTTGTTTCAGTTGATTACTATGACTAAATTAATGACATCATCATCTACAGTACAGTGTACATCATGTAGTTTTTAATATAAATCTATCCAATCAATCGCTTCAAATGTTCATATAGAATTAATCCATGCCGTTGCCCACAATACTTTGAGGAATTTAAAAGATTGATAATTAAATGAAAGGTAGATTACTTTGAGGCATTCAAAAGAGAGAATTAAATAGATTGTTTTACCTTAATCATTATCAATGTCAACTAATAACTCAAAAAAAAATGGTTAGACTTATATGTTGATAATTACTATTAGTTTTAAAAGCCACATTTTTAATTTGATCAAAGAAAAAAGGATTACAAGAATGGAACAATGAAAATTATTTTAATTTAAGTAACCAAAGAGTGTAGTACACACTACATAGCCAGCTTGGCCAAAAAGCCACTAACCATGAAAACAAACTAGTCACAAAATACATATTACAAGAACTATTATGCAATATAATAAAATATTGATGCATGACATGTCACACAATTCATTACTAAAATTTTTCATAACAATAGCTTAGGACATCAACTGGGTGTTTCTCCATTGAGTAGAAGTTGAATCAAATTTAACAAAATAACAGTAGAGAAGAAAAGTGAATCACCCAAAACCTTCCTCCAAAACTCTAGACTCTTTAATGATTCATTTTTTGTATCACATAGTAGACCACATCTCATATTAACCAAGGAAAGAGCCTGTGATGTAGAAGCATTCTATTCCACTTTCCAAAAGATTCCACCAATAGGAGCTAACCCACATTCAAAGTTGTAAATATCAAGTGCCAACTCCAATGAAGAAATAGAGTAAATCAAAGGCTACAAATAATGTATTTCCAACATCTTCACCAAATCTTTATTGAGAAAAAATTCCATGTAGTTGGACAAGAAAGATGAAGCTACCTAAAAATATAGAGTAAAGGGGTTGTTCTAAGTCATTCCCTACCCACAATTATTCTTATAGCATCCTCAACCTGCACACAAGGAATTGTAAAAACCATACCCATCTTTCATCTTTCATATGCATCGTTACTTCTTTTCTCCCAAAAACATTTGGGTAGAATGACACTCCATGAAGACTCCATATCACAGTATATATAGATGTTAAGTATATATAGATGTTAGAATAGAAAAATGACATCAAATACTTAACACTTAACATTTAATTCACCACTTGATAAGTTTATGTGACAATATTACTTCAAAAAAATTGAGTCATGACTTTAAATCACTTAAAAAATATTAAAATTTCAAACATTGATTTTTGTAAATCTAACTATTCTAGTGTTATTCACGAGGTTTGAACTTGCGAGTCTAGAGCTTCAGACATTTTCTTTTGGAATGCAACTACAACCATTCATCAAAATTTCATTGAACAGATGTGGGTTATACATTTGGATTAACACATATGGAATATCCTTCGCACACATTTCCTTCACTACTTTGGTCTAGGGATTCAATTATTTTATAAGGTTGATAATTTGGAATTTTTTTTCCTTTACATCTATGGTAATGGAAAAAGCATCCCTTCTACTTTTTCCTTGCTTGTTTGGGCCCTCCTTGTGAACTACGCTTAATGGCACCTTGATTCAGTGTTGTAATATGTCGGACACATTCACATTAGGTCTTGGGCCCCTGTGAACTGATCAACATGAATGGTACCTTTCTAAAGTGTTGTGAAGTTTTGTAACATACTTGCACACTTTTCTAAGTTTTTATTAATTATCTACACCTAATAAACCTATTTTTAACCTTAATCATGCCTTATGTGAAGTGTTGTAAATTGTTTTAACACACTTTCACACTTTTCTAGGGTTTTCGTTCATAATTGGGCTTTATTATGCTTTAATTGGCTCTATTTTACATGCACAAGCACTGTTTCATGCATCTTTTTGAAGTTAATCTTGACACAAATCATTACCCAATCATAATCCAAGTGTTTTCAACTTGTGTGGCCCATATTTAGTGATCTAGGACTCATTCACCACCTTGGGAGAATGAGTCCCAATTAGTTTTTTGGGTCCCAAGCCTACTTTCACACCTTTCTAATCATTTTAAAAAATGGTTCAAAAAATTATGCCTAATGGGAGTCATTCACCACCTTGGGTGAATGAATCCTATTTGGCCCAAAATAAAAATTAATTCAAATTTTTGGCAGAGTTTTATCTTGGTAGATTTGATGTCAGCTTATAGTGTTGTAATTTTTGTAATTCTTGCATAATTGAGTATAAATTCAAATTTCTTTCACTCATTTTAACCCCAAGCATTCAAGTATTCATCCTTATAGCAAGTTTTTGTTCAAAAGTGCATTCAAGTGTTTTCAAGAGAATTCAAGAGTCTTCAAGGGTAGATTATCAAGCATTTTAAAGCAACATTTAAGCATAAAGCATCACATTGAGGACATCATGCATCATTTTTATTTTGGAGCTAACAATTGTGATGTATATTTTTATGGTTCAAGCTAGAATTTCATTCAAGATCTATCATCTTCAAACAATATTCAAGATATACATCCATTGGATCCATCTCGTACATGTTTGCACCATATTATTGATAGGGTTTGGTTAGTTGCAACATCATATTTTGTTCATTCATCATTCTCCATTTCTATTTCATTCCATTTCAAGTTTTGATTACCAAAATAGGGATTTTCCAAGGCACACACCTATCCACTAACAAAACAACATTTTTTATCTCTGTTTTCTATGTGATTTGTAGGTCAAGGCTAAAGATTTACTAAGAAGCAAGATTAGAGAAAATTTGTCAAGTCATTCAAAGTTTTCAAAGTTGTCATCAAGACTTGGAGAACATTAGAGAGCACCTACAGGTTGATTTACAAAGATTTGGATATGAAAATCTATCAGGAAGGACACAGTAGAAAAAGAAGAGTAGGATCAAACTTTGAAGCTTCAGAAAACCCTAACTGTACTAATTCACCATTTCTCACGAATGAGTCCCAGTTTCAGTGAAAATTCATTTTTTTGCAGATTCAAATAAACATTTGGTAGATTTTTGTTCCCACATAGAAACCCATATTTTGGAGTGATTCACCCAGCTTGGAAAATGATTCCCACTTAGAATTAAAGGTATATTTTTTTAGAATTTAAGATCTCCATTTAACCATATCTAGATTTCCAATTGCACACTATCTTTTCAATAGGTTTTTGTTTTGTTTCACTTGCTTTTCTAGGTCATTTAGTGTTACTTTACATTGAATTAGGGTTTTGCATTTCATCTTACATTTCAACTTGCATTGCATTTATCTTTCCAAGTTCTTACTTATGGTGAACCCCTCAATAGTTTACAAGCATCCCCTAGGACAACCCTATTGCAAGATATCTTTCTCCTTTCCATTGAGATCTCTAGGGTTACCCTTTAATGTAGTAGACATGGAAAGTGGGTGTTCTCTATGTCTTAAGTCATATGATAGAATTCGAACCCCATTTTTCCTATAACACATTTTGGTGAACTTGCATTTAGAGCATCATATATCTGATGGAAGAAATAATACCTATATTGTAACTTTAAATGGAAAAAGAAGTCTATTGATACCTTTGGGAGAAGATGATAAAAGGGAAGCTTTTAGTACTGCCAAACTATGTTTGGTATATGAAATTAAGTTTTTGGAAGGATTGAGGAATGAGAACATTTGTTTTGAATTGATTCCAAAGAAGTGTAGTAATCCAAAGATAGATAATTCTATCATAAAGGATGAAGACTCACCACAGACAAAAGTAGCAAAACTTTTGAAAAATTATGAAGATATCATCTCAAAGAATGTACCAGGTGGATTAACACCTTTCTAGAACATTATTCATCATATAGATCTAATTTTTAGAGAATTTTTTCCTATAAAAGTGGTACATAAGATGGAATGTAAAAAAACTATGGAGATGAACAAAAAAATACAAAAGTTTTTGAAGAAGAGATTGATCATAGAGATTATAAGCCCATGTGTGGTGCCTACTATACTAGAACTAGAAAATGATGGTGATTTGATAATATATCCAGAATCAAGAGAAATCAAAATGATTATAGTCAAGTATAGATTCCTATTGCCAAGAATGGATGACATTATGGAATATTGAGTGGAGCAAAGTATTTCACATAGATTGACCTAAAGAGTGGCTATCATCAAAGTAGAATCAGAGATTGAGATGAGTGGAATGTTGCATTAAAGACTAATGAAGGATTGCATGAGTGATTACTGATGCCTTTTGGATTGACCTCTGCACCTATCACTTTCATGAGGTTGATGAATGAAGTATTGAAGAAATTCTTGGGTGATATTTTTATTGTTTACTTGGATGATCTATTATAATTTTTAGTAAGACAACAAAATAACATTTGTGCCATATCAGACAAGTATTGAAAATATTGAGAGAAGTTGATCATAAACATCAAGAAGTGTAGCTTCATGAAGATAGACTTGGTTCACTTTAGTTTTTTCATTTATGCTAAAGGATTGAACAAATACCTTAAGAAGATTAGAGAAATTGTTTAGTTGCCTACACCAATAAACATTAGAGAGGTAAGTTCATTCCATGGATCAAAAACTTTCTATTAGAAATTTATCGAGAGTTTTAGTAGCATTTGTACACCCATGATAAAGACAGTGAGAGGAGATAGGAAATAATTTAAGTGGACATTCATAACACATCGAAGTTTTGAATTTTTGAAGAAAAAGGTGATAAAGAAACCAGTGTTAGCACTGCTTGATTATAACCAAGTATTTTAAGTTAATTACATAATGGCAGTGGAAATTCAATAGGAGCAACGTTGAGTCAATAAGAAATACCTATAGATTATTAAACAATGATAATTTTAATGATTCCAAAAGAAGATATTCAATCTATGAATAGGATTTTTATGCCATAATTAAAACTTTGAAAAAATGGAGACATTATTTGTTTACTAAGGATTTTGTGTTGTACACTGATCATTAAGCTTTGTAACATTTCAATAATTAATATAATTTGAACTAGAGACATATGAGGTGGGTTGAGTTCATGGAGAGAATTACATTTGTGTTGAATCATAGGAGTGCCAAGTCAAATAAATTTGTAGATGCATTTAACAAGGGAAGAATTTTTTTGATAAAAATGAAGATATAAGTACTAGGTTTTAAGGAATTGAAGAAAATGTATGAGGATGATCTATCTTTTAATGAGGAATCGAAGTCATGTAAGGAATTAGTAGTGATATATAGGAGTCAATAGTGATATTATTTCATTCAAGAAGATATGTTGTTTAAAGAAAATTAGTTGTGCATTCCAATAAGTTCAATGAGGGAGAATATAATCCAAGAGAAGTATAGTGGAGGACTAGTAGGACTTTTTGGAGTTGATAATGTAATGCCGTAAATTTTGCTTGAAGGAAAAAAAGTAACCATTAATTTTTTTTTTAAATTATGTTACAAAAATGTTGAAAAATATCACCTTTTATAGTTTCTTTTAAGAACTGTCCTACCAACTAAAAAGGATGTCATTTGCATAAACTCCTTAGGAGAAAGGAAACGTATTAACCTAGTTTTTTGAAACCTAAGAATTACTGATAATACACTATTATGAATCTATTTGCATTGGCCCTACCATTTAACTCATCTTGAAAAAATTTCAAACATTTTCATGTAATCATTCATCTTCGTTTCAAAATACAAGAGTGGGTAGGCTATTTATAATTTAATTATCAAATGTTAACTTCTATTGTTTTTCTTTCTCTCCTCGATTAACAACCTATTTGCAAATAATGTCCGCCTTGACCATTTTATTTACTTATAGTCAACTATTATTTATCTAATTGTTTACTTATTCTTATATATATAATTTACTCTAAAAATAATTTTAAAAGAATTATAAGAATAATTAAAAATAACATATACAAATAATTCTACTACTCCTACTTATATACATTTTATTATTTAATTATTATTTATTTATTTTGAAAAAAAAAAAGAGAAAGTAAAGGCATAATAGAAAGAGAACTACCTAACTTTCTTAATTTCGTTTAAAAGGATTCTCTTTGAGAATATAGGGATATATTCCCTTGTACCTTATTTAAGGGATAACTTAACCTAAAGATTACAATGATGGAATTTTTTTTTAAAGGTAAAGTGGCTTCTCATGAGAAGTCAACGTGCGGCCTTAGGTGGACGTTTTACCCATTGACACACTCAAAATTTAATTTATTTATTTTTGGCCAAAGCTTTGAATCCATGGATCACCGTTACCCAAATCTAAGGATATTTACTAGCATATATATATTATTAATAATAATATATATAAAAACGTCGAGAGATATCTTTCTCGAGGCATATATTTTTTAATTAATTACTCAAATAAAAGTGAAATAGACGCCTCGAGAAGGATATCTCTCGACGTTTTTATATATATTATTATTAATAATATATATATATATGCTAGTAGTAGCCGCGACGTCCGTAACACATTGAATAAATTAATATATTTAGGGTTCTAGGTAGAGTTAGCATTTAGGATTAGGGTTTATATCATGGTTAGGGTTAGTATTAGGGTTAGGGTTTGGTTTAGATTTATTATTATGATTAGGGTTAGGGTTTAGTGTTAAGGTTGGGTTTATGGTCATAGTTAGTGTGAGAATTATGTTAGGGTTAGAGTTTCGATTATTTTATTCATTAAGGGTAGGGTTAGCATTATGGTTTATGACCTTTAAAGATAGGTTAATAGTTAGTGTTAGTGTTTCAATTACATGGTTAGGGCTAGGGATAGGTTTATGGTTAGGATTATGGTTTAGGAATTTTATTGTTAGGATTAGGGTTAGAGTTATCATAGGTTTAGGGTAAGGGTAAGGGTTAGAATTAGGTTAAATTTATGATATTATGATTAGATTAAATTTATGATATTATGGTTAGGGTTAGGGTTAGGATTACGATTAGCATTATTGTAATCATTATGAATAGGGCTAGGTTTAGCATTATGTTTAAGATGAGTGGTAGGGTTCATATTAGGATTAACATATATAAAAAGGGTTACTTAATCCTAATTCTATCTCTAACCCTAACCCTAGCCCTAATCATAATGCTAATCCAACCCTAATCCTAATTATATCTCTAACTGTAACCCTAATCCCAGTCCTAGCCCTAACCCTAATTAATTTAGTGTTGGATCTAGCATAACTCTAACCCTAATTAAACCTCTTAAATCTATTTAAGCCCTAACCCTAATTGTGCCATAACCCTAAATCTAATTGAACTCTAGCTCTAACTTTGAAGGACATTGCTCCCCTCACACAAACCTCAATCCTAATACTAATTCTATATCTAACCCTAACCCTAACCATGATCCTAGACCTATCTCTAACTGAACCCCAACTAATCCTAACCCTAACCCTAATTCTATCTCTAATTGTAACCTAACCCTAATCTTCACTCTATCTCTAACCAAAACCCTAACCCTAAACCCAATCATAACAAAAAATTCAACCCTAACCCTAACCCTATCTCTAACCCTATATCTAACCCTAAACCTAACCCTAATCCTAACTCGATCTCTAATCTTAACCCTTATACTTACCCTATCTCTAACCTTAACCCTAATCCTTACTCAAACCCTAACCCTAACCATAACCCTAATCTTGACCCTATCTCTAACCCTAATCCTAACCTTAATCCTAATGCTAACCCAACCCTAATCCTAATTATATCTCTAACCATAACCCTAATCCCAATCCTAACCCTAACCTTAATTAATATAATTTTGGCTCCATCATAACCCTAACCCTAACCTTAACCGTATTTTGGCTCCATCATATCCCTAACCCTAACCTTAACCCTAATTAAAATATCTTAAGTTTATTTGAAACCTAACCCTAATTATGCCATAACCCTAACTCTAATTGAACTCTAGCCCTAACTTTGAAAGACATTTCTCTCCTCACAAAACTCTCAATCCTAATCCTATTCTATCTCTAACCCTAACCCTAACCCTAATCTTGGCCCTATCTCTAACCTAACCCCAACTAATCCTAACCCCAACCCTAATTCTATCTCTAATTGTAACCTAACCCTAATCTTCACTCTATCTCTAACTAAAACCCTAAATCTAAACCTAATCATAACAAAAGCCTCAACCTTAAACCTAATTCTATCTCTAACCCTAAAACTTACCCTAATCTTTACCCTATCTCTGACCATCACCCTAATTGTAACCCTATTTGTAATGTTAACCCCAACCATAATCCTAATTTTATCTTTATGCCCAACCCTAACCCTAATATTAACACTAACTTGAACCCTAATCCTAATTCTATTTCTAACCTTAACCCTAATTCTATTTGTAACCCTAACATTAACCCTAATCCTGACCCTATCTATAACCCTAACCCTAAGTAGGTAATCATAAGCATAATCCTAACCTTAACACCAACCCCAATCCTAATCCTAATTCTATCTCTAACCCTAACCCTAACCCTAACACTAATTGCAAAACTAATCCTAATTCTATTTCTAACCCTAATTGCAACTCTAATTCTAATTTTATCTTTTACCCTAACCCTAACCCTAATCCTTACACTATCTTTAAGCCTAACCCTAACCCTAATTTGAACACAAACCACAACCACAACCCTAATCCTAATTCTATTTCTATCACTAACGTGAACCTGAATGGTCCTAATCCTAACCCTATTTCTAACCCTAACCCTAACCTTAATACTAACCCTAATCCTAATTCTATCTCTAACCCTAGCCCTAATCCCAATCCTAAACCTAACCCTAATTAAATTAATGTTGACTCCATCATAGCCCTAACTCTAACCTTAACCCTAATTAAACCATTTTAAGTCTATTTGAACCCTAACCCTAATTGTGCCATAACCCTAACTCTAATTGAAATCTAGCCCTAACATTGAAAGACATTGCTCTTGTAACAAAAACCTCAATCCTAATCCTAATTCTATCTCTAACCCTAATGTTGGTCATATCACTAACCTAACCCCAACTAATCCTTACCCTAACCCTAATTCTATCTTTAATTGTAACCTAACCCTAATATTCACTCTATCTCTAGCCAAAACCCTAACCCTATACCTAATCATAACAAAAACCTCATCCCTTAACCCAATTCTATCTCTAACCCTAACCTTTACCCTAACCTTTACCCTAATATTTACCCTATCTATAACCATCACCCTAATCATAACTATATTTGTAATGCTAACCCCAACCCTAATCCTAATTTTATCTTTATGCCTAACCCTAACCCTAATATTATCACTAACCCGAACCATAATTCTATTTCTATTTCTAACTTCGATCCTAATTCTATCTCTAACCCTAACACTAACCCTATTCCTAACCCTATCTCTAACCCTAACCCTAAGCCCAATCATAATCATAATCCTAACATAAACCCCAACCCCAATCCTAATCCTAATTCTATCTTTAACCCTAACCCTAACCCTAATCTTAACACTAATTGCAACACTAATCCTAATTCTATTTCTAAACCTAATTGTAACCTTAATTCCAATTCTATCTTTAACCCTAACCCTAACCCTAATTCTTACACTATCTCTAATCCTAGCGCCAACCCTAGCCCTAGCCCTAATTTGAACACAAACCACAACCCTAATCCTAATTTTATTTCTATTGCTAACCAAAACCCGAACCCCAATCATAACCCTATTTCTAACCCTAAGCCTAACCCTAACCCTAATCCTAATTATATCTCTAACCCTAACCCTAATCCTAATCCTATCTCTAAACCTAACCCTTACTCAAACCCCAACCCCAATCCTAATTATATCCCTAACCCTAACCCTAATCTTGACGCTATCTCTAACCATAATCCTAACATTAATCCTAATGCTAACCCAATCGTAATCCTTATTATATCGCTAACCATAACACTAACCCAAATCCTAACCCTAACTCTAATTAATCTAATGTTGGCTCCATCATAAACTCAACCCTAACCTTAACCCTAATTAAACTATCTTAAGTCTATTTGAACCCTAATCCTAATTGTGTCATAACCCTAACTCTAATTGAAATCTAGCCCGAACCCTAATCCTAATTCTATTTCTATCACTAACCTGAACCCAAACCCTAATCATAACCCTATTTCTATCCCTAACCTTAATACTAACCCTAATTCTAATTCTATCTCTAACCCTAACCCTAATCCCAATCCTAAACCTAAGCCTAATTAATTTAATGTTGACTCCATCATGGCCCTAACTCTAACCTTAACCCATTAAACTATCTTAAGTCTATTTGAACCCTAACCCTAATTGTGTCTTAACCCTAACTCTAATTGAACTCTAGCCCTAACTTTGAAATCATCACCTGTTCTGAATTATAATCTAGCCTTAGCATTAATTACAACCCTAATATAAATCCTAAACCTAACCCTACTTATAATTGTATTATATTTCTTACTCTAACCCTAAACCTAGAATTATATATAATTTTAATGCTTACCCTAACTCTAATCGTAACTATATTTTAATCCTAAACCTAACCATAATTGTAACTATAGTTGTAACTCTATTGCTAACCCTAATTGTAACCCCAAGCTTTAACCTAAGCCTAATTTAAGGCTAACAATAACCTTCATCCTAACCCCAATTTATCTATAATTATCCTTAATCAAACCTTATGAAATACCCTCTTTTGTTTATAGAGCCCAAAGAAGAAGGAGAGAACTTTCTTCACATACATTTACTCAAATTGTCTTTTATTCAATCACAAGTAGAATCCTTAATCCCAATTTGACCTTCCTTGAATTCATATTTTTAATTAATTTTAATAAACATCACATAAATCTCAAACATACTTATTAATTTATCATAATTTATTAATGTTGTTCTAATTTTATTTTGATACTTTCAATATAAACTTTAGCTTGTTTGAACTTTAATATATAATAGTGTCATTGAGCTACTCTCTTTTTTCATTAAAAGAATGTATATTGCAAATATAAAATTACCATTCACCTACTTTATACAAATATATTATAAAAATACTTTCTTATACAATTACCATATAAAACAATTATTGATTTTAAAAATCAATATCTAATTTTTAAATAACAAAAATATCACAATATTTTTTGAGAGCAAAGAGTTGAATAAGGTTGTGTAATTTTTTATCCATTAATGATTGAATCGGTAATAATAAAGAGGTCAGTCGCATTAGGCATTTAACGCCTACTTTATATTTTGTCCAGGATCCAAATAAAATGTGGAAGCATAAGACAAGGCGGCTGAACTGTTTGAAGGATACCTCAAAGAAATATGGTCTCATCGAATGCTATGATTGCAGGATATGCAAAAAAATACGTTTGTTCAAAACCATATAGAAAATTTTAACCAAATACAATTCGCTGGGGTAAAGGAACACACCACAAACTTTGTCATCATCCTCACCGTCTCTGTGAAAATGGGAGCTTTGGAAGAGGGTGTGAACATCAAAATTGGTATTCAATTCTAATGCTAAGAGGGAATACAGAAAATATATATTTTTTTGGCGTCTGGTTGTAGAAGAATATGGTGGAGCTTGTGATAGGCCCTGCAAAGATTGCTTTAAGATGCTTAGTGAAGGACTTTTGGATCAGTCTCTTTTGTGTGTTGGGGTCATTCTAGATAGATCTCTTCATAGTTTCTATGAAAGCCATAAATCCCATTTTTGGTAGAATCAACCAAGCCTCTCAGCCTGAGAAATCTGCATGCAAATCCAAAGCAATATTATGATCTAGCTGCGTACAAATTCAAAAAAATAAAATCACTAAACTCATGCCAAGTGACTTACCTAAAGATTTTGCCCAAATTGTGTCATGCTGTCAATGATGCTGATGAGAAAAATGGACTGGGTTTGCTGGAAAAGTTTATTATTTGCAACCTTTACCGATTCTGTGTGCAGTCCAACTTTGACATGGATGATCCTCGTCATACAAATTTCACCCCCAATAAGCAGTAGGCATAGAGTTCGCCAGAGAAGTCTCATCTTGTTGTTGATAAAAACTCGGCCAGAAATGGGCGGTGGTGGGATTTGAACTCCCGATGCTTTAAGATGGATCATTTAACTTAGTTTTTACAGAATTCTTGGGCGTTGATTGCCATGAAAGAAGATTGGTAGAGAAGGAACACCAGCCTTTCTGAAGGAAAACAGGCACTGGTTATTATCACACTATACCCCAAATGCAAGACATGTACACTTGAGCTGCACAATATTGGGATGCTGCGGTAGATACTTCATAATCTCCACCTCCACCTCACGTCCTTGATATCAATGGCAAGCATCTTCTTCGAAATTGACTTGCAGACGAAGGTGGCTCCGCTCTTTTCCCTTGAGCCTTCTCAGAATCCCCTCTTCCAGCGCCGCAACCAGGACTCTGTTATGTCTCTGCCTCTTCTCTTCCACCGTAATTCAAATCTTTTCATTCTGCAAACAGAGCACCCAAATCAAATCCTACTCACATAAAAAAAAAAAATTGATAATAATGTTGGTTATGACAGATCTGGAGAACAGAAAAAGCTGAATGAGAAATATTTATGCTTAAATCAGACGGAACTCCACTCACTACGAAGCTTTCAATGTATTACAGGTGCACAAAAATGAAGCTATAATAGTTTCGACCTCAAAAAACTCTAAAAAAATGTTTTTTCTAATGTAACATTCAGAGAATTTTCGCTGGGCTTGCCTGGCAAACTTGAGAAAACACAGAACCAATTCATTTTGTTTTCAAAACACTCTTTCTCTGTACTTGTGTGTACAGACAAAATTGAAGTTTTATCTGTCAAAACATAAATTTGGGCACACATGGATTCGTGCCATTGACAACGTTGCGGCCACAGTGCCACTTCTCTTTATTCTTCGTACAGGTTAGATTATAGTTTATGACCGCCCAGTGATCAGTATTTGTAAACCTTGGAAATGCAAGTTCTCTTTAAATGGACACAAAATAAAATATGACAAAAACTTTAAAGATCGACTCTTGGGAAAGATCGGCCAAGATTCATCCATTCCATACATTTACTTCCCAACTATGAAAGGACGAGGAGGGGGCCACTCTATTTAAGCCGACTGAGTGCAAGTATTACCAGACACGGAAACAGAGCGCAACCATTTTTGTTTTAAGTTGTAGGAAATCTTTAAATGGATCCTCGAATGAAAATAGTTGCGCCAACACTCTAAATTAAATAGCCGCTCAAAAGAAAAAAGTCTACACAGGAAGTGAAGCGTTACTTAACGAAACTTCTCCAATTTTAGTGACTCTTCGTATTGCAACCACATCCTAACTGTCTATTCCTCCACTATCTATTCCTACTGTTAACAGCTGGAAGATTAACAGGGGGAATACGAATCATTTCTTTTTGCTAAGACCGTTACTTCTGCTGGCCTCCTATAAGGGTCTGCTGCCATTATAAGGTTACGCCTCTCGGCGTAATAATAAGACGCCTATGGTGATTGTGAAATATATAAAAAATGTTAGTAAGAAAGTTACACAACAAAAAGCCATCTTTAAAAAATAAATTTAAAACTCAATGGAACACAATGAAATGGGATTTCCTGAGACTTCATCTCACGGTGCTACGGTTATTATTTATGAGATCCACTTTAACAAAGCATTTCAAACTTGTTTAAAATCCTGCGAATTTTGAACGTAGCACTAGTAAAATTTAATGTGTTAGGTATATTTATTTTTTTGCACGGGAATTTATTTCCATCTATTCTCTATGTGCTAACGTCCACTTGAGCGAGAGGATCTAAAGGTAAATCTAGATCGATTTCTACGCAAGAACAAACGTGAGAGGCTAGAGATAAATGATATGAAACTTATTGCAGGCGTTGAATTGATTCTCAATGCCGTTAGTAATTTTTAATGCAGTCACTATCTTACTAATAATATATTGTCTTAATTACATTTTACATTACTTCCTCTCCAGTTATCTACTAAAAGCAATGTTAATATTTCATGATGAAGATACTGTTGCGCAATACTATTAACAACACCATAAATAACAATTTTACTCAACATTAATGTCAATGCGCTCGATTGGATGGCTACCCACTATGGTAGCGGTTCTATTGGTTCAATAATTCTAAAATTGGAGAAGGCAAGGTAACTTCCTGACAAAGCTCAATTGCCTCCCTAAACAAGGGGAGCCTGGCACAAACAGGACTGGATCGTGCTATTTATTTTGGAGTATGTTTGAAAAGATGGAGCACCAACCTACCAATTATGTGGACTTGAATTTTAATGCTCAACCATTTTTTTGGCAGCTCTTTTTTTAAAGTCAAGGCTAAGCGTCTCATAAGAGTACCCTAGAGTCTTTTAATGAAACTTTTACTCGATGCTCAAAATCCTATTGTGCTAGATTTACATTGATCTTCTTTGTTTTTTTTTTTTTGGTTTCTTGTTGGTAAATAAGATCAGAACTAATAGGGGCAGCCATTGAAGGTTGCAGAAAGTGACAGAGGTACGAGATTACTGGGCCTTGCAATATTAACCTTTCTTTTTTCTTTCTTTGACTTTCTTTGACTGTAGCTTGAAGGTTTAATTTTTTTTTTGCTGGGCAACTATGCATTTTACTTGTTGATGAAGTCTTAGCCTATTTTCTTTCACAACATTGCACAAGTTTAATAGTTTCCAATGGCACCCCAAAAGAAGCAGATTTCATTTTGATTTACAGCCTCATAGAGGCACTGGCAGGAGGTAGATAGTGAGGGCCTCTCAAAACAATTATCTACTGGCTATTTTGTGTTGTTGCAGCCAATGGCAACAAGAAACAAGGTGTCATATATTCACGAATGCTTGTAACAGGCAACCAAACAAAAGGAAATCTGTTCAGAACCCGTTGAAAAATATCTCCATTTCAGATTGCCTACAAAATGGATGAATGGGAAACTGTTGCGCATTTAAGATTAAATCTACCCTATTTTTTTTTTTAGTTTTAATTCATTTTGATCTACATAGTTCATTCCCATCCTTAAAGTATTCAAATTTAGGCTGAGCCAATGCACAAAAATCTCCTTCAGGCAGCTTGTACTTAATTTTTTTTTTTATGCTAAATCTTAAGTGTCCAATGTGAGTTAAAGAAATATACAAACATGGATTATACCCATCTTTCATTACATATATTTCCTTTACAAAAATAATGGTGTGTGGGAAGGGGAGTCACACAAGAGAACAATCAAATTTTAGAATAACAATGGAACATTGTAAAACAATGAAAGGAAATTCCATTACTTATTAGAGAACAACATTTTCTTCTACATAAATCTTTATTCATTTTGCATATGAATATAATAGGGTAGACTCAACGAATTTAAGAAAAGCTTGAACATGACGCAAAGATTCTTGACTCCAACCCATAATGACTACAAAATAAAAAGGTAGTAATTTATTCTCTGAACAATAGCTACACACTTAAGTCTCAATTCTTCATGATACGTATATACTATTGGAACCCCAACCAAAACATAGACACTCCTTTGATCATTTCCTCTTGTAACATTGAAATATAAAGTACGCTGGAAACCAAACAAAACAATTATGTTTATGCATATGTATTATCTTGAAGAAAAATATTCTCTTTCCTTATCCTTTTTAAAACATTGAACATTATTACATAATCATGCCATGAAGCGACATATATTCATTTGAGTCAACACAACAAGGAGACTAGTTCTATCACATTCCATTGTCATACTATGGTATGTAGTTCATATAGATGAACAAAGTTCATCATTCAAAATGTGTTTATGCACATTTATATGCTTTCAAATGCCTTCCCACAAAATAAAAATAGCTGCACATTGAATATAATCTATATTTCCTCTTAAACCTTCCACACAAGCTACAAGAGTGATCTTTAAATCTGCATAAAATAAATTCTTCCCATGGCCATTGGGTGTGCTCAGTGCCCAACCTTGGGCTGGAGAACCAGCCACCCCCCGAGCTAGGAGGTAACCAAGCTACCAGGTACACACATTAATAAAACAAATAATCTAATTCCAGCCACAATATTCAACAAAAATACTTCCAACCAAGATTTACACATTTACATAGGGATTCTTTAAGAACCCAATGAAGAGGATAGAGGTGGACATCACTTCAATATGGGGAGACCTATTAGCAAGTAGAAATAACCAACAACACAATATTTCTTTTTCTCCAATCCACCCATTCAATAAAGCTCTTCATATCATACATCCTCCATACAACAATCTCCCCAAAACACCATACTATCATGAACCAATCTTGGGTACTCATACCCTTTTTGTGCCTCTCCTTTTCAAAGGAGGAACAATCTCCCCATAGAGGTTCCAACACATTCCTATCCCCCATAAGGATTCTCTTCCCACATTGGGTGATTTTCTCCTATACAACCACAAACCCACACAAAAAAATGCAAAGACACATAAATGGACAACCCATATAACCCATATTCTCGCACTTCCATACAAGGAGATAAAAGAAAAGAAAAACATACATAAAGATAGAATGAAGCATACCTCAAATCCAAGCCAACAATGAGGGAGGGTTGAAGATGAGCTCCAAAACTCCACCCTTGAAGAGAAAGCAAGATTTTTCCTTCCCCCCTAGCAATTCATGAACCAAAAACAAAAAAGAAGAAGAATCCTTTATTTGGATTTCCAAAGGATTTAAATAGGAGTTTATGGTTGGAAACCCTTGAAGGAGAGAGTGACACATGTCAATCTCCTTTTCACTCCTATGGACACACCTCCCCACAAGTTCTCACACATGTGTGAGAACTCTTGGGGAAGTGAAAGGCCAAAGAGTGTTCAACACTCTACAAGGTTTTCAAATCTCATAAATGAGATTTTGTAGCCAACACTCCAATCTCATCCCCAAAATCTGTCACCCTAATTAAGAAGGGTCACAACTTGTAATTTTGACAATTTATGGGTTTGATTTGACCCCTAACCCTTAGGTGACCATCCTAGGGGTTAATTAAGGGCCAATTAAACCTTTGAAAACCCTCAAAAAGAAATTGAAATTTAAACATAATCAAATAATTCCAGCATGCCCCAAAAACCTCAACAAAACTTTGGTTGACCTTAAAAACATAATCTCAAGATTCAACATTAAATCTTTTTAATCACAAATAAAATACAACACAAAGAGGCTATGGTCCATTCTCCAAATAAACCATAGTAGCTTCACTTGGTTGACAGAATTGGGTACCCTTGGTTACCTCCAATCCCATTGTCCATGGGCATGTATCTGCACACTCAATGTCCACATGTCAAAATATCCAATGCATGATAATCAATAATTAAAATATAAATTGATATGCATATATTTAATACAATCTAACTCTAAATCAATAAATTCAATATCTATAATCATTCTTCCTCTAGCAATAACATATTCTATCAATTCATATATAGTCATGGCATAATAAGGAAATCACATCATCACTAGATTCAATTTATCATCCTATCAATTCCATCTCATTTTAAAACAGTTGTCCATTTTGATCATGATAACCAAATTATATGAGCATATCAATAAAGGAAACATAATGTGCATATAATCATCATAGCATCGTAAGCATAAAAAAACCTTAACATCAAGTGTCTACGATCATCCAAAATAGTTCAAAACACAGAGTATCAACATGATTGAATCAAAAGATAGCCAAATGGTGCATCAAATGGTAGGCCTCACATCCTCCTCCCCTAAGAATCAACTTCCTCCTAGAATTCATTAAAGAGGTGAGGATATAGGACCCTGAAATGTGAGGCATCCTCCCAAGTGGCTGCTACCTCATCAAAGCGATCCCATTGGACCCTAACCTAGTGTAGCTCTTGGCCTCGAAGAGCCAATGTCCGTCAAGCCAAAATGAGGATGGGATCCAAAGCTAATTGGCCATCCGACTCCACCTGCAAAGCATCCCAATCCAACACATGAAAATCATCATGCACATAACATCATAAAACTAATACATGAAACACACTGTGGATGCGTGATAGTCTAGGTGGCAAGGCTAGATTATAAGCTACGAGACCTATCCGCTCCAATATCTCCAAAGGACCTACAAACTGTGGTGCAAGCTTAGAGCCCTTTCCATAATGGATTGGACTCTCAAGTGGTTGAACTCTCAAAAATACATGGTCCCCAACTGAGAAGCTTCGATCAATCCTCTTTGCATTGGCATACTTCTTTTGACTATCATGTGCCTCCTGTAGATGCTGTCTAATGAAGACCACCTACTAATCCATATCCTGTACTATCTCTAGCCCAATAGTTACTCTATCCTCAATCCTGTCCCAACTCAAAGGAGTCATGCATGGTCTTCCATACAATGCCTAAAATGGTGGCATCCCTAAGGAATTGTGATGCCCATTATTGTAGGAGAACTTGACCAAATATAGATAATCCTCCCAACGAGACTTGTGATCCATCACATACATGCATAGCATATCCTATAACACTTGATTCACTCTTTGTGTCTACCCATTTGTCTCAGGGAGGTAAGCTAAACTAAAGTTGAGTCGAGTTCCCAATGTTTGCTGTAATGATGTCCAAAATGTGGATGTGAAGAGTGAATCCCTATCTAATATAATCTTGCGAGGGACTCCATGTAATCTAACAATGTCATCAAAGAAGACTCTCACTACTACTGGAGCTGTGTAAGTCATATGCACGGGTGAAAAATAGGCTACTTTGGTCAACTTGTCAACAGCCACCATGATGGCATCATGACAACATGAGGAGAAAGGTAGACCAACAAAAAAATCCATTGAAATGGTTTTCCATTTCCACTCAGGAATATCATGTGGGTAGAGAAGTCCTGCTAGATGTTGATGCTCTACTTTGACTCTCTGACACTCAAGGCATCGAGTCACAAAATCTGCAATGTCTCGTCGCATCCCTGCCCAATGATATAATTGTCTCAAATCGGCATGCATATTCTTCACCCTTGGTTGTGCTGCATAAGTTCCTTTGTGTGCCTCTGATAATATAACTATCTAAAGGTCACCCATACTAGGTACATAGATACACCCTTTGTGTCGTAATAAACCATCAGACTCCAAATTATATAATGAAAACTTTCCCTTAAGGGCCCTCTGTGACTGGATCTCCTACTGAACCAACATATACCACTCATCCTATGGAAGGTGTTATAGAATCAGATCCACAAATCAATGCTCAATGTCATGGATGATAGCTCATGATGACTCCTACTCAATGCATCTACAACCACATTCTCCTTCCCTTTTATGTAATGCACCTCAAAGTCATGCTTGCATAGTAACTCCAACCAACGCCTCTAGTGAGCGTTTAGATTCGGCTGTGTGAATATGTACTAAAGGCTCTAGTGATATGAATGCAAATTGAAGAGATGACCCAAAAGGAAGTGCATCCAATGAACCAGAGGGTGAACTACTACTGCTAACTCTAAGTCATGCATAGGGTAGTTCAACTCATGGGTCTTGAGTTTTCGCAACTCATATGTGATTACTCTACCCTCCTGCATAAGTACAACACCTAAGCCAACAATAGATGCATCTATGCAAACCACGAAATCAGATGAAGGATCTGGAACTGCTAGGATTGGAGCACTAGTGAGATGCTCCTTGAGGATTTGAAAAGCCCTCTCACATTGATCTGTCCACTAAAACTTCTTCCCTTTTTGCTGAAGGGAAGTGATAGGATGTGGAATCCTAGAGAAACCCTCTACAAAGCAATGATAATAACCCACCAAACCCATGAAACTCCTGACATTTGTCACTATAGTAGGCACTGGCCAATCCATGATAGCTCTAATCTTTGATTGATCTATAGAGATACCATCACTAGATATAAACTAACCAAGATAGTGAACCTCTGGATGGAAGAAGGCACACTTCGACAAGCTGCCATATAACTAATGCTCCTTCAAACATTGTAATACCTGTCGCAAGTGAATCTCATGTTCCTCCTCGGTACGTGAATATATCAAGATTTTATCAAGGAAAATAATATCAAATTGATCCAAGAAGGTACAAAATACTTCGTTCATGAGACTCATGAAAACTGCAAGAGCATTCATCAACCCAAATGGTACCACTGTAAACTCATAATGGCCATACCTAGTCCTTAACGCAGTCTTATGAATATCTGCTTCTGTAATCTGTAACTAATGATATCTAGACTTAAGGTTAATCTTAGATAAAACTTTGGCTCCTTGCATCTGATCAAATAAATCATTAATCCTCGGAAGTGGGTAATGATTCTTAATCATCACCTTGTTCAACTGTCTATAGTGTATGCATAGATGAAGGGATATGTCCTTCTTCTTAATGAAGATGATGGGAGCACCCCAAGGTGATACACTCAAATGGATGTGACCCTTCTCTAGCAACTCCTCTAACTAAACCTTGAGCTCACTAAGCTCATGTGTAATCATCCTATATGGTGCCCTCAATATTGGCTCAGCCCTTGGCACCAAATCTATACGAAAATAAATCTCTCGATGAGGTGGCATACCAGGAAAATCGAAAGGAAAAACATCAAAAACTCCTTAAGAATGGGATGGTCATCCATGGACACCTCTGTCATCTCCTCATCTGTGTCTCTGAGCGTGATAGCAAACAACTGGCATCCCTTTCATAGACACCGCTTCAACTACATTATGGATATCGTACGAAGCGAAATTGGTTTGTGAACCCATGTAAACACCACTGTTGAACCATGGCCATGCACACACTCAACTATCTTTCAGAAACAATCTAAATTAGCCTGATGTGCGTCAAGCCAATCCATGCCCAAAGCCACTCCATAGGAGCCTAATGTTGTGACACGAAGATCAACTGATGTATTCAATCCTCAAAATTGAAGTGGGCAATCATGAACCACTGAATCTACTGACACCTTAGCTCCTGAGGCTAGCTCTACCTCCCACCTATCATCCTTCCTGGATGCCACTAGCCTATTATGCTCCACTATAGAAGGGGATATAAAGGAATCAGATACCCCAGAATCAAATAAAATAGTAATATGAGTATCACCTATCATACCTGGGGTCTTGATAACTGTGGCTTGGTGCTTAGCTTGGCGATTCTCAATTGCAACAAATACTCAGTGGGACTTTCCCACATCTCCCACTATCTACTCAGAGCCTGTTGTGTGTTGCCTTCTCACTGTGGAACCCTAGAGGAAATCTCTAGCTAAATGTCTGACTACTCCACATACATAACAAGGATCCCTAGAATACACCTTAGCTGGTTGGGTCCTAGTGAACTATTGTCCCCTAGTCCTACTAGAACCATTGTGTCCTCCTCGGCTAGACTATTGTGAATGTGTTGGGGTAGCACCCTATAACTAAGAACGCTGATCTCTACGGGGACCCTGAGGTCGCCATGGCCTAGTGTGACCACCCTGAAAGCTCTATTGTGGCCTAGGCCTCTGGCTATGCTATTGCTACTATGGTGGTCTAGATAGTCATGTAGAAGGTCTAAATCCTCCCTTTGAAGGAAGGGGAGGTCATCAAAACCCATGTGATTGAGTACCCTAGTTGCAGTTTTGAAACCACTCTCGTGCCTCCTGTGACTTCCCTTGAATCTCCTCTACTATGAGGGCTTTCTCCATAGCAACCCGAAGGTTCTCTGGATCAGCCATACATATAGGTCCCAATATGCCTGCATTCAGTCCTCTAATGAAGCAATTGATGAGAAGCTTCTCATCCTGTATTTATTGCACATATTGTAGTAGCTCAAGAAACTAACTATCATACTATGTCACTGATAGTCCCCTTTGCTGAAGGTCATGGAACTCATCAATGCAGCACTACTAAAAATGCTCAGACAAATAGCATGCTTGAAACTGCTCTAAGAATGTCTCCCATGTGAGAGTGTCAATAGATAAGTGGTTCTTGTGCTCCTCCTTGCGCTACCATGTAGATGCTAGACCTCTAAGAATAATTACTGCACATCGTTCTTTTACATTGCTTGCATATGCACACAATCCAAAGCACCTATCAAGATTGTGAAGCCATGATTCATCTCTCTGTCCATCTATGGATCCCTCAAAATTATTTGGCTTGAGTCATAGCACTTCTCAGACATGATCTCCTGAATCTCGGTATGCTCTATCCTTGAATACTCCCTCAGGATGAGGTATCTGTGGTAGAGGATCTAAGTGAACTAACCCCCTCTCTCCCTCCTCATCATACTCATTTGGAATGCGATGGGGACTCTTGCTATGCCCTCTATGTTGTGATCCATGTGCCTTAGTCGAGTGATCAGTCTGCTCTAGTCTAGGGCCCTCCTCGGCTGCTGGTAATCGAGCATGAATAACCCCAATCAAGTCCTCTAATGCATGGAGGATCTGAGAATTGAGGTTCTATAGAGGATCATGTTGCAATCCCAAGGAAATGTGTGGGGGTGTAGGTGGTGCCCCTGATCGATCTTCCTATGCATTGTGTCCACGACTGCGTTCGCGTCCGCGACCACATCCACGAATACTCTAATTCCTAGGTGCCATCCTACATGATAACACCATATGGATATTAGCATGGAAACCACAAATGCCCATAGTTTCTAGTGGTGGAACCTAGGCTCTAAAACCAAAATGTAATGCCATAAATTTTGCTCGAAGGAAAAAACACAACCATTATTTTTTTTTTGAATTATGTTACAAAAGTGTTGAAAATTATCACCTTTATAGTTTGTTTTAAGAACTGTCCTACCAACTAAAAGGGATGTCATTTGCATAAACTCCTTAGGAGAAAGGAAACGTATTAACCTAGTTTGTTGAAACCTAAGAATTATTGAGAATACACTATTATGAATATATTTTTGTTGGCCCTACCATTTAACTCATCTTGAAAAAATTGCAAACATTTTCATGTAATAGTTCATCTTGGTTTCAAAATATGAGAGGGGCTAGGCTATTTATAATTTAATTATCAAATGTTAACTTCTATTGTTTTTCTTTCTATCCTCGATTAACAACCTATTTGCAAATAATGTCCTCCTTGACCTTTTTCTTTCCACATAAATATATACCTTACATTTTCCAAGTCATTAATCCCAGTAAACAAAAATTTAGAATGGAGACTTTCTAAATATACATATAATGCATATATACTTACATAATAAATAAACTCTAATTATTAACATTATAATAATTTTTATTTTGTTTTTTTTTTAATTATCATTACCAAAAGATATTATTTTATATATCTATTTATTTATAGTCAACTATTATTTATCTAGTTTTTTACTTATTCTTATATATATAATTTACTCTAAAAATAATTTTAAAAGAATTATAAGAATAATTAAAAATAACATATACAAATAATTCTACTAGTCCTACTTATATACATGTTATTATTTTATTTAATTTATTTTTGTTGAAAAAAAAAAGAGAAAGTAAAGGGATAATAGAAAGAGAACTACCTAACTTTCTTAATTTCGTTTAAAAGGATTCTCTTTGAGAATATGGGGACATATTCCCTTATACCTTATTTAAGGGATAACTTAACCTAAAGATTACGAGGATGGAATTTTTTTAAAGGTAAAGTGACTTCTCATGAGAGGTCAACGTGGCGCCTTAGGTGGACGTTTTACCCATTGACACAATCAAAATTTAATTTATTTATTTTTGGCCAAAGCTTTGAATCCATGGATCACTGTTACCCAAAGCTAACGATATTTATAATAAGACACCTATGCTGATTGTGAAATATATAAAAAATGTTAGTAAGAAAGTTACACAACAAAAAGCCATTTTAAAAAATAAATTTAAAACTCAATGGAACACAATGAAACGGGATTTGCTGAGACTTCATCTCACGGTGCTACGGTTATTATTTATGAGATCCACTTTAACAAAGCATTTCAAACTTGTTTAAAATCCTACAAATTTTGAACGAAGCACTAGTAAAATTTAATGTGTTAGGTATATTTTTTTTTGCACGGGAATTTATTTCCATCTATTCTCTATGTGCTATCGTCCACTTGAGCGACAAGATCTAAAGGTAAATCTAGATCGATTTCTAGGCAAGAAAAAATGTGAGAGGCTAGAAATAAATGATATGAAATTTATTGCAGCCATTGAATTGATTCTCAATGCCGTTAGTAATTTTTAATGCCATCACTATCTTACTAATAATATATTGTCTTAATTACATTTTACATTACTTCCTCTCCAGTTATCTACTAAAAGCAACATTAATATTTCATGACGAGGATATTGATGTGCGATACTACTGACCGCACCATAAATAATAATTTGACTCAACATTAATGTCAATGCCCTCGATTGGATGGCTACCTGCTACAAGAACAATGACTCTAAAATTGGAGAAGGCAAGGTAACTTCCTGAGAAGGCTCAATTACCTCCGTAAAGAGGGGGAGCCTGGCACAGATAGGACTGGATTGTGTTATTTATTTTGGAGTTCATTTGAAAAGATGGAGCACCAACCTACCAATTATGTGGACTTGAATTTTAATGCTCAACCATTTTTTTGGCAGCTCTTTTTTTAAACTCAAGGCTAAGCACCTCATAAGAGAACCTTGGAGTCCTTTAATCAAACTTTTACTCAATGCTCTAAATCCTATTGCACTAGACTTGCGTCGATCTTTTTTTTTAATTTGTTTCTGGTTTCTTGTTGGTCAATAAGAGCAGAACTAATAGGGGTAGCCATTGAAGGTTGCAGAAAGTGACAGAGGTACAAGATTATTGTGCCTTGCAATATTACCCTTTTTTTTCTTTCTTTGACTATAGCTTGTAGGTTAAAAAAAAATTTCCTAGGCAACTATGCATTTTACTCATTGATGAAGTATTAACCTATTTTCTTTAACAACATTGCATAGGTTACATAGTTTCCAACAACACCCCAAAAGAAGTAGATTTTGTTTTGATTTACAGCCTCATAGAGGCACTATCAGGTGGTAGAGAATGAGGGCCTCTCAAAACAATTATCTACTCTCTATTTCGTGTTGTTGCAGCCAATGGAAACAAGGAACAAGGTGTCATATATTCATGAATGCTTGTAACAGGCAACAAAACAGAAGGAATTATGTTCAGAACTTGGTGAATAATATCTCTATTTCAGATTGTCTACAAAATGGATGTATGGGAAAATGTTGTGCATTTAAGATTAAATCTACCCTATTTATTTTTATTTTAGTTTTAATTCATTTTGATCTACACAGTTCATTCACATCCTTGAAGTATTCAAATTTAGGTTGAGCCAATGCACATAAATCTCATTCAAGCAGCTTGTACTTAATTTTTTTTTTTTATGCTAAATCTCAAATGTCCAATGTGAGTTAAAGAAATATACAGACATGGATTATACCCATCTTTCATTACATATATTTCCATTACCAAAATAATGGCATGTGGGAAGGGAGTCACACTAGAGAACAATCAAATTTTAGAATAAGAATGAAACAATCTAAAACAGTGAAAGGAAATTCGATTACTTATCAAAGAATAACATTTTCTTCTACATAAATCTTAATTCATTTTGCATATGAATATAATAGGGTAGAATCAATGAATTTAAGAAAATCTTGAATATCACACAAAGATTCTTGACTCCAACCCATAATGACTACGAAATAAAAAGATAGTAATTTATTCTCTGAACAATAGCTACACACTTAAGTCTCAATTCTTCCTGATACATATATACTATTCGAACCCCAACAAAAACATAGACACTCCTTTAATCATTTCCTTTTGTAACATTCAAATATAAAGTATGCTGGAAATCAAACAAAACAATTATGTTTATGCATATGTATTATCTTGAAGAAAAATATTCTCTCTCCTTATCCTTTTTAAAACATTCAACATTATTACATAATCATGCCATGAAGCGACATATATTGATTTGAGTCAACGCAACAAGGAGACTAATTCTATCACATTCTATTTTCATACTATGGTATGCAGTTCATACAGATGAACAAGTTCATCATTGAAAATGTCTTTATACACATTTATATGCTTTCAAATGCCTGCCCACAAAATACAAATATCTGTACATTGAATAAAATCTATATTTCCTCTTAAACCTTCTACACAAGCTGCAAGAGTGATCTTTAAATTTGCATAAAACAACTTCTTCCCATGGCTATTCTGGTGTGCTCAGCTCCCAACCTTGGGTTGGAAAAAAAACCACCCCCCGAGCTACGAGGTAACCAAGCTACTGGGTACACACAACAATAAAACAAATAATTTAATTCCAGCCACAATATTCAACAAAAATACTTCCAACCAAGACTTACACATTTACACAGGTATTCTTTAAGAACCCAATGATGGGGATAGAGGTGGACATCACTTCCATATGGGGAGACCTATTAGCAAGTAGAAATTAACCAACAACACAATTTTTATTTTTCTCCAATCCACCCATTCAATAAAGCTCTTCATATCATACATCCTTCATACATCAATCTTCCCAAAACAACATACTATCATGAAACAATCTTGGGTACTCACACCCTTTTTGTGCCTCTCCTTTTCAAAGGAGGAACAATCTCCCCATAGAGGTTCCTACACATTCCTATCCCCCACAAGGATTCTCTTCCCACATTGGGTGAGTTTATCCCATACAACGCCAAACCCACAGAAAAAATGCAAAGACACATATATGGACAACAACCCATATAACCCATGTTCTCACACTTCCATACAAAGAGATAAAATAGAAGCAAAACATACATAAAGATAGAATGAAGCGTACCTCAAATCCAAGCCAACAATGAGGGAGGGTTGAAGATGAGCTCCAAATCTCCACTCCTTCAAGACCAAGCAATATTTTTCCTTCCCCTCAAGCAATTCAAGAACCAAAAAAAAAAAAAGAACCCCTTCTTTGGCTTTCTAAAGGATTCAAATAGGAGTTTAGGGTTGGAAACCCTTGAAGGAGAGAGTGACACATGTCAATCTCCTATTCACTCCTATGGACACACCTCCCCACAAGTTCTCACACATGTGTGAGAACTCTTGGGGAAGTGAAAGGCCAAAGAGTGTTCAACACTCAACAAGGTTTTCAAATCTCATAAGTGATATTTTGGAGCCAACACTCCAATCCCAACCCCAAAATTTGTCACCCTTCTTAATGGCTAATTAAGAAGGGTCACAACTTGTAATTTTGACAATTTATGGGTTTGATTTGACCCCTAACCCATAGGTGACCATCCTAGGGGTTAATTAAGGGCCAATTAAACCTTTGAAAACCCTCAAAAATAAATTGAAATTTAAACATAATCAAATAATTCCAACATGCCCCAAAACCCTCAACAAAAGTTTGATTGACCTTAAAAACATAATCTCAAGATTCAATATTAAATCTTTTTAATCACAAATAAAATACAACACAAAGAGGCTATGGTCCATTCTCCAAGTGAACCATAGTAGCTTCACTTGGTTGACACAATTGGGTACCCTTGGTTACCTCCAATCCCATTTTCCATGGGAATGTACCTACACACTCAATGTCCACATGTCAAATATCCAATGCACTATAATCAATAATTAAATCATAAATTGATATGCATATATTTAACACAATCTAACTCTGAATCAATAAATTCAATATCTATAATCATTCTTCCTCTAGCAATAACATATTCAATAAATTCATATATAGTCGTGGCATAATAAGGAAATCACATCATCACTAGATTAAATTTAGCATCCTATCAATTCCATCTCATTTTAAAACAGTTGTACATTTCAATCATGAAAACCAAATCATATGAGCATATCAATAAAGGAAACATAATGTGCATATAATCATCATAGCATCATAAGCATAAAACAAGCATAACATCAAGTGTCTACGATCATCCAAAATAGTTGAAAACACATAGAGTATGAACTTGATTGAATCAAAAGATAGCAAAATGGTGCATCAAATGGTAGGCCTCACAGATAAGATAGTAGCTTTGGTGAGTGAACACTATTTTTTTCCATATATATATAAGGATATTATGAAGTATGTTCAAAGTTGTAGAAATTATCAAGTAGCAAAATGGAGTGGTCATAATACTAGATTCTATAAAACTTTGATAGTACTAGAGAGACCTTGAGAATATATAAGCATGGATTTCATATTGGGATTGCCAAGTACATAGAGAGGATATCATTCTATAATTGTATTGGTGGAAATATTTTCTAAGATGACACATTTTATTCCTTGCAAGAAGTCGAATTATGTTTTGCATGTTGCTAACTTATTTTTTAAGGAGATTGTAATATTGCATGAATTACCAAAGAGTACATTTTCATATAGATGCACCAAGTTCATTAGATACTTTTGGAGGATATTATGGAAGAAGACGAGTACATAACTAAAGTCTAGTTCACCGTATCACCCACAAATAGATGGAAAAACTAAAGTCGTGAACCAAAATATGGGTAACTTATTGAGATGTTTTGTTGGGTATAAAAAAAAATTGGGGCATAGTTCTACCCCAAGAGGAGTTGGTATACATTAATATAAGAAAATAAATAATAGGGAATACACCATTTTATATTGTAATAGGGATGCACCTAGAGGATTTGTGGATCTCAGAGACATTATTATGGAGGATAAGATGAGTGATTAAAGAAGAATAATTTGCAAGATTCATGGAATCATTGCATAGTCAAGTCTGGAAGCACTTGAAGGACACAAATAGTAAGTATAAGGAAAAGATAGATGAGAAAAGGAGACATAAGGAATTTTATATTGGAGATGAATTAATAGTATATATCAAGAAGGCAAGGTTTCTAGTAAAAACACACAATAAGTTTAAAATTAGGAAGTTGGTACCATATAATATTCTAATGAAGCTTGATTAAGGAAATACACATGAAGTTGAGTTACTGAAGACACTTGGTATATCGCCTATTTTTTATGTTGCAAACCCAGTATGAGTATCATGAAGAATATAAAAGTGATAAAAAATAAGTGGACTTGAAATAGAAATTACCACATCAACCACTAGAGAAAATTGACAAAACTTGGATACTAGAATTGGAGCGTGCACTAAGAACACGTAGTACAAGGCGTACCTAGTCAAGTGTAAAGACAAACTAGTAGAGGATTCATCAAGTTGAGGTAGACCAATTTATTTTCCCTCTATCCCCTAGAAAGTGACGGAATCACCTTTCTTCTTCTCCTAGGTGTTTGATGTAGGAGCATCCATGGTTGTAAAGCAATCTTGTATTAACCAAAAACATTTATTTTCTTGCATTTCAGTTTGTAGCTATCTCAATAGTTACACTCGTATTTTCCATTATATTATTTCTCAACTCATGAAGAATGATATTTTTTCTACATGAGTTCATCTACAACATATCAAAGTTTTAAGAGATTTGTATTTTTTTGCAAAAAAATATTGCTCTCAAAATTCCACTCACTCTCACACAGAGCATTTAGGGGAGAATTGGTCCATGTTTAGATGTGAAAACCTTTTCCAAAGAATGTGGAGGTTAATGAAACATCGTACATGGAATTTAGGTCCAAGGGGAACATTATTATAGATCCACCATGTGTTTCATCTCATGATAAATTATCTTCTCCTATTATTTGGCCAACCTACACTTGATCATTCACTGGGGTTTGTAAACCCTTAAGGCCAATGTGGATCATAATTGGAGCTCAATATTCATATTCAAGATCATTTTAAAACATTTTTAAGTATCTTAGTTAGCTAGTATTTTAGGAATAGAATTCAAGAAGTTTAGATATCTAGATCTGACCATCAAATAAGGCCTTCGGGCAATTGTTCTATCTATATTACCCTTGCAGTAGGAATTTGAGACCTAGTTGTTACACATATGTGGTATATGATGCATGTAAGACTGTAAGTTATTAAAATAAATGATATTTCATGTATAATAAGCATTTTATTGTGTTCTTTTTGTTATTTTGACTCTAAGCTACAAAACTAACTTGTCTCTTCTAGGCCCTTCATTCCTTACTACAACACTATCCACCATGCTCTTAGGACTTGAAACACCCAATGCCTCATTTAATGGAAAAAAAATTTGTGCCTATTTTTGTATCATCTCCTATGGTAAATTGGATTAGAAAAGATAACTAAATCAAGTGACAATACTAAGCATAAATTTATGAATATGAAGCAATGAGAGCTAGGGAATGTACACATAACAAGAAAAATTTAAATTCAAACTTTTGGATGAGCTCAATTGATGGAAAATAGAAAAGAGATTTAAAGCAACAAAACCAATCAAATGCGATAGGATATCATGGCATTAAGCTTGCTAGGGAGAAGGGGATTTAAAAAATTTGGGTTGAAGGGGATTCATTGAATATTATTAATTTCCTTAGAAATATTTCCCCTCCTTCTTGGTCTAATAAAATATTTATTGTGGACACACTCTCTATGTTGAATGATTTTGGTGAGGTTTATATTTCTCATGCCTTTCGTGAGGCAAACGGGGTGGCATATTTGTTGGAAAATATTTGTGTCACATTAGCTAGATCTTGGGAGGTTAATGATAACCTATTAGAAGAGCTTATATCCTTGCTTAATAACAATAGCTTCTAATTTTTTTGAGGGATTTGACTCTTTAGATGTTCTCAAGGGTTGAAATGTTAATTATTATCATCTCATGTTGATAAGATACTTGATGCTGGTGGAACTCATTGGTGATTGTGGGAGTATGAGTTGTATGTGTAGGAGGATTCTAGCCGTTATTTTTCTTTGTACCTCGAAAGGCATACTTGCATGCTTTATGAGTGTAATTTTATCTTCGACCTTGTTTATTTGCATTTGTTTTATGTGGAATCTCTCTCCTATGAAATTTTTTCCATTGATGATGGGTTGGGATAGGTGTAGGAAAACACCATTCTCATGTGATAAGATCAAAGAAAATGTTGATCTATGGGAAATTTTATAGAAGGGTGGGGTTAGCCCATTCATGGAGAAATTGCATAGGTTTCATTCGAATGTCTTGCAAGAGCTTGTCAAAGCTTGGCATGGTTAGGTTTTGAGCTTGTTTGGTATGGACATCACTATTAATGAGGAGTTTATCATGGAAATAAAAAGGATGTCGACTCAAGGAAGGAAATGTTATAGAGAGAAATCCATGTTAGGGGTTTCCAAAATGAACTTCCTATAGGACAAGGAAAAAGAAAAAATGGTGATACTCCAATGTGGGGGTTATGATTGCACCAAAATCAAGCCTATTTGGGGTGATGTATCCATGGTAGTGATGCACTACTTTACCTTGTATGGGAGGTACGTGGCTCTATATGGGAACCACTTGGTGCTACTTAATCATTTCCATCATGGTATGCTTATTTCTCTTCCTTTCTATTGTTTGTTGTCTTTGGAAGATGGGATTGTGAACTTTAGAAGGAACCATAGAAATCCCTTCTTACATGAGGGTTTGATATTGATGATTTTTTAACATATAAAAGATAATTTTTTTATTGAGTCCCCTATTCTTGGTAAGCCTGGTAAGTGTAAGAAGGAGAAGATGAGTGAGAAATTCTAGATTGATGATGTGGAAGATGATGTTGGAATGGAAATTTAACATGATCTTCTACATGGTTGGATGGTTACAACATCTACTTGGGGTAAGAAAAGCTCTATGAAAATGGATAAGCCCTCATCCTCACTTGCAAAATGTAAAATTTAGGTTGCTTGCGATGAGGAGGTTTTTGAGGTTGAAGCAAGTAGAAGGAATACTGGAAAACAGGGGCCGGTATGTTCCCATGAACTAGTGGAAAATATGCAAGAGGGAATTGGGGTTAATAAGGTTCGTGAGGTGGAGTATTTTGTGAATGAGAAGAATACTCAAGATTGTGGTGGTGGAGGTGGGTCCCAATTATAGGGAAGATGAATAGTGTTGTAGATTTGGAGGATTCTCTTGCTATGTCAACATCTAAAGAAAAAGGAAAATATATGGTTGCTCCACCCAATGGATTGTAGGAAGATGACCCTCCCATGAGCTCCCATTAGGGGAGGGGTTTGTATTGGGGTGTGATGGACATTACACAGGCTTATGGGTTGGTCAAGGAATGGGCATATTTTTTTTTATTCTACTTATGTGGTTGGTTTAAGAGGTACAAGACCTTCATGGAAAGTATGACATGATTGCTCACTACAATATATCTACCTTAAGAAGCTTAAGGGAGAAATAATCTATCTTTAGTATGGTAAGATCATTGAATTTCAACCTTAGCCTTATGGTGGAGGATGTTGCTAATCTAAAGAAAGATCATGGTCCTAGGATTTCCACTATGGAGTGGAATTACCTATAGATGCCTAAATATCTCAATGCTATGATTAATCTCAGCAAGGAGAAGCTTGATTCCTCTACTTAAGGTTTGGTGTTTATAAATGAAAAAGTTAGGGAATAGATTGGTTGATCCATGTTTAATGAGCCAGAAAATTAGGATGGGGGTGACGATACTAAGAAGGGTGTACAGGTTGCTAACTTGGGAATTGGGTTGAGTGTTCGTACTCATAGCAAAACAAAAAAGAACAATGTGGTGTCGAGGTAGGATGTTCAAGAGATCCTGGAAATGCATAATAAGGTGATATCTAAGGATCTAGAAGTAGCTAGGATGTTAAAGGAACTTCTTTAGTCATTTCTTTTTCTGTCTTCTTTTGTTTTGTTTTTCATGTCTTTGGTTGTTTTCTGTTGATGGTTTGTTTATTGTTGTTTAATCAACATAGTGTTTGTATTAGTGGGGTAGCTTAACCACTTTATCTTTGCTTCCTTTTCTTTTGTACAAGGTTTTAGGGCCCCTTCCAGACCTTTTTTATGCTAATAAAAACCAAATCTAATCCAAAAAATAAAACAAAAAAAGGAATCCACAAATAAACCAAGGACTCTAGAAGAATATGAACACAAGAGGACAAAAAATAAAAGACCAATGAAGAACAACAATTTAATCTCCTTGTCATGAACATAAAGCTCAAAGAACTAGCAATGGAAGAAAACCATTTAACTTCCATAGAGATCTAAACTCACACTCAATCACAAGATATATTCTAGCCTATTAACAGTAAATGCTTTATTTTTCTAAAATAAACATATAAAATGGGTATTGGCCCTTCCCAACTTTAACCTAATCAAAACATATAAAATGTGTAAATAAAAATGAAATAAGTCATATATAATGCATTAAAAAAGTAAAAATTAGATTTGAAACTATGAAATAAAATCTAAGTATTTTGTAAATAAGATCTAAATTAAGTTGACCAAAGTGTTTAAGTTTTAGTTAAGAAGAATTAAAAATGTGTGATTTTCAAAACTAAATGAGTGCATCAAAATAAAAATATATTAAAATAACCCAATGCTTGGTCAAATTACATAATTTATGATATGTAAATAAAAATTAAATTATAAGAAGCATCAAGCTCACTAAAATGTTAATTGGGAAAGTTGATGCACCCTTTCCCTTTAGCTTTACATTAGAACACAAACCAGCTAGGGTTTGATGATTGACTAACTACCTCAAAGGAGACACAATTTCATATGTTTTCGTTCCTTTTTTGCAAGGAGCATAGATTTGATGTTAGTATTTGATTATCCTAAATGATATAATCCTAGCTCTACAAATAAGATTTGATCCATAGACAAAAATTAAATTATAGAAATAGATATAGATTTAGGAAATAAAGATCGAGGGCACTTGTATTTTAAATGGAGGCACAATGGAATAAACACCCCTATCTAGGTGTTTTAGAATGTTCAAATATTAGACCTTTCTGGTATATTTTTCTCTCTACTCTTTTGCAACCTATTATTGATGAAAATTTTAGATTTGACTTGCACAAATGAATAGAGGAGAATTGTGTGTTGTATGAAATTTTGGCTTAGGAAACTGCCTATGTTGTTATTTACACCTGAAAATAGAAAATGATGATGGTATAAATTATGTGTTGTGGATAGGGAAGAGGAATGGTAAATAATAGTTACTAAAATAAATCAATCAAAATTGATAATGTTAACCTAGGCATGACACCCTTGTTGAAGCAATATCACACAATAGGTTATTGCAAAGGTTTGATGAATAATGAATGTTTTTTTATAATAGTACTTAGTTCATGACTCTCAATGCTTAAATGAGAGGGAAGCATTCTTATATATACATCCAAATTTATTTTGTTTGATCTAGGTTGACCTAGGGTAATTTTAAAACACTTAAATCTGACACTAAAAGTGACAAATATTTAAAACTCCCATCCTTAGGTCTAGGGTGCCCACACCCCTATCCAGGGTTTTTTTACTCCAAAATTCAAGGATGGTTGATAATTAAATGTATTTCACCAGTCTAGACATACATTGATAAAATGATTATTATATAATTTATTGAATATGAAAATAGGGTGTTAATATAATGTGAAATTATCAAGGGTGAAAATTTATAATTTTACATCATTCAAATTCCCCACTTTACTATCAAGAAAATGCATTTCAATTTTTACATATCCAATAATTCTTAAAGATTACTACTGTGAGGCGCAATCCCATCTGTAAATTATGTGACATCTTGATAAGTTCAATTATGCTAGTTTGGTGAATAAATAGATGATTTAACCCAATTCCATGTTTAATATTTTTATTTTCTTATGAACTAGTTTAAATGATTATTGTGATAAATTCTTTTTAGTAAATGAAAATGGGAAAACTATTAAGAATGAGTGTGAGTAGATAATATTTAGATTCTTGAAGAAGTATCATATGAAGAATACACTTAGATTGATATGAGCTAAAGAATTTTTTGTACCTAACATTGGTTTGAATCTCGCTAATAAGTTTCATGTTACTTTGAGAATGATAATAATTAGGAACAAAGTGGGACTTTGGGAAGATCAGGAAAAAGTTTCCAGAAGGATCACCAGCCAAGCACCATCGAGGTAAATTTAAAGGACGACTCTAATCAATCAGGGGTATACCTAAGGTAGGATAATTTGAGAAAAAAAAAATATAAATTAGATATCAAGTTGCATGATGAATTTTATTAGAAGTAGTGTCCATGAGTAAATTCAGTAGTGTAAATAAATTATTTAGCCAAGGTTAGGTTTTCATTATTATTTCATGCATGCTCAAAGCTTCCATATTTCTTAGGGAAAGGAAATGAATATTTATGTGTATTATGATTTACTAACTATTGAATTTGATCTTATTGATATTTTGAACAGGTATTTATTATATTTATATCTAACATGTATTTGGAAAAATACACGTGAGAGTAAGGTCAAGGGTAAAAGGGGAGAACCATCTAGGCCCAAGTTAAATACTTATCTTTTGGAGTTTTAAATTTTGACCCTATGACCTAGGAGGTAGTTAGGGTTTTGAGTAAGCTTTAATTGTGTCTAGAGTTTTAATGATTGCTAGTTTAGTTTAAGCATGTTTTGTGGACCTTTATTAAATTAAGTCAAGTGATTAAGGGTGTAAGTATAATAAAGGTTTTGAAAACCTTATATAGATCTTGAATTTCGAATTGGCCTTTAAACTAGTCTTTTTAGGGTGTTGTTTGGTCAATTTTATTGATACTAGTGCAAAAATAGCCCCCTAGGACCTATACCTATGGAAGGAGGACCCTTTGGACATATGACTCTATCCTTCAGGCATGATATGACCCTTTAAAAGTCCACTTGAAAGAGTGTGACGAATTTAAGTCTTTGGGAGTTGGGAGAGTTGACTTGTCACTCTCCCATCTCATTAAGGAATTCACATGTGTGAAGCCACCTTGTAAGGTATGTTGGCTAGAGTGTCAATGTACATTCCCCATCTCCCCAAAAGTCTCACACATGTGTGGGAACTTGGGGGGATATGTGGTGAAAGATCAAATGAGAGAGTGACAAGTGTCTCTCTCTCATTCAAGTGAATTCAAGTTGAATTCTTATATACTTGTATGCAAAAGAAGAAATTGATGTTACCCACTTATTGTAACGCCCCGCCATGCAACCCCAAAGGAATTAAGTAAAATGCAACCAATTTTTTTTAAAAGAACAAAGGGGTGAACATTTACAAATGCAATGTAACCATTAATCAATTTGCATAACTTAATCCTTTGAGGTACACGAGGACATTACTTAAGAACTAATCCTTAACAAAATGAACATTTAACTAACCATTACATGAAACATACATTCCAACATCCATAAATATAATTGCATCAGTAACAACAATAGAGACATAAGATAGAATAATATCCAAAGTTATAACATCATTGTAGATTCTTTTCATAACCAAGTTTATAATAAAAGTACAATGCATCATCATGAGATTACATCACAATAGCACCATGTGCAATAATTTACAAAACTTCCCAACTAGGTGGGAGTGATACATCAGTATAAGAATAACATAAATACATAAATCTAGAACCCACGAGCAAAGAATCAACTGATACAACAACTCCACACTGAAAGATGAACCTGCATAAGAGAGAATCCCAATGGGGTGGGAAGCACTATCCACCCGACCACCCCCATGCTAGGAGTTGCTAAGGAAGGGTTCCCGACCAAGAACGTCCATACAAAGACTCACACCCAGTTAATGAAAATCATACAACACATGAGACCACTCAAGTTCAAACAACAACAAATTCATCAATACAAGACAAGTGACCAATTCCAGAGGATTTCCAAAAGACAACATAAATAGGAATGTTAGAGGAGAGTGTCATTGCATGGCTTAACATGGATTCGCTAGGCTACCTATTGCAAGGTACCACCTCCATCTACTGATGGATTATCCAGGCAACCAAGCGCTAGGAACCGCCTCCATCTATGGTTTGTCAGGCTACCTATCTCAAGGAACCGCCCCATAGAGTTGCTCATGCGGAACCGTTACCTTCCGTGAAGTCAAGGCAACGATCATGCCAACCATGGCCTTCTCAATCCCCTTTAGTCTGTAGTAGCACTAAAAGGCGGATGAGGCAACAATTATCTTTTTAGTGTACTACTACCCACCCTCTAGTTAATTAATTAGATCACTTATTACATTCACTCTAACGAGGGCTATCCTAGCGCCCCTTTGTGCACCGACCACCCACTTAGAGCCACTCCCTCTAGACACTCAACCACAAGACAATAACATTAAGGTTCGTACCACATAAAGAACTGAATCAAATGACAATCAAAAGTGAGGCATGACCATCTCACCAAACCACAAGGAAACACACCCACAGTCTGGTACAATCCAAATGTATAGCCGAACCATAAGCATCACAAATCTAAATTCAAATCGAAATCAAGAGTAACCACATTACCCCACCTCTGGAATCACTTGGGTTCCTAAACAGGATTGTTAAACTCTAAGGTTCCCTTGCAGAACATAAACCCCCCTTAAATAAAAGAAAACCCATAATACATGAAACGATATAATTCAAAGAATTATTAACAAATAATATCATAAGACGCGTCTCAAAGCATGGAAAAATCCTCATCAAAATGTAATTCAGTAATACAAAAAACTCCATTTAATTAATGACATCCAATGTATCTTTACTTTTCACCATTACACTTATTTTCTTAAAACGCCACATTCAACAAATCTTTTAAATAGTATACATAAATGTAAACTTACCTTTCTATCTTAATAGCAAATTAATTAATATTTAACTTATTGAATATTACAATCAATATACACATACACACACACACACACACACACACATATATATATATATATATATATATATATATATATATATATATATATATATTAATATTAATATTAACATTAACCTATATATATATAAATATAGATATAGTTATATATATGGTGATTTAAATACATAAAGTCCAACCCAAAATCTAATAACCATAGTTTACGGCGAATCCCCAAATTATACATAAAACAAATTCGAAATAATATTACAATACGCATATCATAGTAATTGAATGAGAAAATCATGAAACCTAACAAAGCCGTATTCATTTATATTTGTTTCTCTTTTTTTTTGAAATGGGTGAAGGTCTAAAGGTACCAGTAACTGAGGGACGCAGAAAAATAAAACCAACTGTAAAAATAAAAATAAAAAAAATAATCAAACGCACATAGAACCTATGGATATCAAATGAGAAAGAATTTATTTTGAACACACTGTACAACAAACGAAATGGACGGACGGGCAACCATGGTACATAGGTACGCCGTCCAATAAGGAATGACAGAGGGACAACGTGCGCCAGCAAAAACTTTATTCATCATTTGGTCAAAACAAAAGAAAGGAAAGACTAAGCGCGGGTTTCCAAAACAAAACATAACAATATAATAAAATTTCATGTAAACACTGTACGCTCGTACTAGAGCTAAAATGCATCAATAAAATAACCTTCACTTGAGCAAGGACTGTGAATTCTGAAAGTAGAGGACAATGTAAATATATATATAAAATTTGTACTCAACAAGCACCCAGAGAGACATTTCATCCAAACACAAGGCACGGCAATATCAAACATCATCCCTGCGAATACATATACTTCCGGACCCGAAAATTGAACGGGTATGAAAATAAAAATTTTAAATCAAAATCCTGCATTCCTTATATGGACGCCCATCTAAAACAAAATGAAATATAAATGTAAATGAGAATAGACGTGTTAACACCCCTCCAATAAACTCGCACCAAAATTCCAAAATAAATGAATATATATATATATATATATATATAGAAGCATAATGATATGACACAACATTTTAATATCATTCTAATCTTTTTTTTTAACATAAATATAAGTCTGTAAATATTATCTTGAACTAGAGATTTGACAAATTTAAATAGAAGGTATTTCATTAAATCACATAAAGATATGGGGTGCAAATTTACCCGGAGTAAACAGATTTCAAATAAAGGGAAACCCCTTACACACAGAAATTTTAAATTCAATCTCCACAATTACGCACAGAGATTTAAAATCCACTTTTTAAACAAACAGACGCACAGATCTAAATTCTTTTTTTTTTTTTAACAGCAACACCATACAATTTAAAACTCTTTAAACAGGACAGCCAGAAGTATTGTATTTTATCTAAAATTAAATAACCAGAAAAACATATGAGAGGAACTTGGCGTCCTACGGCTGTAGAAGAAATCCAGCATAGATGCTTTAAAATCTCCACAATTACGCACAAAGATTTAAAATCCACTTTTTAAACGAAGAGACGAACAGATCAATTTTTTATTTATTTTTAACAGCAACACCATACAATTTAAAACTCTTTAAACAGGACAGCCAGAAGTATTGTATTTTATCTGAAATTAAATAACCAGAAAAATATATGAGAGGAACTTGGCGTTCTACGGCTATAGAAGAAATCCAGCATAGATGCTTTCCTCCTTTTTCCAATGCTGATCCTTTCCTGCAACTTCCCTTTTTTTTCCCCCAAAACAAAATCTGAGACCCCCTTCTAAAATCCTCTTGCATACCCCCTTTCTACAGCCCCCTGCCTCTCCCTCTTCCTCTCCCCGTAAAATAGATTTAGAATTAATTTAATTTTATTCTCAGAATAACCCCCACAAGAATATCTCCAACTTTTCTCTTTTAATTACTTTTTAAACAATAACTTTTAATCACCACCACTTATTTCTAAAATTTAATTAAAACAAGCTTTTTGTAAATAAATAACTTCTTATTAAATATAATTAAACTTTAATACTTACTAGATCATAATTAATGAAATAACTTTAATTAATCTTATAAATATAAAATAATTAAATTAAATATCCCCAAACCATAAATAAATTAAATAAATCATTTAACTCAAAAATAAAAATACCAATACAAGACTGGGTCAACACATGACTCAGCAACCTCCTAACGAAATGACGGACTTGGGATGAGAATTTTTCCTTAACAACTCCTTTTAACAACATCGTAACCGTTGGGTTCATTTTGTGCTCGCCATGTCCTGCCGAAGCAGGTGGAATTGAGACTTTTAATCCTACAATATCTGCAAACAGATAAACGTCAAGTAACATATAATCTCCACTGAAAATACACCGTGAAAAGTAATAGCAGGGTAGCAGGGCGCTCGTGAGCGAGTGGTACTACTCCCTCCTTTCACCAAAATACATTGAACATATACTCATAAACAAAATATCATAAACAAAATATCATGGAAATACATTATTACAAATAAATTTAAGGAACACCATTGCATAACGAATCAAATCATCAATGCACATGTATCATCAAATGTCACACATAATGTAAAGAGCAGTAAACAAGTAATTAAGAAGCCACACATGATCGAATATAAATCCACTACACAGAGTATCACAGAGTATCCACAATATCAAAGAGTAACAAGAGTATCTAATGAATCAGCAAACATGGGGGTATTACACTTCTCCCCTTGGACAATTGTTGTTTCTAGATTGAGAATTTGGGGGAAAAGAAGAGAAAGAAAGTTGAACGGGAGCAAGGAGCTCTCAATGCAAAGGAGGTTATCAAGGAACAAAATTGTGGAGATAAGTTATTCTCCTCATTGTTATTAAATTTTCTTAAGTAGGAAATTTGTACTCATCCAATAAATAAAATAAAAATACATATATATTTAAGAATTCAGCAGCAACAAATTTTATATGGAGAAATGTAAGTAGTAAGGGAATGAAACAGGGGATTATATGCATTTAAGTGAAATAAATAAAGAATATATGAGTTTATGTACAACAAAAATGATGGAGCATATTATAGATATACTAAAAATGGAATCCTGAAATCTATGAAAAAAATGTGGCATTTTTTTTAATGCCAATTTTACAACAGTAAGAAGATTGAAATAATTAAAACTTAAACCCTCTTAGCTGCCACTCATTTTTTTTCTAGCACCGATTCATTTTACCTCAACATTCTGCAGATTGACTTCTTGGGCCTGTAAACAACACGTCTGAGAGGAAACACTTCTTTATAGAAAAATAATATTTGCTCATCTTACCTCTAAAAAAAAAACCTAAAAAAATAAATAAATAATAAATAGAGAAATAAAATGAAATTTGTATAGCAAAAATGTTGGGAAGAAACGCTTCCTTATGCCCTCCCTCCAGTAAATAATATAGAATCCCTCTCCCCTACATTGTCGCTCCGAACTCTTCTCAGAGGGAAATAACGAATGAAGAAAAATGATTAGGGTTAGTTCTTGTATGTAATCAATTAGGGTTTCCTTAAATATATACTTTTCTTTTTCTATTTCTTTTTTATATGAGTATAATATTATATATTTTAAGTTTATAAATGCAATTAGTTAAGATTAATTTTTTTTCAACAATATATGTTGTTTCTACCATCTTATTAAGTTGTACATATTATTTAAATATGAATCTATTTCAAGGATAATTAAAATTATTTAATTGATGGATTTTTATTAACTTTATATAAAGTTTGGTTATCTAAATAGGAAGAAGAAAAAGATAAATTGGTGTTAAAAAAAAGAGAGAGAAGTAAATAAGCATTTTATTTACTTGTCAGCTATAGATTTATAAGTGTATTATAGAAGTACTTTAATGGAATAGAAAATTATAAAACTTAATGTTATGTTAATCTAATTAAGTGTAAAGATATTGTTAAATTATAAATTAGGGATTTAAAATTTAAAATTTATTAGATTTTGTGTATTGCAAAAGAATTTAGAAGTTTGGCTCGGCTATATTAGTTAGAGTTTAAAATTACAACCTCCATGCAAGGTTAGTAGATCCCCAATGAAGTAATGTTAAACCATATATTTGTTTTCGTAGCATTTGTGTATGACCCAAATCAAAATGTGGGCATGACAGTGTAATAATTAACTTAATTAAAGTATTTAAAAAAAAAATTGTTAAGTTTTCTAGTGAAAAATTTGGAGCATTACAATTACTTTCCTTTGTAAACCTTACCTCATTTATACTTTCTATACTTATTAAACTAATGTGTATTCCAATCTATAATAAACTATTTAACTAAGTTAATCAACTATGCATTCTTAGCTAAAGAAGTGGAAAAATATATATTTAATATGTCATCACTTTCTATATTAGAAATAATTAGAACAAAATTTATTCTTCTTATTTTATTCTTCTCTTTTCTCTCCTTAAAGAAGTTATTTAATTTAATTTAATTCCATAAAAAGCCTCAAACTTTAATTTATATTTACTAGACTAGTTCTAATTATTCTTATCTCTCTCTAAGTGTTCCTATAATACTCAAAGCCTATTTGGCACTAAAATAAAATCTTTCTCATCATGTCTTTGGAAAGTAAGGAACCAAAAAAATCATCTACCTTATGAGTAATATAATTTCTTGCAACATCCAAGACCAATATTTTTCATGATTCTAGAAAATAATATAGAAAAGTTTGACATATTTACTTCTTATCTATATTCAAACCTCTATAGTTTATTTAAGAAATAAAAATATTTAAAATTTTAAATATTTTTCAATTCATTCACTTTTTTATATCCTAAAGGAATATATGTTATTCCTCAAGAATATTTTGTTAGCCAAACATCTAGCTTGATAACTCTTTTACATTTATTCCATTAAGTTATTTTGTTGCTTATTCATGTACATTAATAAGAATAAAACCTATAAGAAAGAATCTAATTCAACTCTTTTCCTTTTATTCCTCTACCATATACTAATATTATTGAGATGCATCCATAAGTGTCATAATGTTTACATTAATAGCATCCCAAAAATCATAATGAATAAATAACTATTATATTTTTAACTTCCACTTATTAGGAATAATTCCTAAAAAAACTCTACTTAATATTCCTTGATGTTCTTTTAATTTGTGTTTTACTAGTAGTTTTGTGTAGTAACACACAACAATGAGCCGATAGGAGGAGAGCGACATGAAAGGAAATTGATGTGTAGGTAGTGTTTTTGGAAAGGCTTGAGTAGATAATATAGTTACACATTAGGGAATCCAACGAACAATACAATGGATTGCTAGATATATTATAGGTGATAATTAAAGTGATTGAGTGAGAACAATATTATATCCCATTTTTACCTTATAGTTTAGCATCATTATTTTATGTTAAAATATAATGACAACTGAAGGAGGTTGTTAACCCTAATGGGTTGAAAGGAGGATATGTATATAAAGGATAAACTGTGTAAGTAATAGTTGGTGAAAAAGTAACTTTGTAGAATATATATACACACAGATAGAGGTTTGGTTGAAGAAGAATTGTATTAACATTCAATTAATTATTTTTTTATAACATCATTATTATTGGTAATTGGTTTTGTGGGGTAAATAATAATACTATATAGTTAAGTTGTTACTTAAAGAAAAATATTATTATTAAATTTGAAATGATTTGATTAAGTAATACCAATATCATTAAGTTTTATTAGTTAATCAAAATATAATATTATTAGGGATAGGGTTGAATGTCTAAATTGATGACATTACTAATTTGTATTTAGTTAGGAAATAATAATGTTGGCATAAAATTAGTTGAATTCATCATTATATAAGCCCACCCCATAATTTAGCCATTGCATCAATCCTTTATGATACAAACTAAGGATCTTTTCGTAGCTAGTAAAAAATAACCCTACATCAATTATAGTTAAAAGAATGTATAAATAATACCAATATCACTAAGTTTTATTAGTTAATCAAAATACAATATTATTATGGATAAGGATGAATGTCTAAATAAATGATGACATTACTAATGTGTATTTATATGGGAAATTATAATTGTCGCATACTATTAGTTGCATTTATGATTATATAAGGACACCCCATAATTTTGAAACTGCATCAATTCTTTATGATGCAAACTAAGAATCTTTTTCATAGCTAGGAACAAAGTACCGTAGATGAATTTTTGTCAAAACAATTTAATTATTTGTGTGATGCAAAGTATAAGCAATAGAACAATAATCAACAATAGCCAATTGAGTATAAGATCAACTATTTTACTCTATTGTAACCATAATCTCAAGCATATGAATTTTTTGTGATTCCTATATCAGAAAGATAGCGATCTGTACATACAAAATATAGAATAAAATTCAACACAATGAGGCCTGCTCTCCACCCTACCATATTGGGTCATGGAGCCTCATGGACCCTCACCAAAACCCCAAGTAAGAATATATAATCGCCACCACTGTGATCAGTGGTGAAATGAATATTTCGTATTATAATCAATATAGAGTACATTAGGATAGAATTGTCTATTTGACCATTGTTGTTGATTTTATAGTCGCTATCATTATTCAAGAAGTTTGTTTGTAACAAATTAGTACATGAAATACCACCTTATTGTTGGAGCATGATCTACAAAAATAACAAAAAAGTCTTACTAGTGTAATAAACACAAACCATTGGTACACAATAAATAAATAAAAAAATATAAAGACTTATACAATTAATTACAAAGATGATGCAATAGAGTTACAATAGAACACAATAAGTAAATAAAATCTAGGCATACCTTATGTAGGGAATGGATTGAATTATGGACATACAAAAGTAGGTCTGCTCTCCACCCTACCATATTGGGTCATGGAGCATCATTGGCTATTCTCCATTGGGAAAGAGAGTTCAAGAAGTGGGATGTTGATTCATAACCAAAATTACAATCACTTCATCTTCATTGTTGGTTGAACTTCATTTGTAAAGGTCGTCCATCTGTTTGCCATATAAACTAGAATATCAACACCCAAGTCTTGAACTATCTCTCCCAAAGGAGAAGTATTTTTTTTGGAGCAATTGTAAATATGAATAGATTGTAAAACTGGCTAAGAGAAATCAAATCATTGGAGAGGTAATTTAAAAATTCAAGAACAAAACACAAAGAATAAAGGGAGAGCAAGAGGGAATTCAGAGCAATTCAACTGAACACTCTCAAAAATTGAGACAACATAGCCTTTTTTATAGTACCTTCTCAATAATGGAACTGCATAGCTTATGCAAGAGAACAATGATCAATAATGCCCAATGGAATCTAACATATAAAGTGTATAAGTTCAACTAGTTTACTATGTTGTAAGTATAACCTAAAACATATGAATTTTTTATGAATCCTATGTCAGAAAGATAGTAATTTCTACATAGAAAATCTAAAATAAAACTCAACACAATTAGGCCTGCACTCCACCCCACCATATTAAGTCATGGAGCCTCATGGACTCTCACCAAACCCCCAAGCAAGAATATACATTTCCCACAACCCTGATCAGTGGTGAAATGAATATTGCTTATTACGATCAATATAGAGTACATTAGGATTTGATTGTGTAATTGACCATTGTTACAGATTTTCCAGCCACTATCATTATTGTGAAAGGTTATTTGTAAGACATTAGTCCATCAAATATTGCATTATGGCTGGAATATGGTCTGCAAGAATAACAAAAAAGTGTGAATTTTAGTATATTGGTTATGCAAAAATAGAATGAACTGCATAAAATTAACTATTTTTCTCCATTACATCCATCATGATAGAAAGCTAAAAACTGATACCCACGTTCCTATGCAAAAATTTTACTACGAAGGCTAGACCTTTTGGATGCAATGCATTGAAGTTTGGACACACAAAAGGTGCCATGCTCTCGACCCTACCATTTTGGATGATGGAGTGTCATCATCTATCACCAAACCCCTACAATTACTTACCATAAATTACAACTACTTTTCATGTTCATTCCAATAAACAGTATTGTTTAAGTGAGTAGTTTAGTTACACACACAGAAAATATAAAATGGAAGAGAAGAAAATTAGGCCTGCTTTCTAATATTGGGTGGCCACTACTATGATGAATGGTGAAATCAATGTTCACATTCTCTTAGCAAGTCTTATAATCACTTCATCTTCATAGTTCTTTGAAATCTCATCCATCTATTTAGCATGTATAGTGGAATATGAACATCGCATTTCTTGAGCTATGTCTTCTAAGGGAGAAGCATGTTTTATAGAGCAACTGCGAATATGAAGAGATTATAGAACTAACTAAGAGCAAGTAGATGATGGGGGAGGAAAAATAAAAAATATACACCTCTTCTCGATTCCTTCAATTACATCTCTACCCGCTTGCTTTCTCTTCCCTCCTTTCTTTCTCCATTGCTTGCAAAAAAGGAACACAAATTTATTAGAACCCACAACTCTCGCAACCATGAACACATGAAAAGAACAAAAGATAACATCCAACCACCTTCATTGAGATTCCATAGCCAATGAATGCACTTGCATCTCCACAGAAGCTTTCCATGCTCACTCACAGCTACCTTCAATAACAATCAGAAACCCAGAGAATAAAACCCAACAATCTGCTATCAATAACTAAACAAGCATTCATTTTGTTTGTTGAGGAATTTAGAATAGATGTTACTTGCCCCATCACCACTACGTAGAAACCATACGACAATTAATGTTGATGTTGTTTTGCTGGCCTCCATAGCTACCTTCAACAACAACATAAACCCAAAGAATGATACCCAAAAATATGTTATCAATAACTGCATAGGCATTTGTTTTGTTTTCTAAAGACTTTAAAATAGATGTTACTTGCACAATCACCACTACATGGAAACCATACAACAATCAATGTTGATGACATTTCGCTAGCCTCCTATACAGCCATGCTATTTTCTTGGCCTCCTCTATGGAATGATATAGCTTAAGCAAGAGATCAATTACCAACAATGGCCAATGCAAGCTAACATAAAGTATATAAAATGAACTATTTTAGTATGTTGTAACCACAACCCAAAAAAATTGAATCTTTTGTGAATCCTATGTGAGAAAGATAGCAATCTATACATAAAAACTATAAAATAAAACTTAACACAATAAGGCCTGCTCTACACCCTACCATATTGAGTCATGGAGCTTCATGGGCTCTCACAAAACCCTCAAGCAAGAATATACAATTCCCACCACTCTGATCAATGGTGAAATGAATATTGCTTATTACAATCAATATTGCATACATGAGGATATGATTGTCTATTTGACCATTGTCACTAATTCTCTAGTCACTATCATTATTTTGAAAGGTTGTTTGTAACACATTGGTTCATCAAACACTGCATTATGGTTGGAATATGGTTTGCAAGAATAACAAGAAAGTGTGAAGTTTATTGTTGTGATTATGCAAAAATAAAATGAACCACATAACATTAACTATTTTATTCCATTACAGCCATCGTAGTGGAAAGGTAAAACTGATAGCTATAGTCATATGCAAAAATTTTAGTGCAAAGGTTACACCATATACAACCTATGTATATACAAAGTGTGAATTCTAGTGTTGTGATCACACTTTATTGATAGACAATATGTAAATTAAAATATATCGAAGTTGTATATTTTATAATATATAATTTTCTCTCTACTTGCAATGGGATGAATGGAATGATTATAATTTAGCCATACCTAGTGTGTGTGGTATAATGTAGTATTCCCAAAACAAAACAAGGCTCAATTTCCACCCTACCATATTGGGTCATGGAGCGTTGTTTGCTCTCACCAAACCCCCAAGAAAAAAAATAAACTTTCAACCACTATGATCAATGGTGAGAGCAATGTATCAGCCACCAATGACTCAATACAACATCTAATCGCATGAAAAGGCCTGTGAAGGACAATTATTTTAGTTGGTAGACAATAAAAAAATGAGAAAATATAAATACTTATAGAATGAATTACAAATGAGATGCAATGGAGTTGCAGTAGAACAAAGTAAGTTAATAAAATCTAGAAATGCCTTATGCATGGAAAGGATTGGAGTTTGGACATAGAAAGGGAATCCTACTCTCCACCCTACCATATCAGGTCATGGAGCATCATTTGATATGACCAAATGCCTAAGTAGTAACATTAATTATCCACCACTTTGGTGAATGTTGAAGGAAATGCTTTGGCACCTGAGGGAATCTATTCAATGGAAATCAATGTTATATATTTTTTATAATTTGACATGGAGTTGTGAAATGAGAAATGGAAAAAAAGATACATTGGTTTACATTATGTATAGATGAAATATAGGTGAAGGACATAAAACATGTGAATGTGGAATCGTAAATCCATTTAGAATTTTTGGTGAGCCCTACATCTTGTATACGAATACAATGTAGTTGTAATCTAAAATTGTTGCAATGGGATAAACCTACACATAAGAAAACTGTGAACTTTGGTACTGCGAACATGTTTTATTGGAAAACAATATCTAAAACATGAAATTTAAGTTGTATAATTTATAATCAAAATATATGTACATAATAGGATAATTACATGTCACATGTAAAAAATGATAATGAAGTGAATTTAGAGAGGGTGCAGATTCTATTTGCATAGAGGTGAAGAGGAAAGGAGAAACAATTCACTTAACATAAAGAAGAACATCTTTTGATGATGATAATAATGAACAATTTTGTTGTAGAAGATCATCTTGTTTGATTTACAATGCACTATAATTGTTGGTATGTATCATGCAGTTTCTATTAAAATACAAAGGAAGGTCTACAAAGTTCAAGTGAGCAATTCAGTTGCTTACTATTTGGTGTAATGTTTTCATATGCCTAACCTCTGAGAAAAATTTGAGTCTGAAGAGGCACATACGTATGCATTGTTGATTCCATAAAGCACAAAAAGATTGTGACTAGCAAACCAATGGGTAAAAATAACCCAGGGCAGAGAGAAACAAACCACAAAAAGAAAACTAGATTATTTTAATAATTTTATTCCGTTGCAAACATATCGAGAAAATTGAGGGCACACAAAGAAGTATAGAAAGAATTTCATGTTGAGAAGCCCATGCAAACCGCTGGCTTGTTTTTGAAGAGAAGCACTAGCAAATAATTATCACAAAGGATGCGTTACAAAAGCCGATCCATGAATGAAAGAATATTGGTTTGAATAAAGTATAGAGTCTCTCCCAATACAACCTTACCAAAAAGGGAAAACATATACCCTAATTCAGAGAACAACAATCAACTCTCCCTTATGAAAAACAAGGAAACCTATATAACTTGAGTAATTTGATTTGCATACACACAAGAAACAAGCATCACTTTGCACATCTTACCATGAGAACATTGTCTCATGTATGTGCTACATATATTGCCAATGGTTGCAATAATACTTTACATTTAAAACTCACCAAAATATTGTAGTAAATAAAGATGAAGGGAATACTTAAATAAATATTTTCTCTATTCAAGTTTATTTATATGTTAACAAGCTTGTATAGATAAATTTATATTTATATATATATATATATATATATATATATATCTATATTCTATAAATCCAAGCAATGAGATTCAAGAGATACACATTGAAAACATAAAATAAAAGATATGAAGTAAATTATTTTATCAATATATATATATATAAATAGCATGATACAAGGAACAGTAATAAAAGTACAGAGATTTATATAAATAAAATTTTGTTCTCTTTGCATATCAGTTGTTATCCATTTTTGCGCGGTATGTTATTTAATAGGAGCAAATTTAAAATAGATATTTTCATGATAGTGAAAAAAAACCATATAGTAATAAAATAAAATTCATATTCTATTATCTCTGGTTGATTTGCACAACAATAATAAAAAGTTACATATATATATATATATATATATATAATTCTTTTATATACGAAAGGGCATGAATAAATAAATGAATACAATCAAACACTCGGATTTATGTGTAAATATATATATATTTATTTACAAATATATTTATGTATTACATATTTGCATACATATATGTATGTTTTAATATGATTGCAAAGTCATGAAATGAATCAACAAATAAATAAAAGATATGAAACAATAACGCTTTGACAATGAAAATAAGTACTCATCCAATAAATAAAATAAAAATACATATATATTTAAGAATTCAGCAGCAACGAATTTTATATGGAGAAATGTAAGTAGTAAGGGAATGAAACAGGGGATTATATGCATTTCAGTGAAATAAATAAAGAATATATGAGTTTATGTACAACAAAAATGATGGAGCATATTATAGATATACTAAGATGGAATCCTGAAATCTATGAAAAAAATGTCGCATTTTTTTTTAATACCAATTTTACAACAGTAAGAAGATTGAAATAATTAAAACTTAAACCCTCTTAGCCGCCACTCATGTTTTTTCTAGCACTGACTCATTTTACCTCAACATTCTGCAGATTGACTTCTTGGGCCTGTAAACAACACATCTGAGAAGAAACTCTTGAACCCTTCTTTATGCCCTCCCTGCAGTAAATAATATAGAATCCCTCTCCCCTGCATTGTCGCCACCGAACTCTTCTCAGAGGGAAATAACAAATGAAGAAAAATGATTAGGGTTAGTTCTTGTATGTAATCAATTAGGGTTTCCTTAAATATATACTTTTTCTTTTTCTATTTCTTTTTTATATGAGTATAATCTTATATATTTTAAGTTTATAAATGCAATTAGTTAAGATTATTTTTTTTTCAACAATATATGTTGTTTCTACCATCTTATTAAGTTGTACATATTATTTAAATATGAATTTATTTCAAGGGTAATTAAAATTATTTAATTGATAGATTATTATTAATTAAATATAAAGTTTGATTATCTAAATAGGAAGAAGAACTTTAATGGAATAGAAAATATAAAGTGTATATAGAAGAACTTTAATGGAATAGAAAATAATAAAACTTAATGTTATGTTAATCTAATTAAGTGTAAGGATATTGTTAAATTATAAATTAGGGATTTAAAATTTAAAATTTATTAGATTTTGTGTATTGCAAAAGAATTTAGAAGTTTGGCTTGGCTATATTAGTTAGAGTTTAAAATTACAACCTCCATGCAAGGATAGTAGATCCCCAATGAAGTAATGTTAAACCATATATTTGTTTTCGTAGCGTTTGTGTATGACCCAAATCAAAATGTGGACATGACATAGTAATTATTAACTTAATTAAAGTATTTAAAAAAAATTGTTAGGTTTTCTAGTGAAAATTTTGGAGCATTACAATTACTTTCCTTTGTAAACCTTACCTCATTTATACTTTCTATACTTATTAAACTAATGTGTATTCCAATCTATAATAAACTATTTAACTAAGTTAATCAACTATGCATTCTTAGCTAAAGAAGTGGAAAAATATATATTTAATATGTCATCACTTTCTATATTAGAAATAATTAGAACAAAATTTATTCTTCTTATTTTATTCTTCTCTTTTCTTTCCTTAAAGAAGTTATTTAATTTAATTTAATTCCATAAAAAGCCTCAAACTTTAATTTATATTTACTAGACTAGTTCTAATTATTCTTATTTCTATCTAAGTGTTCCTATAATACTCAAAGCCTATTTGGCACTCAAATAAAATCTTTCTCATCATGTCTTTGGAAAGTAAGGAACCAACAAAATCGTCTACCTTATGAGCAATATAATTTCTCGCAACATCCAAGACCAATATTTTTCATGATTCTAGAAAATAATATAGAAAAGTTTGACATCTTTACTTCTTATCCATATTCAAACCTCTATAGCTTATTTAAGAAATAAAAATATTTAAAATATTAAATATTTTTCAATTCATTCACTTTTTTATATCCTAAAGGAATATATGTTATTCCTCAAGAATATTTTGTTAACTAAACATCTAGCTTGATAACTCTTTTACTATTTATTCTATTAAGTTATTTTGTTGCTTATTCATGTACCTTAATAAGAATAAAACCTATAATAAAGAATCTAATTCAACTCTTTTCCTTTTATTCCTCTACCATATACTAATATTATTGAGTTGTATCCATAAGTGTCATAATGTTTACATTAATAGCATCCCACAAATCATAATGAATAAATAACTATTATATTTTTAACTTCCACTTAATAGGGATAATTCCTAAAAAAACTCTACTTAATATTCCTTGATGTGCTTTTAATATGTGTTTTACTATTAGTTTTGTGTAGTAACACACAACAATGAGCCGATAGGCGGAGAGCGACATGAAAGGAAATTGATGTGCAGGTAGTGTTTTTGGAAAAAACATTAGAATGTGAATGGCATGAGTAGATAATATAGTTACACATTAGGGAATCCAACGAACAATACAATGGATTTCTAGATATATTATAGGTAATAATTAAAGTGATTGAGTGAGAACAATATTATATCCCATTTGTACCTTATAGTTTAGCATCATTATTTTATGTTAAAATATAATGGTGACTGAAGGAGGCTGTTAACCCTAATGGGTTGAAAGGAGGATATGTATATAAAGGATAAACTGTGTAAGTAATAGTTGGTGAAAAAGTAACTTTGTAGAATATATATACACACATATAGAGGTTTGGTTGAAGAAGAATTGTATTAACATTCAATTAAATATTTTTTGATAATATCATTATTATTGGTAGTTGGTTTCGTGGGGTAAATAATAATACTATATAGTTAAGTTGTTACTTAAAGAAAAATATTATTATTAAATTTGAAATGATTTGATTAAGTAATACCAATATCATTAAGTTTTATTAGTTAATGAAAATATAATATTATTAGGGATAGGGTTGAATGTCTAAATTGATGACATTACTAATTTGTATTTAGTTAGGAAATAAGAATGTTGGCATAAAATTAGTTGAATTCATCATTATATAAGCCCACCCCATAATTTAGAAATTGCATCAATTCTTTATGATACAAACTAAGGATCTTTTTGTAGCTAGTAAAAAGGAACCCTACATCAATTATACTTAAAAGAATGTATAAATAATACCAATATCATTAAGTTTTATTAGTTAATCAAAATATAATATTATTATGGATAAGATTGAATGTCTAAATAATTGATAACATTAATAATGTTTATTTATATAGGAAATTATAATTGTCACATACTATTAGTTGAATTGATGATTATATAAGGACCCCTAATAATTTGGAAACTACATCAATTCTTTATGATGCAAACTAAGGATCTTTCTCATAGCTAGGAACAAAGTACCGTAGAAGAATTTTGGTCAAAAAAATTTAATTATTTGTGTGATGCAAAGTATAAGGAATAGAAAAATAATCAAGAATACCCAATGGAGTATAAGATCAACTATTTTACTCTATTGTAACCATAAGCTTAAGCATATGAATTTTTTGTGATTCCTATATCATAAAGATAGCGATCTGTACATACAAAATATAGAATAAAATTTAACACAATGAGACCTGCTCTCCACCCTACCATATTGGGTCATGGAGCCTCATGGACCCTCACCAAACCCCCAATCAAGAATATATATTGGCCACCACTATGATTAGTGGTGAAATGAATATTTCATATTATAATCAATATAGAGTACATTAGGATAGCATTGTCTATTTGACCATTGTTGTTGATTTTATAGTCACTATCATTATTCAAGAAGGTTGTTTGTAACAAATTAGTACATGAAATACCACATTATTGTTGGAGCATGATCTACAAAAATAAAATAAAAGTCTTACTAGTGTAATAAACATGAACCATTGGTACACAATAAATAAATCAAAAAATATAAAGACTTATACAATTAATTACAAAGATGATGCAATAGAGTTGCAATAGAACACAATAAGTAAATAAAATCTAGGCATACCATATGTAGGGAATGGATTGAATTATGGACATACAAAAGTAGGTTTGCTCTCCACCCTACCATATTGGGTCATGGAGCATCATCGGCTATTCTCCATTGGGAAAGAGAGTTCAAGAAGTGGGATGTTGATTCATAACCAAAATTACAATCACTTCATCTTCATTGTTGGTTGAACTTCATTTGTAAAGGTCATCCATCTGTTTGCTATATAAACTAGAATATAAACAACCAAGTCTTGAACTATCTCTCCCAAAGGAGAAGCATTTTTTTGGAGCAACTGTAAATATGAATAGATTGTAAAACTGGCTAAGAGAAATCAAATGATTGGAGAGGTAATTTAAAAATTCAAGCACAAAACGCAAAGAATAAAGGGAGAGCAAGAGGGAATTGAGAGCAATTCAACTGAACACTATCAAAAATTGAGACAACATAGCCCTTTTGATAGTACCTTCTCAATCATGGAACGGTATAACTTATGCAAGAGAACAATGATCAATAATGCCCAATGGAATCTAACATATAAAGTGCATAAGATCAACTAGTTTACTATGTTGTAAGTATAACCTAAAGCATATGAATTTTTTATGAATCCTATGTCAGAAAGATAGTAATTTCTACATAGAAAATATAAATGAAAACTCAACACAATGAGGCCTACTCTCCACCCCACCATATTGGGTGATGGAGCCTCATGGACTCTCACCAAATCCCCAAGCAAGAATATACATTTCCCACAACCCTAATCAGTGGTGAAGTGAATATTGCTTATTAAAATCAATATAGAGTACATTAGGATCTGATTGTGTAATTGACCATTGTTATAGATTTTCTGGCCACTATCATTATTGTGAAAGGTTGTTTGTAAGAAATTAGTCCATCAAATATTGCATTATGGCTGGAATATGGTCTGAAAGAATAAAAAAAAAGTGTGAATTTTAGTATGTTGGTTAGTCCATTACATCCATCATGATAGAAAGCTAAAAATTGTTACCCACATTCCTATGCAAAACTCTTACTACAAAGGCTAGACCTTTTGGATGCAATGCATTCAAGTTTGGACACACAAAAGGTGCCATGCTCTCGACCCTACCATTTTGGATGATGGAGTGTCATCATCTATCACCAAACCCCTACAATTACTTACCATAAATTACAACTTTTCATGATCATGCCAATAAAGAGTATTGTTCAAGTGAGTAGTTTAGTTACACACCTAGAAAATATAAAATGGAAGAGAAGAAAATGAGGCCTGCTTTCTAATATTGGGTGGCCGCTACTATGATGAATGGTGAAATAAATGTTCACATTCTCTTAGCCAATCTTATAATCACTTCATCTCCACAGTTCTTTCAAAGCTCATCCATCTGTTTAGCATGTATAGTGGAATATGAACATCCCATTTCTTGAACTATGTCTTCTAAGGGAGAGCATGGTTTATAGAGCAACTGCGAATATGAAGAGATTATAGAATTAACTAAGAGCAAGTAGATGATGGGGGAGAAAAAATAAAAAATATACACCTCTTCTCAATTCCTTCAATTACATCTTTACCCACTTGCTTTCTCTTCCCTCCTTTCTTTCTCCATTGCTTGCAAAAAAGGAACACAAATTTATTAGAACCCAAAACTCTTGCAACCATGAACACATGAAAAGAACAAAAGATAAAATCCAACCACCTTCTTTGAGATTCCATAGCCAATGAATGCACTTGCACCTCCGCAGAAGCTTTCCATGCTCACTCACAGCTACCTTCAATAACAACAGAAACCCAGAGAATGAAACCCAACAATCCGCTATTAATAACTAAACAGGCATTCATTTTGTTTGTTGAGGAATTTAAAATAGATGTTACTTGCCCCATCACCACTACGTACAAACCATACGACAATTAATCTTGATGTTGTTTTTCTGGCCTCCATAGCTACCTTCAACAACAACATAAACCCAAAGAATGATACCCAAAAATATGTTATCGATAACTACATAGACATTTGTTTTGTTTTCTAAAGACTTTAAAATAGATGTTACTTGCACAATCACCACTACATGGAAACCATACAATAATCAATGTTGAGGACATTTCGCTAGCCTCCTGTATAGCTGTGTTATTTTCTTGGCCTACTCTATGGAACAATATAGCTTAACCAAGAGATCAATTACCAACAATGGCCAATGTAAGCTAACATAAAGTATATAAGATGAACTATTTTAGTATGTTGTAACCACAACCTAAAACATTTGAATCTTTTGTGAATCCTATGTGAGAAAGATAGCAATATGTACATAAAAACTATAAAATAAAACTCAACACAATAAGGCCTACTCTCCACCCTACCATATTGGGTCATGGAGCTTCATGGGCTCTCACCAAACCCTCAAGCAAGAATACACATTTCCCACCACTCTGTTCAATGGTGAAATGAATATTGCTTATTACAATCAGTATAACGTACATGAGGATATGATTGTCTATTTGACCATTGTCACTAATTTTCTAGTCACTATCATTATTCTGAAAGGTTGTTTGTAACACATTAGTTCATCAAACACTACATTATGGTTGGAATATGGTCTGCAAGAATAACAAGAAAGTGTGAAGTTTATTGTTATGATTATGCAAAAATAAAATGAACCACATAACATTAACTATTTTATTCCATTACAACCATCGTAGTGGAAAGGTAAAACTGACAGCTATAGTCCTATGAAAAACTTTTAGTGCAAAGGTTACACCATATACACCCTATGTATATACAAGGTGTGAATTCTAGTGCAGTGATCATGCTTTATTGATAAACAATATGTAAATCAAAATATATCAAAGTTGTATATTTTATAACAGATAATTTTCTCTCTACTTGCAATTGGATGAATGGAGTGATTATAATTTAGCCATACCTGGTGTGTGTGGTATAATGTAGTATTCCAAAAATAAAACAAGGCTCAATTTCCACCCTACCATATTGGGTCATGGAGTGTTGTTTTCTCTCACCAAACCCCCAAGAAAAAAAATAAACTTTCAACCACTATGATCAATGGTGAGAGCAATGTATCAATAGCCAATGACTCAATACAAGATCTAATCGCATGAAAAGGCCTACGAAGGATAATTATTTTAGTTGGTAGAAAATAAACAAATGAGAAAATATAAATACTTATAGAATTAATTACAAATGAGATGCAATGGAGTTGCCGTAGAACAAAGTAAGTAAATAAAATCTAGAAATGGCTTGTGCACAAAAATTATTGGAGTCTAGACATAGAAAAGGAATCCTACTCTCCACCCTACCATATCAGGTCATGGAGCATCATTGGATATGACCAAATGCCTAAGTAGTAACATTAATTATCCACCACTTTGGTGAATGTTGAAGGCAATGCTTTGGCACCTGAGGGAATCTATTCAGTGGAAATCAATGCTATACATTTTTTATAATTTCACATGGAGTTGTGAAATGAGAAATGGAAAAAAAGATACGTAGGTTTACATTATGTATAGATGGAATATAGGTGAAGGACATAAAACATGTGAATGTGGAATTGTAAATCCATTTAGAATTTCTGGGCAGCCCTACATCTTGTATACCAATACAATGTAGTTGTAATCTAAAATTGTTGCAATGGGATAAACCTACACATAAGAAAACTGTGAAATTTGGTACTATGAACATGTTTTATTGGAAAAAAATATCTAAAACATGAAATTTAAGTGGTTGTATAATTTATAATCAAAATATATGTACATAATAGGATAATTACATGTCACATGTAAAAAATGATAATGATGTGAATTTAGAGACTTCGCAGATTCTATTTGCATAGAGGTGAAGAGGAAAGGAGAAGCAATTCACTTAACATATAGAAGAACATCTTTTGATGATGATGATAATGAAAAATTTTGTTGGAGAAGATCATCTTGTTTGATTTACAATGCACTATAATTGTTGGTATGTATCATGCAGTTTCTATTAAAATACAAAGGAAGGTCTACAAAGTTCAAGTGAGCAATTAAGTTGCTTACTATTCAGTGTAATGTTTTTCTATGCCTAACCTTCGAGAAAAATTTGAGCCTTTCTGAAGAGGCACATATGTATGCATTGTTGATTCCATAAAGCACAAAAATATTGTGACTAGCAAACCAATGGGTGAAAATAACCCAGGGCATAGAGCAACAGACCACAAAAAGAGAACTAGATTATGTTAATAATTTTATTCTATTGCAAACATATCCAAAAAATTGAGGGAATACAAAGAAGCATAGAAATAATTTCATGTTGAGAAGCCCATGCAAACCGCTGGCTTGTTTTCAAAGAGAAGCACTGGCAAAAAATTATCACAGAGGATGTGCTACATAAGCCGATCCATGAATGAAAGAATATTGGTTTGAATAAAATATATAGTTTCTCCCAATACAACCTTACCAAAAATGGAAAACATATACCCTAAGTTAGAGAACAACAATCAACTCTCCCTTGTGAAAAACAAGGAAACCTATATAACTTGAGTTATTTGATTTGCATACACACAAGAAACAAGCATCACTTTGCACATCTTACCATGAGAACATTGTCTCATGTATGTACTACATATATTTCCAATGGTTGCAATAATACTTTACATTTAAAATTGACCAAACTAATTGAGGAGTTTGTGGTAGTTTCAAAAATGCATTGTTCAACACTGGGTTGTGGATTGAGCTGCATAACATACATGAAAGACATTATATCCAAGAACCATATTACATCGACATCTAGAATGGAAGTATCATTAGGGATCACAAAGCAGTAGTAAGAAGACTTGGTAAGCATTAGATAGTTACCCAGAAATGATAGTTATATAGACAAATACATCATAGACACACATATCTACACATAACTCTATCAAGATATTCTATGCACTAAGAACATTTTAATAAAGATTCAAACAACATTCTCTTTAAAAAAAATCATAGATAGTTGTAAATATTGAATTGTGTATGCATATATGCATAGATATCCAATACACAAACAAATATTTGCACACATCTATACTAGGAAGTTGTATAACATAGGGAAACCTCAATTGCATGCATGTATATTTATCTATATGCATATGTAAATGTACAGATGCATACAACTATGTCCACAAGTAGATATATGAGCAAGTGTAGACAATAATACATCTCCTAAAAAAGACAAGAACTCTATATAAATAAGTAGTATAAAATTAAATGAGAAATATACACTTAAAACGTAATGAAATTATAAGCAACATGAATAATAGAAAATAAAACAATTGTATCTTTTTTACTTAAACATTATAATTTTTACTTCATTGTATTAATATATAACCATTCAAACAAACAACAAAGAAATAGCAGTAGAAAGGAAAGGTGTTTTTTATGTGACAAGCAGTGCGAGGGAATTAAACAAACTAAATTTCTAGCCAACATGAACTATAAGAAATATGAAAAGTCACAACTAGCCATGGTTGTTTTGGTGGTCAAGGTAGTATGGCAACTATCTCTAGAGACTGTTGCACGGTAGGAGAAATAGTAGACAAATATGATAGTAAGAGCTTGCACTCAGCTTCAAAGTTCAGCTATGTAACCTTCACTATTATTGTTTTTAGTCTTGTTTCTGAATTATAAGTTTGAGTTTTGATTAGAACTGTGAAAAAAAATGATGTGTAGGTCACAACATTGATAATAGACTCAACACTCATTTTAACGGTAGAATCATATTGCAACATGTAAATCTATTTTGTTGATATTTGTAATAGGCTTGTTGCAGCCTCTTCAAAAGTAGTTGCCCAAGCCTTGCCTATGTGGTCTTTGATCTTTAGTTGCAATAAATATCAAAAGTCACAGTCAACTATTGTTGTCTGCCATTTTGGGTAGAACCATGTATTTTGTTCAGATTGTTCACACTTTTTCTTGCATTTCCTACCATTCACCTCCAATGGGCATGTAGCATAGCAAAATGCATCAATTTTTATAAATTTTATTGTATCCTTGAGAGTAGCTTGCAAATTCTCTAGCAAGCCAATGTAGTGGTCGAACATATATGTAATAGTGACTCTCCCATTTCCCAAAGCAATCTTTCAAAGGAATTCTTGAGGGGTTTCAACAATAGGTGGATCAATATATCCTCTCTCGATCAATGGATTTGATTCTAGTATGTCAAGATTAATATATAGAAGATTCCATGCGGCTGTGTTCAGAACAAATCCATTAAAGTACCCAACACGTGCACTTTTTAGAACAAGGATGAGAGCTGAACCAGGGGTGTACTACCTCTCTAACTCATGACCCTTTGCTTCCCAGTTTGAGCCCCAAAAAATTAGCATCAATTGAAAAGGATGACAAATCATTATGTTTATTAGTTTGGTATGTGTAGGATCATCATGGAAAAAGGAGGCCCTTAAGTGGCAAAAAATTTAGAAAAATAAAAGTTAGGAAATTTGAATAAGTTATCTATATTATTTAAAAAATATGTAAGAATAGAATCTATAGGAAATTGAATGTATTTTATAAACTACTAGGTTTTTTTTTTTTTAAATCCTATTTGGTGAAAATTTGAAATTCCAATGTAGTAGTACTTAAATTTCAGGGAAAAAATAAGAAGTAGATGTCTATCTTACCACCCTCACCACAATAAAATGATAATATTTTTTTATAATATTTTAGATATAAGTAGAGGACTCATGTCCCAATGTGGTGCATATATTTTTAAAAAATAATTCCAAGTAAATAATTAATTATGATTTGTTTATTACAAAATTGAAAAAATATAAAAACTTGTATGTCTGACCACCTTAACTTGGTCAAAACTTCATGAAATTTAATTTTTTTTTTAATCCTATAGTATGTGAAGTATAGAATGTGACACATATTTTAGATTAAAAAAATGTGATACCGTTTGAAAGCTATGTATGTTTTTCAATTAGCCTATCAATCAGGACTTTAGTCATAATTCAAATAGAAAAAGAATAATAATTATTTATTAAATTCAAAGCAAAGAATAATTTATATTGGTGGAAAGCTGAGAATCTCTTTTAAAAACCCTTTTCATTTCATCAATTTTGGGTAAAATAAATGTCACCAGCCACATACCCTACACATACCCATCATATTGTTACTTTTTTGCCGATCATGATCCTACACATACCAAGTCCTCTGAATTGTTTGGGACTGATCCTTTCTTTGTATAGATGAAACCATTCCCACATGCACCATAGTGCTAATAACATCAATTAAACTATTATTAGTGCAATTTTCAATTTCATTTAGTGGTGTAAACTTAAATACTTTCTCTAGCACAAATGCCTCATCATCACAACAATTTAACATTGAACTTTGATCTAGAATGATTTCCATCTGGTCGTTTAACTTATTAAATTTTTTGTCTGCTTGTCTCGCCAATCCCTTTGACACATAATAAGTGCACCCCACCTCAACCTTATCATAATGGACATTGCAATGTCATTAAAGCACATAATCCATATTTGTGTACCCTCATCATCAATGATATCAAAGTTGAATACCTACCCCTTGCGCCCTTACTTTCTATAATGTTGCACATCCCTCTATTGTTACATGACCTTTTATCATCCATTTGGAATGGTAAACATTCAACCCTTTAACAAGGCTAATTTTTGTAGGAGCATATTTCTACCTTGGTGATGTATTAATTCTAAAGGTGGAGGCTCATTTGGATGGGGAGGGCGACTCACAGTCAACTTTTTGTTCTTCTTGACCTTTAAACAAATATTTAGGTTTTCCAATTAGCTGGAAATTTGTCATCTTCACATCTAAGGACAGTATGGAAATTTCCCTAGAATGAAATGAACATTAAATACTTTAAAAGGTAGCCCCCACAAACAAGGAAGTAGGAAAATACAAGTATGAGCAAGGAAGAACTATATCAAACATCGATTCCTGCAGCTTTCTAGACAAATAGTTTGTCAAGCACACAATCAAGCCTATTTTCAATTTGCCTATAAAAAATAGGTCATTGTATTTTTCAGGAAAATTTCTCATTTGCATGTGGGTTCCATCAGACAAGACAACTTCGTACCAATCAACTAGGCTTTGATCACCTCTTATTTTTTGGTAAGACATTAGTTGGAGGACTGGAGATAGGACAACATCTCCAACATCTATAAAGCATAGCACATCTCTTGGTAAGGTTAGATTAACATTTGTACCCTACAAGGTAATTAATCTCAACATAGTGGTAGCAATGAGATATTTATAACTATGAATAAACTCTAAAAGGAAACAGTACTATTGACACATTTGGAAACTAAGATATTTTCCCCTCTAAGATATAAGTTAGTCCAAAATGGCCAATAAATTTAAGGGGAAACAAGACAACTAGTTTAAATATAAATAAGTCAGGACATATATCATAGTAATTGTTAATTCAAATGAAGTATATTTTTTATTTGTTTGGTGCACTTGAGAAACTGTCAAGATAATTGGTAGTAGCAATAAAATAAACAACAAACCCACTTACAGGGCTCCTGCTTGAGGATTTTTCTCCAGCCTCGAAAGAGCTAGGGGCCACCAAAATTTTTGTGTCTGCTCTTTTAGAATCGAAGAGTTGTAATGTCAGCGATTGGCTATAAGGTCTATGACTTCAAAACACAACATGGGCACTCAATGTTTTTACACAGGCATTAAAAATATGACAGGAAAGGATTAATAATAACAAAGGATTCAATGATTCAAATAATACTTAACATACAATTTGTTATTCCAAGTTCACTATTTTAATTTTAAAATCCCTCCTTTTTTCCCTAGAAACACCAAGAGTTCGAAGGAAAATAAATAATTATGAAAAAGGCTTTAGTGTTGTATATAATAGTTAATATGAAGTATAAAATCTGAAGTATGTCATGTCAAGATTCAAACAAATAACTATTTTGAGAAAACAATAAACATTGGGAATAATATGTATGTACATTGCTTACATCTACTTTGACATACATAGAAATCTACACACAACAAAATTTAATATTGTCTCATTTATGGATTTTTTTCTATGTAAATGGTTGCAATATATTAAAATAGTTTGTGATGTTCTCCACAATGCAATCTAATTGTTGTTCACTAGCCTTGGCTATATTCCACTCTTTGCAATGCATAATCAAATACTTAATATCATATAGTTTATATTGTTATCCAAAACACATTCTTCACTATCATATATATATATATATAAATATACAATATTGATTCATTAATCATTCACATTTTGTGGTGGAGGCTTTGATTCAGTTTGTTACTACAAGTTTTTTGTGTTTTGAGGGTGTTGCATATGGGTCACTGTTGCAAGAAATATTTTTGTGGCAATGGCTGGAATGGAAAAAAATAGTAAATGTTATGCAATTGATATTGTTTTGCACAAGGAACTATTTGTTGTTATTGTCTAGACAAGGCTATTTATGGCCTCCATTCAGTGTGGCCAGGAAAGAAAGCTAGTGAATTCTATTTTTATTTTTATATTAAAAGCATTTACTACATCAATAGAGAAGGCCAGTGAAATGGCATCAAAATTAATTTTTGTATGGTTTATGTGACGGGTGCTGTCATAATAGTGGTTTACAATTCCTGAGAGGAACGAATCTTAGCTGAAATCACATATTTTTAGAAAATATAATGATTTAAGCCTTAAAAAGTTCCATTTTAAGGATTCCAATTGAAGAGGGTTTGATCAAATCACCTTAGATCAAACCCCCTTGGATAGAACCTCGCTAGTTTTAAACCATACCTATAAATGCATCTCCTTTACACCTATCAAAATGCTGATAAAAAATCACTTTTGATTTAGATTTTGGGGGATCAAATGAATTCATTTAAAATTTATTTCAAATTATTATGGTATTCCTCAGAACAAGCTATCCAATGAATATAATTTTAATATGTTTTGGTTTTATGTATTTTTTTTAAGTTTTATTAAACATAGGTTTTTCATCAAAAATGAATTTCTTTGTTCTTCACATGTGGAAAAATAGAAGATTATAAAAAAAAATTCAAAATATGAGTGCACCAGATATTGAAGTCCTTGATCCAACAAAAAAAATAAAATAAAATTTTGACATATACAAAAAAAGTTACACGTTATACAGTCGTGATGTGTCTCAATTGTAATTTGTTTGACTTTTAAACTTGATTAAGGAAAAAATATTCAATTAAAAACTATCTAACTAAGTGGAAGCACTAGATATCAGAGTCACAAATATAAATTTGAAAGAATTAGAATTTTATCCTTCATGGAAAAAAAGTTATGCGTTATATGGTGTCTTTTTTAAAAATGTTGTTTTCTAAAAAAAATCTATTTTCAAAAAGAAGTGCAATTTGATTCCAAAAATTTTGAAAAAAACATTTTTAGAATCTACAGACAAAATTTGATGAGACTCTAGTTTGCATCATCTTCAAATTCCTCACAGTTTAGCCGCTATAGGTGCCCGAATGTGAAGATTTAGTTAAAAATAATAATTTCAGTGTCCAGTTTGGCCAAAAATTGTAAACCACTATTATGGGATCACCCTGACAATAGGTATAAGCAATAGTTGTCTTTTCAAGCAATCACAAAAATAAAAAATGCTTGCAGAATGTTTGAAAGGGCATTGCCCTATAGCTATATTTATTTGTTTCTCAGAGGGTCCCACTAAGAAAAAACCTATATTGTTTCAATTTTTTGTAACACATTGTTGGGTGTCATTCTCTGGGTGTAGCTTTTTCTTCAAGATAGCTATCAGCAATGGGGAAATCATGCATTAAATACATAGTCCTAGTTGTTATTTCTTCATCCTTAGAAAAGAAGTTGTCAAAGTAATGGACTATATACTAAGTTTCATAAGGAAAACTTAATAGGCACTTTTGTATAGATGGGTAGAGGCTATTTTTTGAGTTTGCAGGAAATGATATTTGCAAAATAAAACCGAAAGTGTCACTTATGATAATATTTTCTAACCTTTTTTGGGATAACAAGGCAGTGGTTTGCAGGGGTCTGTGAATGTCAATTTGTTTGTCAGCTTCTTTCTATGAACTCCATTTTCTAGCTATGTTTGCAATGGAATAAAATTCTTAACATAATCTAGTTTTCTTTTGTGGTATGTTGCTCGCTAGCCTGGTTTATTTCTATCCATTGGTTTTCCAAGAATAATTTTTTTGTCCTTTGTGCGATAAATAATGAATATATATGTACATATATATATATGTATGTATATATATAGATATACTTACATAAACGTATTCACTAGAACCCTATCAAAAATTGAAACAGTACAACCTCTTGAGCACTGCCCTATCGAAAAGAATGACTTTTGGAAAACAACATTAACTCTATAATATCAGCTATTTTATTATGCATTGTAAATGAAAGTATACAGCCAAAGCTAGACAATAACCATTAGCATTGGGCTATGGGAAACATTGGTTGGAATTTTTTCCAGCCTTCGCAGTTCTAGGTCTCTGACACCTTGTAGTAGGTGTTGTTTTGTCCTTTTTTTTTAAATATTTAAAAGAATTTAGCACAATGATAGAGGAGGCCAGCAAAATGGCATCAACATCAATCATTGTATGGTTTTCATGTAGTGATGGTGCAAGTAAAATCTATGTTTAAATTCCTCAGAGAACAAAGAAAAAATTTGTGTCATTTTCAATATCATATTGTGCATATATACACACACACATACACATACATATATATATACATATATATACATATATATATACACATATATATATATATAGATAGATATATAAGAATTATCACAACCCACACCTTTTGCAACCATCAATGCATGCAAAGAACACAAGATAACCTCCAACCACCTTCACAAAATTTCCACAGCTGTGGTGGGTTGTGATAGTTCTATGTTCATTTTTAGCAAGCCATGGAGAAAGGACAGAGGGAAGAGAAACCAAGTGGGAAGAGGTGTAATTGAAGGAAGTCGAAAGAGGTGCATATTTGAAAAACTGTTCGTTTAGTATCTATAAAATAGTTTATGTTATTTTCAAAAAGGGATTGTTGATTGTTGCTCTGTAGCTTACTATAAATTGCTTGGTTTATGGGTTTTGCGTAGCCACCATTGGGGGAAGGCAATACTATTTCTTTATTGTGTTTGATGTGTTTAGTAACCTCCACCCACCCTCACAAAAGCTACATAAACCTTATTCCAGGTTGCACCCTCACAGAAGCTTACCCTCATTACTCATGGCTCCCATATCAGGTATAGCAACAAAATGACACAAAACAATGCCTTTTTGAAAATATCTAATACATTCATTTTGCTCCCTAGGGCATTAAATGACAGAAATAATTACGACCATCACAAGTACACGCAAAGCATATAGATATACATATACATACTTGTATATATGTAGGTATATATAGTAGCTATAACTATGGAGGACAAGCTTGTATGAAGGTGCAAGTGCATGTAGCGGTAATGGTTGGCATACATACATACACACAAACACACATATATATATTGAGAGGAACCAACAAAGATTCAATGGGGAACAAAAGTAGAAGTATACTCATTTCTCAACAAACTATATGTTTGTATATATGTAGATTTCTCTCTCTCTATATATATACATATATGTGTATATGTATATATGTACAGCCTAAATAGTGTTAGAAATGTAATTCCCTTGTAGACATGGCTACAAAGTTGAAGGAGTAAATAGAATCCTATACCCAAAAAATTGGTGTGTGAAGGCCATGTGAAATACTATTTTTTCCTCAACAAAACCTTATTGAAAATTGAACAATTTGGGTTTTCCAATAGCATCTTTTTTTGTTTTTTGGGTTTCTTGACTTGAATTCATGTGTTAATGCGGGTTTTTTCATCTAGATAGCTATTGAAACCTATATTGTTCAAGTCTATGTCAATTTTTGTTCGAAAGACTATATAGTTTCATTTATGGCTTTCATTTTCTCTAAATGGTTCCAAAATACTAAATTTACTATTTCTTTGGTGAATCTTGATATCAAGATTTATTTTGTAGTGCCCCTCCACTCTCACCTTGGACGTACAAGTAGTTTGGCTAAGGAACTTGAAGATGAAGGATGAGTTTTGGGTTGATACCTTGTCAATATGTTAGGTTGGTTAGTTGTGTTACTTGAGGTTTTGCATTTTGACCCTAGTTACTGGTTAGGGGATTAATTAGTATTTAGTTTATCTAATTTAATTTAAGTGGTTGTTATGAAGTCTTGAATATCTTATGCATTTAAAAAAAAAATTGTTAAATATTAGGGTATACTTTGATAAGTAAGTATATAGATATATATAAATGCATATAATAAAAATATTTGATAATAAAATGAATTTATAATGTAATGATAAATTAATAAATAAATAAAGATTAAAGGGGTGGTGTATATAATTAATTATAATCTATAAGTGATTGAGGGTAAATGATTTTACCCATTTGTGTAAAGATTGAATATCTATTATATTACATTGCTATTCTTTCTTTAAATTTAAGTAATTTAAAACCAACATGTGGGCAAGGTAATGTAATAAATCAAGTAAGAATCATGATATAATTATTGTAAGATCAATCATTTGAATAAATTAATCAATCACATGCTCTTATATGGTTAAATTGTTTGAACCACATGTAATTGAATCATGAACTATGATAGTATTTATAAATAATAAATATTAATCACACAAAGTTCATATATATATATATATATATATATATAGTATGTTAGTTCCTCTTCCTCTAATTATTCTAAACATTTTACTTATATTACTGAAATTTCATTAAGTTAATCAAATTTATATTGTGAATGAACTAATGACAATAAAGTTAAATTTAATATTAAAAAAGGTAATTTCAAATTTAATATTACAGTTAAATTTAATAATTCACATTTCATATTTAATAATGGAAAAATTAAATATTAATGCTGGTACATTCACATTTCCATTGTAATGTATTTTGTCAGCCATTTTAAAAGGGATTTAGGAATATGTCTTTTCACCAGATAACTTGCTAGTCCAGGTGCCTTGTCTTTGCATCCACATTTTGCATGCATATCTGCCAGGGTAGTTGTAAATTCTGGTGGTGGAAAAAGATCACAATCTTTTATGCTAGAAAAAGATTGCAGAATTTTTTTCCTTACACCTGTCATTGCAATTTCTTGAAAGTTTTAAAATCCTATTTAATAAAGGGAGTTGAGTGTCGAGGCTATGCTTCTGGATTCTGCTTACATGTCTACCAGTGCACTTGCATTTTCAATGCCTGCACAAAGATGGAAGTTAAATTTCTGTCCAACGTTTCGATTATCTACCCTACAAATTTTCCCCTTGGTCTTCAATGACATTAATAACGGCATGGAATAATCTTGAGGTCCCAAGTTATCTCTTGCTTATAATTTATGGTAACTTTTTTGTCCCTCTTTGGAAATGGTAAGTATGAAACTTTGCTTTAGGCATCTAGTCATGACATGTCTTTTTGAGAAGCTGTATAAGCCAAAGATGTTGATCTGTTATAAATCGAGTTGTTATTTTTCATTGCATAAGACTATCAAATATGATTTTCTAGCAGTTATCTATAGCTAGGGATGAATGAGATGAATCTGGCCAAAATCAAGTAAAGCCAAGTTTTAGATTGATATCTCAATGTTTTGGTTTCTTCTTTTTCTATTCGGCAGTCAAAATTGTAATGTTGTTTATTTTAGTGGTCTCTTGTCAAGTAATGTTGGTATACTTTTCCTTCTGAAGGATTTATTGTAAATATTTTATTTTTGGAAGAAATTGCATTTGATACAATTACACCAGTGATAAAAGAATTAAATTTATACTTGTAAATCTAACATCAGTCTGACTGCACTTTATTTTAGATATCTAGACTTCAATCTTAATAAGAACTTAAAGATACTAAACTTAGATTGTTCATAATATCAAGAGAGAGTGTTAATATTTCAACTTGCATACTTGTTAGTCTCCCCAATATTGATTCAAATGAAAATAAATAGTAGATGATTTATAGGTTGAATGTGCATGTTATTTGATCCATAGTATGATTTGTTGAATGATTATAAATTATTATTTATGCTTTCTTTTGTTATAAAATGGTGAAATAAAATCATTGCATTCCATAAGATGTTAGTTTATTGATATGTTTAGTCAACTAGATCACATAAATATGATGTAAGACCCCACCTCGTAGCTACTTAATACAATCCTAATTTGTTATATTCCTTTCTTGAATTGATGATTAGATATATTATGGATGATAAATAAGGTGATATTCTTGCATTTAATTTTAACATTTTGTTTATTGTCACTACCATGAAGGTGAAATGCACTCATATATTGTGAAAAGCTAATTGAAATTTTAAATGGATTATTATATAGATAAAGTATAAAATATTTAGTTAACAAATTTATGTGATCAAATTGTTACTTATGATTGAGTTGGTATTGTGCAAGAAGGTAATGGTGTTAGCATGGGAAGGGTGTACCATCGAGAGAAAATTAAAAGACTCTTCTTGAGGGTATAAATTTGAACCCGCTTTTAGAGCTTAGAAAGAAAAAGAAGTTAGCATGTTGAAGTGATGAGGGTTGATGTTAAAGGGATAATTTATTTTGGAGTTGAGAGGGTATTTGTTAATGTTTCATGAGGGTGTAAGTGGGGTTAGGGGTTAGAAATCCTTATCCAAGTTTGAATTTCGGATGGGTCCTTAAATGGACCTTTAAAGAGGGTTGTTGGTCAATTTCCTTGGTTGGGATGCAAAAAGAAATCCCCTAGGGTCTATACCATAGTGGTAGGGGTCAAGTGGGCATATAATAGTGCCACAAGGACATGATTTGACCCATGAAAAGTGCTCATATTGGAAAGTAACGAATTTTTAAGAAAGGATGGGATGGAAAGATGGAGGGGTTGTCCAAGTGCATGCTTCCTCTTTAATATGGAAAAGACTAATTGATGGAGGTAGGTACACTCCACACTTCCCCATCCAAAAAAGGTTGCAAGTTGAAAATCCTATATATCTTGGAGAGGAAGGAAGAGGAGGGTGTTACCCACTTCTCCTTTTGGAGAATTCTAGTTGGAATTGCAAAGGAGTGAGGAGGAGAGGAGTTCTTCTTCTTAGGAGATAATGAGAAAGATAACTTGGCTTGGAGAGGAAATGATGATATGAGTTTTAACCCTCTCATTGAAGTAAAAAGATAAGTTTTCCTACTTCCATTCTCCTTTGTTTAGTTGTAAAAATATGACATGTTAGCATGGTTCATTGTTGAATATGGCAAGTGGAGAACATGTATATAAGTTAACTTATCTTATGCTATTCTTATCCCTTTTTGTAAAATTTGATAAGGCTCCATTCATCATCTTGGGGCTAAAGTATTTCCTTGCTCGGGGGTATGGCTAGGGCCCTTGAGGCCTCATGATGCCATTATGGTAGGGAGGAGAGCAAGATTATCTCATTGGTGTATTATCATGTTAAGAAACTTACAATCTAAACCTTGACGTGATTATCAACTTACTTTCTATTGGAATCCCTTGTAGAGAACTCATCCTAAAATGTTGCAAAGGTTTTGAAGAATTCACCCTTGTTTTAGTAATTTCATTGTATATAAAAATCATTGGGTTTTATGGAAATAATTGCATTATGTGTTAAGGCTGTTGAAAGGAGAAAGGAAAGAGATATACTCCATTTCAAGAAAACTATATGGGTGATTCACTTTGGATTTCAACAAAATAAATAAATAAATAAATAAAGCCATTTTAATTTTTGCAAAATAGAAATGGTTAAAACATTAAACATATTTTCCTCTTTTCAAGTAAAGCTATTTGCATTTGTGTTTAAAAACAAAAATCTCACTAAGTACCAGTTCATATTCATATCTTGATGAGTAATGTATTTCTATGAAGGAAAAGGAGATAACAGTACTTTACATTATTGTCATAGTATCACAAATTTTAGGCTTTATATAATTGGTACTCTTAGCTTTTGATTTCATCTACAAGAGAAAAATATTATTCTTTATGTAAATATGTAAAGGTCGGATGTTCCCTCAAAAGAAAGTAAACATGGAACTTCTGGGTTAAGACTTTATTGTAAAAGAAAATAGGTAGAACAGTATATCTGTATAGCTAATTACCTCGACTTGAACACCAACTTGCTATTTTTTTTTAATTTCTGCAAAATGTGATTTAATGAATACATACGTAAGATATATAAGAGATTGTAAATATAAATATTGGGAGGATAATGATATGCTTTGATTTATTTTAAAATTAAAGGAAACAGCGATTTAAAATGATAATAATAACTATATATATAAAATAAAATGGAGATAAAATAGAATAAATATTATTGACAATAAACAATAACTGGCAAGGGAGGGAATCAGTTTCTACTTTATTTCAACAAATTTTATAGAAGCTCCAAGGATTATACTCAAAGGATAATAAAATGGAAGAACAGTAATCCAATATTTTTCTTTAGCTGGGAGTACTATCGCTGGTTGAAATCCTTGCAAACTTCCACCACCTCTAAATAAAATCCCTGTAGTGGATAAATGAAGAAATATAGAAACCTTGGCTGGAAGAACAATAACGAGTATGAGAAACGGCCTGTGCTGAGGCGATGATAGAGATATGAATCGGTGATTATCAGTCACCCCTTGCACAGAGGGTGCAACTTCTTGAGGAGGGATACTCTGCTCTCTGAGAACCCTCCGAATTCTAAATACAAGTAAATGAAGAGGCTATTGTTGTATCATTTCCCACATATCCTGATTTTCATACTTCTAGATCTCCTGGCTGCAATGTAAAAATAGAAGCAAAACAAACGCTGGAAAGATTGTCATCAGTACCTCTGCCATGTATGGCAATGCAACGCAGAAACTAGGAGAAAACATTGAGTTTCTGTACTATTCGCCTCTTTGAGCCAGTATTTTGCAATCTAGATCTTAGCTGTAGGCTACTGAGTGAACTTAAAGCTGATCTCCATCATATAAATTTCTGCACATGTACGCATTCTTTTTGAGTTTGGGATCGTTCCAAAAAAAAATAAATTATATCAACAATTTAATGCATCAACTGCCTCTGCTCCACTTGCTCATTAAATAGAAATCTAGCAAACAAAGGGCCGCTTACCTAATTTCTCACTCCCAAATGCGTCTGTCGGCCTGTACAACTTGAATGACAGCTAAAGCATACTGGAAATTACAGACGTGTATTTATTGTGCATACATCTACCTTCTGTATCGACCTAGGTACCTCTTTCTGACAGCCATGTGCCCTCTTAAATCGTGGCGATGACTTAGGGTATTGTTGGTGGAATTATTAATTTGTGCATTGGAATACTAAATTTGGATTGGTCCCTCTGCCCCAGTTCACTTCACTATCGCCAGCCTGGGGATCATAGTATGGATTTTCTTTAAAATATTTTATGCAAATAAGACTTCGTTAATATTCACGCATGATATGTGTGTGCTCAGCAAATATTGGAACTAGTATACCCTTCAACGCACTTATGAATAACCTGGTATAATACCATGAAAACCACTGTTAACAATATTACCATTACTAATCGTACATCTGCACCAAATTTATTTGTAACAGATGTCAATAACCATATTATTATTGAGGACGAAAATAATTATAGAGATATTTGGGAAATTAAACAAATGAAAATATTATGGTAGTTATAAAACAAAAATTAAAAAAATAAAAAAATAATAATAATAAAAAGATATACCTCTACCTTGGTTGAAATGGCCATCTTCTCCCAGCCGCCTCACTCTCTCCTCCGTCAAATGATTTTCATAGCGATTAGGGTTTTCTTATGTTATAATTTTGGTGACGTAAAACTTTGGGGCGTAGTCTTTTGTTTTTTTTAGGGTAAAGAAAATATAATTTCTGTAAACTCAATATGCTCGGTTATGTTCTCGGCGAGAAAATTAATGGCTTTAAAGATTGAATTTAAAATGGGCAAGAAATGAAGTAAATACACTATATAATTGTGAGTAATTTATCAAAGTAAATCTTGGATCACCTCTATATTTATAATCAAGAAAATATTAATGCTATTATTGCAGCAATAAAGATAATTGTAATATTATTATAGATTTTCACTCATTGTATATCTCTTCAAATTATTTATATTAATATTAAGAAAGGATATTATTATAGTAGTAAGGTATTTAAGGATATTAACAAATATGGTGTTAATTGGATCAAAGGGATAATCTTAGGTGTTAAGTTAACACTATTAATTGCCCATACTATATCAATAATATTGTTTAGGGGAGTAATAATATTTGTAATGTCAACTTAAAATATAATTATTACTATAATTTTTCCAAATTTAAATAAATGCTAGTTCTTGACTTAAAAAGGACCTTTCCTTTCCTTTCTTTTTTGAAATTGTATTTTGAAAATATTTATGATCCTTGTAAATTCTACACTTTTATGTTTAACCTGTGCACTATCTTAAATTCACTTTTTTATTTATCTCTTTTTAATGTTCTATCAGTTAAAAGATTATTACTAATTTATTTATAATAATTCTAAATAGTTAGCCTACCTTATTAATAACAATGCCAAAAAAAAGAAGAAGAAGAAAAGAGGGTACATTGTAGCTGTGAGATAAATACATGTACAAATAGCTAGATAAAGAAATTTACTAACAAGGTAGAAAGTAAATTATAACCCTAAAACAAATACTTGCAATTAAATAGATTAAATAGAGAAAGAAATCTACTAAGAATGTGAAAACAAAAAGAAGTAAATTAAAAACATATATCGTTATCAAGGGTTACTTAAATGATAATTTACTATTACCTTCTCATAAACGGTTGATCTAGTGAGATTATTATTATTATTGATTTATGGACTAAGCAATAATACTATCTTTTATTTTGGGTTTAACTATGATTAATTAATAACAAAAAAAATAAGTTGGTAAAATAATAATATTCCACATATAAATCAATAAAATAATAATAATAATATTACACGTTTTTAGTTATACAAAATGGTAATATTAATATTATACTTAATTAAGTATTAATCTTGTTAAAAATAATATTAAAATTAATAATGGTATTGTGTTAGAGCTAATGCTTCTTTAAAAAAAAAAAAATTGTTGCATTTTCTATTGAAAATTTTAGGCATGACATATGAGTTCATAATTGTTTTATGTTTTCTATTTCAGTAAAACTTATGGAAATTGGGTTTTCACTGCCACTTGTTTTTGCTGAAGAGTTTCTTGAACCTTTTAAGAAAACCAAATTCATACTTACCTTGCAATTTTCCTACCCTGTCTATGATTTAATATTTTGCATGTATGCAAATAGATTTTATATGTTCTTTCACAACCTTTTTCAGGTGTTTAAACATATTGTAATTTTAACCATGAAGAGCATAATGTTGTACTCAGGTATTGTAACACCCCTTCGATTTGTTATGCTTTCTTTGATAGTTTAGATACTTTGTTAAAATATATTTTATGTTATTGTTATTTGATAGCTAATAGTGAAGTGATGATAGATCTATATTGATATGATGATACACTATATGCATGGTGATTATGTGTGACATACTTTATGGTTGCATAGATGTTTAGTTGAGATGATATTGCTATATATGCTCATTGTAGTTTAATTGATATTTTATCTCATCAGTTAATGTGACATTGTATTGGTGAAGAGAATGGTATTGCATCACTCGCTTGTGAGTTCCCTGTGATTTCTGTGATTCTTTCTTCACGGTGTGTATGATTTATTATCTAGAAACATGTATGACATATGCCTTGTTTGTAGGTTTGCAGGTAGAGGACAATGGCTGTTGATTTGGAGATAGTAATAGGTTAACTTAGTCAAACCTTTACCCTAGTATAGTGTGTCGTCAGTCCATGTATTGGTCATATTCTATATCCATGTTTTCTTTGTTATTTTATTTATTGTGCAAGGTTTATTTGTGAGAATTAATTTATAAATGTTATGATTGGTTATTTAATTAATCTAGATTATTAATGTAGAGACTTATAATAGATAAATTAATTAATTTAATTTATGTTATTAAGTGATTTTATTATTAGATTAAATTTGAATTGAAATAAATAAATTATTTAATTTGAAATGCATAATATATGTAAAAGATCTTTGGAAATATCTATGCTTGTTTTAGAAAAGATATTTGTTGTGTAACTAGAAGTTAGAAGGTTTTGATTACTGATTGTTTTGAAAATTGATTCTCCAAGAGAATTATTGAGATTGAAATAAAGGAAGTTGTTTTCACGGGAGAAAGAGAGGATGTTGGAAGAGGGTTGAATTGTTTTGAGGTTTTGAGATTTTAATATTAGAAGCTCTGAAATAAGTTCAGGGAATCTAGTTTTTCTATTGCATTCTTTGGTTCTAGATTATTTTTTGTTCTCTGGGAAGTGGTAATTCTTCTGGATTATTTTTTGTTCTCTGGGAAGTGGTAATTCTTCTTGAGGAAGCTTTGGAAAAGTTGGAAATTATAGGGAAGCTTTGCATCAAACTTCGAATCAACAAATCTTCTGGAACATGTTCTTTATTGCTTTTGTAAATTTAATTTGGAAAGAGTAGTTAAATTATTATTGTTTTGCAAATTGGAAGGTTTCTTGTAGAAAAGGATTTCATTATTTTTAGAAGCTTTTGTTTTAAAAGATTGCCATGAACTTTTACAGCCTTTGTAGAAAATATTTTAGATCCTTTGTTTAAATTGAGTTTTAGAAATGGATTTATCCTAAAGGAAATTATAGTTAAATTGTAGAACCTCCGTTGAAATTAGATCGAAACTGTAGAAAACTTCTTTCTATTAAAATTTGATATATTCTTCTGTAGAAAATTCTTGTTTAAAAAATTGCTCATCTCGAAAAATCTTCTTTTAATATTTTTGTTTATATATATATATATTATATATATATTATATATATATTTGTGAATTTTATATATAGTACAGAATTGTGAAATTTTCTACAAAATTTAGATTTTAAAGCCTGTTACAAGTCCATACGGAAAATTTATGCTAGCAGGGTGAATTAATATATATTAGGGGAATTGTGTTTGGGAGGGGGAATTGTTGGCTACTCCCAATGCCGACTCCCCTTTAGGGGAGAGCCAGCGTTGTGAGGCAGTCGACGCTACCCACATGAATCCATGCCTCCCCATATGGGGAAGGCCTTTACCAGTAGGCCACAACTGTATTCATACAACCTACATTATAATTTCATCTGCCTTCCAAATTTTAATTTTTTAATTTTTTTTAATATTATATATATATATTACATATATAATATATATGATATATATTTATAATATATTATATATATATATGTGCTAGTGTTTTTTTATATATATATTATATATATAATGTATATATATAATAAATATGTTTATATATGGTTATTTTAAAATACATTGAGGATATTTTAATTAGGTTAATGGGAAAAGTATAATTGTTTTTTTAATTAAATAATATATATTTTTATATGAATATATAATTATATTTAATTTTATATATATACATATTAAATATAAATATTTAATTATTGTTATTACAATAGGTGCATGCAAGCATGATTAGTTAACTTTACATGATTGATTATTTTAATTGAGTAAAATTGACTTAATTATTATGAGTATTTATGAAACTAAAAGTTAAACATTTAGTTTAATTAATTGTTGATTTATAAATTGAAATTATGTTTAAATGATGTATTTTAAATATGAGCTATTGAATTAATTAGATTTAGGAAATCTGAATGGTAGTTAATTTAGTTAATTTAGTTGCTTATTTTATTACTTATTGTTTTGTAATTGTGTATTGGGGGGAATAATTGTTATTGTGAAAATGCAAGCCTTCCAGAGATGGTAAATTGTGAAAGGGTTGTTGTGTCTTTTGTTCACCCTTTGAGATTTCCTAGGGTAGTGTATGTAGTTGGGATTCATTGTTCGACATCTATAAGGATGTGTTACCTCTTGAGTTATGATGGTTAATTGTTATCAGTTTTAGTGCACTGTCTACCCTTGGGTTGTGGAATAAGTTATTGTGTTGTCAATAAGGGAGTGGCTTTCAATGGGGACCATCACACAAAGTGGTGCAAAAATAACTCGTATGAGAATCAGTTTAATCAATGGAAATTAAATAACCTATATTAGGGGAAAGGGTAGCTTAATGCATTTAACTTGATAATTTAGTCTCGCTCATTGGCTCAAGGCCTTGTGTTAGACTTGAGATGAGTTGGGAAGGCCTACAATGGCAAGATCATTATATTGTATTCTTGAAAGATAATCGATTACGCGCTGGTATGCATATGGGGTCAGAGTTCGTGAGAGGTTACCAGGATAACCCAAGATGGGGGTCGGGACCTAGGAAGATTGCGTAAGGATAACCAATGTAACCTTTGTGATGACACTCCTACTATGAAAATAGTTTTTTTGTATTGTACAATGGTTGTACTTGATTTAGTAGGTTCTGGAAGAAATGTAACCTGATGTTTTGTGTTTATTGGTACAGTGTTGTGTTGTATATTTCTCGTGTTTAGAGGTAGTAGGTTTGTCTTGGTTACATTTTACTATCTCCTAGCATGGGGGTTGGGCCTATGGGTACCACATGGCTGGGTGGATCACACACCTTACACTATTGGGCTTTCTTGGCTTGTTCGTGATGGCGGGATATTCTAGTTCGGAGAGCTCATGTGTATCTTTGGATTTGCTACTTCTCTTGTGCTCATTGTATCAATGGGACACTATGTATTTATATTCCTCATTTGTATTCGAGGAGGATCCATGTATTTTGTAATCATATCATTTTGTATGATCTATTCATTCTTGAACTATAATTGTAAATATCATTTAATGTGGTGTTGTATTTGTGGAAATATGTTCATTACATTTCCATGTTTAATTTATTATGCAATGGGTTAATACTTTGATGTATGTTGTTTATCATTAGTTAATTTCATATTCTATGGTTAAATTAATTTTTAAGTTTTGGAATTCACATGTAGACGCGTTGTGTGGCCTAGAGGATGTATGTGTTTAGAGTAGATTACTTTAATTGTTATTGTTACTCTTTTTAAGGAAAAAAAATTAGTTGTACTTTTGCAGTGTTGCATCATCCTCTAGGTTACATGGTGGGGTTTTATAGGTATTATAGAGATTGTATTGCATGGTTCTTACACCCGTAGAAAGATAGTAACACCCTTTAAACATAAAAATAATGTAATCAACTCCAATATAGGGTGAATAAGCATTACTAAATAATAACATTTATTAACCTAAATACACTTGTATTTAATTAAACTTTAAAATTAGAATTATGGTTTTAGGGTGTTATTATGTTGTCAACTATTGTTTTGGATGATTTAGAGTGTTATGTTGTAGAAAAAACTACTCGTACATATTTGTGATTTACTCTAAATGATTTATGGGTTTTAATCTTTGGTCTTTCCCCTTTCCAAAACATAGTAAAGTTTAGAATTTGGTTTCATATTGTGAGAGTTATCACTATTTTAGTATCAACTATTTTGTGGTGATCAACAAGATAAAAGTTGTTATGATCAAATTTATTATCAAATTTTCTTTCTTAATTAGATATGCTTCAACAATTACGATAGTAGATTATTATAGAATTATACTGTTTGTGCTTGAGTATTGTTTATGTTTTCTATAAAATTAGTTTTCACCTATACTATTGTTCTCAAATTTGGTGGTTATTATCTCTTAATATGCATAACATGAATAGTTAATAAAATTTTCTTATATCAATAAATTTGCATGATGATATCCTATTTATAGGGAATTTAGACTTTTTTGATAACTTAAACATTAAAGTGTTCATTAAGGAGCGAAGTGAAAAATTTACAACTCTAGTCAATTTATAGTTATATGTTTGTTTTAATTTCATAATTGTTGTGAGAATATGATGTCGATGCTTACATACTGTCATGAGTTATTAAAATTGGATTTTATGACATGTAATTTATTTTATTACCTTGTTCTATTTTATTAATGCAAAGGAATATGTAGTAGAGGTATGGTTGAACCATTATAAATTGCATTCAAATGTGTGGATTATTTTGGCACCTTGCATGCACTGGGTAAAGCTAATTTGAGGAAAATCATCTCTAATGGTTCATGATAGTTGTGTGTGTCATCTGGATCTAGCCATAATCTTTAACCTTGAACTATTGTATTTCCATTGTTATAGTATGGACTAGTGACACTAGGGATATGTTAAATCCTATAATCTAGGTCCTATTGACTTAAGAGTCCTCTAATGAAAATTGATTTTCATTATCAATATTATTGTGTTATGAGAATTAATGAGGTTGAGTCACCAATTTTTTAACCTAGTGTTTTACCATGTGAGGGAAAGTTAAATGAGTTGGAGAAAACTTAATTTTTTTGGAAAACTCTTGAGAAATCCTTTGTGAGTCTAGTCTTAATCCCTAACCTTGAACTATTGTTCCTAACTTTACCATGGGAGAGGTGTTAGTGGTTTGTGATTGGAGTTGATGGTTTTAACTTGGCAATTATATCCTTTTGTCATCCAACCATGGGTGAGATGGTTGAAGTCCAGTTGGGTGAACTACAGTGCCTCTGCAAAATATATATGTAGGAAAGGCCATCAAGCGATAATCCCTTGAGGCATTAGGTCAGGCCCCTAGGAGTGTTCTTTGAAGTCTTGTTTAGGACTTGTATTTTCTTCCAATATTGTATGTACCATTGATTTATATAGTTGTCTTGGTAATCATGTGCTAACTACCTTTGATCTTATGTGTGTGCCAAGTCATGTGGACCTTGTAGGTATAGGTATTAGGAGTGAGGAATTTTTTTTGACACAATGAATTGGAAGAGGTATGTTAAGCCAACCCAAAGTAAGTAGAATCTATTACTAAAAATAGTGAATGATTTATATATTTGCTTCTAACTAGTGTGATCATTGACTGTAACTATAAGTAGGGAAATGTGTTGTTTTTTTTTTCTTTTAAGTAAACAAAAAATATATATTTGCAAAACTAGTAAAGTCGTTGTGGATTGTTAGGTTGTTTCGAGAATAAAATGTGGGCATTACACTTGGTATCAGAGCCCAAGTTTACAACACTGAGATCTCTAGATTAGGATATTACCCTTAGCCTTGTAAGGTGTGATGTGTTATGTTTTCCAAGATACTTCTTTTCTATGTGCTTGTTCTCCTGTGTTATGAGAGTCTGAAGTTAGTAATTTAGTGTTGTTGGTGATCACTCCTCTTGGATTACGATTGTTTTGATAGCATAAGTATTTGTTTCTTGTGTATGATCCTAATAAAAGTAGTTACTGATTTGATTTTGTGTGACATTGAGTTGCCTTGAGTTTGCAAGTATTTAGTTGGATGCAAAGATTGTATTAGACATTTTAGTGATCATGTCTATTGAAATTGTAGTTGTTCCTTAATTGCTTAAGTTATGAATTATGTGTTGTCATACCTAGTAGCTTAGTATGTAGAATGATGAATTGCTTAAAAAATGTATGAATTCCATTTGAGATGCATCATTAAGCCCTTAGGAGGAATTGATTGATGTTTAATACTTGATTAGCAACCCTTTATCTTCCTCTCCACTCTATTTGGAATAATGATTGTGCTATTTAAGTGATTTAAATTGTATCAATTGCAATACTTAAGAGTTTATGCTTATGATCTATTGTACTATGTAGCACCCCTCCAGTTTTCTCTGCTGTTAGATAGTGTGACTTTCTATTAGAATTAGATATTTGTTATTGTTTTATGATGACTAGCTTTAGAGCGATGTGGATGTTATACTATGATGAGATGATGTACTATATGGATGTCGTGTTTCATGTTATGCTTTTGATTAGAATAGATTTTAATATTGATATATGTTTCTCTGCTGATTTATGATGCTTCAATTTTGTCAGTCTTAATGTGATTGTATAGGTGAAGGGGACAGGATTGCATCACTCGCATGCGAGCACTCTATGATTTTGTGATTTATCTTCATGGTGTGACTGTTATGTTTTATTCATGCATGACATTTTGTTTTGATTATAGGATTGTAGGTACAAGACATCCTCTCCACCTAGTTTCATAGGTTTGAGCTTGTCCAGAATCAAACGGTATCATGGATTGGGTGATAGTAACAGAGTTTCCTTGTCAAACCACAACCCCATCATAGTGTGTCGTCAGTTTGTGTCTGGTATGTTGTTTGGAAGTCATCTTTGATGTTTTGATCATTTATTATCGGTGGGAATTAATGTGTAAATGGTACTAATGATTATTTATGTATTTTAGATTAAAATAGTTAAAATCTTTAAATTTAACTTAATTAATTAAATTTAATTCTAGTGGTTAAATTTATTTTATGAGTAAATGAATTGATTAATTAAACTTATTTTGTGGAGTAAATAAATTAAATGATTAATGTTGTTTTGAAAAGTGTGTGGAATTAAAAGTGTTAAATTCTTTTTGAAAAGAAAAATTTAAAAGTTTTAAATTCTTTTAAAAAGATATTTTTAAAAGTTTTAAATTTTTTTTGAAAAGAAAATTTTAAAAGTATTAAATTCCTGTTCAAAAGAAATTTTGGTTTTAATTTAAATATATATATATATATATCTTAGAAATGCACAGAGAGAAATAACTATGGTGGTTGTGGGATATTTTGGGAAATTTGACTAAATTTGGGAAAAATTTATGGGAGATATTTTCTTTTTTCCTTGGAGAATTTGTTGTTAAAAGAAAAAAAAGGTTTTCTTTGTATTTTTCATACATTCTTGGATTTGAAAGTGGAGATTTGGAATGAGATCTGGAATTTTGGATTTGGCAAGAAAGCACAACATCAACTTGTAATTTCTTCAGGCTTTAGAAAATAGATTCATTTAATTGCTTTATCTTTTTTTTAGAAGTTTTGAAATTTTAATTGTGAAAGCTTGTTGTGAGTTCTTGAAAAAATCTGTAGGAAAAATGGCAAAATTCTCATATTTTATGTAGAGAAAACAAAAGAAAATAATTTAAATTTTGGAAAATCAAATTCTAACAATAGAAAATTTGAAAGAGAAACAAAATAAAATCTTAAAACCTCTGTTTGGATTTGGAAATTTCTAGAAATTGAAATAATGAAATTTATGCTTGAAAATTATTTTGCTGTAGATTTTTCTATACATAATTTTTCTAGTTATATATATATATATATACACACACACATACCCATATATTTTAATTGTATAAATTTTGTCTCCTGGGAATTTTTTTTGGAAAAAATTTTATATAAAAAATTTATGTTCAAGAAAAACATGTTTTGTTAATTACCAGAATAGGGGATTTTGTTTTAAAAGATATATATTGAAAAAAAATTATTGGGGTTGCGGGCTACCCCCACAACCACCCCCATGGGGAGGCTATTATGGAGGCAACGTCGTTGCCTTCGCAGGTAGCAACACTGCCACCATAGCCGCCCCATAGGCGAGGCTATGTGGCAGTCGCCCTAGTAGGGGTTGTGTCCCCTGTGTGTGGGGCTGGGCTGCATTGGAATTTTTTATTTTTTTTGTTTTTTTTATATAATATAAATTTTATATATTTATATATATTATATATGATTTATATTATATATATTATTTACAATATATATATATATATAGTATGCATTATATAAATATATATATTATATATTTTTTAAATATTAGGTTTTTAATTGATTAATTGGAATATATTTATGAATTGGAATTTAAATAGTTTTTTTTTAAATATATGTATATTTAAATATAAATATATATAATTATATATACATTAAATATATAATTATATATGATTAATTTATATTTAAATATAGTTTTTTAAGATGATTTTATTATAATGATGCAAATATTGATTTATAGGAGAATGATGTTATTAGAAATTTGTTTTTTTTAACATTTGTTGTAATCGAGGAAGTTGGAAGAAAACAACTAGTTTAAGATTCTTATTTCAAATAATGTTAATTATTTTAATTCATTACATGCAATATGTCATTGCTTTGCTTGGATTTAGGAAATCCTAAAGTAGGTTATTAAATTTCCAATTTGTCTTTTCGTTATGCTATCTCTCTCATCCTTGATGTTGGGAAAATGGAGTTATTTGTTTATGTTAGACTTCGAGATGTGTTTTCTTGACATGGGGATTGTAACTCATGTCGGGTAGTGTACGTGGTATTGTATCAAGTATGGCTACTTGATTCTACGAACAAGTCGTATTGTACTTTGTTAATAAGTTAAAATCTGTAATTGGTTATGTGCACCTGGTTTACCCTATGTTAGTGGAACCAATCCCTTAGGTTGTTAATAGGGGAGTGGCTTTTTATGAGGGCCGACACACAAAGTGTTGTTAAGGTAACTCATGAAGAGTTAGTTAATCAATGAAAATTAAATAAATATGTTAGGGGAAAAAGGGTAGTTAAACACTTAACTTTTCTTAATGTCTCACTCATGGACTCAAGGGCTAGTAAAGACTTGGGATGAGATGAGAAGGCCTGGAATGGTATGATCAATATCTTGTTTCTTGGAAAGATAATAAATTCTGTATTGGATTGCATGTGGGGTCGGGTATTGTAAGAGGTCACCAAGGTAACCCAAGATGGGGGTCAGAGCCTAGGAAGATATACGAGGGTAACCCATGCAACTTTGTGATTACACTCCTATGAAAAACGTGTGTTAGTTTGTCATTTTGTGTTGTTGATCATTGTTATCTAGAAGCATTGTAACCATTTTGTAAGTTTGCACTTGTGTAGTTTATTATTGTTTTTCCCTATGTCTAGAGGTTTTACATTTTTCCTATGAAGCTCTTTTACTATCTCCTAGCACGGGGGTTGGTCCTTCAAGTACCACATGGTTGGGTGGAACATGCACCTTACACCATTGGGTCCCCAATTCTTGTTTGTGATGATGAGTACTTCATGATTGGAAAGCTCATGTGTACCAGTGAATTTGTATTTCTATCATGTTATCTCTTGTATCTGTTGGATACTTTGTAATTTGTAATTATATCACTCCTCAATTGTATTCAAGGAGAATCTTTGTATATTGTAATTGTAACACTTTTGTTAATCTATCTCACTTGGAAATGAGAGTTGTAATTGAATAATGAATGGATGCAATGTATGAATGGATCATTATTGTACTTTATATTTTATGTGATGTATTTTAATGTTATAGATGTATGATCTTTAATTCACAAGTAATAATCTTATGTTATATTTAGTAACTTTTGTTAGTAATGAGGTTTGTAAGTAAGCATCATCATGTACCTTAGAGAATTTGTGTTAGTGTAATTCACTTTACTTGTTTAATTACCCCTTTTTAAAAATAAATTCACTTTTGTTATGTTTGTAACATTCTCTAGGGTTTGGTGCAGGCGTTACACATGGTATCAGAGCCCAAGTTTAAACATTGGGTGTTCTGGGTTAATGTGGAATCCATTAAGTTGTTAGTTGCATAGGATTTAAGTTTGTGTACCTTGTCTTACGTCATGGTGTGTATCTTTACAGGATCATGCCACCTAGGCTAGGTCGTGGTAGAGGTCATGGTTGTGTAGGTGGTTGCGGAGGTAATTAGTAGGATACACCTCCCATTTCTCCCCATGCCTTAGATCGTGAGGAGCAACAGGATTCTCAAGACATACCAAGGATCGAGGATTCTCCGTTGCGTCATTTTTTAGAGGAGACTCTAGCTCATATGTGTCAAAGGCAGGATAGAGATCATGATGTTAAGGGTAAGTAGCAACAACCTTCACAATCAAGGAAATAAAATTTTTAGTCCCAACATGATAGAAGTTGGAAATAGAAGAAGAGAGATCAAAGTATGATATGATCTCATTGTGATCATTACGATCAGCCTGTAAAGGGTTCTTAGTCAACATTTAGTGGAGGTGGTTTTCCATGACCTAGTGTATCTCTAGGTGTTTAGAGATTCAGTGGAGGGATAGGATGTTTCTCTTGTGGTCAGTAGGTGCCTACTCAGAGTGGATAGTATCAGAGTTCACAGGGGAAACGAAATGGTTTCCAATAGAGGCAGGGTGACAGGTATCAGTCGAGCGCACCTTTTGGAGGTAGAGGCTATGGCAGAGGTACTGGATGTTTTGCATGTGGACAATAGGGTCACATAGTGCAACAGTGTCCTAATAGGGGCACATCAGGGTACACTTAGAGGCCTGTAGCATAGGAGCTGACAGTTGGTGATGTAGGTCGAGGACATTGAGTATTTGTTGTGGTTGATAGCTGCTAGGCTTATCATCATAGCACAGTAGGAGCCACATATGGTATATTACAGGGTAACAAAGTTACCATTTTATTTGATTCTGGAGCATCATATTCTTTTATTTCTTCATCTATCATAGTGTGATGTAGACTAAGGGTAACAAAGCAAGATGTTAAGTGGCAAGTCGAATTGGCCTCTGGTGCTAAAGTAATAGTTCAATCCCTAGTACTTGATTGTAGATTGGATTTTGGATCCTTTCACACTACATTAGACCTTTGCATTATACCATTGGGGTTGTATGAAATAGTCATAGGGATGGATTGGCTTGAGGCTCACAAGGCCATTATAGATTTTTGACACAAGTCAATTTGCTACATTGATGTTGTGAGTGTGCTTTTGAAATCTGCAAAAACTAATCTCAAACAAGGGTTAGTACCTACAAATCCTTCAAGAACACTCCTATGAAATACCTTGCAAATGCTCCAAAATGCAACAAAGGATAGAAGAAAACCACAAGCATAATGAAAACACTCAACAAGTTACCTATTCCATAGTGGATTGGTGTCACATGTGCTACTGACCCTTTCCCAACCCTTGATCAAAGCTCAAGATTATGTAAGTGTCATGGAAATGATGAGCAAGATGAGTTCTCAAATTAAGAGAGTAACCTTGCATAAAAATTTTGGATCCAATGAATGAGGATTAAGCCTTCTTTTATAGTTTTTCTTGGTGAGAGATTGGCCAAGATGGTGAATGTGGGACTAAAGATCCTCCAATGAGAAGAAGACACTTGTCTAGTGGTGAGTGGTCAATGGTTGTGCAAGATTTGGGAAGAGTGCCCATGAGAGAGACAATTTGAATTCAAAATTTTCAATAAATTTGGAGAGGGGGACAAGAAAAACAACAATAAATGCAATGTTGGACTTGTCATGTTGAGGGAAAATGAGGGTTTTTAAATAAATCAATAAAATTTATTTACTTGTGCAAGTGGAGATATCTAGAGAATGCAAGTGGGATGAGATTAGCATTTAATCATGGTTAGATTAAATTAATGATGATTAGGTTAGCTTAATGGTGTTTAGATGATTTTGACTTTTAGGATTTAAATATTTGATTTATTTAAATTAGAAAAGGATGGGAGATGCATTTTTGATATTTTAATTAAAGAAAGTTTGATTTATTTAATTAAACTATGATGTGAGCCTTTGATTTAATTAAATGATAAGAACCCGATTTACCAGGTGAATGGATGTGATGCATTTGATTTATTTATTGAGTGGATGAATATGCATAATGCAAATTTGACGTGTTTACATTTTGCCCCTCTTTGAAGCAATGTACTTGTTGCGTTGGTTCAAAGAATAACTTGCCACGATCAAAATCAAAAAAATTCTGATTTTTTGTATGCCCTAGCGGAAAGTACACTAGTACATTGCCCCCTCAAGAGATCGAGCGAAAAGATTGGATTTGACGGTCGATCTCGCGATAAAGAGGTTCAAAATGGATGGTTATGGATGACGATGCAAATGAGATGATTTTAAGATGCTTAGAGTAAAAAATCTATATTATCTTAAACAACTTAAATGATTATATGATGCAAGATAGATGAGATTGATGATGTGATATGTTGTGATTATGCAATGGATGAGTTAGGAGATGCTTAGAGTAACAGATCTATATTATGATGATGATGCATGTGAGATGATATGCAAAATTCTGATGATTTATGGATGCAAGATGAATGCATAATGTATGCATGATGGATGTATTGGTGATGATGATTAACTATTCATGCTATGATGTTAGTGCAGAAAATGAAGAAATTAGATAATGACAAGAGGATCCAACAACCCAAAATTATGACAGATGATGATGAGAAATGATGATGAGGAATGATGATGATAGATGGATGATTTGCTTATCAAGGATTGGGATTTTAAAAGGATCACTTACTTTATGTTTGATAACATGCCTAAGCATGATGCATCAAGGTATAAAGGACCAAGATGGCGTACTTAGTGTGATGGACTTTGACTCAACAAATAGATAGGATTATTCTTGTTCACACCTGACATATGGAAACCTTGCTAGGATGCACTTTAGAAGTTTCAAACATCTTGGACCAAATCATGGAAAGGTATAACCAATCAATGTAATAGTCAACAAGCTGTCTGAAAAATCCTCTATACATATCTAACAAAGAAAGTATTCGCCAAGTTATTTTACAAGAACGTCCAACAAGCACAGCAGAAAAAACAATAATGATCGTTGCCCCATTCCTATCTATCTAAATCCTTCGTTTAGATATCATCGAGAGGTCCTTGGACTGAGCGCAATAAGATAAGTCAAAAGAAAAAGATAAAGCACACAAACAAGTTGATGTACTTCAATACCGCTAACCAAAAGGGAATGTGTTTTTAAGGATAAGAACTGAAACTTATTGCCAAAAGATAATGCCCATTGTAGGAAGGATACATCCTAGGACATGTTAGTGGATGACGACACGTCATTTCATTTATCCAAAATGTTCTTTATGATAAATAATGCCCCTTGTAGGAAGGATTCATCCCTAGGACATGATGTTATCAGATGATTGATATGAGATTGTTTGGATGATGGACTATCGACACAAAGACTTGATTAACTTGTTTACGTATTGACTAAGACTTGAGACTTGATGCTTTTGAGTTTTACTTTTAACCTGCTAGACTTGTTTCTAACTGTTTCACCAAAGGTTGAGGATGACAATCAGTTTATTATGAATGGTGTTTATTGAGAGTGCAAGCGAGATGAGGCAGATGGATTTTTTAAAATATTTGGATGTTTTTGGAGTTTTGTAATGTTTTGAGACTGTTTTTGGTATTTTTTTGAGATTTTTAAATGTTTTTATTTTTTCAATTTTCCAATGTTATTGGGATTTTCTGAGATTTTGACCAAGAGACTAGCCTAAAGACCTATCCTAGGGGCCTCGGGGGCTGGTGTGATTAGCCTACATTATGCGTAGAGACCACGTAGTTATTTACGACAACTTGGCCGTTCTGAGATGAAGATACATGATGAAATGTCGAGTTTATTATGGCCGGACTCCTATGGGACTGACCTAAATGTCTCGGGGGATGATCGAATCAACCTTGCCTACGTTCTTCAAGCTCAAAGACAACGTGGATTCGACAAGATGATGACTCTATTTTTTGACTTTTGACTGAATTTTGAGAGAGAGCTTGTTTTTTGGATTTTGATATGTTTTGAATGTTTTTTGGATTTTTATTTTTTGTTTTGGATTTTCTGATTTTCTGATGTTTTTGGATTTTCTGATTTGAGGATTTTAAGACCATACACGAATCCGATCTGATGAGAATGTGCCCCCAGCGTGATGCAATAGACTACTCCGATAAAGGCAGGAAAACTGACCTTGAGGATGGGCCGAGTAGTACTAGGAGGGATCATGATACAAACATAGGACCAAGCTATGGTGCGGATGCAAGTGGATGAGTGATGAATGGAGATATGGATGAGATGGATGATGGAAGCGAAATGGAGGGATAATGATGAACAAGCTGTAAAGGTCCTAGTGGATGGAAAGTGCTTATTTACACAAGGAGCCTGTTTGCCAGGTTTTCAGAGGTACCCACTTAAAGTGCCACAAAGTGGTTTTCACTAGAGGACAATTTTGCACGATCCTTTTTTTGATTTTTTTGGATTTCTTTCTTTTTTGATTTTTTTGGTTGTTACCAAGATGCCTGTTTGCCATGTTTTCACCGAAGTAACCATTTTTTAGGACTTTTTCTAATTTTTTGGATTTTTTGGTTCTATACCTAGAAGAATTAGGCATAAAACTTTTTGAGATGGGAGCTATTTATGGGCTCTTGCAGAAGTTCCCCTTCGGGTGTTGATAGCTGATATGCCCCTAATTTATAGCTTGCTGTGATGATGAAGGGCCCTAACCAATTGGGTTTGAACTTGCCTTTACTACTGGGATTTGGGACATTATTCTGATTTTATTTTAAGACAAGTTCTCTGACTTGGAAAGTCCTACTTCTGATCCTCTTGTTGTAGCTTCGTTTGAGTCTATTTTGATAGACTTGTAAGTGATTCAAAGCATCTATGCATCTCTCATCCAGTAACTCTAGCTCGTTTAATCTTGACACCCAATAGTCCTCATCAGCGATGAGATTTTGCAATGATATTCTAAGGGATGGGAGCTCGATCTTAATAGGTAGTACAGCTTCTGATCCGTAGACCAGGGAGAATGGGGTGGCGCCAATGGGTGTGTGGATGCTGGTTTGATAAGCCCAGAGGGCGATATTAAGCTATAAGTGCCAGTCACGACCTGCGTCATTGACTATTTTCTTGAGGATTTTGAGGATGGTTTTGTTTGTGGCTTCTGCTTGGCCATTGCCTTGGGGATAGTATGGGGTGGAGGAGTGATGCTGGATTTTGAATTTCTTGCACAAGTCTCAAACCTCCTAGTTCTTGAATGGTGTGCCATTATCCAAAATAATGGCTTGTGGGACACCATAACGACAGATGAGATAGTTTAGGATGAATTTTGGGATCTAATTTCCAGTGATATAGGTCATGGGTATGGCTTCTACCCACTTTGTGAAGTACTCAATTGCTGTTATAATGAATTTGTGGCCATTGGATGAGGTGGGTGAGATTTTGCCAATGAGGTTGAGTCCCCATTGTGAGAAAGGCCATGGTGTGACGATCGGATGGAGCTCTTGAGCTAGAGCATGGATGAGATCCCCATGCTGCTGACATTGTAAACACCTTTTAGCATGATCATGCACTTCTCTTTCCATCATGCGCCAGTAATACCCCAGCCTCAGCATTTTCTTAGCAATGGTCATTCCACTCGAGTGTGAGCCACATATACTGTTATGAACCTCGGTTAGAGCGGTTAATGCCTCCTCAGCATTTAGACAGCACAGTAAGGTACCTTCTATGCTTCGGTATAAGGTATCACCTAGGATGATAAATCTGGATGCTTTTTTGATAAAGGTTCATTTTAGGCTCGATGGTAGGTCAGCAGGTAAGACTCCTATTTGAAGATATGTATAGATGTCATGATACCAAGGATCACCAGGACCAATGATTTCACACACATATTCCTATTTTGGTACCTTGAATGTGGGAACGAGAAGCTGCTTGATCAGAAATTCATATTTCGGCACGTTGTGAGGGATGTCTACTAGAGACCCAGTTGTAGCCATGGCATCAACGGCTCTGTTGTTGGTTCTTGGAATCTGCTCAAATGTTATGTCAATGAAGGATTCCTTGAGAGTCTCCACCAATTTCTTGTATGGAGTTAGTTTGTCATCCTTAGTTTGATATTCATCATTGACTTGATTTACGATCAACTGAGAGTCTTCATAGACTTTGAGGGCTATGATATTCCATTGCACTGCTATCCTGAGACCTATAGTCAAAGCCTCATATTCCGCTATGTTGTTCATGCAAGGGAATGCTAGTTTGTATGAACATGGTATGCAGTCCCCTTGGGGGGTGATGAAGAAGATACCAGCTCCTGATCCATGCTATGTGTATGAGTCGTTGAAGTATAATTTCCAGTGATCGGCTACATTGAGGTTCAAGATGGATTCGTATAGAAATTCAGATACAAGAGGATTCTCATAATATATGGGTTAGCTACGCTAGTTGATCTGCAATAACTTGACCTTTAATGGCTTTTCTTTCCACATACTCAATGTCTTCATGCCTAAATCATCACCCATTTTTCCATTACGCGCATGAGCATTGCCTTGGATAAGGAATGCTTGAGGGGGATCAATTTTGCAATGAGCTTTATCTTGTGTGCCAACATGTAGTGTCTAAATTTTTGGGTACGGCCACTAATCACGAGAAAGCTTTTTTCGTGGAAAGGAGTAATTTAGCTCATGACCAGACCATTGTCAAGCTAATATAGTAGATGACCCTCTCTACGATTCCATTTTTTCATCATCAGGCTGGGAGCTCCAGGGGGCTGCCTTGTTGCTGATACATATAGCCAATGGCTTCTTCTGGGATAGGCAGCATTAAGACTAAGCGTTGTCAGTAAATATTCATGATTTTGTTAAATGCTTCTTAGCGTTTTGCTTATCCCGACTTGTATACTACCCCTTATTGGAGTAGGTGCGGTATGGAGTTTCCTCTTATCTACAGGTTATTATATAAGACAACTGTGGTTAGATTGTCCTTGGAGACCTCTTAGTTGTTTTAAATTCCTTGGTGCTTCCATCTCGAGGATTGCTTTGACTTTTGCAGGATCCACCTCGATACCCCTCATGGAGACTATGTATCCTAGTAATTTTCCTGATTGTACGCCAAAGACGCACTTCTTGGGATTTAGTCTAACCTTGTATTCCTCCAATCTATCAAAGATAGCACTTAGGGTTGCTATATGATCTTGTCTTTTTCTTGATTTAGCTAGGATGTCATCCACATAGTCTTCGACTGTTTTGTGAATCATATCATGGAATATTAGTGTCATGGCCCTTTGATAGGTTGCTCCTACAATTTTTAGGCCAAATGGCATCATGTTCTAGTAGTAAGTCCCCCATGGACAAGTGAAAGCCATCTTGTGTTGGTCTTCTTTTGCTATCATGATCTAGTTATGTCCACCAAAATCTGTCCATTACTTGATAGCATCTTGTGCCACTTTGTCATGTCATATCGATATTGGGAAGTGGAAAGTCATCTTTGGGACATGCTTTGTTCAAATCTCTAAAATTTGTACAGATTCTGATAGCTCCATCGGGTTTTGAAATAGGTACCAAGTTCTATACCCATTCTAGATAATCAATTGGTCGGATGAATCTAGCATCTAATAGCCTTTTGAGCTCCATTTTGACTAACAAAGCAATTTGAGGATGCATTTTTCGAAGCTTTTGTCTAATAGGTTTTGCATCTGGATACACGCTAAGTGATGAACCACTACGGTTTTGGATCAAGCCTGGCATGTCGGCATAACTCCATGCACAAAGAGTTTATTTGTCTCCTTTATGAATGCTGCTGAGTTCTTGTTCTTTGATAATAATGATTTTTGCATAGAATGTGATATCGCGGGGGCCTCCTACATTCCTAAGGGTTGGCCGGAACGCATTTTGGCCAAGACTGCTGACTTCTCCTGATGAATAGCTCTTAAGGGAAGATTGAATCCTTCATCCTTGGGCACCTCAAAGAGGTTTTCACCGTTGGATATGTCTTTTCCTTTTACTATTTTTTTGTCAGAGAGTGCCACGGTGTGGTTTTCACTCAAGGACTTGGATATGATTCTTAGTTTCTCACTTTTGTGACTGAAGGATTCAATCGTTTCCCCGTAATAGGCATGTGTGTCCAACTCCATTATGAATCCTGCCTTGTGATCTTCATCTGGAATGTTATCCCTCAACCCCATGAATTATGAGAGTGCCTCATCATTTTCGAATGTATCAAGAATTGGTGGTCCTCGTTGGTCATAGTCGATCAGTTGGGGGTAGACTAAGCAGATCTCATGATTTTGACTATCGGATTCGAAGGAGAGGGTACTAATCATACACAAAGTGGTATCTTCGAATAACATAGGGAGATTGGATATGATATCTTCGTCATCGCTACTAATATAGGGCTCAATTATGAAGTTATGTGTGTTGCTACCTATGACTATTGGTGAGTGTAGTTGTACTATTACTAGCTGAGGAGAGACGTTAACCATTCTAACTGGAGGACTTCAGCCACGTATGGTTATTCTCGGAGTGGCACATCCAAGACCAAGATTTGTTATGGGTTGCGTCTCTGGCATGATAGGTATTATGAGGCTATTGTCATTTTGTCCCAATCTCTGGTTTTGGTCATAGCCCATTGCAAGCATCATGTGTAAGCCTTTTCTTGTCTCATCCATTGGTAATTTAGGTGTTGGTATTTCATCTCAGTACAACATGTGAGATGGATCTGCTTCAATAACCTCTCAGCCAAGGTCTCCCCAGCTTGTAAATTCAAGATAATCCTCAAGATACGTTTGTGATGTGGAAGTTTGATTTTCTTGTGGGAGTCCTCGTGATCTAGGAGATTGTGGTAACTCTCCTGTCAAAAAAGCATTGTTAGGGAGCCTATAACTTCCACAACTGTCCTCCTAAATGATGAGCTTGATGTTAAAGATGGTGCAAATGGTGGGGATGGTGGGTGTCTCTGTCACAGAAGTGGATGTGAGAGTGGCGGGGTCGATGTATGATGTGGATGGGCCCTCATCATTCTTTGGAACTTTGGGGATTTTGTAATATTTGGCCTCAAGATTTTTGCAATATGAAAATGGTTCGGCATCTCCATGAATGGTAACCTCTTATCCATTATGTGTAAATTTTACACATTGGTGGAAGGTTGATGCTACAGCTTTCATTGCATGGATCCATGGGCATCCTAGGAGAATGTTGTATGGTAAGTCGAGGTCCAGGACCTGACAGGTGGTTTCCATAAGCGTTGGCCCCACTTGGATAGGGAGCTTAATCATGCCACAGAGACCTCTTTTCATTCCAGTGTCATATGCTCTGATTGGCGGATTCCTTTTCCTTTTGTCAATGTAAGGCATCACTAAATTATTTTCAATTGTTTTGATTAGACAGAAGCGGATGTTTCAGAGCCTACCCCATCCACGGGACCCTTTTGATTTTTCTCTTGTTTACAATGACCTCCAAGTGAAGTGCACGATTGTGAGATGGTTGGGCAGGAAAATCTTGGTCATAAAACGTAAGGAGATTAGGTGTTATGATGTTTTTGACCATAGCTTGGAATTGTTCCGCATCGAGGTTTGTGGGGAGCCAGGTGGATGAGGCTAATGCTTCCTCAAGGATTTTTCTATGGGCCGCTGATATTTTTAACTCCATGATGGAGATGTGTGCTGGTGTTCTCTTGAGTTGTTCTACAACATTGTAGCTATGTGGAACGGCTCTAGATGAAGGGATTCTATTAGGTTGGGATGATCCTACAATGGTGACTTTTTCGCCTCTTGTGGTGACTCCACAATCTTCGGCATGGGCGCCCTTGATGAGTATTGACCATGCAGTCTTCATTTAGGGAGGCAACAATAGTTTCGCCGCCATGGAGTTTCTTGCCCTTTCCTTTATCCTTGTTATTCCCTTTGTTTCCATGATTTGGCATTGGATTCGTGTAGATTTTAAGATCCTGATTCCCAGTAGGTGTTTCCACATTTATGATTCTTTTGTTGATGAGATCTTGGATGATGTTCTTGAGTCTCATACAATTGTTTTTGGTGTGGCCTTTGATTTTGTGGAACTCACATAGTTGATTTTCATTGTACCAAGGAGGTTTGACATTAGGTTCTTGGTAGTTCTCAAATGTAGGAGCTTGGATGAGTTTTTTGTCGATTAGCTTTTTCATGATGTCCTCAAGTGGTTCTCCCAAAGTAGTGTATTTTCATTTGGGATAAGTCTTGCATTGAGGTGGTCCTCTTTGGTCATTGAGGTTATTGATGGTGGGATTATTGTTGGATTGATGCGTTGTGTGATGAATGTTTTGATTTGGTGTTTGGATTTGATGTGTGGATGTGTTTTGGCGCGGACCACTAATGACCACCTTAGCATCTATGACACCATCATTAGTGATGTTTTTGTTTCTCACCCATGTGCGAGGTTTATCATTATAGTTTGATGACGGGCGGTTGTTTTGCGGTTTGTGATATGATGTTGATTCGATGGGTTGAGTCACAAGGGCTCTTTCGATGCTAAGCACCTTAGAGATCAATTGATCATATGTGGTGATACCCTAAACTTTGAGATGGAATGATAGGTGACTTTCAAGGTTGGCTATGATTGTGTAGACTTGTTGTTCTTCTGGCATGGTCCATTTGCTCTGATTGGCCTTAGATCACCATTGTTGAAGGAATGAAGCGAAAGATTCATTCTTTCCTTGTTTCAGAGCATATAGTTCTTCGAGACTAACATCCATTGCAATGTTACATGCATAATTCTTAATGAATGCATCTCTAATTTCTTTGAATGTCCTAATGCCTGAAGGTAAGCGAGAGAACCATTCTATAGCATTGCCTGCTAAGCTCCTAGGGAATGGCCGCATCAGATAAGTATCGTCATATGCAACCTCCAGACAATGAACCTGGAATTCCCTGATGTGATCTTCAGGGTTTCCTGTCCCTTGATATTTATCAAATTTAGGGATCTCAAATCCCTTAGGGAATGGTTTCATGTCTAGGCTCCTATCAAATGGATAGGGACACAAGTTGCTCTGCATTTTGGTTGTCCGCCCCGATTGAAGGTCTAGCACTTGTTGCGAGAGCAACTTGAGTTGTGTCGTTACATCGCTTTGTGGATCAGGGGGTGGGATGAATGTGTTTTGAGGTGTTGCAATTGTGGTTTGGATGGATGGATTGGTCGGTGCATTATTCGATGATATCGGTATGTTGTGGCGGGCGAAGTAGGCTTCTACTTGCTTTTGGATGAATAATGCTTGTTGTTGCTCTTGTTGTTGTTGCGCTAGGATTTTTGCTTGTTGTTGCACTTGTTGTTTTTCCAACAATGCTTGTTGTTGTGCTTGTTGTTGCGCTTGTTTCTATTCTAACAATGCTTGTTGTTCTGCTTGTTGTTGTTCCCACAATGCTTGTGCTAATTCTGATGCTTCTTGTTGCTCTTGGTATTGCTTTAGTGCTTGCTGATATGCTTACATTTGCGCTACTTGTGCAAGAAGTTGTGCTTGAGCTTGTGCTTGTTGTGCTTGAGCTTATGCTTGAGCTTGTGCTTGCGCTTGCGCTTGCACTGCTTGTTGTTGTAATAAAAGTTGTGCTTGAGTGACCCTTTGTGCTTGTAATTCTTGTGCGGCTTGGGTGGCTTGTTGTTGTTGTTGCAATAAAGCTTTGGCTTGTTGTGCTTGTTGCGCTTGTAATGTGGCTTGTGCAGCTTTGGCAGCTTGAGCGGCTTGTTGCATGGCTTTTTGTTTTTGCACTTGTTGGTATCCTCTTTGAAAACTGGCTTGTAATGTTGCATCGAATTGGTTTGATGTGGTGAGTGTTGGTGGTGGTGGAGGTGGTGGTGGATTTGGAATGGTGGTAGATGATGATGTTGTGTTGATTATTTGTTTGGTGGATGGTGTTGTCATGTTGATTACGTGATTGGTGGATGGTGTTGTTGATGTGGTAAGTGGCATCGTTGATGTGATTGGTCCTTGAGAGACCATGCTTTGCAATGTTTTGGGGGTGTTTGATGATGTTGTCATTGCTTGTGTGTTTGTCATTTGTTGTTGTGATGTCAACAATAAATTTTAAGCATTTGGAAAAATGTTTTGATTGATACTCGGTAGAGGGGGAATCCCTAAACCAACAAGTTGTTTTGATGACAATGGTGATGGTGGGAGAGGTAGAAATGTAAGGGGGGTGAATCCTTGCGAGAGTTTTGTGTTGTTGAAAATTCCCCCTAGTCCGAACATGTCTCCCTCCTCTTGTGAATTTGTGAGGAGAGGTGTTTGTGGTGCTCCATAAAAAGATGTTGATGATGGGTCATAATGTAAAGTGAGAGTAACATTTTGGTGTAATGGATTATGGAGGATTTTTTGTTCCACTATGGTGTTTGTGTCCAAGTTTTGGTTATTCACAAGGGGATGTGATTGAAGTGCATTGAGGAATGTGTTTCCCTTGTTAACGTTGGGTTGAGTTGGAGCAAATGATGTTGTGATTTGTGGATATTTTCTGTGACATTTTGAGATGGCGGTGTAGATGAAATGGGGATGGTGGATGAGATTGGTGGAAAAGATGTCTCTACTATAGTGCTCACATCAAAATCCGAAGGCAACTTGGCCCCTTGTTTTGCTAGTTCAAGCATGTACAACGAAGGGTTAAGTCTCATCATGATGTTGATGATTCTATGGTTGTCTAGATTTTGGAGCATTTCAACTATTTCTTTGTGAGACATTCCAAAGGTAAGATCCTCCCCTTGGGTTTCCTCTTGTGGGTTTTGCGATGATGTTGGAAGGCTAATTGTAAGATTTCCATCCCCAATGGGATTCATTTCAAGAGTGGTTTGGCTAAGATCACTTGAAGCGGGTGTTTCTTTGTTGGCTTCCATACTCTTCTTGTATTGAGATCTAGTTAGAACCATAAAACGGGGATTAATCTTCAAGAATATGGGTGATGAATCTCTTGATTCTTTGGATTAATCTCTATTTTATGTCCCAAAGTGAAAGTTTTTAGGATGCTTTTAGGATCAAATGTGATGATGATATGATGGTGATGTTTAAGGATGTTATGTATGTTTTTGGCTTTTGATAGATGTTGAATGAAATACTAGGCTTTGAATTTTTTATTGGATTTTGGATTTGGGATTTTGTCCTTGATCTTGATTTTGATTTTGAACAAAAAGACCCCTAAAATGTTTGATAATGATCTAAGGAATGGATTTGTTCAAAGGATGATGATTTTTGGATATGTGTGAGGAGAAGGATGTATCTACCCACACCTATCCAAATAAAATGATAGTCTCACTAAGCATATGAAGAAGGATTCATACACACACACTAAGTTTAGACAAGATGATTTGGATAACTTTGACTAAGGATATGCAAAAGGATGCATCTACACATTCCTAACCAAAGGTGTTTTGATGAATGTTTTCAAGGACTTGGTCACAATGTTTTTGGATGATTTTGATTTTTTCCACAAAGCCTAGTATCAAAGATGATTTCAAGATTTTTTCAAAAGATAATTTGTGAGATGGATTTGATGTTTTTAAAAGATGGATGAAAGAGGTTTGATTTGTTTTGATCCTTAGGTGAACCTAAAAAGACACTTTGTGTTTTCCTAGACCTAGGTATTGAAGAGCATGCATATGCTTCCTAAAGACCTTTGTAACCAAGGAATGATTTGAACATTTTGGATTTCCAATCAATGATTTGTGCTTTTGGGATTTGGAGTCTTCAACACACATGAAAGTTCATTTTGTTTAGCTTTGCTTAATGGCTTTATTTTACCAAAAACACTCTCTTTGATTAAAGTTTCAAACTAAGATGTCCAATGTCTTAATTTCTTTAAACCCCACAAGATATTTTATGTGGAAATTCAATGAACTTAAGGCAAGGGTTTTCCTATTGTTTACTCAAGAAGACAAATTGAGGTATAATCCAATGCTTAGGAACCTCTAGGACGTGAATCCCAAGGGAAAGCAATAACATATGGATTGAGTCAATGATATTTGTCTTCAAAAGGGTTTGAAATTTTGAGAATCATGTTGAATGTTTGTTTGCAAAATGTTTTTGAATACAAACACGTGTTTTCAAACAAGAACAAGTACAAGCCCTATGGATGTGTAAGACAATATTTGTTGGATTCCCACTTGGACAAGTCCCGCTACACTTATCTCTAGTGGATGGTTAGATGCTTGACCCCACTGGCTCCCCTCCACGGCTCATTATCGTCAATCAGGGCAGCCAAGCATCAACACCCATGAAACTCCCATGGCATGCTTTCCATCTCTACTAGAAGACCGTAAAAGTGTGGGGTGGCTTCAGAATGACCATTCTTGCACCAACAAATAGATCAAGGATTTTGGAAAATTCTAGAACATGGGTTCTAGTAAGGACTTTTCATTCGTGGAGATTGACCTATTCGGAAAGAGTCCCCTTCCGGATCCATCTTGTCGGAGCCAACCGCGTGATAATGGTGTTTAACCAATACCCACATTTATATCCCAGCTGGAAATACTCTTGGCTTTAGAGTGTTACTGGTTGAGTCGTTCCCTTGGGTGAGTACTTTTTCCCCAAGGCAGGCCCTCTAAGATAAACAAAAGCAAGCAAAGACACAATCTGTAGCTCGATCAATCTTTGATGGCACAAAGAAAGAGAATGTACACAAAAATGCCCCTACTCACACTCGCACAAGATGTTCAATTTTAAACCCAAATCGAAGTGTTTCAAGCAATAAAATGTATTTTGATTGTTTCTCTTGCACCCTAGATTGCACAAAGCACAAGGGGAGAGGATACACACTCAAAATGCACCAAAGAAAAAATCACACAATTCAAGCACTTGTTCGTTTTATAGCCTTCAAAGCAATTGTGAGTTCATTTTAAGCACTAAAATGAAGTGTGAGTTTTGATCGTTCAATTATTAACCTCAAACAAAATCTAGTGAGTTTGTCCTAAGATTCATTTTAAGCCCTTTGTAATGAAAAATCAAAGTGTTCTTTTTAGACCCAAAGGAAAATTAGTGTCCTAGGAGTGAAAAGGTAACAATTTCATATAGAAGTGTTGAACAAACACTTAAAGCATTTAAAAACACTTTGAGTTTAAAAAAAAAATCCTCCTCCTTTCATTTTCTTTGTGCCTTTGTTGTTCGTTTGTACCTCCTTCGTTTTCATGTTGTACCTTGTGCCTTTTTTGCTTTTCCTATAAAAATCATAAATAAAAGTTAGGCATGTATTTTGTAAATAAAAAAACATATACAATGCTTATCAATTATCAAAGAAAGAAATGGAAATATAATAATTTGACAAAACAAATGTCAACATTATTTTAATTTGCACCTCCCTTCATATCTATGATATAATTGATGATAAAAAAAAAGGATTTATGTCTTGAATAAAATAATTAAACAAGATAGTTTTCAAAATTTTCCTTTAAATCAGTGGAACCAATAGCTATTTCCTATGAGCTATAAATGGCCATAAAAATATCTCTATTAGCTATTGACTCTTTATGCCTTTAATTTTCAAATATACTATGTTGAAGAAGATGGCCCAACAAACAATCTATATGATTAATGAGGTTAGTTGATAGCATTGGGAGGTTTGGTGTGTGAATTAGCAGTGATTAAATTTTGACCCAAATAGAAATCATAAAACTTCAACAGGTCTAGTATGCATGCTAAAATATCAATGATCCTTTAATTTTTTGTGTAAGTTAAGGATTTTTGTCTTCATAAAGTCCTATGAGAGATGATGTGACATGCACCCCAAACAATGTGCAAGATTCTTTTAGCAGGATCCAAGTCCCATGGCTCAAATCCAAATGGCGCATTGGTGAAGATGGATCAGAATGCCTCGTTGACTTGCACCGCCCCTGGCAGGAGCATTGATGAAGGCATCTTCCTTTACAACATAATATCTGCCCTCATTTGATGCAGTAAAACCTCCCATTTGGCACTTCAGGTATCATCATTATCTCTAGATATTGTGATCTATTCCATTGATTATTTATTCAATGTTGTCTTTTCTTCGTTCTCCTTTCACCTTTCTTGTAGTGTACTATTCTCTGTGTACTTAATTCTTCGATTATGTTCAACTATTCCTTACTATTTCAACAGCCACCTGACAAATCTCAATAATTACAATTGATGTAGTCCTCAAAAACATATTCCTTAAACTGATACGTCCAAAACACTCTAAAGCTCATATAAAAAATACTGGTCGATAAATCATTTGTAAAGTAAAGAGTTAAAATGTCGATTTGGTACGAGTGATCATTAAAAAGATAGAGTTAAAAGACTATTGAGAAACAACAATGTCAAGCTCATTAAAAAATAACAATCATAAAAACATTCCAAGATCTATGAAATTAGACTAAGCTCATTTTCCACGCAATGTAGATATGAAATCAAAATATAGAACCACAGATGACAAATCCAAAGAGCATAATAAGTCCACAATAGTATTCCAAAGTTTCATTTGTTAAAATGGTTAAACATGTCTGAGATTAGTGAAATATAATGTATGTGTAAAAAAATGATTCCATACCATCATAAACTAACACCAACAATAGGGATCATGTTAAAACAAGCCCCCAATTTGAGATACTCACTAAAAATATAAAATGTTAACAATCTAAATAGAAATGCTATTATAGCTAGCATTCTGCCCCAGTAGATGGTACCTGTTTAATTGGAGTGGCAATGCTCCACATGACACCAAAGAGGTCCTTGACCTTTCTGCCCACTTGTCCCCATGCTTTCTCTAATATTTGTTCCATCACCGTTGCTCCTGCCTCCACTGTCCTATCAAATGCACTGCCTGGAGATGGACCAATAGGTTAAAAACAAGGAGATGCACCAGAAGTTGGGACAAACACATAATCTAATTTTAACAACTTTTTGCTAGAAAGTCAATGGCACGTCTAAGGACAAATTCAACAACCCTTGTTAGCGAAAACTACAGGCACTATTGGATGTCCTCACAAATGGAGGCGGATGGGATTTAACTAGCACCAATATGTGAGTGTGCTTTTCAAATCTGCAAACACTAATCTCAAACAAGGGTTAGTACATACAAATCCTTAAAGAACACTCCTATGAAATACCTTGCAAATGCTCCAAAATGCAACAAAGGATAGAAGAAAACCACAAGCATAATGAAAACACTCAACAAGTTACCTATTCCATAGTGGATTGGTGTCACATGTGCTACTGACCCTTTCCCAACCCTTGATCAAAGCTCAAGATTATGTAAGTGTCATGGAAATGATGAGCAAGATGAGTTCTCAAATTAAGAGAGTAACCTTGCATAAAAGTTGTGGATCCAATGAATGAGGATTAAGCCTTCTTTTATAGATTTTCTTGGTGAGAGATTGGCCAAGATGGTGAATGTGGGACTAAAGATCCTCCAATGAGAAGAAGACACTTGTCAAGTGGTGAGTGGTCAATGGTTGTGCAAGATTTGGGAAGAGTGCCCATGAGAGGGAGAATTTGAATTCAAAATTTTCAATAAATTTTGAGAGGGGGAAAAGAAAAATAGCAATAAATGCAATGTTGGACTTGTCATGTTGAGGGAAAATGAGGGTTTTTAAATAAATCAATAAAATTGATTTACTTGTGCAAGTGGAGATATCTAGAGAATGCAAGTGGGATGAGATTAGCATTTAATCATGGTTAGATTAAATTAATGATGATTAGGTTAGCTTAATGGCGTTTAGATGATTTTGACTTTTAGGATTTAAATATTTGATTTATTTAAATTAGAAAAGGATGGAAGATGCATTTTTGAGATTTTAATTAAATAAAGTTTGATTTATTTAATTAAACTATGATGTGAGCCTTTGATTTAATTAAATGATAAGAACCTAATTTACTAGGTGAATGGATGTGATGCATTTGATTTATTTATTGAGTGGATGAAAATGCATAATGCAAATTTGACGTGTCTACATATGCATTTGGTAGTGAGGTAGAGATTGTGGGAGTTCAGAGATCCATATCATTGAGGGTGATATCGACTATGTAGTTGAAGAGATGTGTACATTAGGGATGTTAGTTATTTGTAGTAACAATAGATGACTTGGAGTTGGGTGATAGTGAGGAGAAGGTTACTCTTGATAGCCACCCCATACTTTAGGAGTATGCAAATGTGTTTCCTAAAGATATTCTAGGGATGCCACCTTAGTGTGACATTGATTTTAGGATTGATCTATTACCTAGTTCTAAGCCTATTTCATGAGCTCCATATTGCATTACTACACATGAGCTTAAGGAGCTCCACTTGCAGCTAGAGGAATTGTTAGCAGAGGGTTTCATCCACCCTAGTGTTTCACCTTGGGGAGCACCAGTAATTTTTGTGAAGAAGGATGATTCTCTTCATTTGTGCATCGACTATTGTTAGTTGAAAAAAGTGATAATTAGAAACTAATATACCTTACCTAGGATTGATGACTTCTTTTATCAGATCAAAGGCACTACAATCTTTTCAAAGATTGATCCTAATTTAGGGTATCATCAACTACACATATTTGATGCTGATAACCATAAGATGACATTTCACACACATTATGACCACTACAAGTTTACTATGGTACCATTCAATTTGATGAATGTGCCATCTATGTTCATGAGCTTGATGAACAAAGTCTTTTGCACATATTTGGATAGATTTGTACTGGTATTCCTTGATGATATATTGATCTACTCTAGGATAGTAGAGGAACATGAGGAGCATTTGAGGTAGGTATTGCAGTGTTTGAGAGATAATCAGTTGTATGCTAACTTGTCCAAATGTGAGTTCTTTAAGACTAAGGTCAAGTACCTTTGGCATGTGGTTATAGGAAAGGGTGTTGCAGTAGATCTTGCAAAGATCCAAGCGATCAGTGATTGGCCTGCACCCACTAATGTGGCAGAGATACATAGTTTCATGGGTTTAGTAGGGTACTATGGGAATTTTTTTGAGGAATTATTGAGGATATGGCATCCTATCACTTCTCTTCAGAGGAAAGGGAAGAGGTTTGTGTGGTCAGAACAATGTGAGTCAACATTTCAAATGCTTAAGGAGAAGTTGACTAGTGCACCAATTCTTGCGATACCTGATCCTATTGGAGATTTTGTTGTCTGTACTGACACATCTTTGGAGGGATTAGGAGCAGTCTTGATGTAGGATGGTCGAGTGATTGTGTATGAATTGTGAAAACTCAAGGATCATGAATTGAATTTCCCTACATGCGATCTTGAGTTGGTAGTGGTAGTGCATGCCTTGACAAGATGGAGACATTTCTTGTTGGGGCATAGATTTGAGTTGCACAGTGATCATCAAAATCTATAGTTCATCTTCACACAACCTAATCTTAATGCTAGGCAAAGGTGATGGATGGAATTCCATTATGAGTATGACTTCGAAGTGAAGTTCATCAAGGGGAAGGAGAACGTAGTTGTTGATGCTCTTAGCAGGTAGAGACATGAGTTGTTTGAGTTGACTCTTGGTGTGGATTTGAGGAGTCAGATTCTTTTCGCACTTCCTACAAATAATTGGTACCAGGAGGTGAGATTAGAGAGAGAGTCAGGTAGGGTTTTGGAAAGTAGATTCTTAGATTTAGATGGATTGTTGAGGCACATGGGATGCATTTATGTTCCATTATCTCGAGATCTTCGTACCTTGGTTTTGATAGAGTCACATTGGGCACCTTATTGAGCTCATCCAAGAGTGACAAAGATGTATGTCGATTTGTGACAACTTTGTTTTTGGGTAGGTATGAAGCGAGATATTGCTGATTTTGTGTCTAGATGTTTGGAGTGTTAGCGAGTGAAGGCTGAACACCAACATCTGGCAGGGCTTCTGCAGCCACACTTGGTGCCAGAGTGGAAATGAGATATGATCTCATTGGATTTCATTGCTAGTTTACCCAACTCTTTGTGACAACACAATGCTATTATGGTGATGGTGGATAGGTTGACGAAGGTAGCACACTTCTCACCTATTCATTCATCCTATAATGCTTCGTTAGTTGCTAGAGTGTTCATGGGAGATATTGTGAGGTTGCATGGTATTCCTCATTAGATCATTTTTGACAATGATCCTGTGTTCACCTGAGCTCTTTGTACATCATTAGAGCATGCTATGGGGACACAGTTGAACTTCAGTTCAGTGTATCATCCTAAGACAGATGAGTAGACTGAGAGGTTCAATTAGATCCTCAAGGATATGTTGTGCATGTATGTGATGGACTAGTAGACATAATGGGAGGACTATCTCCATTTAGTGGAGTTTGCTTATAACAATAGCTATCAGAGTTGATTGGTATGCCTCCTTTCCATGCATTGTATGGGTGTCCATGTCAGACTCCTTTGAGTTGGGATTGGTTAAAGGACATAGTGCTTTTGGGTCCACATATGCTTCAGGATATTGAGCAGTAGGTGATTCGGATTAGGGAACATTTGGTTGCTACACAGGATAGGTAGAAGAAGTATGCAGATGCACACCGGGTGGATCGACAGTTTGTAGTAGGTGACCGTGTCTTTTTGCGAGTGCGTCTATGAAAGAGCCCAATTAGATATGGAAAGGGGTCTAAGCTCACACCTCACTTATTTGAGCCATTTAAGATTCTTGAGAAGATTGATCTAGTTGCTTATCGACTCGCTTTGCCACCCAGTCTCTCGTGTATTTACGACGTGTTTCATGTTTCAGTTCTCAGACCTTATCATCCAGACATATCTCACAACCTTGATTGGAATGCTTTATAGGTAGAGGATTGGTAGTTGTCTTTAGAGCCCATGGATGTCACGCAGCACAGGAGACTCACTCTTAGGGGTTGAGATATAGAGTAGGTGAGGGTTCAATGGGATCCTAGAGATGATACATCAACTACTTGGGAGGATACAACTAGGATGAGAGAGCTTTATCCCTATTTGTTTGTAGGTTTCCAGGAGTAATCCTGATCCTTGGAGGGGAGAATGTATCACCCGTCTAGTTTTCTATGCTATTAGACAGTGTGATTTTTTGTCAGACTTAGATATTTTTTATTGTTTTATGATCATTGGCTTTAGAGCGATGTGGATGTTATACTATGATGAGATGATGCACTATATGGATGTCTTGTTTCATGTTACGCTTTTTATTAGAAAAGATTTTAATATTGATATATGTTTCTCTATTGATTTATGATGATTTACTTTCATCAGTCTTGATGTGACAGTATAGGTGAAGGGGATAGGATTACATCACTCGCATATGAGCACTCTGTGATTCTGTGATTTCTCTTCATTGTGTGACTATTATGTTTTATTCATGCATGACACTCGTTTTGATTATAGGATTACAGGTACAGGACATCATCTCCACCTGGTTTCACAAGTTTGAACGTGTCCATAATCCAACAGTATCACAGATTGGGAGATAGTAACAAAATTTCCTTGTCAAACCACAACCCCGTCATAGTGTGTCATCAGTTTCTATCTGGTATGTTGTTGGGTCATGTCATCTTTAATGTTTTGATTATTTATTATCTATGGGAATTAATGTGTAAATGGTAGTAATGATTATTTATGTATTTTAGATTAAAATAGTTAAAATCTTTAAATTTAACTTAATTAATTAAATTTAATTTATGTGGTAAAGTAATTTAATTCTAGTGGTTAAATTTATTTTATGAGCAAATGAATTGATTAATTAAACTTATTTTGTGGAGTAAATAAATTAAATGATTAATGTTGTTTTGAAAAGTGCATGAAATTAAAAGTGTTCAATTCTTTTTGAAAATAAATTTTAAAAGTTTTAAATTCTTTTGAAAAGAAATTTTAAAAGTTTTAAATTCTTTTTGAAAATAAATTTTTAAAAGTATTAAATTCTTGTTCAAAAGAAATTTTGGTTTTATTTTTTTTATTTGTTTTTAAAAAAGAAAATATCTCAAAAATGCATAGAGGGAAATAACTACGGTGGTTGTGGCATATTTTGGAAAATTTGACTAAATTTGGGGAAAATTTATGGGAGATATTTATTATTTTTTCCTTGGAGAATTTGTTGTTGAAAGAAAAAAAAGGCTTTCTCTGTATTTTTCATACATGCTTGGATTTGGAAGTGGATATTTGGAAGGAGATCTGAAATTTTGGATTTGGAAAGAAACCATAACATCAACTTGTAATTTCTTCAGGCTTCAGAAAATAGGTTCATTTAATTTTTTTATCTTTTTTTTTAGAAGTTTTGACATTTTAATTTTGAAATCTTGTTGTGAGTTCTTGAAAAACTTTGTAGGAAAAATGAAGAAATTCTCAGATTTTCTGTAGAGAAAACAAAAGAAAACAATAGAAATTTTGGAAAATCAAATTCTAACAATAGACAAATTGAAAGGGAAACAAAAGAAAATATTAAAACCTCTGTTTGGATTTGGAAATTTTGAGAAATTGAAATCATGAAATTTATGCTTTAAAATTATTTTGTTGTAGATTTTTTTGTAGATAATTTTTCTAATTTGATTATAAAATGGATATATATATATATATATTCTGTTAATATATATATACATATACCCATATATTTTAATTGTATAAATTTTGTCTATTGAGATTTTTTTATGGAAAAAAAATTATAAATAAAATTTCTATTAAAAAAAACATGTTCTTGAAATTACGAGAACTATGTACTTTGTTTTAAATATATATATATATATATTGGGGTTGGGGGCTACCCCCACAGCCACCCCATAGGGGAGGCTATGTTGTAGCTGCCCCAGCAGGGGCTACATCCCCTATGTGTGGGGCTGGGCTACATTGGAATTTTGTTTTAATGTTTTTTTTTTTTATATAATATAAATTTTATATATTTATATATATTATATATAGATTATATATAATATATATATATAACATCTATTGTATATATATATATATTATGTATAATATATATATTTTATATATTTTAAATATTGGGTTTTTAATTAATTAAATCGAACATATTTATGAATTGGAATTTAGATATTTCTTTTTAAATATATGTATATTTAAGTATAATTATATATAATTATATATACATTAAATATATAATTATATATGATTAATTTATAGTTAAATATAGTTTTCTAAGATGATTTTATTATAATGATGCAAATATTGATTTCTAGGAGAATGATGTTATTAGAAAATTGATTTTGTTGACATTTGTTGTAATTGAGGAAGTTGGAAGAAAATAATTAGTTTAAGCTTCTTATTTCAAATAATGTTAATTATTTTAATTGATTACATGCAATATGTCATTGATTTGCTTGGATTTAGGAAATCCTAAAGTAGGTTATTAAATTGTCAAATTGTATTTTCGTTATGTTATCTCTCTCATTCTTGATGTTGGGAAAATGGAGTTATTTGTTTATGTTAGATTTCTAGATGTGTTTTCTTGAGATGGGGATTGTAACTCATGTTGGATAGTGTACATGGTATTTTATCAAGTATGGTTACTTGATTCTATGAACAAGTCATGTTTTACTTTGTTAATAAGTTGTTTTATGTAATTGGTTATGTGCACCTGGTTTACCCTATGTTAGTGGAATTGATCCCTTAGGTTGTTAATAAGGGAGTGGCCTATCATGAGGGCTGACACACAAAGTGGTGTTAGGGTAACACATGCAGAGTTAGTTAATCAGTGAAAATTATATAAATATGTTAGGGGAAAAAGGGTAATTAAACACTTAACTTTTCTTAATGCATCGCTCATGGACTCAAGGGCTAGTAAAGACTTGGGATGAGATGAGAAGGCCTGGAATGGCATGATCGATATCTTGTTTCTTGGAAAGATAATTGATTCTACATTGGATTGCATGTGGGGCTGGGTATCATAAGAGGTCACCAGGGTAACCCAAGATGGGGGTCAGAGCCTAGGAAGATATGCCAAGGCAACCCATGCAACTTTATGATGACACTACTCCTATGACAAACGTGAGTCAGTTTGTCATTTTGTGTTGTTGACCATTTCTATTTGGAAGCATTGTAACCATTTTGTAAGTTTGCACTTGTGTAGTTTATTATTATTTTTTCCTATGTCTAGAGGTTGTAGGTTTTTCCTAGGAAGCTCTTTTACTATCTCCTAGCATGGGGGTTGGTCCTTTGGGTACCACATAGTTGGGTGGAGTGTGCACCTTACACCGTTGGTTCCCCAATTCTTGTTTGCGATGATGAGTACTTCATGATTGGAAGGCTCATGTGTACCAATGAATTTGTATTTCTATCATGTTCTCTTTGTATCTATTTGATACTTTGTAATTCATAATTGTATCACTCCTTAATTGTGTTTGAGGAGAATCTTTGTAATTTGTAATTGTAACACTTTTGTATAATCTATCTCACTTGGAAATGAGAGTTGTAATTGAATATTGAATGGATGCAATGTATGAATGGATCGTTATTGTACTTTATATTTTATGTGATGTATTTTAATGTTATAGATGTATGATCTTTAATTCATGAGGAATAATATTATGTTATGTTTAGTAACTTTTGTTAGTTATGGGGTTTGTAAGTAAGCATTGTCACATACCTTAGAGAATGTATTTGTTAGTGTAGTTCACTTTACTTGTTTAATTAAGCTTTTAAAAAAAAAAAATTGTTCGCTTTCATTATGTTTGTAACATTCTCTAGGGTTTCATGGTGAGCATTACATACTGCTTGATGAAAAGTAAGGACATTGTTTAGGATGCCATTGGCATGGATAAAAATAGAATATTGCATGAAATAATAGATTAGTTTACGATGTAATAGAATAAGTGTTAAATGAAGGATTAGGTAGATGCATTGCATTCTAAAATTAGTTTTTAAGAAAATTAAAACCATTCTTTCATACTCTTAGTTGATGAATGCCTTTACCTTGGTAAAAGATCTACCTACTTGAAGAAATGTGTGTTTTATCAATTTTACATGTCTTGTAATGATGTTATCTCTCTTTCCCTACTTGAACTTCGAAAAGGTGTGAATGTACAAGAGGATTAGAATGAAAAGAATAATGTTGATGAATTTTCATGATCTTCTTAATAAAGGTGTATTTGGTATTCAGCTATATTTTGAGTGAAAAGAATTATCTAGTTATTAAAGAATGGTGCTATTTTGAGGTGATTTTTTTCATGTGAAGAATAATTTTTTTTTTTTTAAGTTATGATGTTGCTTCTAGAAAATATTCCTCCTCATAAATGTGATCATCCCATACCAGTACTATGTTAAGTAATATGTAATCTTACTTTGTATGACTTAAAATGATTGATTAGTGTATATTGTAAGAGTTGATTAGTCTTATGTGAATTTGTTAAGTGGTCATGAGGATCATGACATTGATATTTAGCATCATGTGATATATGGAAAAGAGTGGATTGAAAGAAAAGTTGATAAAGGGTTATGGGTAATATGTAATTACATGATCACATTGGTTATAGAAATAAATGTACTTATGGGAATTGTGTATGTGAATTTACCCCTATAAATGTTAGAAACTAGTAACTATGCATTGTTGAGTGTTGTGAATACCCTGTACTTGCTTGGTGTGCCCATGGGATGGTGATACTATGTACCCATCCATGAGGAAAAAATTTGTAGTTTAGGTGTGGGATTAACCATACCACTATGTGTATTTGCATATTTGTTACCTGATTGAGGGCCAACCCACATGTAGTTAAAATTCATATATATAAGAGTAGCCAAAAGATAGTTTCACAGATTCTTTTCTTTTAGTTCTCTAGCCCCTCAATCCATGAAGGGGTAGTAGTAGCCACAAAGTTCCTTTGGCGGAGTGTGTAGCATACGTATATTGCAATGTAGAGTGGTTTCAACTCAACCCATCCCGAGGAAATGTACTCACTGCTTTCCCTTATGATGGATCAGGGTACTTGATCCATATGTGCTAGCCTAATCCCCACAATTTTAAGTACATCAGCATTGGTTGTTAGTATATGCATGGCCGTTCATAAGGAAGTTGAGCTTGCATTGTGTGGTTGCCTTTAGGTACATTGATCTGGCATTAGCAAGTTAACCTTGTTTGTATGAGAGGTGAAGCTCGGGTAGCCCCATATTGATAGACACATATGTGTATACCGTATCTACACATGTTCTGACATGATGCGATAAATATGATGCCACATCCCATTAATGTTCTAACACAGTGCTAGTGATGATGTCATGTTACTAATGGTAGTGAGCTAAGCTCAAGGACATGATTCCATGTGCATAGACACGTGAAGGTGCACTATGAGATTATGTTATGATAGCCTACTTGTGTGATGAGCGTAATGGGGCCTCGTAGACTTATAGAGGGATACCCATGGTTTCTTTTGATAGTGTTTGGGTCGGTTAGCATATGGGTATGTCCTAGCCATGTATACCTCTAGCTACAATGAGTACCTATGTGTGCCTTCTCCATGAGGTATCACTATGTAGGGTGTGTTCTGCGCGTGGCTACTTTTGCTAAGCCACAAACATATTGCCATCTGGAATACCACCAATGCGTGCCTTCTTTGGTGCTACCTCTGAGACATGTGGATTGTGTGCGCACTCTACACCACATGAGGGCTATTGTTATAGCCTAGTGATGTTCCCTCCTTCCTCATTTGGTGGCTAGTATCTATTCATGTAGTGTTGTACAGTGCAATTTCAAAGATTGAGGGCTTCCTATATGATTACTGATGATTTTTGAGTGACTATGAAGGCCTAAATTTTGTTCATGTTTGATTGTAATGGTTTAGCCACACTTTTTGATCTTATTTACTCATAGCCCTCATGGTTACATTTGATTTAGTGTTGAAATTACACACATTTCTTGCTTTATTGCTGAAATTGAATCTTATTTGATGTTTATTTATGACTTTGGTGACTAAACTAGTGTATCCTTATTGTTTTTGAGGTCAACAATGTTTCATATTTTTATTCCTCTCCAAGGAAATATGAGGTGGACATGGTGAGTGTATATGAGGAAGTAGATGCAGGGAACCTTTAGGATGGGGTATGTGAGGCTAATATACAGCTAAGACCCACTACCCACCTATGTCTGATGACTATCTCTTGGAGGCTAACCACCTTATACAACAAGAGATAGGTCATTGTGTTCTTGCTTGGATGGTTTCACCATGTGTGTGTGGCCTAACAACATCAATCCACTAAGTGTGAGGTATGGATTATGTGAGATGGATATTGGCTCTTGGATCATGGATTTTGTATCATGGATTAGTATGTTGCTTTCTAGTGTCTAGATGGACCCTTGCGTACCCTTGTGATGTGAGTTTGTGTGTATGTGAAGAATGTATATTAATCATGGAAATAGTACTTAGATTCTTGAGACCTTATTGATGCTTGTTTTACCATTCTAGATTGGTTTGGATGACAATTTATCTAACTTTGATTATCATGACATTATTGATTGATGGTTATTTTATGATGTATATATGGAGTTAGTTGTGTGTTTGGATTAATTTTACTATGCTCATTGTGCATCTAGTTAGTGATAGATATATGATGTTTATGATGTAATCATTGTTACTTGATGGTCTAGTTAATGTTTGAAGTCCTACTTGTATCTGGTCCTATATTTGTTGGTTTTGGTTGCTTGATTTTTTTGATATTGTCAATAATCGTGTATGCTTAATTTTAACCTTGCAACTTCCAAGAGTAAATAAAACCTTAGGGGGGAGGATGTAGTGCCCCTCCACTCTCACGTTGGATGCACAGGTAGTTTAGCTAAAGAACCTGAAGATGAAGGATGAGTTTTGGGTTGATACCTTGCCAATATGTTAGGTTGGCCAGTTGTGTTATGTGAGGTTTTACATTTTGACCCTGGTGAATGGTTAGGTGATTAATTGATATTTATTTTATCTAAATTAATTTAAGTGTCTGATATGAAGTCTTGAATATCTTATGCATTTAAAAAAAAAATTGTTAAAAATTGGGGTATACTTTGATAAGTAAGTATATAGATATATATAAATGTATATAATAATAATAGTTGATAATAAAATGAATTTATAATGTAATGATAAATTAATAAATAAATAAAGATTAAAGGGGTGGTGTATATAATTAATTATAATCTATAAGTGATTGAGGGTAAATGAATTTACCCATTTGTATAAAGATTGAATATCTATTATATTATATTTCTATACTTTCTTTTAAAGAAAATGATTTTATGTTATTTAAAACTAACATGTCGGCAAGGTAATTTAATAAATCAAGGAAGAATCATGATATAATTATTGTAAGATTGATCATTTGAATAACTTAATCAATCACATGCTCTTATATGGTTAAATTAATTGATTTGGACATGTAATTGAATCATGAACTATAATAGTATTTATAAATAATTAATATTAATCACACAAAGCTCTATTATATAAAATACATATATATAGTATGTTAGTTCCTCTTCCTCTGATTATTCTAAAAAAATTACTTATATTATTGAAATTTCATTAAGTTAATCAAATTTATATTATAAATGAACTAATGAAAATAAAGTTAAATTTAATATTAATGAAGGTAATTTAAAATATAATAATACAGTTAAATTTAATAATTCACATTTCATATTTAATAATGGTAAAATTAAATATTAATGCTAGTAGATTCACATTTTCATTATAATGTATTTTTTCAGCCATTTTGAAAGGGATTTAGGAATATGTCTTTTCACTGGATAATTTGCTAGTCCACATGCCTTTTCTTTGCATCCACATTTTGCATGCATATCTGCCAGGGTAGTTGCAACTTCTGGAGGTGGCAGAAAGCACAATCTTTTATGCTGGAAAAGGATTGCAGAATATTTTTCCTTACACCTATCATTGTAATTTCTTCAAAGTTTTAAAATCCTTTTTAATAAAGGGAGTTGAGTGTCGAGGGTATGCTTTTGAATTATGCTTACATGTTGACCACCGCACTTGCATTTTCAATGCCTGCACAAAGATGGAAGTTAAATTTCTGTCCAATGTTTTGATCATCTACCCTACACATTTTTCCCTTGGTCTTGAGCAACATTATTAACATGGAATAATCTTGAGGTCCCAAGTTATCTCTTGGTTAAAACTTATGGTAACATTTTTGTGCCTCTTTGTAAATGGTAAGTATAAAACTTTCCTTTAGGCATCTAGTCATGACATGTCTTTTTGTTATTTGAGAAGTTGTATAAGCCAAAGATGTTGATATGTTATAAATGGAATTGTTGTTTTTCATTTCATAAGACTATCAAAATATGATTTTCTAGCAATTCTCTATAGCTAGGGATGAATGAGATGAATCTGACCAAAATCAAGTAAAGCTAAGTTTTAGATTGATACCTATATGTTTTGGTTTCTTCTTTTGCTATTTGGAAATCAAAATTGTAATGTTGTTTATTTCAGTGGACTCTTGTGACAAGCGAGCAAACCCGAGACACAAAATAACACTCACAAAATAGAGAATAATATTTTATTCAGAAATATGGAACTCTTAAATGTAGAGGATCACAAATCCTCGAGCTCTGTGATACATGCAAATTGTAGACTTATAGAAAATTACCCCAATTCCCCTTTCACAGCATGTGAAATTCTTTCCCCAAAAAGTTACTCAAAAATCATAAACTAGCCCATAAATAGACCCCTTTCGGTTTGGAACTAAAAAAAACATTCGAGATAATATTTTTGACAGTTTGGCACCAAAATTACAATTTGAAATTCAAAAACTAAGTCCCAATTCGAAAATTGGGGGTGTTGTCACAATAGTGGTTTACAATTCCTAAGAGGAACGAATTTTAGCTGAAATCACATGTTTTTAGAAAATATAATGATTTAAGCCTTAAAAAGTTCCATTTTAAGGATTCCAATTGAAGAGGGTTTGATCAAACCACCTTAGATCAAACCCCCTTTGATAGAACCTTGCTAGTTTTAAATCATACCTATAAATGCGTCTCCTTTACACCTATCAAAATGCTGATAAAAAATCACTTTTGATTTAGCTTTTGGGGGATCAAATGAATTCATTTAAAATTTATTTCAAATGATTATGGTATTCCTCAGAACAAGCTATCCAATGAATATAATTTTAATATGTTTTGGTTTTGTTATGTATTTATTTTTTAAGTCTTATTAAACATAGGTTTTTCATCGAAAATGAATTTCTTTGTTCTTCACATGTGGAAAAATAGAAGATTATCAAAAAAAAAAGTTGAAAAATATGAGTGCACCAGATATTGAAGTCTTTGATCCAGCAAAAAATAAAATAAAATTTTGACATATACAAAACAAGTTACGCGTATAATGGGTCGCTACTGTTCCAATTGTAATTTGTTTGACTTTGAAACTTCATTAAGGAAAAATTCAATAAAAAACTATCTAACCAAGTGGAAGCACTAGATATTAGATTTATAAAATTAAATTTGAAAGAATTATAATTTTATCCATGGAAAAAAAGTTATGCTATATGGCCAATTTTAAAAATGTTGTTTTCTCAAAAAATCAATTTTCGTGGGAGATGGAAAAAGAAGTGCAATTTGATTCCAAAAATTTTGAAAAAATATTTTAGAATCTACAAACAAAATTTGATGAGACTCTAGTTTGCACCATCTTCAAATTCCTCACGGTTTAGCCGCTATAGGTGCCTGAATGTGAAGATTTAGTTAAAAATAATAATTTTAGTGTCCAGTTTGGCCAAAAATTGTAAACCACTATTATGGGATCACCCTTGGCAATTTTCCAAAAATCGGCCAACTTCCGGAAGCCATAACTTTTGATCCGGGACTCTATTTTTTGAACCGTTTGCACCGTTGGAAAGGTCTAGGAGTGAAGAACACGCCAAGAATTGGCTTTGCTAGTTCTGATGATTTTTAGGCCCATACGGGACTGTTAAGTGCCTCAAACTGGACTTGGAAGGTTTTTCAGGGCAATAAGTAGAAACTGGAACTTTAATAACTTTCAAACCATGAATGATCTTGACCCAATTCTTTCAGAAAAGTGCTTATTTTTCCATCGTGAACCTTCCCATAAATTTATGTCTTCCTACGCCTTAAAATTCCCACCTGCTAAAAATATCAATTGAGCAAAAAAAGCAGAAAAGCAATTTTGAAAGTTGGAAACTCTTACTCGATGAAAAGGGTATCCAGAAATGCAAAAACATCAACAAAAAGAAAACAATAGGAACATAAATGGAAAGCATCTTTTTGGGTGATGCAAGATTGCCCTCGCACCACTGGATGCTCCTGCATCATCTTGTCAAGTAATGTTAGTATATTTTTCTTCCTGAAGGAGTTAATGCAATTATTTTATTTTTGGAAGACATTGCATTTGATACTATTACACCAATGGTAAAATCATTCAATTTATACTTGTAAATCTAACATCAATATTACTGTACTTTATTTTAGACATCTAGATTTCAATATTAATAAGAACTTAAAGATACTAAACTTAGATTGTTCATAGTATCAAGAGAGGGTGTTAATATTTCAACTGACATACTTGTTAGTCTTCCCAATAATTCTTCAAATGAAAATAAATAGTAGATGATTTATAGTTTGAATGTGCATGTTATTTGATCCATAGTATGATTTGTTGAATGATTATAAATTATTATTTATGTTTTCATTCATTATAAAATGGTGAAAAATAATAATTGTATTCCATAAGATGTTAGTTTATTGATGCGTTTAGTCAATTAGATCACATAAAGATGAGTTCATAATTCTTCATGCTTGTCTACTAATTTATTTTTAGCATAAATTTTTGGATAAAAATATGCTTCCAATTATGCTTTTATGAGTGGTTACTCTTGTTCTAGAAGTTATTTTATTTTTTCTATTTTAGTAAAACTTATGGAAATTGGGTTTTCACTGCCAATTGTTTTTGCTGGAGATTTTCTTGAACCTTTTAAGAAAACCATTCATACTTATCTTGTAGTTTGTCTGCCATTTCTATTATTTAATATTTTTCATGTATGCAAATAGATTTTATATGTGCTTTCACAACCTTTTTCAGCTATTCAAACATATTGTAATTTTAACCATGAAGAGAATAATGTTGTACTCAGGTATTATAGAGATTGTGTTGCACGATTCTTACTATCAATTACCCATAGAAAGATAGAAATACACTTTAAACATTAAAATAATGTAATCAACTCCTATATGGGGTGAATAAGTATTATTAAAGAATAATATTTATTAACCTAAATAAAAGTCTATTTAATTAAAATTTGAAATTAGAATTATGGTTTTAGGGCATTATTATGTTCTCAAATGTTTTTTTGGATAATTTAGAGTGTTATGTTGTAGAAAAAATTGCTCGCACATATTTGAGATTTATGCTAAATGATTTTTGGGTTTTGATCTTTAGTCTTTCCGCTTTCCAAAATATAGTAAAGTTTAAAATTTAGTTTAGTATTGTGAAAGTTATCACTATTTTAGTATCATATATTTTGTGGTGATTAGCAAGCTAAAAGTAGTTATGATCAAATTTATTATCAAATTTTGTTTCTTAATTAGATATGCTTCAATAATTAAGATAGTAGATTGTTATAGAATTATAGTGTTTGTGCTTGAGTATTGTTTATGTTTTCTACATAATCAGTTTCCACCTATGCTAGTGTTCTCAAATTTGGTGGTTATTATCTCTTAATATGCATAACATGATTAGTCAATAAAAATTTCTTATATCAATAAATTTGCATGATGATATCCTATTTATAGGGAATAGACTTTGTTGATAACTTAAACATTAAAGTGTTCATTAAGGAGGGAAGTGAAATATTTACAAATCTAGTCAATTTATAGTTATATTTTTTTTTTAGTGTCATATTTGTTATGAGAATATGATGCCAATCCTTACATATTGTCATGAGTTATTAAAATTGGATTATATGATGTAATTTCTTTTATTACCTCGTTCTATTTTATTAATTCAAAGAAATATGTATTAGGGGTATGGTTCAACCATTATAAATTGCTTTGGAATGTGTGGATTCTTTTGGCACCTTGTGTGCACTGGGTCAAGCTAAGTTGAGAAAAATCATCTCTAATGGTTCATGGTAGTTGTGTGTTTTGTCTAGGTTTAGCCATAATATTTAACCTTGAACTTGTGTACGTAGGAATGAGTTAAACAATCTAAACATGCTTCTACACCTCTAAATAGGACATTGCATCTAAGATTCAAGAAAGTTAAGCTAATTTAAACTAAGAATCTTTAGAAATCTATCCTATTGCTCTCTAACTCTAAAGAACTCTCTAATCTACTTTGCTCTTGGATTTTAGAAGCTAATTAGACTATTGAAATGACACTTAGAGAATGAGAATTGAACTATTCTATTTCCTATATGATTAAATGATTAAAACTACTGTGATTGTAGCCATGACTGCAAATGCTGGATGCTGGATGAATGCTGGATGGATGTTGGATGAATGTTGAATGCTTGAATGCTTGAATGAATGTTGGATGCTTTGGAAAACCTGTAGAGTAAGATTGCATAAGTTGGGATTCTTTTCTTGTAGCCAAAGAGTTGTATTTATAGCTTTCACGGCAGCACATTTGCACAGGGATACAGGATAAGAGGCTGGGATTCAATCTGGAGAATTGAATGGCATGGGATGAGAAGATGGAGCTGTTCATGGAGGATTGTTTCTCCCCATGAAAACACCAGGCAAGATGAGAGGGAAGGTGGTTGAGAGAACTTCCTATAGGTTTGTCCTCGAAGCTCTTCCCATGAATGACAGTGGAATTAATTAAATTTTGAAAATTTAATTTTATTGGTGAGTGAATAGTGGTAAATGATTTATGCATTAATTTAAATAATTTAAATTTATTTAAATTTAGGAAAAGGGGAATAAATAATTTAATAAATCAAACTATAGGGTTTGTTTATTAAATTAAAAGGAAAATGATAATTAAATAAAAGATTTTTAGAATATCTTTATTTAATTAAGAAGAAATGTGATGAGGTAATTAAATAACACAAATTATTTAAGTTGTGTGTTTAATTTATGATAGAAATATAAAAGAAGTAATAATGATAATAATTAAATAAAACAAAGTGTTTAATTTCATTTATTTAATTAAGAGAGAAATAATATGATAAAAATGATAATAATTAAATAAAACAAAAGTTTTTAATTTTGTTTATTTAATTAGGAGAGAAATAGAAGAATTAATAATGAACTTAATATAAATAAATATTTCTATTTATTTACTAAGTAGATGAATTTAAGATTAATTAATCAAATAAGTCGTATTTAATTAATTAGATTCTCCAGACCATTTTTAGGTGTCTACAGAACTATTGTATTTCCATTGTTATAGTATGGACTAGTGACACTAGGGATATGTTAAATCCTATAATATGGGTCCTATTGATTTAAGAGTCCTCTAATGATTTTTTTTTTCATTATCAGTATGATTGTGTTATGAGAATGAATGAGGTCGAGTCACCTTTTTTTAATGTAGTGGTTATACCATGTGAGGGTAAGTTAAATGAGCTGGAGAAAACTCTTTTTTTTTTGGGAAAACTCTTGAGAAATCCTTTGTGAGTCTAGTCTCAATCCCTCACCTTGAACTATTGTTCCTAACTTTACCATGGGAGAGGTGTTACTGTTTTGTGATTGGAGTTGATAGTTTTTACTTTGAAATTATATCCCTTTGTCATTCAACCATGGGTGAGATGGTTGGAGTCCAATTGGGTGAACTATAGTGCCTCTGCGAAATATATACATAGGCAAGGCCATCAAGCGATGAGGCCCTGAGGCATTAGGTCAGGCCCCTAAGAATGTTCTTTGAAGTCTTGTTTGGGACTTTTCTTTTCTTTCAATATTGCATGTACCATTGATTTATATAGTTGTCTTGGTATTCATGTGTTAACTACCTTTGATCTTATGTGTGTGTCAAGTCATGTGGACCTTGTAGGTATAGGTATCAAGAGCGAGGAATTTTTTTTGGACATGATGGAATGTAAGAGGTATGTTAAGACAACCTAAAGTAAGTAGAATCTATTACTAAAAATAGGGAATCATTTATATCTTTGCTTCTAACTAGTGTGATTATTGAATATAACTGTAAGTAGGGAAATGTGGTATTTTTTTTCTTTTAAGTAAACAAAAAAAATGATTTGTAAAAATAATAAATTCATTGTGGATTTTTAGGTTGTTTAGAGAATAAAATGATAGCGTTACATATTGTATTATGTGGGTTTTGGTATGCAGGTGAATTTTAGTAATATTGTTTCATTTATGGTTTCATTTATATGTACATTTGCGCCTACATTAAGTATAGTATAAAGCAATACCAATATTTCATCTCACACTTTATAATAGTTGGATAAACAAAAAATTACGATCACAAGTATTGCAAGCAGATACAAACCATACAATAACTATTCGTAAAACCATCCAGCATTCAAGAGACCAAACATCCACACAAATTTTTCCCTCAATTGATTGGTTGACGAGGCTATGAATTCAAAGCTTTTGTTGCCTATATTAATTCCTTGCTTTAGGCTATGCAATATATTATAGCCAACAAAAGGTTTTAATTCCTAGCCTTCTCATTTAGGAAAATGAGGGAAAATTTAGTCTGGATGTTTGTTCTCTTTATAATTACGATCAAGCTAGTTGCATATCAAGGAAAAAATATGGTAGACACATCTATTTAGATATAGCAGTCTATATATAAATAAATATTTACATCAGTACATATAGATATTTATATATCTACCTATATGCGTGTCCTCATGATTGACCCTTAAGGTGTTTATTCTAAGATTTTATGGGAATATTTTTTCCCTCTCAACACCTCGTTATCCTAATCAAGCACCATATGATGCATCTGTGTAACTTATTTTAATAAGAATTATATATTAAAGAAGATATTATTTGAAAAGGGACACAAAGCATTCAAATTTATTATTTTTGAGAAGATAGTTATTTAGTTTGAAAGCATTAGTCACCTCCTCTATCAACACAAAGGGGAACACGCGACATATCTCCAATCCAGCCAACAACCATGCCTGGTACCCTTCCCAAAACCACCACAAGGATTAAAATAGCAGGGATTGGTGGGAATTCTGGCCTAGATTTTTTTAAAGGGAAGTCCATTTTCCACCTTTTCCTCGCTTGGAGGGAAGCTCAAAAATAAAAAAGGATTTCAAGGATTCCAACCAAAGTACACAAAATAAAACCAATAGCTAACAATATAGAGAACAACATTCAACATATGTTGTATAATAATGACTATTTCATTGGATTGCAACCATAATGACTAAACAAAAACCATAAATCAAACAATATAGGTTTTAAAGTTAAAAATCCATGCAAAAAAAAGAAATCTTGTGGCACCTCTTCCCACTTGCTTCAAACACACCTCTTCTCACCAACTTTCCTGCACAAAAATGGGAAAAATATTATTATTAGCAACACTTTTTTTTTGCATTTCCAACCATTTTCCCATGCAAAAAACACAAAATATCCTCCACCCACCTTCAAAGAAGCTACATAAAGCCTAATCCAGCTTGCACCTCATAGAAGCTTACCCTCATCACTCATGGCTCCCATATTAGGTATAGCAATATAACAACACCAAACAATGCCTTATTGAAAATCTCCAAGATACTCATTTTGTTTCTTGAGGAAATTAACAATAGTTGTTATTATGACCATCCCTGGTACATGCAAAGCATTAAACAATTAATGTTGATGTGAACCAGCATTTAATTTTCCTAGCCTTCTCTATCCATGATGCCTGACAAGTGCCACCCTATTCCCAAAGAAGCCAACAACTGCCTCTGCCACCTTTTCATGGCCATTAGAAGGGAAAAAAATTGGGAGGATGACAAAAATTCTGGCCAAAGCTATAACCCCTCCACCACCCTTTCCTAGACTATAGGAAGTCTGAAACATGGGGAGGGTAACCAAAATTCCAAGCAAAGTTGACACAAATAGCCATATATATATATATATATCTACATATGTGTATGTACATACTATACATATACATGTTACTATACATAGACACATATATACATATATGCATGTACATACATATATACATATACATATATATACATACATCTATATATATATACATATAGACATACAAATCTACATATGCATATATATTTATATACATAAGCTATATATGGACCACCCTTTCACACAAAAGGTTTTGCATATGTCTATAACTATGATTTTCAGTATTGTAGGGCAACGGTTGCAATGGAATAAAATAGTTAGTGTTATGCAATTCATTCCATTGATGTCCACCTTAGGCTATATTGCCCCATTTGTGGCTTCCATTTACTGTCTATGGTTGCAACACAACAAAATAGTCAATGTTTTGGTTGTTATACATATACATATAAATACATATACACACACACACACACACATATACATATATATACACATAAATATAAATATATATGAAAGCACAAAAAACCTGCACAACAAAAAACTAAGCCAAAAAAAAACCCAAGCTAGCCATCAACAATCAACAATTGTTGGGTTTGGCATGTGCGTGACTGTTGGCTATATTGTTTTGTTTATGGATTTGGTTCTATGTGAATGGTTGCAAAATAGTTAATCTGGTGTGTTTTAGTTGAATCTTCAAATCAAGACTTCTTGTGTTTTGTGGGTTTTGGCATCTGCGTGACTATTCACAATATTGTTTCATTTAAGGCTTTTGGTAACTTGTGTGAATGGTTGCAAAATAGTTAATCTACTCTATTTTTGGTGAATCTTCACATCTTAGTTACCATTGAAACTAATATCAATTCATTTAGGGTTTTCATTTTCCTGGTGAAGGTTTTGAGTCGATATGTTAGTAGGAGCTTTATGTGCTTTTTGGGTTTGTCATGTGAGCCACTATTGGAAGTCGCGCTTTTGTGTGTGATAGTTGCAACACAATGAAATAGTTAATGCTATACAGGTTGCATTGTTTTACGGTATATTATTTCCTTTTTCATAGGGTTCTATTGAAAAGAGAGTATATAGTTTCTTCACAACAATATTGTTTGATTTATGGTTTGAATTTTGTGCGGATGTTTTTGTATGGATTTCTCACTGTGATTTTTAGTGTTTTGCACCTTTGGCCATTTATGTGACTATTGATAACAATACCATTTTGTTTATGTCTATTTTTTGGTGGGGATGGTTGCAATGCAATAAAATAGTTAATGTTATGTACTTCATGCTACTTTGCATAAGGCATTGTTCACTGTTGTGATCTACCTTCCACTATTTTATTTTATTTATGGCTTCCATTTACCACACCATCCCTTGCCTTGTTGTTCCCCATTCCAATCAAGCTATGTATACATACATATGTTTGTGAAATGAATGTCTAAGTAGTTATCGAAAATGTATTATTGGATGTCATTCTTTGGCTTTATGTTTTTGTTGAACATAGCCATGAGTGAGGATGGTAGGATTTTGTGAAGGTGCAAGTGCGTTCATTTGCTATGGAATCTATGTGAAGGTGGTTGGATGTTATCTTTTATTTTTAATGCAATAAAATAGTTAATGTTATGTAGTTCATGTTGCTTTGCATAAGGAATTGTTAATTGTTGTTGTTTGCCTTACACTATATTGTTTGATTTATGGCTTCCATTTACTGCAACAACCCTTGTCTTGTTCTTCCTCATTCTATTCAACCTATGTATACATATGTATGTTTGTGGAATGAATGTCTATGCAGTTATCAAAAATGTATTTTTTCATGTCATTCTATGGGCCTATCTTGTTGTTGAAGGTAGTTGTGAGTAAGGATGGCAAGCTTCTATGAAGGTGCAAGTGCATTCATTGGCTGTGGAATCTATGTGAAGGTGGTTGGATCTTATCTTGTATCTTTTGCATGCATTGATGGCTGAAAAAGGTGCAAACATGTATCTATCTAAAATCAAATGTATATATATGTATATAGGTATGTGCAGGATTATCATGGAAAAAATAGGCCCTTAAGTGGCAAAAAATTTAGAAAAATTAGACTTAGGAAACTTGATGTAAAATTTTGAATAATTTATCTATATTATTTCAAAAATATGTAAGAATAGAATTTGTAGCAAATTGAATGTAGTTTCTAAACTACTAGGTAAAAAATAAGAAATCTCTTTGGTGAAAATTTGAAATTTCAATGCAGTAGTACTTAAATTTTAGGGAAAAAATAAGAAGTAGGTGCCTGCCTAACCAACCTAACCACAATAAAATGATAATATTTTGTTATAATATTTTAGATATAAGTAGAGGACTCATGTCCCAATGTGATGCATATTTTTTTGTAATTTTTTTCTAAGTAAATAGTTAATTATGAATTTTTTATTACAACTTTTAAAAAATATTAAAAACTTGTATGTCTGACCACCTTAACTTGGTCAAAACTTCATGAAATTCATTTTTTCTTTATTTAATCCTATAGTATGTGAAGCATAGAATGTGATGAATGATTTGGATTAAAAAAATTTGATATTGTTTGAAAGTTATAGATGTTTTTCAATCAGTCCATCAATCAGGACTTTAGTCATAATTTGAATAGAAAATTAATAATAATTACTTATTAAATTCAACGTAAAGCATAATTTATATTGGTGGAAAGCTAAGAATCTACTTTAAAAACCCTTTTCATTTTATCAATTTTGGGTAAGAAAAAGGTCGTCAGCCACATACGCATCATATTGCAACTTTTTGGCCCATCATGATCCTACACATACCCATATATATGTATATATATGTATATATTGTAGGACCCTAAATCTGCATTGGCTCAAAAACAAAAGCCCTTAGTATTGTTAGTAAACCAAAGCAAATAAAAGATCCCCTATAAGATTCATCTAATCACAAGAATAAAGCCAAAGAAACAAGTAAAACATAGAAAGGCATCATTCTAATAATCAAACTAGCATCTTATAGTGGATTGGTGCTTCTATGGAAAGAATCCCTTTCCCAATCCTTGATTAAGCTCCATGATATGATATTTTGATGATCAAGATGATGGATAGGCAAAATCAGTTCTTCAATGAAGAGTGACTTTGCATAAGCTTTTTGGATGAAATTGTGGAGATGATGGAGGATTTGCTTGAGGTTGAAACCTCTATTTGTAGATTTTCAAATGCTAAGTGTTGAAGAGGGACCAATGTGGGACTAAGAAATAGGCCAATGAAAAGAGGCCACTTGTCATCATGTGAGTGGTTGATGCATGTGCAAGATTTGGGAAATGTGTCGAAGAGGGGGGAAATTTAAATTTAAATTTTGCAATAAATTTAGAAAGGGGGACAAGAAAAAGAGCAATAAATGCAATGTTGGAGGGATAAATAAACTTGTCATGATTTTCAAACTTGAGGGCCATGTTGAGTGAAAATATTGGTTTTAATAAATCAATAAATTGATTTTTTTGTGCAAGTGGGTGAGATTAGCATTTAATCATGGTTAGATTAAATTAATGATGATTAGGTTAGTTTGACTTTTAGGACTTGGATATTTGATTTATTTAAATCAGAAAAGGAGAAATATGAATTGGATTTCAATTAAATAAAGTCATGATTTATTTAATTAAATGGATGATCCAAGATAAAGGTTGAATGATTAATGAGAGATGAAATTTGATTAAACAATTGGATTGACCTGTATGCATATTTTGCATGTCTACATTTTGCCCCTCTTTGAAGCAATGTACTTGTTGTGTTGGTTCAAAGAATAAACTTGCCGCAATCAAAATTCAAAATTTTTATAGTTTTTCGGATGCCCCAGCGGAAAGTACACTAGTACATTTCCCCCTCGAGAGATCAAGCGAAAATATTCGATTTGAAGGTCGATCTCACGATAAAGAGGTTCAAAATGGATGGTTATGATGAGATGATTCAAATGAGATGATTTTAAGATGCTTAGAATAACAAATCTATATTATTTTAAACAACTTAAATGATGATATGATGTGATGATGGATGACATGGATGATGTGATATGTTGTGATTATGCGATGGATGATTTATGTAGATGCTTAGACTAACATATCTATATTATGATGATGATGTAAGTGCAATGCATGTGAAATGATCGATGTTTCCTATTATGTATGATATGAATGATATGTGGTATGCTAGCAGTTTTCTAGATGCAGGATGGATGCATGATGGATGCATTGGTGATGATGATGTTAGTGTGGAAATGAGATGATGACAAGAGGATCCCACAAGCTCATGATCTGACGAGACTTTATTAGATGATGATGATGATGATAAATGATGATGATTTGCTTATCAAGGATTGGGATTTTAAAAGGGCTACTTACCTTATGTTTAATAACACGTAGATACGATGCATCAAGGTATAAAGAATTAGGATGGAGTTGTACTAGTGCAATGGACTTTGAATCAACAAACAGATAGGAGTATTCTTGCTCACACTTGACATACAGAAACCTTGCTAGGACGTACCTAACAAAGCAAGTATTCGCTAAGTTATTTTACAAGAATGTCAAACAAGCATAGAAGATAAAAGAAAATGATCATTTCCACACTCCTATCTCTCTAAATCCTTCATTTGGATATCATTGAGAGGTCCTTGGAAAGAGTGCAATAAGATAAATCAAAAGAAAAGATCAAGTACACAAACAAGCCAATGTTCTTCATATCTCTAGCCAAAGGGATTTGTTTTGATAGGATAAGAATCCAAGGTGATATCCAAAATGATGCCCATTGTCAGAACGATATATCCTAGGACATGCATTGTATAGGATGATGATGGTTTGATAAGTTGATTGATAGGCTAATGATATAAGGTTGATTGAAATGTTTGCGACTGATCAAGATTTTGATTTTGTGTTTAAAGGTTTGTTGATTGCTTTTGATTTTATGATTGAAGCTTGCTTTTGCTGATTGCTATGATTTTTTCTATTTGTGTTGTCAAAGGATGAAGGTGATGATCCATTTATTATGGATGATTGATTATTGCAAGTGCAAGCGAGATGGGATGGATGGATTTTTTCAAATATTTGGATGTTTTGATATATTTTTTTTGGAATGTTTTGAGGTTGTTTTTGGATTTTTCATGTTTTTCATATGTTTTTTTGGATTTTGTGTTTTTTGAATGTTTTTTGGATTTTGTGTCTCAGGGGCCGATCAAAGATTATCCTTGCCTACATTTAAGCTTAGAGACGATGTAGTTCAAATTCCATTGTTTTTGATATTTTTCTAATTTTTAAATGTTTTTGGATTTTCGCATGATTTTGACGATTTGCATAAGGATGTGTGTGATAATATTAGTTCTTTGTTTTGGGATTTTGCTAAAAACCAAGCTAAGGTTGATTGATCAGATCGATGGATTGATGATGATGATGATAACATTGTTGAGGATACACAACAATGTAAGGTTTTGATTGATCAGGACTGATTACAATAACATTGTTGAGGATGCACAACAATGTAAGGATAGTGTTAAGCAACACAATGATCAGGAAGGATATCCTAAGATTATGGATTGATTGGATTTGATTGATTAGGATTGTTGAAGCTTGGTTTGGAATGAAAGTTGTTTGAATGATTTGACATGATGTTTGAAGTGTAAATTAGATGCAACTGATAATGATCATTTGGATTGATGTTCGATGAAAGATGAAGACTGATAAGGAATGTCTTCTCATCAAAATATGCCATGGGCTAGTGATTTAGATTTTGGATCACAAATGCTTTGACCAGTTTGATTTCTCATTTTCCAATGTTCGGATCACCATATAAGGCAAAGGATATAGATCAAGATTTATTCCTAAAGCAAGATGTAAATATCTGCCCCCAGTGTCTATCAATGTATGGAATTCCATGGATGGATGCCTAGATAGGTGTATGAATGAATGGATATGGATTATCTTGTGATAAGATAATGTGTTTGGATCAAAAAAGCTCATTTGGATAGTGCTTCATAGCTCAAATAATGCTGCATAGGATAGGATAGGATCAATGAAAACAACCCATGTCAAGATGTTTACCATAAGCAAGTGTAAAGTGTGCCCCAAAATTTCATCAAAATCAAGATAACTCGGATGATGGATGCAGATGGATGAAAATGGATTGGATCAATGGTTTATGGATGAAATGGATTTATTATGGATAAGATGGATGGAATGCTTGATTTATTACATATGAGATGAGATGTTTTCAACTGAACTGGCGCACATAGATGCTCGATTCTACACATGATACCTATTTACCAGATTTTCATCATGGTCTTTCCCAAAGCGTTGCACATGTGGTTTTCACTAGAGGACAATTTTTTTCTTTGTTGTTTTCAATCCTTTTTTGATTTTTTTGGATTTTCATATTTTTATATATTTTTTTTTGTATTTTCTAAAAGATTTTAAGCTCATGCTGAATCACAAGGTGTTGCTGATGTAGATGCCCCTGTCATAATGTGCCATTGATATCCTGCTTAAATAAGTTTCTTTGCTAAGGTACATGCACTTGAATGCAACTTTTGGGATTTTTGATCTGCTTCATTGATATCGGAGTTGACTTTGTCTTTGTGTGCACATCGCGATAGATTTCCTTCTAAATCCTTATGATGAAGGGTTGTTGCCAATACATGGTCAATGTGAGAATTGGATATCATGTGTGGAGGCATGGATGGAGTGTGTTTAGGGATAAGAGATGGATTGGTTAACAGTTTGGAACCTTTGACTCTCCAAACTTGGGAAGATGAGCAATGATGGGTGGATATGAAAGTGTGTGTGGAATTAGGACCAACTACTTGATATACTTTGTATGTGGCTTGAAAAGACTGCTTTTGCTTTTGTGGACATCTGTGATGGATACTTTTCCCTTTTTTATTTTTCCCCATAGTATCTTTGACTAATGGAGTTTGATAGGATGATCTTTCTTTGTATTCTTTGGTATCCATGCGTATTTGATTTTTCCATTATGCTTCTTAGCTTCTTTTGATTTGATAACATTCTTTGTTCTTTGATGTTGGTCCCAATTGGTGGATGGGGTGATGGGTGGGTGAAGATTCATGACGCGACTGGTTGTAGTATTGACATCGGTTTTATCATAACGATTCTTCGTGCTACCTATGTTGATTTTTTCTTGAGAAAAGGTTGCCCCCAATATGGTGGTAGTAGTACCTTCATGCCTTGATTCTGTTTGTTCTGAGAGCTTTTGTTTAGAATGAATTCTCTGATAAATGACCACTGCAGGTGATGTTATTTCCATTTGCTACTCTACTAACTATGGAATATCCTATTCTATCTAACGTGTTTCCTTGAACAGATAATGTTGGACATCCACATACCTAATGTCCTCAGTCTAAATTTAGGATATACCTGGTCCTGATGTTGATAACTTAGTTTGACTATAGGAGTTGATAATTTTCTCTTTGTGTGTAACAAAATTTTGTTCTAGATGAAGATCATCTATGTGTCCATCCATAGAAAGCATCTCATGGGTAAATGGAGGAGTATGTGCTACATGGATATGATCATCTTGCATAGATAGGAGAGTTTCCATTAGATGATTATAGTATCTTGAAGATACAAATTCTTGATCTTGGATGATTTTGGAGTTGCTTTCGACATTATTTGGATCAAGTTCTTGACATGGGTCAGTTTCAAAGGATGGATTACTTAAAAAAGGTTCTCGGGTGTTGTCCTTAGACATGGTAAGTGGTTCAATATCCTCAAGTGTTGAGTTTAGGGTTCCTTCAGTATCTATAACCATCAGGTCAAAGGGGATCAATATGTCTTGGAAAGGACCATTGCTAGACTTTGGTGAAAGATGTTGATCATACTTTGGGATAAGTTCTTGAGATATGTCCTCTAACTCATAAGGCGATGTAGAGACATTTTCAACATGATCATTGGTTGATGGATCGTGCATTATGTCAATCGGATCAAATAATCCTAACACTCCTTGAAATAGATCACTAAAAAGTAGCTCTTGATGTATGGTGAGTTGATCATTGGATGGGGTGAAAATATCTTCAAGGTGCTCATCGATGGAGAGATCTTGATCATTGTTTTCAATAATTGTGATGGAGGGATTTCCAATGTCTTCAACCATAGGGTCAAACGATGTTGACATTTCTTGAATTGGATCATTGTTGGTTGGTGGATTTTGATCATGATTGAAAAATGACTCTTGACCTATGTTGATTTCATCATGGGATGAAGTAGACATAGCTTCAGTGATGGATTCATCTTGATCCTTGCTTTCAACAATTGTCATTTTTTATGTTTGTGCTTGTGTTTGTTAGGTAGCTTGAGCAGCTTGTGGAACTTGAGAGGATTGTTGCACTTCTTGAGCTTTTGTTGCTTGTTGCGTGGCTAGATATTGTTGGAATCCCCTTTGAAAAGAAGCTTGTAATGTCGTGTTGTATTGGCTTGATGTGGTGGAAGTTGGTGGTGGTGGGGGTGGTGGTGGATTCAGAATCATGTTGGATGTAGTGAAAAGTGTTTGAGATATGCTTGGAGTGATCAAGGTAGTGAGGGGTTGAGATATGATGGGTGTGATAGGGGTGGATGGAGTGATCGAGGTGATAGGAATGGTTGGAATGACCAAGGTGATAGGTCCTTGGGAGACCATATTTGGATTTTTCATGATTGATGTTGTCATTCGATTAGATACCATCTATTGGTGCGATGTCGATGGTATATTCAAAGGTTTTGATGTGATGACTTGATTGGCATTAGGTGGATTGATTTGGATGGAGTGATTTGTGCTAGGTAAAGGAGGAACCCCTAAACCAAGGAATGATGTTGATATGGGTAATGGTGGTGGAGATGTCTCTTCGCGTAATGATTCAACTACTTTGGTAAGTGTAGCAATTTGATCTAGCCAAATTTTTTCTTGATTTTGATCTTGACTCCCTTGATATAGTTGATTTGGCTTGTGTTTAACCAGATTTGGAGTGTGTACTTGTGTTTGATTTTGGATGGGATCATGGAAAAATTGATTTTGGGCGTTGTTCTAACTTAGGATTATGTTCATATTTGGCATGATAGGTTGAATTTGACCATTGTTGATGTTTGGAATATTTGTATGATTTGCAAATGTATTTATCCCAAAGTTTGTTGGATTCATGCTTCGAACAATTGTACTTGGTACCTTCTCATTTGGCTTGTAGGGATTTGATGGGATGATGTTCATTTGAAGGCTCATGCTTTGATTGTTTAGTTGATAGACTTGTAGGTTTGGATTTAGATCTACCATCAGAAAAGGTGTTCCAAACACTTGATTGGGCATACTCACATTTGTACCATTGAATTTTGTAGAAGGTAATGATCCCATGTATGGATTGTATAGATGTGAGTGTTGATAATCGATCGATGTTGTAAGGATTTGAAAGTTCATTTGATTTGGATTACTCATGATGTATGGATCAAGTTTGTATTCCATGTTCCTCTTGTGTTTTGACCTTGTTGCAAAAGTGACCTCTAAGATTCTTAGGACCAATGACAAGATGAAGGATGAAAGAGGGAAATGATATGAGTGATGAACGTTTAGGGATTTTGGATCAATGCTAGACTTAGGGCTTGATTTTGATCATTTGATTTGGATAATGAACTTGTAAACCATAAGATGTTGGATGTGATTTTAGGATGAACTTGTTCAAATGATTTCTAATTAAATTAAATGTATGAGAAAGGATGCATTCCCATAAACCTAACTAAACAAAGTGATTTTGATTTTTGATGATTAACCTAAGTCTAGAATGATGTTTCCAAAAGCTTTAAAGTTGTTTGTGGGATGAAGATGATAAATGTTTGGATGGATGAAGTGTTTGATTTGATCCTAAATGAACCTAAGGACTTGTTTACTAGGCCAAGATAGTGAAGAACACGCCTTTCTCTAAAAGTAATTCAAAATCAAAAGATCAATGTTTGCATGAAAATCATATGACCAAAAGATGCCAAGCACATGTGTGGGGTCCAATTGATTCAATATTTGCTTAATGGATTCCTTTTACCACAAACACACTCTTGATTAGGTTTTCAAGTGAATGTCCAATTTCCTAATTCCCTCTCATCCCACAAACTGCATTATGCGGAAATCAAGGAAATCAAGGCAAAGGTTGCCTAAAGTTGACTTTAGTAGAAGCAAATTGAGATGGAATCCAAATGTTTAGAAGCCTATAAGGATACGAATCCCAAGGGCAAGCAATAATATGTGAATTTTTTCAAGGATATTTTCCTCTCCTAAAGGGTTTGAGATTTGATGCACATGTTGAATGTTGGTTTTGCAATGTTTTCGATTAAAGCACTATGTTTTCAAACTAACTCACAAGCAATATAACATCCTAGCTCAATTGGTATGTTTTTCTTAGTGGGCTTGCCTCATGCCCTTCGTAGAAGGGATGATTTTACATGCAACCAAGGAAAGAGTATAAAGGTATGTTAAGAATGAAGTCTTAACCTCTATACTTCAAACAAGATCGGACATGGCAAGTAACTTCTTGGAATCTAAGTTCCAATGCACCACTTTGATAAACTCGATGAATGAGTTAATAGAGCACTACAAACAAGAAATCTAGTTCAGACTTTCCATTCATGGAGATTGACCCATACAGTGAGAGTCCCCTTTTGGATCCATCTCATCGGAGCCAACCGCGTGATACTGGTGTTTACTCCAATACCCACATTTATATCCCAGTTGGAAATACTCTTGGCTTTAGAGTGTTACTAGTTGAGTCATTCCCTTAGGTGAGTACTTTTTCCCCAAGGCAGGCCCTCTAGGATAAACAAAAGCAAGCAAAGACAAAATCTATAACTCGATCAATCTTTGACGACTCAAAGAAAGAGAATATACGCGATGATGCTCTACTCACACTCGCAAAAGATGTTCAATTTTAAACCCAAACTAAAGTGTGGAGGAAATCTTTTATGCAACTTAATGTCATCAAAAAGACTTTTGATTCTCAAGATCATCGTGAAGCGCGAGAGAAGCGCATACGTCTTTTTAGATGAGATTACTTTGAATAAGAGATTACGGAGCAAAAAAAACACATGTTCATTTTAAGCCTCAAACAAATGATTTTGATTCTTTTTAATGCACCCAAATGAAGTGTTTTGAAGTTGATTTGTTCAATTTTAGTCCCAAAAACCAATGTCTAGTCAGTTTCTAGTGTTCAATTTTAATCCAACTTTGAAAACAAACAATGATCTAGTTGGCTTAAAAACAAAAAACAAAAGCATGAAATGGAAGCCCTTAAGCATTAAAAAATGTTTTGAGAGTTTCAAGTTTGATGCTTAGTTTCTTTTCAACTCCAATCTGCTTATCGTTCCTCAATTCCAATGCTTGATTCCAATGTCAACACTCATACAAATAGTACTGTAAATTTATTAGATATAAAATGAACCACCAAATATAAAATTAATAGTAAAAAGAAAAACCCATAACTTCTTCCCTTTGAATACCATACTACCAGGGGCTCACACACACATAGCTGAAGATGAATTGAAATATCAATGTTTTAGGCTTTGACTCCTAGTTATTGTAAATGATGACGATGATTGTAGATCTCTGACAATGATTCTACACATCTACGGATTTAATGGTTGTATGTGTTCACCATCCCTTTTTAGAGGATTGCAAGATTTAATATCTTCCTCCTTCAATGATTTTGCACGGATTGTGATTCCTTACACATCAAAAAGTAGTATGCCCAAACTTGCAATCTAGATGTCTTGTTTCAGTTTTAAGACTTTTTCATTAGAAAAAAAAGCCTCTTTTCTGCCTCAACTGACTTGTATTTAATACACACTCAAATGCTTTAAATGACTTCAAAGATTAATATGCCTGCATCAGATATTTCAATGTCAATATTATAAATGCAGCTTGCAAGTGATCATATCAGTCAGGAAAGAGTTGAAGCTAGAAGATTTGAAAATTCTCAGTACAAGATATAGTTGTATTTAGCATTTAAGACAGCAGATTGATTTATACAAGTCATTTCTATTGGTTATGCAAGATCTGATTACAGGCTGCAGCATATTCAAATAGATATCAATACCAAGATTTTGACATCCCAAGAAAGGTATCATTACAACAAATAAAGTTTTTTTGTAAGCAGATGCACTTGGCAGGTGTGGCATTAAAAACCTATAAGGGAATGCTATTAGCAGATTTGAGACCAAATTTCACAACCTTTATTAAAGTGCAATGATTGCAGGAGCTGCACAAAAAGATGAAGGCATAAGAAAAAACTTTAATGCAAATGCATTTGTCAGGCATAACATCAGTTCTTATGACCTTTACCAGTAGTCTATGCCTACTTTATGCACCTTACAATCAGAGAAATTAAAGCAAGAAAGAGAAAAAAATGCCATGATAATTACGGGTTGGTTAGAAAGGCTTTTGAAATTTTTGAGCAAACATAATTGACAGGTGTAAAGTTGAATTCTACAACCTTCTAGTGTCCTCCCTGCCTGCATACGAATTACTTTACATCCTGTGCTTCCTCCTTCCATCCCCTTACACAAATGATGGTCAAAGAAATCTTCTACATGCAAATTTTTAGCGCACTAGTTAGGGGAGGTGTAAACTATTTAAAGAATGCCAAATCCATCTGCATTGCTTTTTACACAACTTGGCTTCACATAAAGATAATTACATAAAGATTTAGGTTTCCCAGCCAAGCACATGTTTGTTCGGTCAAGTTGATAGGATAATAAAGACACTTGATATTACGTAGAGGCACGCACTATTGAATGATGAATTAAGTCACACGAATAAAGCATAATAAGCCTGTTAGTCTAATGAAGTTCATAAAAACAAATCCATGTCATTATCAATATGCCATTCTGCTATCAATAGCCATAATACTATCGTATCACTATCAGGCGCATTTAAGAAAACTAACTACCCATTGGGATAGCAAACTCAATCAAAGCTTTAACAGATAAGAAAGAGCATGGGACCATGCTATGTTTCCTGAAACCTTAAAGACAGATGAATGTGATAGATATGCATGCTTCCCTTCAAGATCTGTTGAGCAAGAAATACATGAGGAACTTCCTGAGGAAGGTGCAAGAAACTCTCAAGGTGCTGGTAGGCACAAGGCTTAGATGATGAAAGAAGGAAAAGAACAAATTAGTTCCACAGATCTAATGTACCCGTCTACCTCTTTGTATGCCCGTGTATGCTTGTGTATGCCTCCGTTAATCCATAGCTTATGATCTGAAGGGGTTTTTCTTTCTTTTTACACCAGGAAAGAGGCGCTATGACAAGAAATGATATAGAGGTGAAACTCAAGAAAACTTCACTATCACTTTTAATGTAGAAAAGGGACGTTATGAAGTTATTGAGATCTTTTCTCTTATTGATAGTTTCTGAAGGACTATTGACATAAAATAAATAGGGCGTGGGTGAAGTGGAGGAACCTAAGTGTCATAAAGATGTTCTCTTTTTAATTACAATCAGTTACTAATCAATCACCAATGCAACCACAACTTTAAAGATACAAAATGAGCTCTTTTAATTCAATCTAACAGGTGTATTTAGCAAATTTCTACTATTATTTGCCCAAAGTGTAAATGATTGGGGGAACCTATGCAATAGACTAGGGCATGAGAAACTTTCAAACAAAGGCACAAAACTGCTTTCAAAACAATCAAGCAAATACAATTGACAGTGTAAAACTGAAGTCTGAAAGTTATTTGAAAAGTTTTTTTAAACTAAATACCATTTGCAAGTGCAAAGCTTGGATTAGCATGAATTTTGAAACAAATTATTTCAAAAGGTGTAGAACCAAATCTTCAAACCTTTTCCAACAGTCTCCTGTGCCAAAGTGGAAGCATAGAGTGAGGGCACATTATAGAGTTTTGAATCAATACGAGTACCTAGTATTGTATACTCATACACACGCCTTTCCATATAACAATGATTGAAGGAATGACATAAATGTTATCTTTTTATGATTTCTATATTAACAAAGTGTCATAGTCCAACAAGGATCAACAAATCACTCAGTTACCACACTTCTGTAAATAATGACTAAATCCCAGAACTTCATATGAGAAATGCCATCCGAGATCAACGTTTAATAAGTAAAATTTCAAAAAAAAATGAAAGGAAACCACAACGCTAAACAAAAGATTAATATCAAACTTATATGTATGAGATCAATCCATAAAAGTAGGCCAAACCAAAAAAAAGAATACATGTATGCCCTCCTTCTAGCGCCATATGTAGGACCCTAAATCTGCATTGGCTCAAAAAAAAAACCCTTAGTATTGTTAGTAAACCAAATCAAATAAAAGATCCCCTATAAGATTCATCTAATCACAAGAATAAAGCCAAAGAAACAAGTAAAACATAGAAAGGCATCATTCTAATAATCAAACTAGCATCTTATAGTGGATTGGTGCTTCTATGGAAAGAAGCCCTTTCCCAATCCTTGATTAAGCTCCATGATATGATATTTTGATGATCAAGATGATGGATAGGAAAAATCAATTCTTCAATGAAGAGTGACTTTGCATAAGCTTTTTGGATGAAATTGTGGAGATGATTGAGGATTTGCTTGAGGATGAAACCTATATTTGTAGATTTTCAAATGCTGAGTGTTGAAGAGGGACCAATGTGGGACTAAGAAATAGGCCAATGAAAAGAGGCCACTTGTCATCATGTGAGTGGTTGATGCATGTGCAAGATTTGGGAAATGTGTCAAAGAGGGGGGAAATTTAAATTTAAATTTTGCAATAAATTTAGAAAGGGGGACAAGAAAAAGAGCAATAAATGCAATGTTGGAGGGATAAATAAACTTGTCATAATTTTCAAACTTGAGGGCCATGTTGAGTGAAAATATTGGTTTTAATAAATCAATAAATTGATTTTTTTGTGCAAGTGGGTGAGATTAGCATTTAATCATGGTTACATTAAATTAATGATGATTAGGTTAGTTTGACTTTTAGGACTTGGATATTTTATTTATTTAAATCAGAAAAGGAGAAATATGAATTGGATTTCAATTAAATAAATTCATTATTTATTTAATTAAATGGATGATGCAAGATAAAGGTTGAATGATTTATGAGAGATGAAATTTGATTAAACCATTGGATTGACCTGTATGCATATTTTGTGTGTCTACATATATATATGTGTGTGTGTGTGTGTGTGTGTGTGTGTGTGTGTGTGTGTGTGTGTGTGTGTGTGTGTGTTGAATTTTTCTATTTTTGGAAAGTGTTAATATTCATCAATTTTGGTATCTTGATAGCTTACGAATATATTGTTTGATTTTGGAGAAGGTGTTGTTGAAAGAGTGCATTGTTTTAATTTTCATTCCTGTCAAGTGGTGATGGTGCATAACATCAATAGTTTTATTCCATTCCAAACATATCCAAAAAATGGTTGCCATAAATAGAAACCCACAAAGATTTAAAGAAACAAACCCAAGTTAAAATATACTCATTTCTCAACAAAGCCCTATGAAAAAATTAAAACAATATAGCCTTCTCAACAACACATTCTTGCAAACTAACAATGGAAAACCATATACATAAATATAATAGGCAGCAACAAATTGAAATATATATAAATATATGTATATATGTACACATATATACATATGTATATATGTACACATATATACATATGTATATACACATATATATTAATATTACAATACACCCAATATAGCCTAAGGTAGAGAACAATAATTAATAATACCTAATGTAACCAAACATAGAACCAACATCAATAATTATTTTATTCTATTCCAACCATAACGAGAAAACCAAAGACAAATTAAACAAAATTGGTTTCAACAGTGACCTAGATGGAGAAAGCAACAATATAGCCTGAGTCATACAATAACAATCGACAAAAATTGCATAACCTCAACAATTTTATCCCCTTGCAAACATGCCCACAAAACACAAACATTAAAGAGAAACCTGTTGAAAGTTGACCCATATAATGCGTCCGTAAATTAAACATTTTTTTTTAACAAATTATTTTATCTTCTATGAACAACACCTTATTGAGAATTGAAACAATATATGTATATATATACACATATATATTAATATTAAAATACACCCAATATAGCCTAAGGTAGAGAGCAATAATTAATAATACGTAATGTTACCAAACATAGAATCAACATTAGTAATTATTTTATTCTAACCATAACTAGAAAACCAAAGGTATAAATCAAACAACATTCGTTTCAACAGTGACCCAAATGGAGAAAGCCACAATATAGCCCAAGCCATATAATAACAATCAACAACAACTGCATAACCTCAACAATTTTATCCCATTGCAAACATTCCCACAAAATGCAAAAATTCAAGAGAAACCCATCAAAAGTTGACCCATATAGCACATCCATAAATGGAACATAATTTTTTTTAACAAATTATTTTCTCTTCTATGAATAGAAACTTATTGAAAATTGGAACAATATAGTCTTTTGAACATAACTTGGTCGAACATGACACAATATAGGCTGAGCTAGACAATAACAATCGACAAAAACTACATAAGGTCAAGAATTTTTTTCCCATTTCCAACATATCCACTAAATGCAAGCCATAAAGAGAGACCCACATAAAATTAATATATATATATATAAATATATGTATATATGTACAAATATATACATATATATACACATATATATTTATGTAAAAATATACCCAATATAGCCTAGGATAGAAAACAATAATTAATAATACCTAATGTAACCAAACATAGAATCAACATGATTACTTATTTTATTTTGTTCCAACCATAACCAAAAAATGAAAGCCATAAATCAAACAACATTGGTTTCAATAGCCACCCACATGCAGAAAGCCACAATATAGCCTGAGGTATACTATAACAATCAACAAACACTCCATAACCTCAATAATTTTATTTCGTTGCACACATACCCACAAAATGCAAACATTAAACAAAAACCCTTCAAAAATTGACAGTAACAAACCCATAGAAAAAACACTCCTTTCTCAACACAACCTCCTCGAAAATTAAAACAATACACCTTTTTCAACAACACCTTCTCCAAAATGAAACAATATAGCTTAACCAATAGAACTATAATATACATTGTGTAATGGAAGCTAACACAAAGCATATGGGATTGACTATTTTATTCCATTGCAACCATAACCACAAACCAGAAGCCATCAATCAAAAAAATCACAGTACCAAATCCATGCAAAACCATACATAGAAAATACAAACCATAAATCAAACAACATATTTGAAACAATCATAAGTACCTTATGGAAAATCAAGAGAGTTACAATCGACAAAGACTGCATAAGCTCAAGGATTTTTCCCTGTTGCCAACATATCCACTAAATGCAATCCATAAATAGAGACCCACGAAAAATTTATATATCTATATATATATGTATGTATACATGTACACATATATATGTATATATATACAAATTAAAATATACCCAACATAGTGTAAGGCACAAAACAATAATCAATAATACCTAATGTAACCAAACATAAAATCAACAACATTAATTATTTTATTATGTTCCAACCATAACCAGAAAATGAAAGCCATAAATCAAACAACATTGGTTTCAACAACCACCCTAATCCAGAAAGCAACAATATAGCATGGGCTATACAATAAGAATCGACCAAAACTCCATAACCTTAACAATTTTAATCTTACCTATATATTGATATTAAAATATACACAATATAGCCTAAGATAGAGAATAATAATCAATAATACCTAATGTAACCAAACATAGAATCATCAACATTAATTATTTTATTCTGTTCCAACCATACCCAGAAAGCCAAAGCCATAAATCAAACAACATTACTTTCAACAACCACCCATGCAAAAAGCCACAATATAGCTCGAGCTATACAATAAGAATTGACCAAAACTCCATAACCTTAACAGTTTTAATGTTACATATATATATTGATATTAAAATATACCCAATATAGCCTAAGGCAGAGAACAATAATCAATAATACCTAATGTAACTAACCATAGAATCAACAACATTAAATATTTTATTTTGTTCCAACCATAACCAGGAAATGAAAGCCATAAATCAAACAACATTACTTTCAATAGCCACCAACATGTAGAAAGCCACAATATAGCCCGAGCTATACAATAACAATCAACAAAAATTCCAAAACCTCTACAATTTTATTCATTCTATGGTAGGCTCTAAGGACAAGGCTATTCATAGAATCAATAGCTTTGTCCTTAGAAACTACCATAGAATCAATAGCCTTGTCCTTAGAGACTACCATAGAATTAACAACATTAATTATTTTATTATGTTTTAATTCTATTTTGGCCTGTATTCCTTCTTTAGTTTTGAATGAGATGAATGTGGCTCTTTTATGCCCCATCTCTTTATAGGAACTAGAGACTGATGTGTTTCAATTGAATAAAGGTAAATCCACTTGCCCTAATAGTTTCCATACTAAATTTTTACAAGTTTATTGGGAAATTATCAAGGTGGATGTCTAGGAGGTTCAAGAATCTCAGAGGAATAAAGAAATGTTGAAGGCCATGAATTCCACTTTTCTTGCACTTATTATGAAGAAGGAAGGTTCTTGTTCCTTGGATTAGTTTTTCCCCATTTCCCTTTGCAATGTGGTGTATTAAATCACTACTAAACTGACTGTGGAATAGCTTAAGCCTTGGCTTGATTCTTTGATTTCCAATGAGTAGGGAGGATTTATGGAAGACAATGAGATCCTAGATGGGGTTGTTATTATTATAGAGGCTATTTATTCTATGGTAGTCTCTAAGGACAAGCCTATGTTTATCAAACTTGATATGGAAAAAGCTTATGAAAGAATCAAATGGGCCTTCTTATAGAAGCTTCTCTTAGATTTTAAATTTGATAGAGAATGGGATGATTGGATCATGAGTTGTGTGACTTCTACTTCCTTTTCAATTCTTATCAATGATAAGACTTCAAATTTATTTGGAGCCTCTAGGGATCTTTGGAAAGGAGATATTTTATGCCCTTATTTGTTTATTCATGGGTTGATTCAAGGGTGGAATTGGGGCTAAAGTTTTCTACCTCTATCTCATTTCCAATTTGTTGATGATATTGGTTTAATGGGTGTGGCCAAAATAAATGAAGTCATGAATTTAAGGAAGGATATGGATATTTATTTGGTAGCCTCTAGTCAAAGTATAAATGAAAACAATTTCTCTATTTAATTCTTAAATACTCCTCAGCTTATTTAGTATCAGATTGTTAAGATTATTTGATTTCAAATTGGTGCTCTTTCTCTGGTTTATTTGGGAATTCCCCTTACACTAGGTCCTCAAAAAAAAAAAATTGGTAGGATGTCTTGGATAAATTTCATAGGAGGGTTATTCATTGGAATTGCATGTGGCTCTCTTGAATGATTCAAGTGGTTATGCTCAAATCCATTGTTCAATCTCTTCCTATTTACTGATGTTTTGTGCAAGTTTCGCCTACCAAATTTGATAGGGTGTTTAATGCCATTGCTCATCAATTCCTTTGGGCGGGTAATATTCTCAATTCAAAGTGAAGTTTTTTGAAGTGGGATTACGTCCATAGGCCAAAACACGAGGGTGGTCTTAGTCTCAAATTTACTAGTTTGATAGGCTAAGATTTAATTACTAAGTTATAATGGCATTGGTGTTCTTTCCAGGATCAGGATTGAGCTAGAATTCTCACTCATAACTACCTTAGTTGGGTGAACTCCTATTACGTCCCTCAATATTGTCTCTAGTAGAAAGGGTCTATGATTTGTGATACTCTCTAAAGATGGGCTAAGCTAATAAAGGAGGGTCTATTTTGGATTTACAATAAGGGCTCAAAATAACTATTTTGGTATGATTCTTGGGATTGTTATCCCCCTATTATATCTATGTTCCCTCATTTACAACCTCTTTGTGATAGCTTAATAAAATTTGGTTGGCATAAGGTGGGAGACTCAAAACTATTCAAGCCCTAGGACATGTGGAGGTGTGGCATTGGAAGGATTCCCAAGAGTGGCCTCTTGTGGGTACTAAGGAGGAAAGGTAAGAACTTTCTAGAATCTTGGTAGGCATAATATGTAGCTCTCTTCAAGACAAGGATATTTTGGCTTGGGGTCCTAATCCAAAGGGCATATTCTATGTTTCCTCTAGAAATACGGAGCTTGATAGGCAGATGTATGAAAATATTGGGGTCCCTTGGTGGAAGCAAGATTGGAATAAATTTTCTTGGCCTAAGTGTAGTTTCTTTTTATCGCTGGTTGTTTAGAATAGATGTCTTACTTGGGATAATCTGTGAAAAAGAGGCTTCCAAGGTCCTTCCATTTGTGTTTTGTGAAATAATAGTGAAGAGTGTGTCTTAGGCCTTTCCTTTCAATGTCCTTACTATAGGAGGATTTGGGATTTTTGGTGGGGGGTTTGAGGACATCCCTATGTTCATGCCTCTTCTTTGATAGATTTTTGGGAAAGCTTAGGGATACCCTCTACTATGACAACTTTTCTTTAGATTACTTCAATTATTGGCCCTGCCTTTATTGTTTGGCACCTTTTTCTTGATAGAAATAGAAGGATTTTCCAAGATATTAAGCAAGATGGGGATATTTTATGGAGGAAGATCTTCAGCAAGAACCAAGAGATTATTTTAGCTAAATGTGACATGTCGGTCATGGTGGACCCAATGGTGTAAGATGCACATTCCACCCAACCATGTGGTACCTGAAGGACCAACCCCCATGCTAGGAGATAGTAAAAGAGCTTCCTAGGCAAACCTACAACCTCTAGACATTGGAAAAAACAATATTGAACTACACAAGTGCAAAAATTACAAAATGGTTACAATGCTTCCAGATAACAATGATCAATCGCACAATATAAAAATATGACTCACGGTTGTTATAGGAGGAGTGTCATCACAAAGTTGCATGGGTTACCCTGGCGAATCTTCCTAGGCTCCAACCCCCATCTTGGGTTACCCTGGTGACCTCTTACGAAACCCAGCCCCACATGCAATCCAATACGGAATCAATTATCTTTCCAAGAAACAAGATATTGATCTTTCCATTCCAAGCCTTCTCGTCTCATCCCAAGTCCTTACTATCCCTTGAGTCCATGAGCGAGGAATTAACAAAAGTTAAGTGTTTAAACTACCCTTTTTCCCTAACATATTTATTTAATTTTCACTGATTAAACTAACTCTGCATGAGTTATCCTAATGCCACTTAGTGATTCGGCCCTCATGAAAAGCCACTCCCCTATTAACAATCTAAGGGATCAATTCCACTAACATAGGGTAAACCAGCTACACACAACCAATCACAAATACCAACTCATAATAATGTACAACACAATCTATTCATAGACCAGGTGACCATACTAGATAAAATACCACGTGCACTACCCAAGTTATTTCAAAGCTAAATTAACATAAGTTACAATCCCCATCTCAAGGAAACATATCTAGAAGTCTTACATAAATAAATAACTCAATTTTCCCAACAATGAGAATGAGAGAAACATAACTTTAAAGAAAAATTCAAGCAAAAGATAAAATCTAATATTAGGATATTCTAAATCCAAATAAGGCAATTACATATTGCATGCAAACAATCAAAACAATACATTGCTCAATTATTGCTAATTCGAGACAATTTTATTCATAGGATAAGAACAAATCATAACTAATTGTTTAACTATAATTCCTCAATTAGACATTACATGAAAATAACTAATCGTATCACAAATTTTTTTGCAACCAAAGAAATATAAATAAAAAATCGCTTTCTTAAAAAAAATTATTTCATTTAAAACAAATAACCATTTCCCTTAAAATCATTCCTATTTTTAAATAACTACTTGAGCATTTGACAAGCAATAATAATTTAAATCTAAAGGTTTACTTCAGTTTCCCAATAATATTTAAATATAAAGATCCCACTTCCCTATTGAAATCATTTCATAATAAAGTAAATCTTTCATCTATTATAGTAAAATAATCTTAAGATAATTATATTTAAATATAAATATATATTAAACATATATATATAATTATATTTTTTTTTTATTGATTAGTGCTACTAGAGTGGGTAGCTCCCATCTATATACTTATCGTATATACATTTGTATATATATATATATATTTATTATATATAATATATATATTAAATAATAAAAAATATAATATAATATAATATAATATATATATTATATATATAATAAATAAATATTATATATATAATATATAATAATAAAAAAATTATACAAAGCAAACCCCAACCATAGGCAGGGGATGCAGGGGCAACCCTGCTCTTGGGTGGGCTACTATGCAAGCTCCCCCTTATGGGGGTCGTTGCCTGTGGGGGAAGCACTTAGTGCTTCCTACACAGCCAGTGCCTCCCTAATTTAACATTAAATTTTTTATTTTTATTTATTTATTTAATCAAAAACTTCCTAGATGCATCCATTTGGATGACAAACTTCTTCTAGGGTTTTTCTTAAATCCTCATTTCCACAAAGGAAAAAACTCAATAGCATATTAATTTTTAGATTCAATTACAATTGATAAAAGGGTAAATTTAAAGATGAAATTTTCTACAGGAAAAAAAATGACAAATTATCAAAGGTTTTTTTTTCTCAAATTTACAGAGGAATTCCATTTCCAAAGTTTTACAAAGGTTATCTAAATCTTCTACTATTTGAATTCCCTTTTTTTCTCTTTAATTTTTTTTTACTATTAAAATATGTTTCCCCATACAGGATCAGAGGTTTTTTCTTAATTTTTCTACAGAGGTTTTCAAAAATTCATAACAATCCTTTCAAAATTTAAAATCAAAACTTCTAAACCATAAAGAAAACTAGAACCTATTTTCTGAAGTCTGAAGAAATAAAAATTGAAGTTGAGCTTCCCTACAAAATCCAATCTTCTAGAACCTCTTCCAAAATCTCCACTTTTCCAAACCAAAAATGTAAAAATTGGAGAGCAAAACCTTCCTCTATATTTTTAACAACCAAATTTTCCTCACCTTCCCCATCAAGATCTTTCAAATATATATATATCCTCTCCTTAATTTTCAACACTTAGTCAAAATTAAAAATATCTTTTTCAACCACTATAGATATTTTCTTCTTATGCATTTACAAGATATTTTGCATTTCAATAATTTAAAGCACAATTTAATTTCAAAATAGATTTAAATAGTTTAATATATGCACTTTACAAATAGAATTAAACTATTCACTTAATAAATTTAATTTATTAATTTATTTACTCAACAACTAAATTTATTTAATTAAATTATTTACTTAATAAATAAATTTAATCACAAATATTAAATTACTTTACCAATAAAAAAAATTATTCAAGGGGTAAACACTTTTGACCAGAGCTATGAACCGGAATACAACCATTCAACAATACCACCCCAATGGGGTTTGAACCCTGGTGGCAAGGACAACAATGCCACCTTTAAACCCACACACCATTGCAATACTGGCAACTTTACCAATAAATTAAATTTAATTAATTAAATTAAATTAAAAGCTTTTAACAACTTTACTCTAAAATAAATAAATAACATTTAAAACCTACAATCATTAATTTTTCAAACAACATTGCAAGATAATTAGTTATCAAAACAAACAAGGACAACATGACATTACGACATACTAAACATGAACTGACTACATACTGTGACTGGGATTGTGGTTTGACAAGGCCACTCTATTACTTTCTCCCTGTTAACATAACCATTGGGAAAGTCGCCATGCTTAGACTTGTGAAGCTAGGTGGAGACAATGTCTTGTACCTACAATCCTACAAAACAAGACGAGTGTCGAACATGCATAAAACATAGCAGACACACTGTGAAGAGAAATCATGAAATCACAAGGCCGCAAGCGAGTGATGTAATCTTGTCCTCTTCACCAATATAGTCACATAAAGATAGACAAAATTTAAAGCATTAGTAAATCACCACATGAGTGTACATCAATATTAACTCAAATAACAACTACACTAATCAAAAGCATCCACATAATGTATCATCACATCAAAGTATAGCATCCACATCGCTCTAAAGCCAACGATCATAAAATAATCACAAGGTATCAAGATCTATCATAGTAAAGGTACCAACTAATAGCCCGAACAAATTGGAAATACAAAATAGCAACTGAAGGGGCACTACATAAATGATGTTGTTGGTGTGGATTATAGCTTAGTTTTTGAGGATGGGTTATCATGGTGCTCTAATGAGGAAGAAACCCTCTTAAACATTCTCCTAGAGGCTTGTTCGAATGCCCAAAATTACATGTATTATTTATCTACATGGAGGGGTGATCAATTGGATCATGAGTAGGATTTTTTGCATATGGCTTTGTAGTTGGATTCCCAACAATCAACCCAAAAAATTATAGTTTTTGAGTTGCATGGTGAGAATTTTGGTTGTGTAATTCAGAATGGGTTAGGTACAACTCTCATGAGGGTCCTTTTGTTGTCTAATATTCCTCCTCATCAACCTCTAACTAATCTACACATGCCCTTACTTAATCTGATCACTATAGTTGTTGGGATTGAGGAGGCTTCTATGCCTTCCCTATCTCCTAGGGTGGGCTCTTCTTTGGAGTCTCCTTCTTGGAGATAACCCCCATTCCTGCTAGTGTTGGTCCTCTATGGAATAGGTTATTAGAGAATGTTGTTTAGGGAATTTTGTAGGTTCTACAACCTGCTTGTCTTAAAATGTATCTTCTTGTAACTATGGGAGTTATTTCTTCTAATGTGGGTCCATACGAGGCTTCTTAGTTTGAGTTTAGTCGTATTGGAGTTCCTTTAGCTCCATCTACTACTTCTATATCTATTTCAAATGAGTGGATAAATAGAACTTTCTATGGTTTATAATCTACTTGTATTGAATTTTTTTGGCTTATAGACTGAATCTTAATGTTATCTAAAGTTAGGCTTTTGACTATTAGATGGCTCCTAGTCTTTGCATTATGGCCTTGATGAATAGCTTTTTGCTATTTTACTTTTGCTCAATAGAGGAATGAACTCACATTTTTCAAGGAGGCCCTTGGTTTTTTGGAAAGGATTTTCTTTATTTCGAAAGTTGGTCAACATGCTTAAATTTTATTGAGATTTGTATGTTGCATATTTGGGTGTGTCTCCTTGTGATCCCTTAAAAATTTTTGGAGGAAGGTATTATTCAATATATTTCTAATATTGTTGGTCAATTTATCACCTTTTTTAGTGTCACTAAATATAGATCTAATTTTCTTTATGCTAGATTTTATGTTTTGGTTAAGCCTAGCTCTGAGTTTCCCAAAAATGTGAAGCATTGCTCCAAACTTAGGATTTGGGAGCTGAAATTTTAGTATGTATCTTCTCGAGTGCTACATTCCATGTAGTAGTGTCCTTAGCCTCATAATCTTCTTGATTATCCCTCTACTTTTAAATAGATTGAGAAGTTTTTTTTCAACATGCCCTCTTCAAAAAGGTTGGTATTTCTTGGAATATTAAGAGAACTCTTGATAATGTGATTGGAATCTTCCTTGATCTGAATAGCGAGCAATCTCTTCAATTCTAGCCCACCAATATGTTGAGGTTGATGTTGATGTTTGGCTTCAAACCTACTTGATTATCTTTTTCTAGTTTTGGGTATTCCCAAAATGTTTTTTTGGTTCATTGTTCTTGTCTAAGCTTTATTCGTCTTGCTATTCTCCTTGTTGTTTGGGAGACATGTATTTTTAGCTATTTCTCCTTATCTCACCATTGGTGATATTTTTTTCTTATGTTTGTATTTATGGCTAGTCTATAATGTGTATGATCCCTTCCAATTTTTACCTTAATCAAAACATATGAAATACTTTTTAAATATTTTTTATAGATTATATGGATGAGAAAATAATTCAAGATTTACATTTTTAAGGTAAATAAAGTATAAATATTTAATTTCTTTGGTATTGCATGTCTCATATGTTGATGAGATTATGTTTGGAAGTATAAACATTACTCTACATTTTAGAACAATATAAATATTATTAATGTAGAGTTATTCAGGTTATATATAAAGTTTAAATACATAAAAAATCACATCCATTTTATTCATTATGAAATATTTTATTTTTTATAATTTATTTTATATTTTCTTAAATTATTTCAAGAATTTTTTATATAATTGTCACAATTGTAGAATGGTAAATAAATATTTTTCATTTCAATAAGCTAACCTCACCATCACAAGGAGATATTTTGTACAAATTCACATACTAAGAACTTAATAAATAAAAATTTCTTGTTTTATATGTGTGAATCTAGAGGTTGGGACTAGTTTATTATCACCAACTTATTTCACTCCTAGAAGAATTATAATAGAATTAGTGATTTTTTTCTTTATTGTCTAATGATTATTATCCTTCCCTTCTTTTTCCAATATTTGTGTCCTTCTAGTGTCAAAAAGTGCATGTGTAGATTGTTGGTATGTTATAGGGTGACATTTTTTCATATAATTCATACTAATATGTATGTATATTTGACAAAAAAAAAACTCTTTAAAAATGCACATAATGCTAGGAATTCTCATGTTGATCTAGATTCCTTTTAGTTCTCCAATTGAACTACCAAATCTGAATAACATGTGAATATAACCCTTATAAACCCATGCACCACAAAGAAATTAACTTAACTCAATTAAATATAAGGATATAATAGCAGATCATATAAATTCACAATTGGTGGCTAGCCCTAGGTTCATAGCATACATACATGAATCAATCAATTTTATAATTGAAATATTCAAAATCCAAGAGACAAGTTCACGATCATTAGCATGTCCTATAGGCTATAAGAATTCCACTAACCTGATGATAGCTAAATCCATATCCATAATGTGTTTTTAAAGTGTGATTATCTTGGAGTGTTAAATAAATGGATAAGGTAAGTGTATAGAATTATGTTAAAAGAAGTGATGGGGTAGGAATACATGTATAGAAACATGTGTAATAAATACATAGCTAGCATAAAGACAACAGATCTAAGTTTGTGTAAAGTTATGTTTCTTGTCAATATATCAAGAAATTTTTTAGAAAAAAAATTATTTAATAAATTAAACCATATCAAAATTATATTAATGGCTTGGATTATAATTGATTATAAGCTTTAATAGAAATTTGTTATTAAATTAAAACCCTCAAAAACTATATCCAAATTGATTTATTTTTTGGTTGATTTCCCTTGATCATTTTAAAATATTTTTATTTTTGAAATATTAAATTTTAAGATTTTGGAGGTTAATGGTGGTCCAATGTGAACTGTATCTGAGCATGTAATTAATTATTAGCTGTTGTTGATAGTTCAGTTATTTACAACATTATCCATGTTTGATATTATTTATAAAAACACGTCAGATATGTTAATTGCAAGATATTTATTTATCCTATGTAAGATACGTGATATTTTATTTATAGTTTCATTGGCAAACAAAAAAGACAATAACTGATAACTAGAGAACATAGTCAGCCAAAAAACCAACCATTCTATACAATTACAAGAGCTGTCCAACAACATAAAGACACGATTACAATAGCCGTATAACATCAAATCATGAGAACTTTCTTAAATATATTCTTTAATTTTGAAAAACGTCAAAAGGTTTGTCAGCAGGTTCCCAGCATTAATAGCAGCCCCTAGCCTCATTTAGTATTCCCTTGTATATATCCATGTCTGTCCATTTTGCTTTCTATTGTTTAGGTTAAACTCGAAACCGCGGGATTGGTGGAGCTGCATCATAAGAGAATATAGAAGTCACGTGTGGGGAACAATTTCCTGAGGTAGTCCAGAGAGACACCAGAAGCAAAGCAGAATGGTTGAAGTGAAACCATGTCCTTACAAGAGGAGAAGAAAGCCAGTCAAGCCAGTGAGGAGTTCACTGGGAAATTTGTTTTCTACAACACAATCACTCGAAGAAAAGTCAAGCTCTGCAAGTAAGGTAACCCAATGCAGTTTGGGAACAAATTTACAAGAATCGTTATCTAAAATACAGAAATGGAGGAAAGCCCAGCCTGATGATGGTATGGACAACTTTGAAATCTACTCAGCAAGAGATCAATCAGAAACCATTTCTGATTCACTTACTGAAAGTGAAGTGGGTATGGAGGATTCTTTTGCCGCCACACCTCTCTACCCCAAAAATTTCACATGTACAAAATGTGGGAGAGATTTTTCTTCAGGAAAAGCACTAGGCCCACATTTTATTAGATGTGGCATCAAAGGAGATAAAATTTGGTCATGCTCATTGTGCGGTACGGTGTGCCCTAGCATGCAATCTCTAGGGGGTCATAAGAAAGCCTGCCGAAGAAATCATGTCTGATGGAGGATGCCAAAAGTAAGCCTTTCTCACAACTTTATTTTTCATTTTTCATACATTGGATTTAGGTTAACTAAGAAAACAACAAGACTTTGAACTAAAAGTTGCTACCGTTTTATGTTTAGAAGCTGGAGATAGATGCCGATTCTTTGTTGGAAATAGTTAGAAGGATTCTTTGTGTTTATCAGTCCGCAGATTAGGTAAAAGGGAGTTGTCTTTAAAATGTTTTCGTCAACCAGTTAACCATGCCGCTAGGGTTAAATAAGGCATATGGGATACATCGCTTCAAAGCCTTTTGAAGCCTTTGCAAAGGTTTAGAGGGAGCCAGTTTTCCAGCAGCCATAGAATGCATATCATTTCAGGACCACGAGCGATAGAACTCAGGACCGCATCGCCCGGAGAAAAAGCAGCTAGGGTCGGCACAGTGAGAAAGAGGCAAAAGTGTTATCGAGAATGATACCATCCCAATTACACATGCATGGCATATTTTGAAATAGCTTGTATCTTGTTTGCAAAGTACGTGCGTTTGATCTGGAGTAGTATTGTGATGGGTAGTCTTCCCCGAAAGTCAATACTTCACCTTTTTTAGCATTATCTAAGTGCAATGAGTGGTGAGTGGTCCATTCATTATCATGTGAGATGAGTTCTTGTAAACCACTACTCATTGAACACTCATCAATGAGCGTTTAATTTGTATTAAGATAAATATGTGTCCAATAAATATTTGTTTTAAGATTAATATGTGTGAAATAAATTATTTAGTTTTATTATTTGGTATTTAATTTTCCTACCATGGCTCTAGATGATTATTTGAAAATGTATTTTATAATAGATGCAGGCTATGAACTTTCTATGGTTATTGAGTAATTAAAAACCATATAGATTTAAAAATAAAACATATATACTTTATAAATATAAATTAGTAAGTAATAATTGAAAATAATTATTTATTTTAAAGTTTTAATTTTAATTTTTTTGAATTGTTTGAATAATATTTGTGTTTATATGTATTTTTTCTTATATTCAATGTTTCTTATCAAATTCCTTGCACAATATATCCTGAGAACTTTTCAATGAAATAAGATTTTATAATATTGTGTAAATAAAGGATGACTAAAATTATATAATAATCATTAGAGTGTTATATCAAAAACACATGGAATTCATTGTATTTTATATATAACAATAATTTTAAGTTCTCTTAAAATGGATTATTTTTCGGATGTTAGTATAAGTCTTCAAAATTTTTTAACAGTGTCATAATAGAGGTGCTTGAAAATAAATCTCATCATTTTTTACATCATTAATTAACTTTAATCAAATTCTATGAGAACGAAACATATTATAATAAAATTTGATAAAAATGAAATATCAGTCATTGCTCTTGTGATGTCATAATAATGAAAAACAAGAAATCTATCACTCTTGGTATCAAACATATTATAGTAAAATTTGATAAAAATGAAATATTTGCTCTTATGATGCCATAATTGTGAAAAATAAGAAATCTATCACTCTAGCTGTGAAAGCCAAACTTCACACAAAAATGCAATACTCTGCCCAGAATTACAATGAACAACTATACTTTATTCTAATTCGCATAGTACAAGATTTCATAACTTCACAAAAAAATAATCATTTGAATTGACAATTCAATCTTATTATTATTAATTCATCTCACACTTGTACATTTGTGCTATCTGGTTTGCTCTGTTGTATCTTCCCCCCTCCCATTTTTCTCCACACTACAATGCCATTATTCTACGCTCTCAGCACCTCCCAATGCCATGCACAGCCGTCACACATGCCTTTTCCTCTGTACAATGACTTCTTTGATTTTCTTCCTTACTCTCCTCTCTCCCAAGTGCGGCCAGGTAATGGGAAACAATTCAAAAAAAAATATTTGTTTTCCATTTGGGGGTCTTCACCCTCCATCTTTCAACTCTAAACCCCCATCTATTTCCCCAATCCTACGTATCAAGAAGGAACACAAACTCAAATATGAGTTTCCTTCTATAATCTCTATCCACTTTTTTAACACTCACGCGGTGTATCACAACACTAAGGGTTTTCAAGGAAATCAATACTTAATTTTTGCTTTGTCTTCATGTATGAACCACACCTCTCCAGCTTCCTCTCCTTCTTTGCGCAACTGCCAAGGGAAGGAACCATCTGCGAAGTTGTTTTTTTCCCTTTTTAGTCTTCCCCTACCTTCACGTCATCCCTCAGCACTCTAAAGATGGGTGTTACCTTCTCCACTTCAAACTATGCGACCTTTCATATTCCTCAATATTTCTTTACAAAATTGAATAGCTCAAAAATCTTAAATGATACTTCCATTTAATTATATTCCTCTTTAAAATCATTAAGTTTCCATATCCATCCATAGTCTATTAAGTTTCTCTATTCAATATTTTATTTCATTTCAAATCCCATCCTTCTTATCAGACATGACTTTGTCTCCCTTCTCAATGTTTATGAAATCAACATAATTTTTTCGGGATCAAAATTAAACTTAAATTATAAAATTCTAATATGATATTTTCTCTATCAATGACAACAATGTCACCCAATCTCTACTAAAATTGATCATCGAATTCGGGATTAAATTAGACTCAGGAAAAATGCACAATGAACATAATTCAGACCAAAACTAAAAGAAACAAACTCAAATTATTTTTTATATCACATGATTAAAATTATATTTATATTTTACTTTTCTCTCGTGTTTATATTGAAATAAAACTATTTACTTTATCTATTTAAGTTATTTTATTTATTTAAGATATTTTATTTATTTAAGAAAACATCAAGAGAAATTTGGGAGGCCACAGAAATTTGGGAGGCCACTTAAGACTTCTGAAGATTTTGGGTACAGATTCATCCGCTTTTGGTTCAATCTATTAGTACAATAGAACCCAAGGTAAATATTCATTTGTTGCATTTGGATACTTTTTAATATTTATTTTTCTTTGTACATGTTGAAAAAATATAGTTTAGATAAAACATTCTCTTTTTTTAGAAAAATACCTATATTTATTAACATAGTTTAGTTGCTTAAGAAAATAAATTAAATAATTTTATTAGTTAGTTTTTATTTCTTTAGTGCATTGTGATTACTTTCCAATTTTGAACAATCTTAGGCATGGGAATATTATAAATGTACCTTTTATTTACTTTGATTGGTGGAGATGTGTATTATTGAAGGCGTGTATCCACCCTTATATTAATTGTTAATTATGGCCTCATAGAAGTTTAGCTTGAATCTAATCCTAGCGATAAAAATTACTATGAAAAGGTCTAATGTAGAAAATTGAAACCTTAAATAATAAGTCCCTAAAAAAAGCCAAAACTTGACAATTTGGTAGAGGCCTTCTAACCCTACTCCTAAGAACCCTAGTCAGGACAAGAAAGGGAAAAATTATGGGTATTGGATATGCGCCAACTATGGATATTAATCCCTATTCTTATAGAAAAATAAAGGCCTTTATTCTTGAAGAGGATGAAGATGAATTACTGAGAACACCATTGTGAGTCCACAAAATAAGAAAGTGGTTCAAAACCATAAAGATATGAAATTAATTGGTATCTTTGAGGAGTTGGGGAAGAGAGCCATACATATTTTTGATTGAGATGAAAAAGGTTTTGACGATGATAGATTTGAGTAGAAAAGGAAATAGCATTTGAGTGAAATGAGATATTCTATGCTTTCAAAGGCCACTATTACTCAAAATTTAATTGATAGAAATGGAAAGAAGCTGAAATTTGATAAATATAAAGAGTCTAATGTTGATGATGATGCTTTTTTCAGGGATGATTTGTTTCAAGATGAAGAGTCCAAGAAGAGAATAATGATAATTGTGAGGATCAGGAACAGGAGGGGGAGGAGAAAGAAGAAGATGAGGAAGGTCACCTTGATGTTGATGAGAAAGAACGAAATGAAGAAGATGATGAATAGGAAGTGGAGGAGGAGAAGATAGCTATAGGGGAAGGTAATATTGATTTTTCAGCCTATAATGGGATGGATGATAATGACTCTTAGAAATATATTGAAGACAATAAAAGTTTAAAAGAGATTGAGAGAATCAAAGGATATAACAACCTAGTGGCATATGACTCAATTGATTCCTTAAGTGTTGAATTTTCTCTCCTAAAAAATAAATGGAATGGATTGATTAAAAAAATGTACGATATAAAATATGTACGAATAGTAGAAGTAAATGGAAAAATACCTTACTTCTCATCAACAATCTTCAAGATAGAGTAAAAAATATTGAAACTACCATTTGTATAATTGTTCACATTACTAATAGAATAATGAGGAAACCTATGATGGGAACTATTATAAGGTTGTGAAAGATTAAGAAGAAAAAATGAAAGAACGCAAGAGAACGTGATCTAAATGTTTGTAAAAAAGAGAAGAAGTTTGAGACCTCAAAAGATAACACTACTTGTGAGGATTATTTGGACTTTACATCTCAATATTAAAATTATATTTTATCAATGGTTTTCTTCCTGTAGCTTTGTAGTTTTATTTTTTGTTGGCTATTTTAGCATTGGGGTGCATTCAAGTCATGTTTTTCTTTCTTTTTTCTATTGAATTTTATGTTTTAATTCTTTGATATTATCTTGTATCTGGTTTAGAGCCCTTTGACTCCTTAACAAACTAAAAAAAAAGCTATAATACTAAACATAAATAAATAATGAAAAAATAATTAAAGTACAAAAACTTTTTGGAATCCTTATGACATACCTTAATCCTATCCCCACCTTTCCATTGAATCTCCCAAATTCTTATCTCCACCTATCTCTTCCATTCCCATTTGGCCATTCTACAATTTTATTACTTTTTCAAGACTCTTGACTCATGCACCCATATAAAATCCATTATACCTCTTGCACCACTTGAAATTTCTTAACCCTTTTTATGCCCTTGTGATACCACCCAAATATTTTTCCCTTGATCACTCCACTACTATCTCTCCTTGATTCTTGTGTAGTTCCAAACACTATTGCATGATCAACCTTACATTTTCTCTGTATACCACTATCATAAAACTTATTATGTTTAAATAATATATTAAGTGTTAAAATACTTATTGAATCATTTGATCCTTATATAAGTACATCCTTGATTATTGTAAGAAAAAATAAAGAATATAAACAAAAATAATAATATGGATGACATTTTTATTTGATGCATTTTTATTTTTGATAAAGGGAAAAATGGGTTTTACAGGGACCTGAAACCATCAAGTTTACAACAAAAGAGAAAGGACAAAAATTCCAACAAAAAAAAATAGGCTACTCAAAAGGAAAAAATTGGAAAAAGTAGCAGCCACCTGCAATAGACTAGGAGGTTCAAACAAAAAATAGCCGAAAAGCCAACAAAAAGACCAACCACAACTAACCCAGAGTCTTCAAAACAAACTCAATTTCATCCTCCAGGTTCTGCATATCCTAAGCACCCCTCTTGAAGTTTTGAATCATCTGCGGCGTAGGAGGAGCCTTCCTCTTCAAATTAGCCCTAGTCCTCTTAGAAATACCAACATCCTCATCCTAGTTTTTATCATTGACCTCTTCCAAATCAACCACCAAAGACCCCTATTGAGCTTTGTCCAATTTTTCCATCATGGCATTGATTATGATGGCATTATTTCTTGCCATCCTATTGTTCTACTTGGCTATAGTTTTAATAGTATTTTTCATTTTTCCCAGCTCAATTTCAACCCTTCTATCCATACCCGCTTGGTTCTTAGTGTCTTTACTGGCACCATGATCTTTTTGCTCCACCTCATTCTTGCCAAGTGCAGTAACCTTGACACCCATTTCTTCCAGTTTACTTTGAAGGGCCTAGTTTTTAATTGTTAGCTCATTGATTTCATGAAAGATCCATTTCAAAATTCTGAAATGGTTAGTAGAATTGTTCTTGGCTAGACCCAAGACATCCATAGAGGGTTCCCTATTAAGGTTGAAGCAAGTTTTAGCCAGGTCGGGGGTAACAAGGGAACCAATTCTAGCATCTTTGTCCAACAATGGGGTAGAAAAGGATGAAGTATTGTTAACACTAGAGTCCTCAGACTCAGGAGAGTCTTCAAAGTATGACACAAGGTTTTTACTTGGTAGATTCTTACCAACACTTCTGGTTTTAATGGTAGAAATTCCTGGCTTAGGCATAAAGAAAAATTTCACATAATTAAGGCTTTTCTTACCAATTTGGACAGAGGAATGACTAAGGACCATTCTAACCGAGCTCAAATTAGGCAAGTTCCCCAAGTAGTTGGGTTCAATATCATCCTCCTTAGAATCAGGAGGGGCAACCAAATTAGCAGGGGCAAGCATTTTTTGGAAATGTTCAACAATTAACCTAATCAAACCAGTATGCAAAATAGGAAATCTATTTGGGTTTCTCTTGTGATCAACAAGACTTTTTCTCAAAGAACAGAGAAGATAGTAGGGAAAAGAAATGCTAGCCTTGTAGTGAAAATAGTTGAGCAGGGAAAAGTGGTAACCGTAGACCCTGGTGAAGCGACCATCCATAGTAATGTACTCCATGATGACATGGAGAACTTTCCTCCAGAGAGCTTTAATAGTGTCGAATTCAAAGTAGCTGTTAGAAATTTTCACCAGTTTCATTCTTTCCTTCTCTTTCTTCAGAAATCTGATGACAGCGTCATCAGAGAAAATCATGTCCCTAAAAATTTTGTGTCCATCAGTGGACATTCTTGTCACTTCACCTATAAGGTTTTCATCGAGTTCCACTTTCCTACCAAAAAGGGTAAGTTCCCCGTTATTCCAATTCTTCTCAAAATGCTCAGTTGCCTCCTTATTCGACCCATGGAGTTTTTCCAGAAAAGGGAGTAAAACCCCACTTTTTACATTGTTCCACACTTTAGGATTTCTAGTATGAGTCTCAAAGTTTTCTGACTCAACTCTTTTCCTGTCTCCACCCATTTTGGTAAGCATAGTGGGGTAGGCAGCGACAAAATCTTTACTTGAAATGGTCCTGCCAATTCTAAGAGCACACAAAGCATGCCAAGAAAACTTAAAATTTAAGGAACAAAGCTTGGTCCCATACAATCTGATGATTGTGATGTAATTAGCCCATCTTATCATCAATAATGAGGAGACACACTTCTTTCCCATGTGACACATCATAGTTCAGTAAGGCCCAGATGTTAATGCTTAATTCACTAATATTTAGCCAAGTGCACTATCCTTTGCTCCTGACACCTTCATTCACAAAAAAATCTGCCATGACGTTGGCTTCTCTATAGGCGTGTGAAATCTTTATATTATCAAACTTGGCTAAAGTCGATATAGCATCATCAATCTAAGACTTTATAGTCGATGAGGGGGGGGGCCTACCTAAAAGACAATCAATAATATTTTTGGAATCCCCTTCAAGCCAAAGGTTTTTGAAATTTAGACTATGGGCCAAATTTAAAATATGAAAAGCTCCAGCAGCCTCAACTAGGTGATTGGTTTGAGAACCAAGAGGCATGGCAGTCACACCTAGAAAGTTTCCAAAGGAATCCCTTATTACTCCACCGCAACCCACCACCCCAGGATTACCTTTAGCCGCTCCATTGAAATTGGCTTTGACCCATCCATTAGGTGGAAAATACCAGCATAGACCCTCTCTGTTCTTCTTAGCTTGTTTAGGAACACTGCGAAAATCAATACTTATATTCCATTCCTTAGCAACCATAAGATAATAGGACGAGTGAGCCACTTTCTTAGAATTTCTAACCTTATGGGATATAGCTTTGACATTTTATTTCAAAAATCTTATTATTTTATCAAAAACAATATCTGTCGGTGCTTCTTTATCTTTGTAAATTATGTTGTTTCATTCTTTCTAGAGACCCCAAGAAATGTGAGGGAAAGAGAAATCCCACAAGTGCCAAAGAATAGGATTGTGAGTCAGGGCTTTCCATTGAGAGAAGAAATCTTCAATAGACAAGGTAAAAACTCAAGAAAGTTAACAGAAGCTGATGATTTTTTCCCAAATCGAGACAGCAAAAGGACAGTGAAGAAATAGATGACTCATTGACTTTGCCTCCATCTTGCAAAGAAAACATCTATTAGGTATTTGAAAACCATGCTTGTAGAGGTTATCAACCATGAGCACCTTATTTTGGAGAAGGATCTAGAAAAAGATGTTGATTTTAGGGACCAGATGTTTGAGCCAAGCCTTCGACTAGAAGGGGGTAGAAGACTAGAAAAAGCAGATGAAACAAAATAATTTCCTAATGGATCATCACACCATACAAGACGATCTTTTGTCTAATAAGGGTAGAGTCTGAGAGCCAACAAAGAAGACTGAATAGGAGCAAGGGTCTGACTGACAAGGCACAGATCCACCCATTTTCCATCCACACGATAGTCTTTCACATATGATCCAAAAAGAGCTTTACAATTCTCAGCCCATCCACTAAAGGAGTCAATTTTTATAAGGGGCTCATTAAATAACCATCTATCCTCCTAGAATCTAGTTTGGTTTCCGCTTCTAACATGCCAACCCATTCCATATTCAATAACTTTTCTTCCATTAATCAAATTTTTCTGGGAAGAAGATGGGAATCCTTCAAAATTATAAAGGATCTATTACCCTCCAAATATTTTCTTGCAAGGATATCAGTCCATTCCCCAGAAGACAAAAAAATTCTCCAAATTTGTTTAGCTAGAAGAATCTTGTTAACCATTCTAATTTTTCTTAGACCCAAACCTCCGGCCTTTTTTGGTCTACACACCAGATCCCATCCAATAAGAGGCAGTTTTTTTTTTCTTCAACAACCAACCAAAGACATCTTTTTTGAATCTTTTCAATAGCGTCTGTGAACTTAGCTAGGATTTTGAAGAGGCTCGAACCATAAATCAGCAAATTCTAAAGAGTAACTTTGAGGAGTTGAAGTTTTCCCACTTGGCATAAAAAAGCTCCTTTCCATCCGGCAAGTTTCTTACTGAACCTCTCAAAAAAGGGTAAGCCAAGATAAGTGGCAGGAAAGGACTCCACCCTACAACCAAGGATTCTAGCAATTTTATTCTATCTATGAGTAGGAGTGTTGAAGAGAAAAAGAGAGATTTTTTGTTTATTAATCATCTGTCATGATGCCCTCCCATACTCATCCAACAGAGATTTCAAGGTTTTTCCTTCCAAGATAGAAGATTTTACTAAGAGCATAGTATCATCAACAAATTGTTGATGAGAACAAATTAGATTGCTTGAGGATGGTTTGAGACCAACTAGGGATCTATTATCGATCAACCTTTTCAAATTCCTACCAAGACTTTCAACCATAATAGTGAATAAAATAGGAGAAGTTGGATCTCCTTGTATTAGACCTCTGGTGCTTTTGAAGAAAATCGTAGGAGAGCCATTAGCCATGATAGAAATAGAAGTTGTAGACATAAGCTATTTCACCATTTCAAGAACCCTGTTGCAAAACCAAAACACCTTTAAAATTTTAAACAAGAATTTCCAGTCAACTCTGTCATAGGCTTTTGAGATATCAAGCTTTAACAGAATTCCTTTAGTCTTAGATTCAATCAAGGAATCAATATTATCATGCACTGTGACAATAGAATCTAGGATCTGTCGACCAGGAACAAATCCATTCTGTTGAGGTGAAATCAGAGTGGGCAAGAGAATTAAGAGTCTAGAAATCAAAACCGTCGAGATGATTTTATAGATCAAATTATAGAGGCTTATGGATCTGAAAGCCTCAAAGTTCACCGCTCTAGGCTTCTTAGGGATAATAACAAGAAAAGTAGCATTCAACTCTTTTAGGAGACTTCTGAATCCAAAAAATTCTTTAACAACATTCACCACATCTTCTCCAACAATCTCCTAGAACCGTTTGAAGAAAAACATAGGGAACCCATCAGGACCTGGAGCTTTACTCCCTTCAAAGGAGAAAATAGCCATCTTAACTTCCTCATTAGTAGGAATAGTGGATAGCATAGAGTTATTTTCCTGATTGATCACATTGGGAATAGCCTCTATTAAATGATCCTGATCATTTTGGTTATTTTCATCATTCTCAAAAAGAATATTTTTAAAGAATAAAATAGCACGCTTTCTAATATTCTCCTCCTCTTCATAGCTAGTACCATCCACTTCAATTTGAGAAATTCTATTGACAACCCTATGTTTTGAGGCCTAAAAATGAAAGTATCTAGTATTTTTATAACCTGCAAATAACCATAAAGTTCTAGATCTTTGTCTCTAGAACTCCTCTTTTCCAATGATATCATGCAACTTAATAAGGGTCTCATTCTCTTTTTCCTTAATATCATTCAAATATCCTTCCTTCTGGATTTTGTTTTGGATCTCTCCTAGATCCATCTCAAGATCAGATTTAATCTTGAAAACGTTCCCAAAGGACTCTTTTCTCCATTTTTTAAGGTTGAATTTAACTTCCCTTAATTTTTTAACCACCCTAAACATAGCTATACCAAAGATACTTATATTCCACCATTTCCTTAGTTCTTCTTTAAAAGAAGGATGAGAAAGCCACATTTTTTCAACTTTGAACAGGATTTTTTTTTCTTCTTTAAAGGCTCCAAAACAAAATAATAGGGAAGTGGTTAGATCCAATCCTAGAGAGGGCTTTAAGAGAACAATAGTAGTTAAAGAACCATTGATTATAAATTAAAGATCTATCTAATCTAATGTAGATAAGAACCATACCCTTTCTATGATTCAACCAAGTGTAGGAAGCTCCTTGCAAATCCAAATCAATCAACACCTGGTTGTTGATGAAGCTTTGAAGATCCTCTTTGATCTCCGCATTTATCTGGAAACCTCAAAATTTCTCTTCATTCAGTAAGGGAGTATTAAAGTCTCCCATGACAACCCAAAACTCTCTGTCAAAAATCCTCCTAAAGGAAGCCAACTCCATCTAGAATGATTTTCTGAGAGCTTTTCCATTGGGGGCATAGATATTTGATTGGATCCAACTGAAATTATCCCTAATTTGGGTGAATCTAGTAGCACTAAGGTTAGTTCCTTCCAAAATCGGATCCCCTTTGATTATATGACTATTCCAGAAAGTGACAATACCTCCCAAAGCACCATTCGAGTTGTTTCCATGTGAAGTACAATGCTGAAACAATTTCATCTTTTCCACCTTTTCCTTAGACATTTTAGTTTCCTAAATAAGAAGAATATCAGGCTTGTGATCTCTAACAAAATTGCAAAGAACATCCTACTTCTGGGGATTATTAAGTCCCTGATATTCCAAGACATGATCCTCATGAGTTACCAGGGGAGTTGAGGTACCAAGGGATGGATTTTTTAGAACCATCTGCAATATCCTGAAAAAATATTATGCTCTATTGTCCATTGATTAGAGCTCTTTGTTGCTCCACAGTCTGCCTTTGCTTTTGATCTGTTTGAAATGCCACATGGGGTTTTCCATTATTTTTTTCTCTTTTTCTTAGATAAAACCTCTTCTTTATTAGTCTCTTTTTGACTATCTGTCCCTTTACTTGATTCCCATTCCTTATTAGTAAGAAGTCTTTGCTCCTAGGGTAATGTCTCCATGATTCCATTCAGATGAAAGGTTGAAAAGTTGCTAGAAAGTTTAGTAGAATGGTCTTGATTATCGAAGGATTCCTTAACAAGTTCCAAGGAATTAGGATCCGTAAAATGATCAACACCCTGAGGAAGAAAGCCTTCAAAGGAAGGGAGAAGAAGAGGGATGTTCAACTCCAAAGACAGCCCCTGGATAGGAATATCCTCCAAGCCAGGGTTCCTGACAATATTTTCAATGGACTCAGCTCTTGGGATAAGGGGCTCGCATCCTGACTCTACATAACAACACCATCCATCTGATCCTTATTTGCTTCTCTATCCTTAGTTGTTAAGGTATTCTCAAGATCTTTACACTGGAGTTCCTATGGAACCTCACCATTATTACCAAAATCACCATCAACCTTATTTGAAGTGCTTTGAACATTAGACTCTTTATTCTCAAGGCTTTCTCCTTTTGATTTCTTTCACCATACAAATTTCAAAGAACTAGTTGGTTTCTCTTTCTCTTTGGTGGCATTTAATGGACATTTCTTAGTCCAATTCCTAGATTTTCTACATTTTAAACAAGCAAATGGTATAGTTTCAAACTCTATGTCCTGCAACCACAAACCCTGTTTCAACTAAATCTCAATTGAAGAGGGTAGGTTAGCATTCTGAGAGACCCCTACACATATTCTAGCAAATACCAATCTTTTTCTAGCTACATTCATAGAATCAATAGAAAGGAGCTCTCCAAAGGAGCTCACAATACCATAAAAGACATCCTAATTCCAATATTAATATCCTAATACCATAAAAGACATCCTCATTCCAGTTTTTGATGCATTTTTGTTGATATCATTTATCTAAATTATTTTGTCATCACTAATTTCATATATATAAGAATCCTAAATTAGAATAAATTTATCATTGACAATAGGAATGAATTTGATCAGGTCACTATTTTGACTCTATGTTTTTTATCTATTTTTCTACTTTTTATCATTTACTTGTTATTTATCATCACATAATTCAATGTAGCTTTGTTGTAGCACAAGTTGAATTTAGAAAAATGATAATGTTATGCACACTTTTCTAGTTTTTGTTTGCTATTATTTCAAATGACATATGCATTATAATTTTCCTTTGGTTTGCTTCAATAAAGGGATGCACATAATTTGTAATTCATCCAACTAATTCTTAAAATAAGGTAATTTTCCCACATGAATATGATGGTATCAGTTGCTATTTGTAAAACTCCCTATGTTATTATGGCTTCTCATTAGGAAGACATTTCACAACATTAGTAATATGAATAAACTATCTATTTGATTTTTCCAGCTCAATGTGGTGCTATGAGGATAATATAAAAATTAAGTATATCGCTTATTTTACAATATTTATATGGGTAAAATATATATTTTCTTGTGGGTTCATTCCAAGTGTCCTACCAAATCCATGTCATAGTCTATCTTTTAGATATTTTTTTACTAAGCTATGTTTGTTCAAGTATATTTTTAGTTTATTATTTCTCCTTATCGTAAATGGATCTAGGTGACCATAAAGTGAGTGTATTTTCACTTTAGACTAATTTTCTTACCTAAGTTTTTGTCATTTTATTCCTTTTCCAAATAATTTAGTTCTCCTTTAGGTTAGAAATAATCTACTAAGGTTTTCTATATTTTCTCATAATCTATATTGGTTTTACCTAAGTAAAATTATCTATGAGGGTGGCAATAATCGAATGAGTATATTAGCTCCAATACCTAAGACTATACAATCTATAGACATATCTATAAGATCCAACATACTCATTTGTATATCCAAAGACATAATATAATATTTTTATCTTAACTTCTTTTAAATTGAATTCATAATTTTTGATACAAATTAAGCTTCTAACCGTAGAATTTTATCCACTTCATACTTCAAGGACAAATTAATGGCTTATTGGTGTGGTCTAATCCCTCATATTTAATTCTCAACAATTTTAATCTCACATTATTGTGACAGATTTTATGAACCCAAAATGCTAGGCTCTCTTCCTAAGGTTTTCCCTCTAGAAAGATAGAGATAAGGGGTTCTAAAATGCTTATGCACATTCAAATTAGGATGTATGCAATGTTTTTTAATTTAAATTAACTTAAATAAATTCAATTGACTGATTTAAATGATTTAAAATGGATTCAAAAGTGCAATTAAAACTATGTTTGAAAACACACTATGATATGCAAACAACTATGAAATATGAAGAAATTGAAAGAAATATGCAGAAAATAAGGTACAAGGTCAAATATGAGTGCACCTGGATGTTGTGTGAGATTTTTAGAGTATCTGGAATGCTAATAAAATTTTCTAATTTTTCACAGTGGGACTCATTTGCCAAGGGTGGTGAATCAGTCCTCCTACTATTAAAAAAGTGTCAGGATCTAATTTTGACAGTCGGGATTTGATTTCTGAAAAAATACAAATTTTTAGATTTCAAGTGGGACTCATTTTCCAAGGGTGGTGAATCAGTCCTCACAAAGATTTCTAGAAAATTGGGAGGCAACACGGCTACACTAGATCTGGAAATGTTTGAATGTTAGCTTGTTGGGATCAATTCTGCAAAAAATGGATAGAAAACATTCAAAATACTTGAAAGATGATGAGTTGACTTGAAGAGCCTAGTTGACTTGAATTTCACTTTTCAATGACTTTAAACCTATTAAATCAACAAAAAAAGCTGCAAATACACATGTACAAAAGGGGGAAAATGTTGGAGGATTAGTGAATACGAGTTTGCTTTGGTCAAACCCCACTTTGGTAATCAAAACCAATAGAAATAAATGAAATGTAAAGGAAATGATAAATTAATAACATGAAAGTATTACAAACTTACCAAATCCTTGAACATGCAAATCTGAAGTGATGTCAATGGCTACTGTAAAGTGCTTGAAAAGTTCTTGAATTGATGATACAAAATGCTTGATTGCTTGAAGATTGAATGCTTGAATGAGGAGATTGCTTCAATGCATTAGGAGAGTGAATACTTGAGTGAATAATTGTAAAATGAGGTTAAAATCAGGTATTTATAACAATCTCGTGCCTTACTATCCATTCATACCTCCTCATAGGGCGACATGAAGTGAATTTGAGTAAAATCTTGAAAGAAATTTTGAAATATTTTTAATTTGGGGACAAGGAGGACTCATTCGCCACCCTTATCAAATGAGTCTCGCATGGGACCCAAAACCAAGGGTCACAAATAATGTTCTTAATGTTGTTTGTCAAGATAGGACCCAAAAATATAGTTAATATAAGCATATGAGGGCATAAACAGACAAAATAAAGAATGAGAAGGGTGTAAATAGTGAAAATATGCCTAGAAAAGTGTGAAATCTTGTTACAAGACTTTACAACACTTAAAAATAGGGCTTGTTAATGAATGGAAAGTTGATTTCTAGGTGAATTGCATTAAATAAAGTCTAAAAGAATGTAGAAATGTCTTACAAAACTTCACAACACCTTCACAAGGCATCTTTCTTTGAGTTTTAGCACCAAAATAAGCATGTTCAAGCCAAGAAACATCATAAAATTAAAGAAAAATAATTCCAACACTATCAAACAAGACCTACAAGACCATAAAAATGACAAGGCTCCATTTTTTGATGGCACATTTAGCCCCCAGTTTAGTAAGAGAAACTTGCTTCCTCACACTAAACTAGCCATCAACATCAAGAAGATGGTTCGAATGCACTTACATGAGCAAGATGGAATACAAAAAACAAGGTGGATGATCAAAGATTGTTTAAAAATGTGACAAAGATTTTAGGAACCCAAAATGCTAGGCTCTCTTCCTAGGGTTTTCCATCTAGAAAGAGAGAGATTAGGGGTTGTAAAATGCTTATGCACATTCAAATTAGGATGTATGCAATGTTTTTTAGTCTAATTGAACTTAACTAAATGAAATTGAATGATTAAAATGATTTAAAATGAATGCAAAAGTGCAATTTAAACAATGTCTGAAAATACACAGTGATATGCAAACAACTATGAAATATGAATAAATTGAAAGAAATATAGAGAACAAAAGGTGCAGGCTCAAATCTTAGTGCACCTAGATGTTGTGTGAGCATTCTGGAGTGTCTTGAATGCTGATGAAATTTTCTAATTTTTCATAGGGGGACTCATTCACCAAGGCTGGAAAATCAGTCCTCCTATTGTTGAAAAAGTGTCAGGAACTAATTTCTGATAGCAGGGAGTTGATTTCTAGCAAAATCAAGATTATTCAGATTTCAAGTGGGACTTATTCACCAAGCATAGCAAATCAGTCCTCCCCAATATTTTTGGAAAATTAGGAGGCAACATTGCTACACCAGATCTGGCAATGCCTAAATGTTAGGTTGTCAAGATCAATTTTGCAGAAAATAGATAAAAAACACTCAAAATGCTTGAAAAGATGATGAGTTGACTTGAAGAGCCTAGTTGACTTGAATTCCACTTTTCAATACCTTTAAAACTATTAAATCTATAAAAAAAAGATGCAAATACACATGCAAAAAAGGGGAAAATGTTGGAGGGTTAGTGAATAGGGGTTTTCCTTTGTCAAACAGACCCACTTTGGTAACCAAACCTAATAGAAATGAATGAAATGTAAAGGAAATGATAAATGAATAACATGCAAGTATTACAAACTTACCAAATCCTTGAACATGCAAATATGAAGTGATGTCAATGGCTACTCCAAAGTGCTTGAATTGATGATGCAAAATGCTTGATTGCTTGAAGATTGAATGTTTGAATGAGGAGATTACTTGAATGTGTTAGGAGATTGAATACTTAAGTGAATAATTGTAAAATGAGGTTAAAATCACAAAGTTATACAAATCTTGTGGCCTACTATATATTCATACCTCATCACAGGCTAACATTAAGTGAATTTGAGTAAAATCTTGAAGGAAATTTTGAAATATTTTGAATTTGGGGCCAAGGGGGACTCATTCCCCACCCTTGGCAAATGAGTCCCACCTGGGACCTAGAACCAAGTGTCGGAAATAATTTTGTGTTTAATGTTGTTTATCTTGATAGGATCCAAAAATATAGTTAATATAAGCATATGAGGACATAAAGAGACAAAATAAAGCATGAGAAGGGTTTCAATACTAAAAATATGCCTAGAAAAGCATGAAATCATGTCACAAGACTTTACAGCACTTAAAAATAGTGCTTGTTAGTGAATGAAAAGGTTATTTTTTGGTGAATTGCATTAAATAGAGTCTAGAAGAATGTATAAATGTCTTACAATAGTTCACAACACCTTCACAAAACATCTTTCTTTGAGTTTTGGTACCAAATTAAGCATGTTCAAGCCAAGATACATCATAAAATTAAAGAAAAATAGTTACAACACTATGAAACAAGACCTAAAAGACCATGAAAATGACAAGGATCCATTTTTTGATAGCACATTTAGCCCCTACTTTAATGAGAGAAACTTGCTTGCTCACACAAAATTAGCCATGAACATTGAGAAGAGGATTCAAATGCACTTACCTTAGCAAGATGGAATACAACAAACAAGGAGGATGATCATGCCCCTAGGATGAAGATCCCATGAAAAACTAAACATAAGGACAAAGGAACGCACAAGTGTTGAGAGGAATTGAATAAAGCTTCTATCATCAATCGAACTAGTTTTGAAAAGAGATCTAGGATGATTGCTCGAAAAGAAAGAATGTGTACTCAATCTAGGGTCATGGAACTAGTTGTCTACCGAGTGAGAAATCCAAAAAAGTAAGATACATACGCTAGTTTGTATGCACTCACAAACAAACAAAAAAGTGGCTATGGGGAAAATTCATGCCTCTAGTTGGGCTTCCCACTCAACCATGCCAAAGCTATACCTGTTCAATAAATTTAAAAAGGTGCCACGAAGCTAAAGAAAATGAAAATGTTGGTTTAAGTTTAATAAAATAAGAAAAATAGGATGCCACAATAGGCATGCAAGTTGTGTTATGCAAGGTGGCCGAATAAGAATGTTAGGTGTCAAAATGTTATGTGTAATATGTTCATAGGAGTTTTGTTCAATTTATGCAAGGTCACTCACTTAGGAAACATTGTGTCTAATGTCTCCAAGAGAGGACCAATCAAAGAATAGTATATTCACAACATAGGGGATGTAGTGTGTTGCATCAAACCACCAAGAGGAATGCAATATGCTGAGAAAGATCACACTTATGAAGGAAATCACACCCAATGTCATCCACAAAGTGACAAACACATCACGTAAATGACAAGGATACACTAAGAATGAAAATGAAATAATGATAATGTATGCCCCACACTTTAAAGGAGTTTCCATGCATCATTCTGTGAGAAATTACTTGAAAGTAGAGAAGAGGAAGAATGTAAGACATGAGAGCTAACTCATAAAGCTCTATTCCAAGTCATATGTTTCAAAGTTAAGCTGTGTCATGTCAAGATAGAGGAGAAAAGCATGGAAAGAAGGGAGATGCCCCCCAAAAAAGAAAGCATACAAAACACATAAGGGATCTATGGATTTGGAGTTTGTATGTTCGTTGTTGGAGTGTTTTTATTTAAAGCGCTAGAAACTTTCATCATTCCCCAAAGCACATAGAACTAGAAGAATGACACAAAGAGAGCAAAAGCAATGGAAAAAGATGAATTTTGAGTCAACATGGAAGAGAGATTGTGGTCTCGATGAATTACATCATCCCCAAAAGGAAAACACAAATGAAAAGCAAGTGAAAAGTGAAAAATCCTTTGGGTCAACATGAAGGAGACATTTTGGTCTCATTGCCTTGCGTCATCCCCAAAAGGAAAAACACAACAAAAGAGAAAGGAAAAAAATGGAAAGATAAAGGGGGTTTTGGGTCAACATGGAAGAGACATAGGCCATCTCAATGCTTTGCATCAGCCCCGAAAGGAAAAACACAAAACAAAACATGAAAAATAGAAGAAGTGTACAAAGACAAGGAAACATCAAACACACGATACAAAAAGAAAATGCATTACAAGGACAAGGCTAGCAATGTATTGCCTCCCATAAAGTGTAAAAGAAAGAATGAACCAAGATGAGTGATGGGAGAGGACCATGTAATAGTGAGAATGGGAAGTTCTAAAACTAGGGAATGAAAGGATAACGGTGTTTTAAGGGATGAGGGGAAAATAGTTAGTGTTTGTGAAGTGATACTTTTTATATTTTGTTCAAAGTTTGACTTTCTTTAGTTTGATGTCCAAGAACACGATGGTATTTGAAATATGGTATATTGGAGTCGTGAGGATGAATGACCAATCTATTAGAAGGTGGTAAAAGTATAAGATATTTGTTTAAGAGTAATTGGAGTCTCCGCTCACATTTGGTTGGAGGATGTGTAGGAAAATTTATCTTCTTCATTTTGTATGGCCATTTACATTTACTTGGTTCTCCTTTTTCATGAGTAGAAGGAAGAAGGGGACCCATAGGGATCCTAACATCCTTATCATTAGGAGAGAATGGGTGTTCGCATGGAAGGAGAATGTTCAAATTAGGAGGATTCAAAACTAGTATAATAGTATCTCGAATTCTCTAAGGTTGAAGAGGATGTCTCTAAGGATGAGAAGGTTCTTGATATCCTAGTCATGTTGTATTGGATTCAATTGGTTGTTCAAAAAGGTGATGGATGTCATGTTCATGTTTTGTGTCACAACCTTGTTTACTTAAGATAGTGAATCCTTTTCCATATGTTTCTTCAAGGTTGATAGGATTATTTGTGACTATGTGCTTATTAAATGGCTAAGATTATGGTGGCTAAGAGGAAATAGGTTCACTTGAGGGAGGAACCATAGGTCATGTGTTTACTTTAGGATGTAAATAAGCAAAGTGATCAGTTGGTGCAACATTAGGGAGTTCTTGTGATCTCATAGAGGGATAAAAGGTTGCATTTGCTTCTAGGTTGTCAAGGAAATCATTATACAACTTCATGCTAGAACCATCTTCTCCAATAATATGTACATCACGAGGAAGAAAATCATGAGGAGTTAAAGGAGCATGAGTTTGTTCAATGTCATTAAGGTCACATCAAAAGGTGTAATTGGACATGTCTACCAATGATTTGAGGGAATTAAAAAACTTATTAAAGGAGAATGCCATGATGCCAAGAAACTAAAATGCAATAGGTGAAAGAAGACAAAGAATTTATATGCCAAAATAGAATGCAGGAATAGAAAGGTATAATGCAAAAAGTTGAGAAAAATGTTATTTAAAAAATGTAGAGGGACTGATTCACCCTGTGTGGTGAATGAGTCTCAGGATACAATTTGTTTTGAGTTTTTTAGAATTTTATTAGTGATTTAAATATTTTTCAGAATGCCAATACAAACATAGAATGCAAAGTTTCAATTTTCTCAATGAAATTGAATGCAAGAATGAAAACTAAATGATTTTTTCACTAACGCAAAATGAAAGACCCTAGAATGCAATAACAAATCATTGTCCTATTTGAATGTCAATGAAAATGAAACTAGGATGCAAGATATGAATGAAATAAAAAGTTTTAAAATGTTCAAGATTCAGGTTAACCAAAATGTTACAAAGATTTTAGGAACCCGGAATGCTAGGCTCTCTTCCTAGGGTTTTCCACCTAGAAAGAGAGAGATTATGGGTTCTAAAATGCTTATGCACATTCAAATTAGGATGTATGCAATGTTGTTTAATTTAAATGAACTTAACTAAATGCAATTGATTGATTAAAATGATTTAAAATGGATGCCAAAGCTCAATTTAAGCTATGTTTGAAAACACACTGTGATATGAAAACAACTATTAAATATGAAGAAATTGAAAGAAATATGCAAAACATAAGGTACGGGGTCAAAGCTGAGTGCACCTAGATGTGGTGTGAGCTTTCTGGAGTGCCTGGAATGCTGATGAAAGTTTCTAATTTTTCACAAAGGGACTCATTCACCAAGGGTGGTGAATCATTCCTCCTATTGTTCCAAAAGTGTTGGGAACTGATTTCTGACAGCTGAGAGTTGATTTCTAACAAGGTACAGATTTTCAAATTTAATGTGAGACTCATTTTCCAATGGTGGTGAATCAGTCCTCCCCGATATTTCTGGAAAAATTAGGAGGCAACTCTACTACACCAGATCTAGTGATGTCTGAATGTTAGGTTGTCAGGATCAATTATGCAGAAAATGGATATAACACACTCAAAATGCTTGAAAAGATGATGAGTTGACCTGAAGAGCCTAGTTGACTTGAATTCCACTTTTCAACACCTTTAAACTTGTTAAATTTACCAAAAAAAGATGCAAATAGACATGCATAAAGGGGGAAAATGTTGGAGGGTTAGTGAATAGGGGCTTGCCTTGGTCAAACCCCACTTTGGCAATCAAACCCAATAGAAATGAATGAAATGTAAAGGAAATGATAAATGAATAAGATGCAAGTATTAAAAAATTAACAAATCCTTGAACATGGAAATCTGAAGTGATGTCAATGTCCACTCCAAAGTTCTTGAATTGATGATGTAAAATACTTGATTGCTTGAAGATTGAATGCTTGAATGAGGAGATTGCTTGAATGTGTTAGGATAGTGAATATTTGAGTGAATAATTGTAAAATGAGGTTAAAATCAAATATTTATACAAATCTTGTGCCTTACTATCTGTTCATACCTCATCACAGGCCCACGTGAAGTGAATTTGAGTAAAATCCTTAAAGAAATTTTGAAATATTTTGAATTTGGGGCTAAGGGGGACTCATTCGCCACCCTTAGCAAATGAGTCCCATCTAGGACCCAAAACCAAGTGTCGGTAATAATGTTGTTTTTTAGGATAGAACCCAAAAATACAATTAATATAAGCATATGAAGGCATAAAGAGACAAAATAAAGGAAGGGTGTAAATAGTGAAAATAATCCTAGAAAATCATGAAATCTTGTAACAAACTTGACAACACTTTCAAAATGGCTTGTTAAAGAATGTAGAAATGTCTTACAACACTTCACAACAGCTTTAGAAGACATCTTTATTTGAGTTTTAGCAAAAAAATAAGCATGTTCAAGCCAAGATGCATCATAAAACTAAAGCAACAAAGTTCCAAAACTATGAAAGAAGACCTAAAAAAACCTGAAAATGACAAGGGTCCATTTTTCGATGGCACAATTTTGTATAAATATGATAATTGTATTGGTGTGCTTGTAAATAAGGAATATATTTGACTCCCTTTATATATTCCCACCTATGGTTGTGTACCTTGAATATGGATACTATTCAACACTTTTGGAGAATGAGAGGGCAATGAATAGGTCTACTTAAAACTTAACCCCTTGTGGAACTTGAAACTTTTAACACAACTCAAAATCCTTTAGTAGATAAAAATAGAACTTTAAGAAGAGAAGTAAGAGAGAGAATTGTAGCAATCAAAATATTTAGTACCTTCCATAAAATTAACCAACAAAAGATGTATCAATAATCAAATCAACAACAAAGAGAAAGAAATAGAGAAAATGCACATACACAAGGAGACACCAAATGTAGGTGGAAAACCCAGTGAGGGGAAAACTACAGTGAGAGTTAACTAACAATATAAGTGTAACTACCAAAAAGACTTGCATAAAGGCTCACCGCCTTATAGAATTATAGAAATATGGCATACAACACTAAAGAACCATCCAACTCCAAGAGAAAGATACAAGGACCTAATGAGATTCACTATCTCAAAGTAGGATACAATATGAATGAGAGAAAATTAAAAGAATTCCAACACAACTCTTTGTTGGTTGATGTGTTGAAGCACAATTTATGTTTTCTTTCACAATGTTTAGCACTATCTCTTTTAGATATTCAATATTATTCACAAATAAAGTTATTTATAATTGAACACATCTACATCTTGTTGCATCTAAAAATATCTTATATTTATATCCTCCACAACACTTGAATTCTTCAATTAGGTGGGCTAGAAAGAGAATAAACAAATAATTTAGCTAGTTAGCAACCAAACCATAATGTGGTCCTATCCTAAGGATAGAGAGGAATGCAAAAAATGTAACACTTCTTTCAATGTGGTCCAAAATGATTTACATATAGGCGCACATCAAACTAAGTTATCCTGTAAAAAACTCTTTCAAACGAATCTACTTGATGCAATCCCAAAAAAAATAGCTTAGGAACCAAATCTATCATGTCACATATTCCATTACTAGTGTAGCCCTCAAGAACATGACCTAAGCAAAAGAATAAGTTATGATAGCTACATATCAAATAATAACCCAAAAAGCCAACTTAAGACACAATGTGGCACAAAAGTGACTAATTAGTAACTTGTAGATCATATACGGATGCTCCTTGAAATTCCAAATCAACTACATACTCTTCTTTCATACTATCATTCTATAAACAACCACCACAGTCCAAATACGTACATAAAACTCTACTCAAGAAACACACAATACAAACCGTATGATATAATATTTGTAGAATAGCTTGTGGAACACATTAGCATATGAGATTAGAACTCGGATATTACATAGATGTTGTGAGCATAAAAACCAAGTGGTAGGAGAAGATACATTAATGTGGAGAAATGTGAAGTAGTTCCCATATCATTCTAGACAACTACCAACATTGCCAACCTTCTATAATTCACAAGAACCTCCTTGGTAGCACAGGTTACTTGGAGACACATGAGTGCATCATACATAGAGAATTAACATTGAATATCAAATTGCAAGACCAAAAATACAGTAGTAGAGGAATTTTGAACATTCTCCTAGAAATACTTCAATGCAAATTCTTGAACTAGAATTATTTGAGCAACCTATGGACACTAGAACTTCCTTTCAATAACACATATATTATTAGGAACATTAGAAGAGAGAATGAGACATAGTCATACTTCTAATCCTCATCTAAATATATCATTATTTAAAAAACTCTATTGATAGTAATAATGCATTATATGAACATCAACAACTTTTTTGATAAGGTATTGTAAGGAAGCTAAGGTAGAAAAGAAACTTCCTACACTAATCTTGAGAGAAGAATAATGCAAAAAAATTTATATATTTTTAACAACTATAGAAAATTAAATAGAAATAAGAAAAAATACCATGCATACCACAAAAAAGTGATTTACATGGGGGGAAACACTTTTGGGAGAAAAACATCACACTCTAAAAGTTTCCCAATATATATTTAGAAATCACAAAGATTAAAATATACTTGCAGAGAAAGCTTATCACAAGAGTATCACCAACAAGAGATCCGGAGGCAACACAATTGCTATCAGACTCTTAGAATACATCACAATGCACAACTGTAATACAACACCCTCATAAAATAGGGTTTCCTTCTAGGGAAAGAAAATAAAATAAAATATAAACCATTAGATCTAGGATAGTGAAAAATGGCCCAAATTTAACTCCCATGCATGCCTCTGCACTGACATATCAATAGTATGTTATATTTTTTCAAGGTTGAGACATATTTTCCTAATAATTCTCCCACCTGTTGAACACCTTACAAGAGCAATGAGAGGGTATAAAAACATCATCTCTTAATTGATAGGGGCCAAGAGGCCCATATTTTCTAAACACTATCTGAAGTTCTCTATGCTCACAAAATTAGTTAAATAATCAACAGAATTCATTAAAGTCTCTAACTTAATTAGCTTCTCCCTGCCATCTTTGACCATATCTCTAACAAAATGATTCTGGAAATCAATGTGATTGGTCCTGGCATGAAATGTTGAGTTCTTTGCTAGACATATTGCACTTTTACTATCACAATAAATTGCAAATGCACCTTGTCTTATTCTAATATCTAAACATAGTCTCTTAAGCCAAGTGGCTTCTATATAAGCATAAGTAGTTTTTGTATACTCTCCTTTAGTATTGGAGAAATAAACCACAGTATGTTGCTTACTCATCCAACTGATTTCACCACTAAATAAAGTAAACACATAAGCACTGGTGGATCTTCTACCATCAACAACACCTACCCAATCTGAATCCACATAACCATGAATATCAAGGGAAATCTCATCTTCAATTATATTACTATGATAACATAAGGAGTAATTTGAGGTATTGTGCAAATATCTGAAGTCTCATTTAACCTCATTCCAATGAACTCGATCAAGATTAGATAAATATATGGAAGGAACTCCCACTGCTTGGGAAATGTCTAGTCTAGTACAAACCATAACATACATCAAACTTCCAACTACACTCCAGTAACGAACTCTGCTCATGTCTTTCATCTCTAGTTGGGATGTTGGACAATCTAAAATAGATAATTTTTTTCCAAATGAAATAGGAGCACACAATGGTCTATAATCCTATATATAAAACCTCTATAAAATTGAATTGGAACTCCTGGACATTCTCTTAGAGGCTTGTTTAGATGCCTACAATTACAATGAGTATTATTTTTTCTATGTGGAGGAGTGATGAGTTGGATCATTAGTAGGATTTTTTGCTTATGGATTTATGGTTGGATACCCAATAATCAACTGAAAAAATTCTAGTTTTTGAGTTATCTGGTGAGAATTTTGGTTGTCTAATTCAAAATGATTTAGGTAAAGCTCTGAAGAGGGCCTTTTTGTTGCCTAATATTCCTCCTCCTCAACCTATAGCTAATTTTTACATTCCCTTACTTAATATGATCCCTATTGTTGTTGGGATTGAGGAGGCTTCTATGCCTTCCCTATCCCCTAGAGTGGGCCCTTCTTTGGATTCTTTTTGGAGTCTCCTTCTTGGAGATAACCCCCATTATTTTTAGTGTTCTTCCTCTTTGGAATAGTTTATTGGAGAATGGTGTTTTAGGGATTTTGTAGGATCTAGAGCGTCCTTGTCTCAAAATGCATCTTCTTGTACTAGGGGAGTTGTTGCTTCTAATGTGGGTCCATTGGAGGCTTCTCAGTTTGATTTTAGTCATATTGGATTTACTTTAGCTCCCTCTACTACTTCTCTATATATTTCAAATGAGTGGATGAATAGAACTTCCTATGGTTTAAAATCTACTTGTATTGATTTTTTTTTGGTTAGAAACTAAATACTAATGTTATCTAAAGTTAGGCTTCTAATTGTTACATGGCTCCAGGTCTGTGTATTATGGCCTTGATGAATGGTATTTTTCTATTCTCATTTTGTTCCATAGAGGAATGCACTAACATTTTTCAAGGAGGTCTTTTGTTTTTTGGAAAGTATTTTCTTTATTTAGAAATTTGGTCTACATGCTTAAATTTTATTGAGATTAGTATGTTGCATATTTGGGTGTGTCTCCTTGAGCTCCCTTTGAAATTTTGGGATGAAGGATTCCCAAGAGTGGCCTCCTGGGGGTGTTGTGGAGGAAAGGTAAGAACTTGCTAGAATCTTGGTAGGTAGAATATGTAGCTTCTTCAAGACAAGGATATTTTGGCTTGGGGTCCTAATCCAAAGGGAATATTCTATGTTTCTTCTAGATATACGGAGCTTGATAGGCATATGTATGAAAATATTGGGGTCCCTTGCTGGAATCAAGATTGGAATAAATTTTCTTGGCCTAAGTGTAGTTTCTTTTAATCATTGGTTGTTTAGAATAGATTTCTTACTTGGGATAATCTATGAAAAAGAGGCTTCCAAGGTCCTTCCATTTGGTTTTTGTGCAATAATAGTGAAGAGTGTGTCTCACGCCTGTCCTTTCAATGTCCTTACTCTAGGAGGATTTGGAATTTTTTGTGGGGGGTTTGAGGACATCCATGTGTCCATGCCTCTTCTTTGATAGAGTTTTGGGAAAGCTTGGGGGTACCCTCTACTATGACTACTTTTCTTCAGATTGCTTCAATTATTGTCCCTACTTTTATTGTTTGGCATCTTTTTCTTGAGAGAAATAGAAGGATTTTCCAACATGTTAAGAAAGTTGGGGATCTTTTATGGAGGAATATCTTTAGCAAGATCCAAGAGACTATTTTAGCTAAATGTGACATGTCAGTCATTGTGGATCCAAGTGATTTATCTTTTGTGGGGGAATTTTTACATTGAGGGTAGAGGGTTTGGTTTCTCTACTAGAAATAGTTCTCATCAAGTTAAGAAGATGAATCATCAGGAGGGTCAGTGGAGCCCTCCCGCACATGGATATCTAAAGATAAATACTAATGGATACTCTAGGGGGAATCCTAGGCATGCTAGGATTGGTGGTATTTACAGAGATAGTAGTGGAGGGGTGGTTTTTTTTTCTATTTACAAGGTTCAACATTTTAATAATCTAATGGAGGCTCTTGCTATTTTACATCCTCTTGAAAGAGGTTATTCCCTATGCTAGAAGAGTATTATTTGTCAACCTAATTCACAGATTGTAGTTGATATGCTAAATGAGTAGAGATTCAATCGTGTTAATTGGAAACTGGTTGTGGTGATCAAACAAATTGTGAATTTATGTAGTTCTTTGGAATTTGTTTCCTTTTGTCATATTCCTAGGGAATGGAATCAGGTGGTTGATCTTCTACTGAAGTGGGCCTCTGACCATGTGGAGATATGGATTATAGATGACTGGGGTCTTTTATCCTCAAAGCTCTCTTTGTCCCTCAAAAAGATAATAATGGAAGACTTAAACACATCTAATTGTTTCCTTCATTGGATTGCTTTGGGGACTTTTTTTGTGTGATCAATTGATGGTTTTTTTTTGTCGTTGCTTATTGTTGTGTAGTATTTCTTTAATTCAATAAAATTTTACCTCCTTTTTATTAAAAAAAAAGGATAATAATATTCATAAAATTTTAAATTTTCTATGATTGGTTTTATATTCATGTTTTAAAATAAATCAATGATGAAATCACCCTTCACATCATAAAAATATAGAAGAAACCATAAATACATAATTAAAGATCTAAAAATTGCGAAGGTAAATAATTTATAGTTAATGCAAGATAAATAAATAGGCTCAAAGTAACCTATGAATATTTTAAGAAGATGATAAATGAATCTAACAAAGTGCATAATTACTAGTTTTTATGTTTATTCACATTAATGTTATTAGTTTTTGTAACAATCATTATTAAAAAATTGATAAGGTAATAGTTCACATATTCAATTCATTCCAACAAAAAATTCAATGAATGCAAATAATGATTATAATAAAAAATTAGTGACATTCATATGCATGTCAAATCTAAGTTGAGACATAAAATTTAAATATAACACATATTATATTTTAATTATTTAAAGTATTATAATTTAATTAATAATTTTATGCTCATGTAAAGGGGTTTATTTTTATTTTATTTTATATAAAATCCTTAGAATGTGTTACATAAATAGTTATAGTAAATACAATTTTTTTCTTTATATATTTCTTAAGTAAACATATGAAAGATTTTAATACTACTTTATTGATATGATGGAAACCCTAGCTGGAGTGAGAGTGGTAGATATTGGCAACGACTATTCTGGGTAGGGAAATGGTGAAGATGGTGAAGGTGATGGAAGTGACTGGGTCTTTTGGTTATTTCCATATACCCTAGGTACGTTATCTTGCTATGGAGGTGACTTGCTATAGTGTTAGTGATCACACTAATAGAGATTGTAATGCCCGCCATGAAACCCTAGAGAATGTCACACACATAACGAAAGTGAACATTTTTTTTATTAAAGTGTAATTAAACAAGTAAAGTAAACTACACTTATACATACATTCTCTAAGGTATGTGACGAAACTTACTTGCAATACCCATTACAATCAAAAGTTACTAAACATAACATAGGATTATTACTCATGAATTAAAGATCATACATCTATTAACATTAAAATACAACTCAAAATATAAAGTACAATCATGATCCATTCATACATTGCATCCATTCAATATTACAATTACAAATGTCATTTCCAAATGAGATAGTTCCTACAAAAGTGTTACAATTACAAATTACAATGATTCTCCTCAAATATAATTGAGTGATACAATTAAAAATTACAAGGTATCCAACAGATACAAGAGAGAACATGAAAGAATTAGAAATTCACTGGTACACATGAGGTTTCACATCATGAAGTACTCGCCATCACGAACAAGAACTAGGGACCCAATGGTGTAAGGTACACGTTCCACACAACCAAGTGGTACCCAAAGGACCAACCCCCGTGCTAGGAGATAGTAAAAGAGCTTCCTAGGAAAACCTACAACATCTAGATATAGGCAAAAACAATATTGAACTACACAAGTACAAAACTTACAAAATGGTTACAATGCTTCCAGATAACAATGATCAATCACACAATATAACAAACTGACTCATGGTTGTTATAGGAGGATTGCCATCACAAAGTTGCATGGGTTACCCTGGTGAATCTTCCTAGGTTCCAACCCCCATCTTGGGTTACCCTTGTGACCTCTTACGAAACCCGGCCCCACATGCAATCCAATGTGGAATTGATTATCTTTCCAAGAAACAAGATATCGATCTTTCTATTCCAAGCCTTCTCGTCTCATCCCAAGTCTTTACTAGTCCTTGAGTCCATGAGCAAGGCATTAACAAAGGTTAAGTGTTTAAACTACCCTTTTTCCCTAATATATTTATTTAATTTTCACTGATTAAACTAACTCTGCATGAGTTATCTTGATGCCACTTAGTGTGTCGGCCCTCATGAAAAGCCTCTCCCCTATTAACAACCTAAGGGATCAATTCCACTAACATAGGGTAAACCAGCTACACATAACCAATCACAAATACCAACTCATAACGATGTACAACACAACTTGTTCATACAACCAGGTGACCATACTAGATAAAATACCATGTGCACTACCAATAAGAAAATATAAATAAAAAAATCCCTTTCTTAAAAAAAATTATTTCATTTAAGACAAATAACCATTTCCCTTAAAATCATTCCCTTTTTTAAATAACTACTTGAGCATTTGACAAGAAATAATAATTTAAATCTAAAGGTTTACTTTAGTTTCCCAATAATATTTAAATATAAAAAATCCCACTTCCCCATTGAAATCATTTCATTTTAAAATAAATATTTTTATCTATTATAATAAGATAATCTTAAGATAATTATATTTAAATATATAATATATATATCTTAAATAATAAAAAATATAATATAATATATATTTTTTATATAATAAATAAATATTATATATAATATATAAAAAATAAAAAATTATACAAAGCAAACCCCAACTAGAGGCAGGGGACACAGGGGGTCCTTGCCTGTGGGGGCAACGTTGGGTGCTGCCTCCATAGCTAGTGCCTCCCATAATGGGGATGGTTGTGGGGCTAGCTCCCCCAACACCCCTAATTTAACATTAAATTTTTAATTTTTATTTATTTTTTAATCAAAAACTTCCTAGATGCAGCCATTTTGTAGTACGGAAAATTTCTTCTAGGGTTTTCTTTAACTCCTCATTTCCACTGAGGAAAAAACTCAATAGCATATTAATTGTTAGATTCAATTACAATTGCTAAAAGGGTAAATTTAAAGATGAAATTTTCTACAGGAAAAAAAATGGCAAATTATCAAAGGTTTTTGTTTTCTCAAATTTTAGAGAGGAATTCCATTTCCATAGTTTTACAAAGGTTATCTAAATCTTCTACTATTTGAATTTCCTTTTGTTTTCTATTTTTTTTTTTTTTTTACTATTAAAATTTGTTTCCCCACGAAGGATCAAAGGTTTTTTATTGATTTTTCTATAGAGGTTTTCAAAAATTCATAGCAATCCTTTCAAAATTTAAAATAAAAACTTCTAAACCTTAAAGCAAACTGGAACCTATTTTCAATTTAAAATCAAAACTTCTAAACCTTGAAGCAAACTGGAACCTATTTTCTGAAGTCTGAAGAAATAAAATTTGAAGTTGAGCTTCCTTGCAAAATCCAATCTTCCAGAACCTCTTCCAAAATCTCCACTTTTCCAAACCAAAAATGTAAAAATTGTAGAGCAAAACCTTCCTCTATATTTTTAATAGCCAAATTTTCCTCACCTTCCCCAACAAGATCTTTCAAAAAAATATCTATATCCTCTCCTTAATTTTCAACACTTAGTCAAAATTAAAAATATCTTTTTCAACCACTATAGATATTTTCTTCTTATGCATTTACAAGATATTTTGTATTTTAATAATTTAAGGCACAATTTAATTTCAAAATAGATTTAAATCATTTAATCTATGCACTTTACAAATACAATTAAACTATTCACTTAAAAAAATTAATTGATTAATTTATTTACTCAACAACTAAATTTATTTAATTAAATTATTTACTTAATAAATAAATTTAATCACAAATATTAAATTACTTTACCAATAAATTAAAGTTAATTAATTAAATTAAATGAAAAGCTTTTAACAACTTTACTCTAAAATAAATAAATAACATTTAAAACCTACAATCATTATTTTTTTTCAAACAACATTGCAAGATAATTAATTATCAAAACAAACAAGGATGAAATGACATTACAACATACTAAACACGAACTAACTACACACTATAACTGGCATTGTGGTTTGACAAGGCCAATCTGTTACTATCTCCCTATTAACATAACCGTTGGGAAAGTGGGCACACTCATACTTGCGAAGCCAGGTGGAGACAATGTCTCGTACCTGCAATCCTGCAAAACAAGACTAGTGTCGAATATGCATAAAACATAGCAGACACACTGTGAAGAGAAATCATAAAATCACAAGGCCCTCGCATGTGAGTGATGTAATCCCATCCCCTTTACCAATACAGCCACATCAAGATGGACAAAATTTAAAGCCTCAGTAAATCACCACATGAGTGTACATCAATATTAACTCAAATAACAAATACGCTAATCAAAAGCATTCACATAATGTATCATCACATCAAAGTATAGCATCCACATCACTCTAAAGCCAACGATCATAAAATAATCACAAGGTATCAAGATCAATCATAGTAAAGGTACCGACTAATAGCCCGAACAAATCAGAAATACATAATAGCAACTAGAGGGGCACTACAAAAATGATGTTGTTGGTATGGATTATAGCTTAGTTTTGGAGGATGGGTTATCATGGTGCTCTGATGAGGAAGAAACCCTCTTAGACATTCTCCTGGAGGCTTGTTCGAATGCCCATAATTAAAAGTATTATATTTCTACATGGAGGGGTGATCAATTGGATCATGAGTAGGATTTTTTGCTTATGGCTTTGTAGTTGAATTCCCAAAAATCAACCCAAAAATTTTTAGTTTTTGAGTTGCATGGTGAGAATTTTGGTTGTGTAATTCAAAATGGGTTAGGTACAACTCTCATGAGGGTCCTTTTGTTATCTAATATTCCTCCTCCTCAACCTATAACTAATCTACACATTCCCTTACTTAATATGATCACTATAGTTGTTGGGATTGAGGAGGCTTCTATTCCTTCCCTATCTCCTAGGGTGGGATCTTCTTTGGAGTCTCCTTCTTGGAGATAACCCCCATTCCTGCTAGTGTTGGTCCTCTATGGAATAGGTTATTAGAGAATGTTGTTTAGGTAATTTTGTAGGATCTAAAACCTCCTTGTCTTAAAATGTATCTTCTTGTAACTATGGGAGTGGTTGCTTCTAATGTGGGTCCATAGGAGGCCTCTTAGTTATTGTTTAGCCCTATTGGAGTTCCTTTAGCTCTGTCTACTACTTCTATATCTATTTCAAATGAGTGGATAAATAGAACTTCCTATTGTTTAAAATCTACTTGTATTGAATATTTTTTGGTTATAGACCAAATCTTAATGTTATCTAAAGTTAGGCTTTTGATTGTTGGATGGCTCCTAGTATTTGCATTATGGCCTTGATGAATGGTTTCTTGCTATTTTACTTTTGCTCAATAGAGGAAAGAAACTCACATTTTTCAAGGAGGTTCTTGGTTTTTTGGCAAAGATTTTCTTTATTACGAAAGTTGGTCAACATGCTTAAATTTTATTGAGATTAGTATGTTACATATTTGGGTGTGTCTCCTTGTAATCCCTTAAAAATTTTGGGATGAAGGTATTATTGAATATATTTCTAATGTTTTGGTCAATTTATCACCTTATTTAGTGTCACTAAATATAGATCTAACTTTCTTTATGATAGATTTAATGTTTTGGTTAAGCCTAGCTCTGAGTTTCTCAAAAATATGAAGCATTGCTCCAAACTTAGGATTTGGGAGCTGAAATTTTAGTATGTATCTTCCCAAGTGCTACATTCCATGTAGCAGTGTCCTTAGCCTCATAATCTTCTTGATTATCCTTCTACTTTTAAAGGGATTGAGATTTTTTTTTTAACATTCCCTCTTCAAAAGGGTTGGTATTTCTTGGAATATTAAGAGAACTCTTGATGATGTGATTGGAATCCTCCTGGATCTGAATAGCGAGCAATCTCTTCAATTCTAGCCCACCAATATGTTGAGGTTGATGTTGATGTTTGGGTTCAAACCTACTTGATTATCTTTTTCTTGTTTTGGGTCTTCCCAAAAAAAAAAAATCATTCATTGTTCTTGTCTAAGCTTTATTGGTCTTGTTATTCTTCTTGTTGTTTGGGAGACATGTCTCGTTAGCTATTTCTCCTTATCTCACCACTGGTGATATTTTTTTCGTATGTTTGTATTTATGGCTATTCTATAATGTGTATGATACCTTCCAATTTTTACCTTAATCAAAACACATGAAATACTTTTTTAATATTTTTTCTAGATTATATGGATGAGAAAATAATTCAAGATTTACAATTCTAAGGTAAATAAAGTTTAAATATTCAATTTCTTTGGTATTGCATGTCTCATATGTTGATGAGATTATGTTTGGAAGTATAAACACTACTCTACATTTTAGAACAATATAAATATTATTAATGTAGAGTTATTCAGGTTATATATAAAGTTTAAATAGATAAAAAAATCACATCCATTTTATTCATTATGAAATATTTTATTTTTATAATTTATTTTATATTTTCTTAAATTATTTCAAGAAATTTTTATATAATTGTCACAATTGTAGAATGGTAAATAAATATTTTTCATTTCAATAAGCTAACCTCACCATCACAAGGAGATATTTTGTACAAATTGGCATACTGAGATCTTAATAAATAAAAATTTCTTGTTTTATATGTGTGAATCTATAGGTTGGGACTAGTTTATTGTCACCAACTTATTTCACTCCTAGAAAAATTATAATAGAATTAGTGATTTTTTTCTTTACTGTCTAATGATTATTATTCCTCCCTTCTTTTTCCAATATTTGTTTCCTTCTAGTTTCAAAAAGTGCATGTGTAGATTGTTGGTATGTTATAGGGTGACATTTTCTCATTTAATTCATACTAATATGTATGTATATTTGACCAAAAAAAACTCTTTACACATGCACATAATTCTAGGAATTCTCATGTTGATCTAGATTCCTTTTAGTGCTCCAATTGAACTACCAAATCTGAATAACATGTGAATATAACCCTTATAAACCCATGCACCACAAAGAAATGAACTTAACTCTTTTAAATATAAGGATATAATAGCAGATCATATAAATTCACAATTGGTGGCTAGCCCTAGGTTCATAGCATACATGCATGAATCAATCCATTTTATAATTGAAATATTCAAAATCGAAGAGACAAGTTCACAACCATTAGCATGTCCTATAGGCTATAAGAATTCAACTAACCTGATGATAGCTAAATCCATATGGATAATGTGTTTCTAAAGTGTGGTTATCTTGGAGTTTTAAATAAATGGATAATGTAAGTGTATAGAATTATGTTAAAAGAAGTGATGGGTAGGAATACATATATAGAAACATGTGTACTAAATACATAGCTAACATAAAGACAACAGATCTAAGTATGTTTTAATTTATGTTTCTTGTCAATATATCAAGAAATTTTTTAGAAAAAAAATTGATAAAAAAAATTATTTAATAAATTAAACCATACCAAAATTATATTAATGGGTTGGATTATAATTGATTATAAACTTTAATAGAAATTTGTTATTAAATTAAAACCCTCAAAAACTATATCTAAATTGATTTATTTTTTGGTTGATTTCCCTTATCATTTTGAAATATTTTTATTTTTGAAATATTAAATTTTAAGATTTTTGAGGTTAATGGTGGTCCAATGTGAACTGTATCTGAGCATGTAATTAATTATTAGCTGTCGTTGATAGTTCAGTTATTTACAACATTATCCATGTTTGGTATTATTTATAAAAACACATCAGATAATTGCAAGATATTTATTTATCCTATGTAAGATATGCGATATTTTATTTACGCCAAGAGGTGTTCTACAGTCACAGCAGGGGTGGAAAAAACCTGAGTAGATAAAAAAGAAAGACAAACGTAACTGATAGAAGTGCTAGAAGACGAAGAGACATGGAGGTAACTGGCGTGGGTCATACGAGGAGTGAGTAACTAAAACGTACAAGAATAGTGTGAAGTTAAGCGATAGGGGAGGGTAGTGGGAGAATCGTCCAATCTATTAAAAGGCATAGCCAAGTCCATTCATGCCCGATATGAATTTGCATTTCGTATTCTGTTACTTAGCTTCGCTCCTGCAATTCCTCTACCGCAACCTTTAGCTTTTGAATTTTTATCTGGCTCCAAGCGAAGCTGTAGAGGCGAAGAGCTTGAAGGTGTAGAAGAGGGTGTATTGAATTTGTTCAACAATAAGTCCCTGTGAATAGCTGAGTCAAGGTAAGGGCCATAAGAGTTTTGATTGCTTGCTTGGGGCAAAATATATTTGTTGAATGCCATTGTTATGATTGTTGATAATAGTCCAGTTTGATTGCTGCTTGGGGCAACAAATATTTGTTGAGTGCCATTATTGTTGAATCTCTCTGTGCTTGGGCAGTGCATTGGCCCTCTACTTGAATATGCACTACCCCAACAGCCAGCTCTGATGTGTCTCATCTAGCTGCCTCAACAACGCCCTGTTGTCCACTTTTGTTTTGCTCTGATAGACATCTGTAGCAGTGTTCCCATGGGTTTGGAACGCTCCTCCCCACTGATCTCTTCCATACAGTTTTGGTATTCTTTGTTGCTGTGTAATGGATAAATTTTATTTAAATGAGGATAGAATACAAGCTTTTGAGGTTTCTTAGATATGCCAGTTTTTGATGTTTCAAGCTTTTGTGTGCATGGATGCCCAGATTCTATGGGCAGAGGTAGTTTTAGCGTTAGATTATTTGCACGAACAAGGAACATTATACAATATACAGAGATCTGAAGCCGGAGATCATATTGGTGCAAGAGAGTGGGCAAATAATGCTCACTGATTTTGATTTGTCCCTGCATCTCGTATTCGATGATGGTGAATATATTGAATGGAGGTCTTGTTCGTTTGTGGGTATAGAGGAGTACATTGCACTAGAGGTCTTGTGGGAGAAAAACGACCGAAAAATATGTTGTTTTGTATGTTCTGAGCTGGGTAATTTCTGATATGACTTAGGCCATGAACGTATTTAGAAATAAACATTTTTTCTTTGCTGTTTGTTTTTAATTCTGTCATTTGGGTGACGTTTTCAGCTAAATTCTGCCAGTTCTGTTAATAGACTTTGCGGAAATCATGATTGGTATAAAACAATTGCATGGTAATTTTGTGTAACAAACATTAAGCTAGGGAGTTTTAATGAAGCATAAGTTTTTAGAAATTTAGAAATCCTGGATTTTCCATTTTGAAAGTTGCATCATAATTAAAGTAATGGTATGCTGCTCTGAATTTGAAAGGTGATTGTTGAATGTATTTCTATTTAATTCTATCAAATTAATCTTTGCTCTATGTTTAATCTTTAAATGTTCATCAATCTTTAGCATTTACAATCAAAGTAATTCCATATTCAAATACTTAAATAAGTTTAATCTAATCACAAATAGCAATCATCTACTTGACTTCTATTAAGGTGATTGAGGTGGCTCAGTAAAATTTTTGGATACAATCTGACATACAAAAAATCATTCCTAATGAATGATGATAAAATGATGAGAGTAAAGAAGAATAGTATTGTGTAGTATATTGTGATTGCAAGTATAGGTAATAATTAGATAGTTCAATATATTATTTTTGATTTAAAATTTTGTGAAGTTTATTTAAAGAAGAATATATATTTCAATTTATTAGTTTTTTAAGCTCATTTAGTGTGGTTAAGTTTTATTCATAGAGTACCAAGCTTATGATACATACATGGTAAGATCATAATTTTGAAGATTAAATCTATAGTTTTTAAAGTTCAAATAATAGTCACTACATCAATAGGATAAATGTTTCAAATTTATGCTCTTAATATGAATAAGATGAAAACCATATACATGTAAATCTTCAATAAGTGCATTCTAATACTAGAATAAATAAATAAGTGAAATAGTTAGGATTTTAGAATTTAAAAGATTAAGTATAAAAGAAATATTCTAAATTTGTAGGTTTCTTAAATAGAGTTTCTAAAATTTTAAAAAGTAAGTATGCAAGAAATATTCTAAATTTACTATTTAATATAAAAGTAAGTTTCTAAATTAGTATAAGTTAGAGTTTCTAAAATTTAAAAAAGTAAGTATAAAAGAAATATTCTAAATTTATTCATAGTAATTAAAAATATATTCTCTAATATTTGTAGACATAATTTACAATCATTTTAATTATATTTCATAAATCTAATCAAAGAATAGAATATTATTGTAATATTCTAAAAATCAATATCATAGTTGGTATAATTTTTTTTATAAAAATCAAAGCAAAATTATAATAAGTGAAATGGCTAATGTTTCTAAAATTTAAAAAATCAAGTATAAAATAATATTTTATTATAAAAAATTTATAATAAGTGAAATAGATAAAGTTTCTAAAATTATAAAAAGTGAAATAGTTAGAGTTTCTAATATTATAAAAATCAAAACAAAATTATAATAAGTGAAATGGCTAAAGTTTCTAAAATTTTAAAAATCAAGTATAAAATAATATTTTATTATAAAAAAAATAAACATCATAATTGGTATAAATTTTTTTTATAAATAGTGAAATAGGTAAAGTTAGAGTTTCTAATATTATAAAAATTAAAGCAAGTGAAATGGCTAGAGTTTCTAAAATTTAAAAAATTAAGTATAAAAGAATATTCTAAATTTACTATTTCATATAAAAGTAAGCTTCTATTTTTAAAACAAAATATAGTTGATGATTTTGTATAGATTTATTTAAGTAATATTTTTCAATAAAAATAATTATTATTTATAAAGATAATAAATTAAAAAAAATGTTAAATCACTTCACATTAAAAAAAGTTTCTAGAATTTAGAAAGTTAAGTATGAAAGAGCTTTACTAAATTTAATATTGCATATAAAAGTAAGTTTCTAAATTAAAATATCATAAATTTATTATTACATATAAAAATGTTAGGTTCAAGTAGGGTTATGTTTAATATTAGGTTAGGGTAAAGTTTCAACTAGATTTACTCTTGGATTTCTATTAGGTTTAGAGTTAGGGTTAGGGTTTGCATTCAATTGGTGTTAGAGTTAGATTTAGATTTCTATTAGGGTTAGGGTTACAAGTTAAGATTAGGATTCAGGATGGATTTAGGGTTAGGTTTAGGGTTGTGGATTAATTAGTGTTAGGGTTTATCATTACAATAAGAGTTAACATTCAATTAAGATCTAATTAAGGTTATATTTAGGGTTTATTGTTCAATTAGAATTATGGTTCAAAAAGGTTAGGATTAGAATTTAATTATAGTTAGGGTTAAAGTTAGATTAGGGTTGGGGTTCAATTATGGTCGAGGTTAAAGTGTTTTACAATCATTTCTCTGTATGCCATCGAGGGTGAAAAATAAAAACAAAACAAAAGGGGTAAATTAGAACTAGATATAATTAAGATTGGATTTGAGGTTTTTGCTAGGATTAGGGTTATGCTTGGGGTTAGGCTAAGTGATAGGGTTAGGATTAGGATTAGTTATGGTTAGGGTTAGGGTTAGGGTTAGGGTTAGGGTTAGGATTTCAGTTGGAGTTTGTGTTAGGATATCTCAAGGTTATGGTAAGACTTATTGATTGGGGTTAGAGTTAGGATTAATATTTAGGGTTAACCTTCTAATTTTAAAACAATGTTTGGGTTTAGGTTTTAGGGTTCAAATAAGGTTAGATTTAGGGTTAGGTTTAGGGTTTAGGGTTTAGGGTTTAGGATTCAATGTTAGGTTAAGGTATAAGGGTTCAAATAGGGTTAGATTTTAATTAGGGTTAGGGAAAGTTTCAATTGGTAATATAGTTAGAATTAAGGTTCCCCGCTAGAATTTGGGTTAGTGTTATATTTAGAATTATAAGTAAAGTTAGAATTATGGTTAGGGTTATAACTATAATTAGGGTTAGGGTTAGGGTTATAATCATGAATATGTTTATCATCATGAATAGGGATTACAGTTAGGGTTAGGGTTAGGGTTATAGTTATGGTTATGGTTAGGCTTAGGGTTATCATCACAAATAGGATTATCACCACGAATAGGATTAGTGTTAGGGTTAGGATTACGGTTAGGTTCATCATCATAGATAGAATCAAGGTTAGGGTTATGGTTATGGTTATGGTTATGGTTATCATCACTAATGGGTTTATCATCATGAATAGGGATTATGATTAGGGTTAGGGTTATGATTATGGTTATGGTTATCATCTCTAATAGGTTCATCATCACAAATAGGGATCACTATTCTAATTCTAAACCTAACCTTTAAAATTAAACCCTAATCACTTATCCTAACCAAATTAAACAGTAACCCTAATCCTAACCATAACCCCAACCCTAAACCTAAACCTAATCCTAACCTAATTAAACCCTAACCCTAATCCTAACCCCAACCCTAACCCTAACCTAATTAAATCCTGACCTTAATCCTAACCTAATTAAACCCTAGTCCTAACCCTAACCCTAACCCTAATCTAATCCTAACCCTAATCCTAATCCTAACCTAATTAAACCCTAATCCTAACCCTAACCCTAACCCTAACCCTAATCCTAATCCTAACCCTAACCCTAAACCTAATCCCAATCCTAACCTAATTAAACCCTAATCCTACCCCTAACCCTAATCCTAACCCTAACCCTATTCATAACCCTAACCTTAATCCTAAACATAATCCTAATTAATAAACCTAACCCTAACCCTAACCCTAATCCTAACCCTAACCTAATTAAACCATAAATCTAATCTTAATCCTAACCTAATTAAACCCTAACCCTAATCCTAACACTAATCCTAAACCTAACCCTAACCCTAACCTAATTAAACCCTAACCCTAACCCTAATCCTAGCCTAATTAAACCCTAACCCTAATCCTAACCCTAACCCTAACCCTAATCCTAACCCTATTCCTAACCCTATTCCTAAACCTAAGCCTAACCCTGACCCTAACACTAACCCTAACCTAATTAAACCCTAAACCTAATCCTTATCCTAACCCTAACCCTAAACCTAATCCTAATCCAAACCTAATTAAACTCTAACCTTAACCCTAACCCTAACCTTAAACCTAATCCTAATCCTTACCTAGGAAAACTCTAACCCTAAACCTAACCCTAACCTAAATAGAACTATAACCCTAAACCTAATCCTAATCCTAACCTAATTAAACCCTAACCCTAATCCTATTCTTCATCCTAATCCTAACCCTAATCTTAACTCTAAACCTAATCTTAATTAATAAACCTAACCCTAACCCTAATCCTAACCCTAAACCTAACCCTAACCCTAACCCTAACCTAATTAAAGCCTAACCCTAATCCTAACCCCAACCCTAAACCTAATCCTAATCCTAACCTAATTAAACCCTAATCCTAATCCTAACCCTAATCCTAAACCTAACCCTAACCCTAACCCTAACCTTAACCCTAACCCTAGACCTAATCCTAATCCTACCCTAATTAAACCCTAACCATAATCCTAAATGTAATCCTAACTTAACCCTAACCCTAATCCTAACCCTAACCCTAAACAAAATTAAGAAACCTAAACCTAACCCTAACCCTGACCCTGATCCTGACCCTAACCCTAACCCTAATCCTAAACCTAAACAAAATTAATAAACCTAACCCTAACCATACCCATAACCTTGTCATTAGTTTCCTGATTCAATCTATAATCCTAACCCTAACCCTAACCCTAATCCTAACCCTAACCCTACCCCTAAACCATAATCCTTTCCCTAATCCTAACACTAAACCTAATCCTAAACCTAACCCTAAAACTAACCCTAGCCCCAATCGTAATCCTACCCCTAATCCTAATCCTAACCCTAAGCCTAATCCTAACCCTAAGCCTAATCCTAACCCTAACCTAATTAAACCCTAACCCTAACCCTAATCCTAGCCTAATTAAACCCTAACCCTAATCTTAACCCTAACCCTAACCCCAATCCTAACCCTATTCCTAACCCTATTCCTAACCCTAAGCCTAAGCCTAACCCTAACGCTAACCCTAACCTAATTAAACCCTAACCCTAATCCTTATCCTAACCCTAACCCTAAACCTAATCCTAATCCTAACCTAATTAAACTCTAACCTTAACCCTAACCCTAACCTTAAACCTAATCCTAATCCTTACCTAGAAAAACTCTAACCCTAACGCTAACCCTAACCTGAATTAAACTATAACCCTAAACCTAATCCTAATCCTAACCTAATTAAACCCTAACCCTAATCCTATTCTTCATCCTAATCCTAACCCTAATCTTAACCCTAAACCTAATCTTAATTAATAAACCTAACCCTAACCCTAATCCTAACCCTAAACCTAACCCTGACCCTAACCCTAACCTAATTAAATCCTAACCCTAATCCTAACCCCAACCCTAAACCTAATCCTAATCCTAACCTAATTAAACCCTAATCCTAATCGTAACCCTAATCCTAAACCTAACCCTAACCCTAACGATAACCCTAGACCTAATCCTAATCCTAACCTAATTAAACCCTAACCATAATCCTAAATGTAATCCTAACCTAACCCTAACCCTAATCCTAACCCTAACCCTAAACAAAATTAAGAAACCTAAACCTAACCCTAACCCTGACCCTGACCCTAACCCTAACCCTAACCCTAATCCTAAACCTCAGCAAAATTAATAAACCTAACCCTAACCATACCCATAACCTTGTCATTAGTTTCTTGATTCAATCTATAATCCTAACCCTAACCCTAACCCTAATCCTAACCCTAACCCTACCCCTAAACCATAATCCTATCCCTAACCCTAACCCTAAACCTAATCCTAAACCTAACCCTAAACCTAACCCTAACACCAATCGTAATCCTAACCCTAATCCTAATCCTAACCCTAAGCCTAATCCTAACCCTAACCCTAATTAAACCTTAACCGTAACCATGATCTTAATCCTATTCTAATTAAATCGTAACCCTAACCCTAAACCTAGCCCTAAACCTAACCCTAACCCTAACCCTAACCCTAATTAAACCCTAACCCTAACCCTAATCCTAATAACCCTAACCCTAAACCCTAACCCTAATTAAACCCTAATAACCTTGATCCTAATCATATTCTAATTAAAGCCCAACCCTAATCCTAACCCTAACCCTAACCCTAATCCTAACCCTAACCCTAAACAAAAATAATAAACCTAACGCTACTCCTAATTCTAACCCTAACCCTAACCCTAACTTAATCCTAATCCTACTGTAACCCTAATCCTAACCCTAATCCTTATCGTAACCGTAACCCTAATCCTAACCCTAATCCTAATCCTAACCCTAACCCTAACCTCATTAAACCCTAACCCTAATCCTAACCCTAACCCTAATCCAATTAAATGCTAACCCTAACCGTAACCCTAATCCTAATCCTAACCTAATTAAACCCTAACCCTAATCCTAACCCTACCCTTAACCCAAACCATAATCCTAACCCTAACCCTAATCATAACCCTAACCCTAACCCTAACCCTAATCCTAACACTAATTGTAACCTTGACCCTAATCTTAACTGTAATCATAACCCTAATCATAACCTTAATCATATGAACTATCATATTATAATATATTAATTATTATAATAGTTTTATAATAATATATATATAAATATAAAAAATAATTTATTTAAGATATTACATGTTGCGCCGCGATTGCTACTAGCATATATATATTATTTTAATAATAATATATATAAAATACGCCGAGAGATATCCTTCTTGAGGCGCCTATTCAATTTTTATAATAAAAACGGCGTATTTTATATATATTATTATTAAAATAATATATATATGCTAGTTATAGTTTCATTGGCAAACAAAAAAGACAATAACTGATAACTAGAGAACATAGTCAGTCAAAAAACAAACCATTCTATACAATTACAAGAGCTGTCCAACAACATAAAGACACGATTACAATAGCCGTATAACATCAAATCACGAGAACTTTATTAAATATATTCTTTAATTTTGAAAAACGTCAAAAGGTTTGTCAGCAGGTTCCCAGCATTTATAGCAGCCCATAGACTCATTTAGTATTCCCTTATATATATATCCATGTCTGTCCATTTTGCTTTCTATTGTTTAGGTTAAACTCGAAACCGCGGGATTGGTGGAGCTGCATCATAAGAGAATATAGAAGTCGCGTGTGGGGAACAATTTCCTGAGGTAGTCCAGCGAGACACCAGAAGCAAAGCAGAATGGTTGATCAAAATATGGACCGGGAGAACTATGGTGGAGATGATCAATATGAAGTGAAACCATGTCCTTACAAGACGAGAACAAAGCAAGTCAAGCCAGTGAGGAGTTCACTGGGAAATTTGTTTTCTACTACAGCATCACTCGAAGAAAAGTCAAGCTCTGCAAGTAAGGTAACCCAATGCAGTTTGGGTACAAATTTACAAGAATCGTTATCTAAAATACAGAAATGGAGGAAATCCCAGCATGATGATGGTATGGACAACTTTGAAATCTCTTCAGCAAGAGATCAATCAGAAACCATTTCTGATTCACTTACTGAAAGTGAAGTGGGTATGGAGGAATCTTTTGCTGCCACACCTCTCTACCCCAAAAATTTCACATGTACAAAATGTGGGAGAGGTTTTTCTTCAGGAAAAGCACTAGGCCCACATTTTAGAAGATGTGGCATCAAAGGAGATAAAATTTGGTCATGCTCATTGCGCGCTACGGTGTGCCCTGGCATGCAATCTCTAGGGGGTCATAAGAAAGCCTGCCGAAGAAATCATGTCTGATGGAGGATGCCAAAAGTAAGCCTTTCTCACAACTTTATTTTTCATTTTTCATAAATTGGATTTGGGTTAACTAAGAAAACAACAAGACTGTGAACTAAAAGTTGCTACCGTTTTATGTTTAGAAACTGGAGCTAGATGCCAATTCTTTGTTTGAAATAGTTAGAAGGATTCTTTGTGTTTATCAGTCCGCAGATTAGGTAAAAGGGAGTTGTCTGTAAAATGTTTTCCTCAACCAGTTAACCATGCCGCTAGGGTTAAATAAGGCATATGGGATACATCGCTTCAAAGCCTTTTGAAGCCTTTGCAAAGGCTTAGAGGGAGCCAGTTTTCCAGCAGCCATAGAATGCACATCATTTCAGGACCACAAGCGATAGAACTCAGGACCTCATCGCCGGGAGAAAAAGCAGCTAGGCTCGCCACAATGAGAAAGAGGCAAAAGTGTTATCGAGAATGATACCATCCCAATTACACATGCATGCAATATTTTGAAATAGATTGTATTACATGCATGTGATATTTTGAAATAGTTTGTATCTTGGTTGTAAAGTAAGTGCGTTTGACCTAAAGTAGTATTGTGATGGGTAGTCTTCCGGGAAAGTCAATACTTCACCTTTTTTAGCATTATCTGAGTGCAATGAGTGGTGAGTGGTCCATTCATTATCACGTGAGATGAGTTCTTGTAAACCACTACTCATTGAACACTCGTCAATGAGCATTTAATTTGTATTAAGATAAATATGTGTCCAATAAATATTTGTTTTAAGATTAATATGTGTCAAATAAATTATTTAGTTTTATTGTTTGGTATTTAATTTTCCTACCATGACTCTAGATGATTATTTAAAAATGTATTTTATAATAAATGCAGGCTATAAAGTTTCTATGGTTATTGAGTAATTAAAAACCATATAGATTTAAAAATAAAAAATATATACTTTATAAATATAAATTAGTAAGTAATAATTGAAAATAATTATTTATTTAAGGTTTTAATTAATTTTTGTTTTTGAATTGTTTCAATAATATTTGTGTTTATATGTATTTTTTCTTATATTCAATGTTACTTATCAAATTTCTTGCACAATATACCCTAAGAATTTTTCAATGCAATACGATTTTATAATATTGTGTAAATAATGGATGACTAAAATTATGTAGTAATCATTAGAGTGTTATATGAAAAACACATGGAATTCATTGTATTTTATATATACCAATAATTTTAAGTTCTCTTAAAATGGATTAGATTTGGGATGTTAGTATAAGTCTTCAATCTTTTTTAATAGTGTCATAATAGAGGTGCTTGGAAATAAATCTCATAATTTTTAACATCATTAGTTAACTTTAATCAAATTCTATGAGAACAAAACATATTATAATAAAATTTGATAAAAATGAAATATTAGTCATTGCTCTTGTGATGTCATAATAATGAAAAACAAGAAATCTATCACTCTTGTTATCAAACATATTATAGTAAAATTTGATAAAAATGAAATATCAATCATTGTTCTTGTGATGCCATAATTGTAAAAAAAAAGAAATCTATCACTCTCACTGTGAAAGCCAAACTTCACACAAAAATGCAATACTCTGACCAGAATTACAATGAACAACTATACTTTATTCTAATTCGAATAGTACAAGATTTCATAACTTCACAACAAAATAATCATTTGAATTGACAATTCAATCTTATTATTATTAATTCATCTCACACTTGTACATTTGTGCTATCTGGTTTGCTCTGTTGTATCTTCCCCCCTCCCATTTTTCTCCACACTACAATGCAATTGTTCTACGCTCTCAGCACCTCCCAATGCCATTCACAGCCATCACACATGCCTTTTCCTCTGTACAATGACTTCTTTGATTTTCTTGCTTACTCTCCTCTCTCCCAAGTGCGGCCAGGTAATGGGAAACAATTCAAAAAAAATTATTTGTTTTCCATTTAGGGGTCTTCACCCTCCATCTTTCAACTCTAAGCCCCCATCTATTTCCCCAATCCTACGTATCAAGAAGGAACACAAACTCAACTATTAGTTTCCTTCTATAATCTCTATCCACATTGTTAACACTCACGCGGTCCATCACAACACTAAGGGTTTTCAAGGAAATCAATACTTATTTTTGCTTTGTCTTCATGTATGAACCACACCTCTCCAGCTTCCTCTCCTCCTTTGCGCAACTGCCAAGGGAAGGAACCATCTGCGAAGTTGTTTTTTTCCCTTTTTAGTCTTCCCCTACCTTCACGTCATCCCTCAGCACTCTAAAGATGGGTGTTACCTTCTCCACTTCAAACTATGCGACCTTTCATATTCCTCAATATTTCTTTACAAAATTGAATAGCTCAAAAATCTTAAATGATACTTCCATTTATTTTTATTCCCTCTTTAAACCTCATTAACTTTCCATATCCATCCATAGTCTATTAAGTTTCTCTATTCAACATTTTATTTCATTTCAAATCTCGTCCTTCTTATTAGGCATGACTTTATCTCCCTTCTCAATGTTTATGAAATCAACATAATTTTTTTGGGATGAAAATTAAACTTAAATTATAAAATCCTAATATGATATTTTCTCTATCAATGACAACAATGTCACCCAATCTCTACTAAAATTGATCATCAAATTTTGGATTAAATTGGACTCAGGAAAAATGCACAATGAACATACTTCAGACAAAAACTAAAAGAAACAAACTCGATTTATTTTTTATGTCACATGATTAAAATTATATTTATATTTTACTTTTCTCTCGTGTTTATATTGAAATAATACTATTTACTTTATCTATTTAAGTTATTTTATTTATTTAAGATATTTTATTTATTTAAGAAAACATCAAGAGAAATTTGGGAGGCCACTTAAGAATTCTGAAGATTTTGGGTGCACATTCATCCTCTTTTGGTTCAATCTAAGGTATAAGAGAAACCAAGGTAAATATTCATTTGTTGTATTTGTATACTTTTTAATATTTATTTTTATTTGTACATGTTGAAAAAATATAGTTTTGAATAAAACATACTCTTTTTTTAGAAAAATACCTATATTTATTAACATAGTTGTTGATGGTGTTTTTATGCACTTCTCAACACAGGCAGTGCGTAGGTGCACTACCTCTCTTGAAAAACAATCTCCCACAATCAAGTTGCAGAACACTATCCCAAGGTCTCTCGGGTGTCAGGTCATGACAGTGCTAAGATACCTCAGTAGTTTGATGTGATTTGCTGGAATCACAAGGCGGTCTTACAAAAACACAAAGTATGGGCACAAAGCATGAAGTTGGATCTTCGAAAAGGAGTTTTTTATCATGAAAGCAGTTATGTGTTGGCTGTAGGTTCAAACAGCAATCTCAAACTCCATCTGGTTGTTGGTTTTGGCTTTATAAGGTGCAATGAACCTTGGTACTGTTCAGTTTCTAAAGAAAGTTAAAAAGGGTGAAGGGGAAGAAAAGTTCCTAAGCCTAAAGCTTGCTGCGAACAGTGATAATGGAGTTCCTGCAATGGACAATTCCTTCAAACAATATCCCACTTAACCAGGGATTTCACAGTATCATGGAAATTGTGCAATCTTCTAAGGGTTGCAGATTTCTATCCTTCATCCACCACATACATGCATGAACTAAAGATAAGTGTTTGAGGCAGCTTTAATCAAGTCCAGGCTAACTTTGCACAGCTATCTACCTTCAGTAAACAACAAAAAGTATGGACTAAGGGATCATCAACAAAGCAGAAATTTTCATGGACACCAAACAACATTCCTAAGATTATCCAAATAATATGAACAGCTAACTAAACAGCAAAGAGATCTAAGCTAAACATCTAATATTGGAGAAGTGAATCAATTGACATGAGAGAAAACAAGGAAATGCACCAAGTCAATGCTATTTCTCATAAATTTTAGCAGCATGCCTTTATAACAACTCAACTCTCACTTTTGTAAATGAGGGGAGTGCTCTATTTATAGTTTTTCAAAAGTCAAATAAATGGCCAAGATTCATTACAAAATAGGGTTTCACCTACCCCCAAATAGATTTACAATTAAAAAACATCTTTTGTCTCTTCCCTATTTCGTCATCTAGTGGATGACACTATTTGCCTTTTCGTCCTGTAGCTAATTACTCTTTCTTTGGCTGTAGCTACTCTTCTGGGAGGTCTTCTTCCTTGGTTGGGCTGTCTTGTTGCTCCTCGGAGGCTACGTGTTCAATATGCTTGAGGATTATGGCCTGGAGCTTGTCGATCTCGAGGACTTCACATCTCAACACCTGATAGCTCCATTCTTTGGCGTTCTCCTCCAGCCGCTTCCAGTCTTCATCGTACTTTGAGCCCTGATCTCTAAACAGCTCTGATCTGTCGAAGGCATGGGCAGTGAAACTTAGAAAGTCCATTGTGATATCTCCGGCTGTCCTGTCCTTCATCTTTTCCTCAAAGTATGACCTGACCTTTCCTGCATCTAATTGCACTGTGGGCATATCATGGCATGTCATCAACTTGAGGTATTCAGCGCATTTCGCCCAGATTTCTTTAATCCACTCGATATACGGATCCACCCTACTCTGGATTTGTTCCATCCTCTCCTTTCGATTGACGAGGTCTCTGCGCCATATGTCTACCAACCAGTGATCCTCCTTCTTCAGTTCTAACTTTTCTTCCCACATGCTTTCCAGCATTTGAAGGATGGCTTCAACCTTCGGGAAGGCAGAGTCGTAAATCAAAGGGAAGTTGGTGCAGAGTTTCTTCATGCTTTCCAAGGATTGAACCAGGTCCAGGAACTTATTAGCTATTTGCACAGCCAAGCCGATCCCTACGTTTTCGACACTCGCAACCTGTTGGAACCAGTCCTTTGTGGTCTTCTCCAAGTTTTTCCTTCTCTCTAGCTTATCTATTTGTTCCTTGGAGAGCAGCTGTGGCGCGGCTGTAGAGGTAATGGGGAGGTCGTCTATTGAAGACCACTGCTGGATATAGTTGGTCAGGGCAGCAACCTATGCCTTTAGCTCATCCTTGGTGACCTTGTCCTATTTAATCAGATGCACCACCGTGGCCACTGACTCCTCCAAATGTCTGACCTTCTGTTCCCTGGTTGCTATCCCAGGTTAATAGTGGAGATGTTGTAGCTTACTCTAGCCTGGCCAATAGTTGGCGTTGCTACTTGTGCAGCCCGGGAGCTAGAAGCATCCATGGTTATCTAGGAATGGACCTTAGGCTTCTTCTCCTTCTTTGTTACGGTCAGGGATCGAGCCAAGATGGCTTCCAATCTCGACCTCGGGTCGCTCAGAACAGGAGTAGTCTTTTCGAGCTGCTTTTCCAGCCAGTCGGGCATAACAGATTTGTCCTTGGGTGTATCATGGCTGCCTTCACCCGTCTTAGTCAGAGGCAAGACTTCTACTGCCTTTTCCTTTTCAAGCTCTTCCTTTTCCTTGGCAGCATCCTCCTCTTCATCAGAGTCTTGATAAAACACGAGGCTTTTGACGGGCAGCTTGGTGGATAATATCTGAGTGGGATCCTGTTCTTTTATTGCCTCTTCTTCTTTCTTTTCTTCAGTGGCCTCAGGTTCTGGGCTCTTCACAATGTGGGTCTTAGCCTCAGGTAATTTTTTTCAGGCTGCCCCTCTGGTGGCTGTCCCTCTTCACCATGTGGCGACTGTTTTGCCTCTTCTCCAACATCTTTTAGCTACTGAGCCGACTCTTCCTCGACATCCTCATCAAATGTCTGAACAATATCCTTATCACCCGAGCCTTCCTCTTCATCCTTGCTCTCAGAGGAGCCCATCTCCTCCTCCTCGTAGGCAACCTTGTCAATGGTTCTATGCTCATATTCAGGTTGCTCATAATAATCATCGGCCTCCTCTTCAACAGGCTTTGAAGCCTCTTGTTCTAGCTCTTCCAACTCTTTGAAAATTTGCATCGTGGTCTCCATGGCCGGCGGCCCTGTTGGTGGTTGCGAAGGCTGAGATGTTGCGAGGGCTTGGGCCAGGGCTGCTTGGAGAGCAGGGTCCATTAAAAGCTGCGAGAGCTCAGGGGGAGACTCTGTAGGTGCCGTGTAACAGCCTCGGGTATGGTGGAAAGGGGGACAGGCCATGGTATTGTTGCCAGAGGTAGGGAGGTGATGGGTGACATGGCAGCAATAGAGGAAGGGGAAGTGGTCATGCTTGAGGAAGAGTCGATATTGATTATGGACCCGGCCGGGGGCGAAGAGGCAAGGTGGACCAAAATGTCCACCGCCTACAGAGATGAGGCGGTTGCAGCCTGAGAGGTGGGCAGCACAACAATCAGGGGAGGAAGGAGCAATGGAGGCTGCGCATCTGTTGTGATCACTATCCTTTTAATCTTCTTGGGAGATGAGCCTCCCGTATCCTTTGTTGCTTGTTCTTTTGTGTCTGCAGACTGTGCCATTTCTACTCCCTTCCTTTTTTGGGACCTGGTGATGGGGGGAGACTTGGAAGTCTCACCAGCTGATGGGGAGGTGGTAACGTCCTCCATGGTGCTTGGCTTGCTCTTGAGTGCTTCGTATGTTAAATCCACCCCTTGTAGCTTTAGTTGTGCTACATTTCCATCAACCCACTCCTTAGTGTGAGCTATAATTGGCTGCGTGATAGTATCCAGGTCCTCGACCTCTTGCTCGTCCCAGTCGATGGAGGGGATTGCCTGGTCGGCAATCGCAGGGTACCTTGGGTGCACAAGGGTAGACTCATCCTCCTCGAGCTGATTTGGCACCAGAAATAGCTGTACCCTCCTCAAAAACTATACTATCATTCGCATGTAGTGTCTCTTGCGGACCTCCTTATCATCTTTACAATCTGCCCAAAAATCTTCAACATGGTACTAGTGGGTGTATGCCAGTCCTATCACCTTCTTGATGTGGTTGTGGGGGTCCATTCATGGGCGAGCTGTGTACCATTCAAGGTTATATTCTTTAAGTTCTTTCTCTGAGTTGCCAGTGCATTAAGATGTCTGCAATCGATATTGGCCTTGGCCGAGGGTCATGGGATAGGGGATCCCTGCTACATGCTTCTGGCCGAAGACCGTTTGAATATGTTGGAGCTACTAAGAAAGCTCTAGGAGAATGATCCTATCATTTGGGTATCTTGGCAACTTGTTTGGCCGTTCCGTGAATCCCTGGGCACAGATGTAAGTGAACTTGGGGAATTGAATGTATAAGAAGGCATAGTCCTTCAAGAGTGCCCTGGCGTTGTGGGATACCCTTCTCTCAAAGTCTCAGGCTATCAATCTGATAATGTGGCCTATGAAGGCATCATTGACCCGGCAGTACTCCCTTTTGAAGTAGCGGTACTGTAACTGAGGGTACCGATCAAAAGGCTTAAGCCCTCTTTTGTGATCCTGATCCGGCACCATAGATAGTCCACTGTATTGTCTCTGACCGGCCAAGGAGTATACCAGGTATGAGGTCATGTAGAACTTGGAGCTTTTCTTGACATTTACGAACTGCTCGTGGAAGCAGTTGCTGATGATGCTCCCCCAGTCGAACGAGATCTTAGTTTTCACATCCTCATTTCCTCGTATGATTTGCTCGATGTAGTAAGCCATCTACTCTTGGAAGTAGGCGGCCGTCGGGAGACCCATGACCCTGCTTAGCATAGTCACTAAGTCGTGATAATCCTCATGGAAGTTGCTGCGGAATAGCTCCTGGGGAACCTTTGCAGCGCTGCCCCGTCTCTCCTTTAACCAGTAAATGTTAATCAACTTTTTGTAGCCCAATGGATTGGCATTCCATGCCCCCTGGCACTACTCCAAAGTGGGGATCTTCATGTGCGGGAACGTGGGAATGTGGAACATTTTTGTGATTCCTGCCAGAGACATATTGACAAGGATATTCCCCTCCTTGTCCACGATTGTTCTGGTATCTGTTTGGTAGGCTTCTCGGCAAGCCATTACCAGTTCAGGTGCTATCAGAGAGGGAGGGAAGCCGGCAGCTTTGGCAATCCTGCTTTGGCATATTAACTGGGCATTCTTTGTTTTAGGGTCAACCTTGACCCTCTGGGTGAACTCATCTATGTCCACCTGGCCTATATTAGTGTCTGAGATCTCTCTCCAGTCAGTCAAGACCTTTGACTGGAGTGGTTCACCTTGGAATTGAAACTTCATTTGGTCTTTATCATCCTTTCCACGAGCGGCCCTTCTGAATTTCTTGCCCTTGTACTTTTCTGAGGAGGCCCCTGAAGTTCCTGCGGCCGATTCCATATATCCTGCAGGCAAAGGGCGAAGTCAGCACAAGAAAACACTAATAACGTTAATGTTAGTCTGCATTGTGAGCATATCATCTAAATAACCATTCCAATACATCATAAATTTAATCCTCGGATGATATCAATTTCATTTTAGGGCAATTGAGCAATCCGGGCCCAGAGGGCCAGACTTCCCTGGCAGGAATGCTGCCAGGAAGGGAAAACACGACCGAAAGTTCCTGGAGACCCCGGTTGGTCATATTTGGATGTTTTAAGAGACCCATGATGGAGAATGGCATGATTTACGATGTGGGTCAACGTTAGATTCTCAATTTGAATTGATTTGGATCGATTTGGGGAGCTCCAGGGGTTTCAGGCCAGAAAGCAGTTGAGGGAAGGAAGCCGGTGGCGGCGGACATCGGATGGAAGTCCAGCTGAGGAAGTCCGAAGGCCGGAGCTCATGAGGCAAAAGGACGGCTGACACGAGATTCGGTTTAATAGTTTAGACTAGACGACATTTGGAGAACTGGGCCCCGCGGGCCGGGAGGCTGCGGCGCGAAGGCTGCTCCATACTCTTTCATCATTTTGGACGGCTGCGGCGAGAGGAGACCTGAGCCCGGAGGGCGGGGAGCCGACGGAGGTTCGTCGCTGATGGACTTTGCAATGTGGTGCAGCGGCGACGGCGAGGTGAAGTTTAGGCTCCGACTCACGGGAGGACGCAAGGGCACACTCGCCGGGAAATAATGACAGCTCACAGGCGACAGCGGTGAAAGGCATCCCAGGACCTGGGAGGCGGAACTACGCGAGGTGCAGGCCGCAGCATGCATTTTGTGATGTTTTCAACGGTGGCGGTGAAAGACCGACTAGGACCCAGCGATCGGAGAGATGGGAGACGCCGACCGCCGCGAAGTACAGATAGTGACGGCAAAGAGGCCCACGGGGCTCGGGAAGCGGGGCGCTGCAGGATGACGCCCGCTGGGAAATTTCATCAAAGTTTGGGCGATGGCGGCAGCTAAAGTATCCCCGGGGCCCGAAGATCGGGCAGCTGGCAGGGTTCTGCCGTGAGTGACGGCGGAACCATCACGGAGTTCCGGGGATGGAAACCCGGAGACCCGGGCCCAGAAGGGCGGACCTCTGTCGGGGTTTGTGGCTCTGGATTCCGACAGCGATGGATGGTTGCGGCCTGGCAGGGACCTTTGCACTGTGCGAAGAACACCCATGACGCGGACAAGTCCCGGGCCGGCGGTGAGGGTGATTTCGATGGGTTCCAGCAAATTCAAAGACATGGGTTATGGGTGCGGCGGGGTGATGTTCAATTTTATGCAATTTACTTGATTATTCATTTTAACGAAATCCACAAAAAGATCAAAAATAGCAGGAGGGCGAACGAGGATGGCCTACCTCTAGTTCGCTAAGCAGGAAGTTGATGGGATTCACCAGTAGGGTTGACGGGGCGATGCTGATGTCGATGATCATGATGATGTCGATTGCAGTGGGCTCCAATTTAATCGTTGCTCCAATTTGCTCAAATTCGCCAAGTTAAAATGACATTGGGGACCATGGTTTATATACCCTATCGGTCATTAATGCTCACATTTATTGCACATACGATCACGCCAAAAGTTGGTGGGTTTCAAACTTGAGTCGACGGCGGCGGTGAAGACTTCAGGATCCGGCAGGCGGGAAGCCATGCAACGACGGCCACCGCGGAACTCTACGAGGACTTCGAACGGCGGCGGTGAGGGGAAGCTCGGATCCCGGGGGGGCGGGAGGCCGAAGGGAGATCGCCGCCGAGGGCTTCGCTTTGCACTTGGAGGGCGGCGACGAGCAAAACCCGGGAGCCCGAGGGGTGGGCGGCCGCCGGAGGATCGCTGTCGCCGATGGCGATCCCGGGATGAAAGTCCGGGCTCAGACTTCCGGAGCCTGGGGCCCGAAGGAGCAGAGGCCGCCACAGAAAACCCCTAAAGAACCACGAACGACAAATGACAGGGCGGGCCCCAAAGGGCGGAAAGACGCACGGGGAACGTCGCCGAGGCAGCGAACGAAAGGGGGAAGCCCGATAAGGGAATCCCGGAGGCCCGGGCCTGCAGGGGCCCAGGGCCGCCCCCAGAGCCAAAAAAGCCCAAGGAATCCACGAGGCCACGGAGGGCAGCAAAAACCAAAAGGGAAACCATGGTCAATTTTTAGGATGAAGCTTTAGGGTAATATCGACCATGCAAAACATTGAAAAAGAGGGGCACGCAAAATGAGGTGGCCCCGACAGACCTGATAAGGCGACAGAAAAGAGGGTCCCCGTTCCGAACGGGGTGTGTGTGCTGAGGGCACAACAAATGGCAACTCCGCTGGAGAACTCTCTGGAGCGTTCTAGGGATAAATATTCATTCAGGACCCAGAATCTCTAGTTTCGCAGACCAGAAACAGCTTCCAAGGATGAATCTGGGAGAACGAGATCCTTAATTGGGTTAGCTTACAGGACATCTCGAAAGTGTGTGTGAAGTGAGTTCATTCCTTTCCTAGGGATAGTAACCAGGGTTATTACTTTAACCAAGTGAGCTACGTAAGTTGCCTAACACCAAAAGTAACCTAGACATTGCCCCGCTGCCAGTCAGGTGTCCATAGCCCCGGCAAAGTTGTCACTACAATCTCATGGATATTGCTCTACTGCCGGCCGGGCGTCCATAGCCCCGGTAGAGTTATCCAAACACCCATATGGTCATTTATTTTCTTTCTTAGAGTTTCTTTTTTCTCTTTTGCTTTGATACTTCATTTCTATTTTACCGTTTAGCGTGACTAGGTAAGCAGTGAAGCCTACAATGGGTTTGAGACTGCAGTGGTCACTGGAGTAGAATTAAGATTTTTCACTCACTTGGGTGTCGTGACAACCATAGCATGGTCCTTCAGAATTTATTAATATATAATTTATGCGAGATCCGAGATGTGGGTAAGAAGATCCGACGAAGGGTCAAGTTCTGAGCAGAAGTCAGACAGGGAAATCATTCATGGACAGCTCTGCAAAGACCGATAGTCTAGAGTGAATGTTTAGCCAGAGAACACAAAGAATGGATAGCAAAGTGAACCGCTTGTTAGGCAAGCACGACCACCACAAAGGAGCGGGAAACCTCTTTCAAAATAAAACTGCTGGGAGGGAGAAAGCAAAAAGCAACACGAACAAAACACAAACAAGCAAGAAAGCAACTACTCTAACCTATGGATAGGTATTTACAGCAAAGAGTTCGAAGGAGCTCAAGCCTGGAAGTAATGCTTCAGGTGCTGCCCGTTGACTAGCAACGGGACGTTCTCACTAGTTAAGTTCTTTAAGTAGAAGGCATTATCTCCCAAAATCTCAGCTATCTGAAAGGGGCCAAGCCAGAGCTTGTCAAATTTATTGTCCCCCTTTCTTTTCATGGGCCTTGTCCCAATATACGACCAAATCTGCAATCCTAAAGGCCTTGATTTTGGCTCGGTGGTCGAACCATCTCTTCACTACGCCCTAATGTTTGGCAAAATTTTCTATTGCGCGGTCTCGAACTTCCTCTAAATGTAAAAGTTCAGCTAAATGAGCTTCCCTACGATCCCCTCCATAAAAGTCATTGATGAACTGAAGAGTCATAATTTTCAAGTGGATGGAGAATATTGGCTCAAGACCATAGACAAGGTGGAACGGGGAATCACCAAGGGCAGCCTTATGGCGGGTGCGATCAGCCCAAAGGGAAAAACGGAGCTAGGTATGCCAGTCCTTGGGATTCCTATCTAGTAGCTTTTTTATCATGGTAATCAAATTCTTGTTTGTGGACTCGGCAAGGCCATTGCCCTGAGGGTAGTAATTGGATGAGAATTTGAGGGCAATCCCATAGTCAAACACCCAGCTAGCAAATTTCAATGAGGCAAAGGCAGGTCCATTATCACATACCAAAGCATATGGACAACCAAAGCGATTTAAAATGAAACTTTCTAAGAAATAAGTAACTACTTCAGTTGTACAATGCTTACAAACTATTGCTTCCATCCATCTAGTACAATAATCAGTTGCAGTCAGAATGTACCTGTGTCCCGCAGATGATGGAGGGCTTACTGGACCGATGAAGTCGAGACCCCATTGTGCAAAAGGCCTTACCTCCAGCACGGGCTACAGTGGGACAATAGCATTCCTCTCCCTGGTAGCAGCGGTCTGGCACGTATGACAAGAATGAACATGGCAATGGGCATCTTTGAAGATGGTTGGCCAATAGTACCCTGCCCTTAATATCTGATGTGCCGTAGAGGAACCCGAGCCATGGCCCGTACCAAACTTATTGTGGAACTCCCTCAGAACGCGTTCTGCTTCCCCCTTGCTGAGGCATCTTAAATAAACTCCCTCATGATTCTTCTTATAAAGAATGGAACCCTGTAACATATAACCATTGCTTTTCAATCTCAGGGCCCTCTTCTGGACTCCTTGCAGATGAGGCGGACACTTATGCTTGAGCAGATAATAAACGACATCTTGGTACCATTCTCCCGGGGAGATGTCTTCAAGCTGATATTGCTGTACCGTGAGTTCAGGGCCGGCCTTTGCTGCTGTTTCGACCATTGTATGGGTGAGTGCCTACCCTCTTACCAATTTCATTGGTTGGATCTCCATATCATATTCTTGGAGCAGGGTGACCCACTTAGCCCTCCGTTCGCCCAACTCATTTTGAATGAGAAGCATTTTGACTACTGGGTCAGGGACGATTGCGAACACCTTGTTGTGTAGAATGTAGTTTCTAAATTTCTTTACTCCCCTAACGAGAGCGTATGCCTGCTTTTCTATGTTGTGGTAACGCAATTCAACATCTTTGAGGGGTGCACTCATGAAGGTGATCGGATGCTCATTTCCTTCGTCATCCTTTTGGGTCAACATACTGGCACAAGAATGCTCCAAAGCAAATGAGTAGATATAGAACGGCTTCAGATAATCTAAACTGACTAACACGGGTGCCTCAGCAATGGCCCGTTTGATTTCCTCAAAGGATTGTTTGGCCTCTTGCGTCCACTCGACTTTAGCGTCCTGTTTGAGCATGGCATTGAGAGTTTTGATGATCTCCCCAAAACCCGTGATGAATTTCCAGACAAAATTGATCTTTCCAAAGAAAGACTTTAATTCCTTCTTGCTGCCCGGGGGTTGAATCTTGAGTAACGACTCAATGCGTTCAGGATCAATGGAAATTCCTTGCTCTAAGATGATGTGCCTAAGTAGTCTACCTTCAGTCACTCCAAAAATGCACTTCTTGGGGTTGAGAGAAACCCCGAATTCTCTACATCTCTGAAATACTTTGCATAGGTCGGAGACGTGATCACCTCGCTTCTTGGAGAATACGGTCAAATCATCCATATAGATGATTATACATTTGCCAATTAGGTCTTTGAAGGTAATATCCATGGCGCATTGGAAAGTGGCACCAGCGTTGATGAGCTCGAACAGCATTCTTCTGTATGCAAATGTCCCCCACTTAGTGGTGAATGTAGTCTTGTGGTGATCCTAGTATTGTACCATTACTTGGTTATACCCGGAGTATCCGTCGAGGAACGACATCATCTGGGAGCCGTTGACGATTTGCAGCACTTCATCCAATGAAGGCACCAGATAGTTATCATTTTCTGAGGTGCGATTGAGATTGCGGAAATCCACGCACAATCTGATCTCTCCATTCTTTTTTCTGACCGGGACCAAATTAGCCACCCACGTAGAGTGCCTAACGGGAAAGATGATTCTTGCTGAAAGTAATTTCTGCACCTCTTTATAAATAATAGGTTCTAGCAAGGCATTAATAGGGCACTGCTGCTGATGGAATGGCCTCACTTCTGTCCTTAGAGGGATGGTGTGTGTGATGATAGATGTGTCGTATGTTTTCAAGTCTTCGTAACTCCATGCCACCACGTCAGGATATCTGCGCAAAGCATCCGTGATTCCCCTCTTCTCTTTGGGTGTACATACCTTTGCGATAAAAACATTCTTGGTATCCTCAGTTGTTCCTAGGTTGTGAGCATTGCACTGGCTGCTTATAGCCTTCTTTTTTGTTTGCCGATCCTGATCCCTAATCTGATCCAGGTCGAATACACGCTCCAGCTGAACCATACCTCTGGGGATCGTGTTGGTTTTCACATTAATAACCCCTTCTATGTCCAATTCAGCCTCCTGTGGATTAGCTTCATCGATTATTTGGGCTTCAAAGACGTCAGAGCTTGTGATGAACTAGAGGATATGCTTATCATCATTAAAGACCTGTAGGTGGGTAACATTGTCTGGGACTGATGGCATAGATGTCAGCTCAACAGTGAACTTCTTGAGCCTAGACAAAGAGAGGGGCTGTAACGTGCTGGCTGCTTGAGCCAAGGCATCAGCTGTGTGATTTTGAGCATGAGGGATCAATTATATTTTGACCGCATCTAGGCCCTCTAGGAGATCCCACACCCTGTGTCTATAGTTGGTGAGTCTCCAGTCATGACAGGAGTATAATTTCCTGACCTGCTTAACCACAAGTGCAAAATCCCTGAAGATTTGCAGTACTTTCACATTTTTCCTTAAGGCCATAAGAAGGCCAAGGACTAAGGCCTCATATTTTGCCACGTTATTGGTGCAATAAAACTACAATCGATGGACAGCGAGAAATGTCTTACCCGTTGGACTGATGAGCTCGATCCCTACTCCGGCTCCTTGTCCGGACTTTGATCCATCGAATCAGAGCATCCAACATTCAGAGGATTCCTTATCTTTGGGTCTGACTAAGCCTTCATTCTCTTTTGGCTGGACAGCAGGCCTTGTGATCTTAGGAAGGCTTTTCGGGTCGAGGCAACGATCAGCAGGTGGTTTTGGTGTTTTCTTTGGTGTTCCTGTTGGAGGAGCAGCTGCTTTCTTAACATGCTCCACTGCTGCTTGGCACAGGCAACAGTCAAATTCAGAATGAGCAGCATTGTGTACCCTACACCAGTTCGGCAATAATAGGTCTTGGAAATTCATTCTAGCTCCTAGGCTGAGCCGATCTCTTGCGCATTTTTCCATAAACTCCTGGAAGCCATCGAGCAGTCCCCAGTTGTCATCTTTATCCAGCTCACCATCAGCTTCTGCCAACATTTCTACATCTGGGGGCATTTGCGCGGAACCCACTGAGGGACTACATAATACCAGCAATACCTCATCTGCCCGTTCTTCTTGAAACTCAAGCTCATTTTGGTAAGCAAAAGGGCGATAATTCCCTAAGTCGGTCTCAGCGAACAGTACCTCGCTGAGATTATTGTATTCCATGATCATATATTTCATCCAAGGTTCATGGTCAATACGAATCTGATTTGGTAGCCCCTTCCATGGCAGCCACATGTGAGAAAGGTCGGTGGCGGTGTATCCATTCAGCGCCTTGGTGAACTCTCTCCCTAGAATGATTCCATAGGAATCAGGAATGTCTGCCACTTGGATGTCAACAACTTGCTGTATCTGGGGGTCCACAACGATTTGCATGGGGATGCAGTTTATTTCGCCCATGATATTAATCTCTATTTTGTCCAGTTGGGTGACCTTTCTCTTTGAAGGCGTGGGGGTGATGCCAAGAGCCTTGCATACGACCAAGGGCATGACATTGGCCGATGCGCCTGAATCGAGTAGGCAGTTGTGCAAGTTCTTCCCAAAGACCCTAATAGTAGTTAGGAACGAGGGAGTTTCTGGTCTCCCTTGGAGGATGCCCACGGGTGTGTCCATTTGAGCTATTTGGCCTTTGTTCCTATCACTGCATGTATCCTTGGTTTGCTTAAATTGTTGGTCCTTGGGAGACTGTCTCCTAGCCCTTTCTGGCTCCTTTTCAATGTATCTACTTGCCGATTGATTCATGGGCATATTGTTCCTTCTTCCGGTGTTGTCCTGTATCTCTTGTTCTTTCTTGGGTTCCTCAAAGGTTACCCTCTTAGTTGGGGTCTTTTGTGTCGTGCTAGATGAGGGACTCCCATTCAGAACCCTGAAAAAGGCGTGCCTTATGGTAGGAACCTTGAGCAATTCGAAGGCTGACAAACTAACTTTGACCTTCTTGAACTCTTCCGCCACATATTCACCCATTTGCTTGATTTCAAAGCTAAAAGCTTGGCCTATGGGAGAACTAGGGGTTTGAATCTTGGTTTGCCCAGGCGAATTTTGGGGTTGGCTCTGAGGCTGACCTTGTAGTTGGTTTTGGGATTGGTTCTTGTTGAGATATTGGGCAGGTATATGAGGGAGCCCCGGGTTGTTACTAGCATTTGGATCAGGCGGGGTGGCGAAGTTGTTCGGTGGGGTAGAAGTTGTGAAGGGTCCGCCGGCTTGTCTATTCCTAAGGAAATAGGGACTTGATCGTTGATGGAACATGTGGACCTCATCCACAAATGGCTCTTCTTCATCCATCAGACCGTTATCTATCGAATCAAAAAGCTGAGCTAAGGCTGATTTGTTACTTACCTCTTGCGCTTTCTCATCCTCAATAGGGGTGGTCTCAGCTTCAAGTTCGTTGCGGTCTCCTCGTAGAAATGGCGCCTGATTGACCACCAGACATGAGGAATTGTAGGGCTTCAATGGGACGATGTCCCTGCAGTTGGCATTATCAACGACATTTTGTACCTCCACCTGGAAGATTTCTCAGAGTCGCCTAAACTCCTGGACAATCCAGCCTGTAATTCCTAATCGGGTTTTAGAAGTTGGCACCATCCGCATAAAGTCGCTTCGTTAGATACACACCCTCACCGATGTTTCATCATTGCTTGACGGTTGATCAAATGGCGTGGGGACACCGCCGTTGTTGGGCCTGGTGTTCCATGTGCGGTTTTGCCTCTGAGAAGGCCTTCTTTCTGTATTTTGATTGGAGTTCTGCCCCCTCTCATAATTCTACCCAGAGGAGGTGCCCACCTCTCGATTATCTCTGTTGTCTCTATTGTCTCGAGATTCTCGACTGTCCCTGTTGAGATTGGCCTAAAAATTGTGATGGGAGGCCTGCAACTGATTATTCTGGTTCTTCAGATGCATCATTTCTGTGGACATCTTCTTAATCATTTCTATTAGTTCCTCTAGCTTATCCTTCTCGGCCGCACCTCCAGGCAACGGGGCTGGATTTTGGAGAAAAGAGGGCGGGGCTGCCGGTTGATTTTGATATGCTGGAGGAAAGTCACGAAGGTCATGAGAAACCAAGTACAATGGGCGCTTTGGGGAACGTTGGGAATATGCTTGCTAGCGGGCTATCACGGGAATAAATTTTGTCTTTGCTCATGGAAATAAGATGTTGCGGGGGCATAATTCAACGAACGCCGGTGATGTACTATAGGCAATTGGGGCTGGTTCATGAAGGAGGTTTAATTGAGCAAACACACGATTGAGCCCTGAATTTGCATTGGGTGGGCGATGGGCCCCAAAGAGGGCAGAGGGCCAGATATATTTTGTCCCAAGTCCGCACTTGCAATGATGGCTTCTGCATAGGCGGTCAGTAAGGTAGCAGGCAGCGGGCGCATCCTTTTTACCAACACCAGAGTGAGATTTATCCGGTGTAGTAGGCTGGTGCAGAGTGGCGCATCATTATGGAGTCACGAGGATCATGAAGCCCTCATGTGAGCCGATGGAAACAATCATTAAGGAAGGAGGCTAATAGGTTCGGTATTGACCTCCCTTCGATGGACATGGGCTAACTGGTAAAGGTCAGCGGGGTTGACAGGAATCTTATACTTCTACAGGAAGGCATTCTTCATCAGGGTCCATGAGGTGATCGATCCCTATGGCAGATTGATGTACCAGTAGAAGGCCTCTTCTCCCAACGAATGCGGAAAAAAGCGACACTCCACGTCCTTGTGACCCACCTGTATTTCGGTAATCGTCGTTTTGAATATCTTGATATGCTCTTCGGCTATTCTTTGCATGTCGCGGGGATGGAACTTCGAACAAAAGCCCTCCGGATTCTTGGGCATATCATTGTAAACAACGAAGTGTATCGGCGAAGGGTTATGCACAAGCCAAGCCATGGGGGGAGGCATAGGTGGCACTTGCTGTTGGAGAACAGGGATTTGGGGCTGTATTGGCAATACAACCACAATATGGGGATGCCCTTGAGCTATGGCTGCCTGGACTGTGCTTTGGGCTGAAAGGGCTAGGAGAGGAGCGAACCCCTGGCTGCCGGAGGGACGATGTGCAAATGTTGTTTGAGATGGTTGGGTGGAAGATGAAGGCCAGCCAAATGAAGGTGGAGGTGAAATGGAGGCGGATGGAATGGAGGAAGAGGAAGAGGCGAAGCTGCTTCCTTGTGCTCGTTTTGCCCTCGTGGGAGGCTACAATTCTTCAAATTTCCCCTTGTTTGGTGCTGATCGTAGAATCCTTTGAAACCTTTCCGGGGAGAATGATCCGATCCGATCCAGCTTCGCTTTATCCCGTAGCTTAGTATCACGATCGTGGCCCTCCTTCTAGTGCCAGTTCTGTTGATGGTGTTTTTATGCACTTCTCAACACAGGCAGTGTGTAGGTGCAATACCTCTCTTGAAAGACAATCTCCCACAATCAAGTTGCAGAACACTATCCCAAGGTCTCTCGGGTGTCAGGTCATGACAGTGCTAAGATACCTCAGTAGTTTGATGTGATTTGCTGGAATCACAAGGCGGTCTTACAGAAATAAAAAAATATGGGCATAAAGCATGAAGTTGGATCTTCGAAAAGGAGTTTTTTATCATGAAAGTAGTTATGTGTTGGCTATAGGTTCAAATAGCAATCTCAAACTCATCTGGTTGTTGGTTTTGGCTTTATAAGGTGCAATGAACCTTGGTATTGTTTAGTTTCTAAATAAAGTTAAAAAGGGCGAAGGGGAAGAAAAGTTCCTAAGCCTAAAGCTTGTTGTGAACAGTGATAATGGAGTTCCTGCAATGGACAATTCCTTCAAACAATATCCCACTTAACCAGGGATTTCACAGTATCATGGAAATTGTGCAATCTTCTAAGGGCTGCAGATTTCTATCCTTCATCCACCACATACATGCATGAACTAAATATAAGTGTTTGAGGCACCTTTAATCAAGTCCAGGCTAACTTTGCACAGCTATCTACCTTCAGTAAACAACAAAAAGTATGGACTAAGGGATCATCAACAAAGAAGGAATTTTCATGGACACCAAACAACATTCCTAAGATTATCCAAATAACATGAACAGCTAACTAAACAGCAAAGAGATCTAAGCTAAACATCTAATATTAGAGAAGTGAATCAATTAACATGAGAGAAAACAAGGAAATGCACCAAGTCAATGCTATTTCTCATAAATTTTAGCAACATGCCTTTACAACAACTCAACTCTCAATTTTGCAAATGAGGGGAGTGCTCTATTTGTAGTTTTTCAAAAGTCAAATGAATGGCCAAGATTCATTACAGTTGTGTGGCCAAGATTCATTACAAAATAGGGTTTCACCTACCCCCAAATAGATTTACAATTAAAAAACATCTTTTGTCTCTTCCCTATTTCGTCATCTAATGGATGACACTATTTGCCTTTTCGTCCTATAGCTAATTGCTCTTTCTTTGGTTGTAGCTACTCTTCTGGGAGGTCCTCTTCCTTGGCTGGGCTGTCTTGTTGCTCCTCGGAGGCTGCGTGTTCAATATGCTTGAGGATTACGGCCTAGAGCTTGTCGATCTCGAGGACTTTGCATCTCAACGCCTGATAGCTCCATTCTTTGGCGTTCTCCTCCAGCCGCTTCCAGTCTTCATCGTACTTTGAGCCCTGATCCCTGAACAGCTCTAATCTGTCGAAGGCACGAGCAGCAAAACTCAGGAAGTCCATTGTGATATCTCCGGATGTCCCGTCCTTCATCTTTTCCTTAAAGTATGACCTAACCTTTCCTGCATCCAATTGCACTGTGGGCATATCATGGCCTGTCATCAACTTGAGGTATTCGGCGCATTCCGCCCAGATTTCTTTAATCCACTTAATATCTAGATCCACCCTGCTCTGGATTTGTTCCATCCTCTCCTTTCGGTTGACGAGGTCTTTGCGCCATATGTCTACCAACCAGTGATCCTCCTTCTTCAGTTCTAACTTTTCTTCCCACGTGCTTTCTGGCATTTGAAGGATGGCTTCAACCTTCGGGAAGGCAGAGTCGTAAATCACAGGGAAGTTGGTGCAAAGTTTCTTTGTGCTTTCCAAGGATTGAACCAGGTCCAGGAACTTATTAGCTATTTGCACAGCCAAGCCGATCCCTACGTTTCTGACACTCGCAACCTACTGGAACCAGTCCTCTGTGGTCTTCTCCAAGTTTTTCCTCCTCTCCAGCTTATCTATTTGTTCCTTGGAGAGCAGCTGTGGCGCGGCTGTAGAGGTAGTGGGGAGGTCGTCTATTGAAGACCACTGCTGGAGATAGTCGGTCAGGGCAGCAACCTGTGCCTTTAGCTCATCCTTGGTGACCTTGTCCTGTTTAATCAGATGCACCACCGTGGCCACTGACTCCTCTAGATGTCTGACCTTCTGTTCCCTAGTTGCTGTCCCCAGGTCAATAGTGGAGATGTTGTATCTTACTCCGGCCTAGCCAATAGTTGGCGTTGCTACTTGTGCAGCCCAGGAGCCAGAAGCATCCATGGTTATCCAGGAACGGACCTTAGGCTTCTTCTCCTTCTTTGTTACGGTCAGGGATCGAGCCAAGATGGCTTCCAATTTTGACCTCGGGTCGCTCAAAATAGGAGTAGTCTTTTCGAGCTACTTTTCCAGCCAGTCGGGCATAACAGATTTGTCCTTGGGTGTATCATGGCTGCCTTCACCCGTCTCAGTTAGAGGCAAGACTTCTACCGCCTTTTCATTTTCAAGCTCTTCCTTTTCCTTGGTAGCATCCTCCTCTTCGTCAAAGTCTTAATAAAACATGAGGCTTTTGACGGGCAGCTTGGTGGATAATATCTGAGTGGGATCCTATTCTTTTGTTGCCTCTTCATCTTTCTTTTCTTTAGTGGCCTCGGGTTCTGGGCTCTTCACAATGTGGGTCTCGGCCTTAGGTAAGTTCTTTTCAGGCTGCCCCTCTGGTGGCTGTCCCTCTTCACCACGTGGCGACTGTTCTGCCTCTTCTCCAACATCTTTTAGCTGCTAAGCCGACTCTTCCTTGACATCCTCATCAAATGTCTGAATAATATCCTTATCACCCAAGCCTTCCTCTTCATCCTTGCTCTCAGAGGAGTCCGTCTCCTCCTCCTCGTAGGCAACCTTGTCGATGGTTCTATGCTCATATTCAGGTTGCTCATAATAATCATCGGCCTCCTCTTCAAAAGGCTTTGAAGCCTCTTGTTCCAGCTCTTCCAACTCTTTGGAAATTTGCATCGTGGCCTCCATGGCTAGCGGCCCTGTTGGCGGTTGCAAAGGCTGAGATGTTGCGAGGGCCTGGGCTAGGGCTGGTTGGAGAGCAAGGTCCATTAAAAGCTGCGAGAGCTCGGGGCGAGACTCTATAGGTGCCGTGTAACAGCCTCGGGTATGGTGGAAAGGGGGACAGGCGATGGTATTGTTGCCAGAGGTGGGGAGGTGATGGGTGACATGGCAGCAACAGAGGAAGGGGAAGTGGTCATGCTCGAGGAAGAGTCGATATTGATTATGGACCTGGCCGGGGGCGAAGAGGCAAGGTGGACCGAAATGTCCACCGCCTGCGGAGATGAGGCGGTTGCGGCCTGAGAGGTGAGCAACACACTAGTCAGGGCAGGAAGGAGCAATGGAGGCTGCACCTCTGTTGTGATCACTTTCCTTTTAAGCTTCTTAGGAGATGAGCCTCCCGTATCCTTTTTTGCTTGTTCTTTTGGGTCTGCAGACTGTGCCATTTATGCTCCCTTCTTTTTTTGGGACCTGGTGATGGGGGGAGACTTGGAAGTCTCACCAGCTGATGGGGAGGTGGTAACGTCCTCTATGGTACTTGGCTTGCTCTTGAGTGCTTCGTATGTTAAAGCCACCCCTTGTAGCTTCAGTTGTGCTACCTGTCCATCAACCCACTCCTTAGTGCGAGCTATAATTAGCTGCGTGATAGTATCCAGGTCCTCGACCTCTTGCTCATCACAGTCGATGGAGGGGATTGTCAGGTCGGCAACCGTAGGGTACCTTGGGTGCACAAGGGTGGACTCATCCTCCTCGAGCTGATCTGGCACCGAAAATAGCTCTACCCTCCTCAAAAATTGTACTGTCATTCGCATGTTGTGTCTCTTGTGGACCTCCTTATCATCTTTACAATCTACCCAGAAATCTTCAACATGGTACTGGTGGGCGTATGCCAGTCCTATCACCTTCCTAATGTGGCCGTGGGGGTCCATTCATGGGCGAGCTGTGTACTATTCAAGGTTATATTCTTTAAGTTCTTTCTCTGAGTTGCCGGCACATTGAGATGTCTGCAATCGATACTGGCCTTGGCCGAGGGTCATGGGATAGGGGATCCCTGCTACGTGCTTCTAGCCGAAGACTGTTTGAATATGTTGGACCTACCGAGAAAGCTCTAGGAGAATGATCCTATCGTTTGGGTATCTTGGCAACTTGTTCGGTCGTTCCGTGAATCCCTAGGCACAGATGTAAGTGAACTTGGGGAATTCAATGTATAAGAAGGCATACTCCTTCAAGAGTACCCTGGCGCTGTGGGATACCCTTCTCTCAAAGTCTCCGGCTATCAATCTGATAATGTGGCCTATGAAGGCATCATTGACCCGGTAGTACTCCCTTTTGAAGTAGCGGTACTATAACTGAGGGTACCGATCAAAAGGCTTAAGCCCTCATTTGTGATCCTGATCCGGCGCCATAGATAGTCCACTATATTGTCTCTGACCGGCCAAGGAGTATACCAGGTACGAGGTCATGTAGAACTTGGAGCTTTTCTTGACATTTACGAACTACTCGTGGAAGCAGTTGCTGATGATGCTCCCCCAGTCAAACGAGATCTTAGTTTTCACATCCTCATTTCCTTGTATGATTTGCTCGATGTAGTAAGCCATCCACTCTTGGAAGTAGGCAGCCGCCGGGAGACCCATGACCTTGCTTAGCATAGTCACTAAGTCATGATAATCCTCGTGGACGTCGTTGCAGAACAGCTCCTGGGGAACCTTTGCAACGCTACCCCGTCTCTCCTTTAACCAGTAAATGTTAATCAACTTTTTGCAGCCCAATAGATTGGCATTCCATGCAGCCTGACACTGCTCCAAAGTGGGGATCTGCATGTGCGGGAATGTGGGAATGTGGAACGTTTTTGTGATTCCTGCTAGAGACATATCGGCAAGGATATTCCCCTCCTTGTCCACGATTGTTTTGGTATCTGTTTGGTAGGCTTCTCAGCAAGCCATTACCAGTTCAGGTGCTATCAGAGAGGGAGGGAAGCTGGCAACTTTGGAAATCCCGCTTTGGCGTATTAACCGGGCATTCTTTGTTTTAGGGTCAACCTTGACCCTCTGGGTGAACTCATCTATGTCCACCTGGCCTATATTAGTGTCTGAGATCTCTCTCCAGTCAGTCAAGACCTTTGACTGGAGCGGTTCACCTTGGAATTGAAACTTCATTTGGTCTTTATCATCCTTTCCATGAGCGGCCCTTCCAGATTTCTTGCCCTTGTTCTTTTTGGAGGAGGCCCCTGAAGTTCTTGCGGCCGATTCCATATATCCTGCAGGAAAAGGGTAAAGTCAGCACAAGAAAACACCAATAACGTTAATGTTAGTGCGCATTGTGAGCATATCATCTAAATAACCATTCCAATACATCAAAAATTTAATCCTCGGATGATATCGATTTCATTTTAGGGCAACTGAGCAATCCGTGCCCAGAGGGCCAGACTTCCCTGGCAGGAATGCTCCCAGGAAGGGAAAACACGACCGAAAGTTCCCGGAGACCCCCGTTGGTCAGATTTGGATGTTTTAAGAGACCCATGATGGAGAATGGCATGATTTACGATGTGGGTCAACGTTAGATTCTCAATTTGAATTGATTTGGATCGATTTGGGGAGCTCTGGGGGTTTCAGGCCGGAAGGCAGTCGAGGGAAGGAAGCCAGCGGCGGCGGACATCAGACGAAAGTCCGGCTGAGGAAGTCCGAAGGCCAAAGCCCAGGAGGCAAAAGGATGGCCGACACGAGATTCGGTTTAACAGTTTAGACCAGACGGCATTTGGAGAAACGGGCCCCACGGGCCGGGAGGCTGCGACGTGAAGGCTGCTGCATACTCTTTCATCATTTTGGACAGCAGCGGCGAGAGGAGACCAGAGCCCAGAGGGTGGGGAGCTGACAGAGGTTCGCCGCCGATGGACTTTGCAATGTGGCCCAGCGGTGACGGCAAGGTGAAGTTCGGGCTCCGGCTCATAGGAGGACGCAAGGGCATGGCCGCCGGGAAATAATGACAACTCACAGGCGACGACAGCGAAAGGCGTCCCGGGACCCAGGAGGCGGAACGACGCGAGGTGCAGGCCGCTACATGCATTTTGTGATGTTTTCAATGGCGGCGGTGAAAGACCAACTGGGACCCGGCGACCGGAGAGATGGGAGACGCCGGCCGCCGCGAAGTATAGATAGTGACGGCGAAGAGGCCCACGGGGCCCGGGAAGAGGGGCGCCACGGGATGACGGCCGCCAGGAAATTTCATCAAAGTTCGGGCAACAGTGGTGGCGAAAGTATCCCCGGGGCCCGAAGGTCGTGCAGCCGGCAAGGTTCCGCCGTGAGTGACGGCAGAACCGTCACGGAGTTCTGGGGATAGAAACCTAGAGACCCGGGCCCGGAAGGGCGGACCTCCGTCGGGGTTTGTGGCTCCAGATTCCGACGACGATGGAGGGTTTCGGGCCCGGCGGGGACCTTTGCACTGTGCGAAGAACGCCCACGACGCGAACAAGTCCCGGGCTGGCGGTGAGGGTGATTCCGATGGGTTCCGGCAAATTCAAAGACATGGGTTATGGGCGCGGCGGGGTGATGTTCAATTTTATGCAATTTACTTGATTATTCATTTTAACGAAATAGACAAAAAGATCAAAAACAGCAGGAGGGTGAACAAGGATGGCCTACCTCCAATTCGCCAAGCGGGAAGTTGATGGGATTCACCGGCAGGGTTGACGGGGCGATGCTGATGTCAATGATCATGATGATGCTGATTACAGTGGGCTCCAATTTAATTGCTGCTCCAATTTATTCAAATTCGCCAAGTTAAAATGACATTGGGGACCACGGTTTATATACCCTATCGGTCATTAATGCTCGCATTTATTGCACGTACGATCGTGCCAAAAGTTGGTGGGTTTCAAATTTGAGTCGGCGGCAGCGATGAAGACTTCAGGATCTGGTAGGCGGGAAGCCATGCAACGACGGCTGCCGCGGAACTCTACAAGGACTTCGAACGGCGGCGGCGAGGGGAAGCTCGGATCCCGGGGGGCGGCAGGCCGAAGGGAGATCACCGCCGAGGGCTTCGCTTTGCACTTGGAGGGCGGTGGCGAGCAAAACCCGGGAGCCCGAGGGGCGGGCGGCCGCCAGAGGATCGCCGCGCGGACGGTGATCCGGGACAGTCGGGCTCGACTTCCGAGCCCGGGGTTCGAAGGAGCAGAGGCCACGCCGAAAACCCCTAAAGAACCACGAACGACAAATGACAGGGCGGGCCCCGGAGGGCGGAAAGACGCCCAGGGAACGTCGTCGGGCGGCGAACGAAAGGGGAAGCCCAATAAGGGAATCCCGGAGGCCCGGGCCCCCGGGCCCAGGGCCGCCCCAGAGCCAAAAAAGCCCAAGGAATCCACTAGGCCACGGAGGGCAGCAAAAACCAAAAGGGAAACCACGGTCGATTTTTAGGATGAAGCTTTAGGGTAATATCAACCATGCAAAATGTCAAAAAAGAGGGGCACACAAAACAAGGCAGCCCCGACAGACCCGACAAGGTGATAGAAAAGAGGGTCCCCGTTCTGAACGGCGTGTGTGTGCTGAGGGCACAACAATAGTTTAGTTGCTTAAGAAAAGAAATTAAATAATTTCATTAGTTAGTTTTTATTTCTTCAGTGCATTGTGGCCACTTACCTGTTTTGAACAATCTTAGCCATGGGAACACTATAAATGTACCTTTCATTTACTTTCATTAGTCGAGAAGTGTATTATTGAAGGTGTGTATCCACCCTTATATTAATTGTTAATTACGGCCTCATATAAGTTTAGCTTGAATCTAACCCTAGTGATAAAAATTACTATGAAAAGGTCTAATGTAGAAAATTAAAACCTTAAATAATAAGTCCCTAAAAAATAGCCAAAACTTAAAAATTTGGTAGAGGCCTTCTAACCCTACTCCTAAGAACCCTAGTAAGGACAAGAAAGGGAAAAATTATGGGTATTGGATATGTGCCAACTATGGATATTAATCCCTATTCTTATAGAAAAATAAAGGCCTTTATTGTTGAAGAGGATGAGGATGAATTATTAAGAACAATATTGTGAGTCCACAAAATAAGAAAGTGGTTCAAAACCATAAAGATATGAACTTAATTGGTAACTTTGAGGAGTTGGGGAAGAGAGCCATACATATTTTTGATTGGGATGAAAAAGGTTTTGATGATGATAGATTTGAGTAGAAAGGGAAATAGCATTTGAGTGAAAGGAGATATTCTATGCTTTCAAAGACCTCTATTGCTCAAAATTTAATTGATAGAAATGGAAAGAAGCTGAAATTTGATAAATATAAAGAGTCTAATGTTGAGGATGATGATTTTTTTAGGGATGATTTGTCTCAAGATGAGGAGTCCAAGAAGAAAATAATGATAATTGTGAGGATCGGGAAGAGGACAGGGAGGAGAAAGAAGAAGATGAGGAAGGTCACCTTGATGTTGATGAGAAAGAAGGAAATGAAGAAGATAATGAATAGGAAGTGGAGGAGGAGAAGATAGCTATAGAGGAAGGTAATATTGATTTTTTAGCCTATAATGGGATGAATGATAATGGCTCTTAGAAAGATATTCAAGACGATAAAAGTTCAAAAGAGATTGAGAGAATCAAAGGATAAAACAACCTAGTGGCATATGACTCAATTGATTTCCTAAGTGTTGAATTTTCTCTGCTAAAAAGTAAATGGAAGCGATTGATAAAAAAAAATTTAAGATATAAAATATGTAGGAATAGTAGAAGTAAATGGAAAAATACATTACTTCTCATCAACAATCTTCAAGATAGAGTAAAAAATATTGAAACTACCATTTGTATAATTGTTCACATTACTAATAGAATAATGAGGAAACCTATGATGGGAACTATTATAAGGTTGTCAAAGATTAAGAAGAAAAAGTGAAAGAATGCAAGAGAACATGATCTAAATGTTTCTAAAAAAGAGAAGAAGTTTGAGACCTCAAAAGATAACACTATTTGTGAGGATTCTTTGGAATTTATATCTCAATATTAAAATTATATTTTATAAATGGTTTTCTTCCTATAGCTTTGTAGTTTTATTTTTTGTTGGCTATTTTAGTGTTGGGGTGCATGCCAGTCATGTTTTTCTTTTTTTTCTCTATTGAATTTTATGTTTTAATTTTTTGATATTATCTTGTATCTGGTTTAGGACCCTTTGACTCCTTAACAAATTAAAAAAGGAGCTATAATACTAAACATAAATAAATAATGATAAAATAATTAAAGTAGAAAAACTTTTTGGAATCCTTATGACATACCTTAATCCTATCCCCACCTTTCCATTGAACCTTCCAAATTATTATCTCTACCTATCTCTTCCATTCCCATTTGACCACTCTACAATTTTCTTACTTTTTCAAGACTCTTGACTTGTGCACCCATATAAATTTCATTATACTTCTTCTTGCACCCCTTGAAATTTCTTAACCCTTTGTATGCCCTTGTGATACCACCCAACTATTTTTCCCTTGATCACTCCACTACTATCTCTCCTTGATTCTTGTGTAGTTCCAAACACTATTGCATGATCAACCTTACATTTTCTCTGTATACCACTATCATAAAAATTATTATGTTTAAATAATATATTAAGTGTTAAAATACTTATTGCATCATTTGATCCTTATATAAGTACATCCTTGGTTATTGTAAGTAAAAATAAAGAATATAAACAAAAATAATAATATGGATGACATTTTTATTTGATGTATTTTTATTTTTGATAAAGGGAAAAATGGGTTTTATAGGAACCCAAAACCACCAAGTTTACAATAAAAGAGAAAGGATAAAAAGTCCAACACAAAAAAATAGGCTACTCAAAAGGAAAAAAGTGGAAAAAGTCGCAGCCACCCGCAATAGACTAGGAGGGTCAAACAAAAAACCAACCGAAAAGCCAGCAAAAAGACTAACCACAACTAACCTAGAGTCTTCAGAACAAACCTAGTTTCAGCCTCCAGGTTCTACATATCCTGAACACCCCTCTTGAAGGTTTGAATCATCTATGGCAAAGGAGGAGCCTTCCTCTTCAAATTAGCCTTGTTCCTCTTAGAAATACCAACATCCTCATCTTGGTTTTTATCATTGACCTCTTCCAGCTCAACCACCAAAGACCCCTATTGAGCTTTGTCCAATTTTTCCATCATGGAATTGATTATGATGGCATTGTGTCTTGCCATCCTATTGTTCTACTCGGCTATAGTTTTAATAGTATTTTTCATTTTTCCCAACTCAATTTCAACCCTTCTGTCCATACCCGCTTGGTTCTTGGTTTCTTTACTGGCACCATGATCTTTTCGCTCCACCTCATTCTTGCCAAGCACAGTAACCTTGACACCCATTCTTTTAGTTTACTTTGAAGGGCCTAGTTTTTAATTTTTAGCTCATTGATTTCATGAAAGATCCATTTCAAAATTTTGAAATGGTCAGTAGAATTGTTCCTGGCTAAACCAAAGACATCCACAGAGGTTTCCCTATCAAGGGAGGTTGAAGCAAGTTTTAGCCAGGTCAGGGGTAACAGGGGAACCAATTCTAGAATCTCTGTCCAACGACGGGGCAGCAAAGGATGAAGTATTGTTAGCACTAGAGTCCTCAGACTCAGGAGAGTCTTCAGAGTATGAAACACGGTTTTTACTTGGTAGATTCTTACCAACATTTCTAGTTTTAATGGTAGAACTTCCTAGCTCAGACGTGGAGCAAGCTTTCACAAAATTAAGGCTTTTCTTACAAATTTGGATAGAGGAAGGACTAAGGACCATCCTAACTAAGCTCAAATTAGAAAAGTTTCCCAAGCAGATGGGTTCAATATCATCCTCCTCAAAATCAGGAAGGGCAACCAAATTAGAAGGGGTAGGATTTATTTGGAAATGTTAAACAATTAACCTAATCAAACTAGTATGCAAAATAGGAATTTTTTTAGGGTTTTTCTTATGATCAACTAGACTTTTTCTCAAAGAACAAAGAAGATAGTAGGGAAAAGAAACCCTAGCCTTGTAGTGGAAATAGTTGAGCAGGGCAAAGTGGTAACCGTAGACCTTGGGGAAGCGACCATCCACATTAATCTACTCCATGATGACATGAAGAACTTTCCTACAGAGAGTTTTTATAGTGTTGACTTTGAAGTAGCTGTTAGAAATTTTCACCAATTTCATTCTTTCCTTCTCTTTCTCCAAAAATATGATGATAGCTTCATCAGAGAAAACCCTGTCCCTGAAAAATTTGTGTCCATCAGTGGACATTCCAGTCACTTCATCTATAAGGTTTTGATCAAACTCCACTTTCCTACTAGAAAGGGTAAGTTCCCCATTATTCCAATTCTTCTCAAAATGCTCAGTGGCCTCTTGATTTGACCCATGGAGTTTTTCAAGAAAAGGGAGTAAATCCCCACTTTTTACATCGTTCCACTCTTTAGGATTTCTAGTATGAGTCTCAAAGCTATCCAGCTCAACTCTTTTCTTGTCTCCACCCATTTTGGCAAGAACAGTGGGGAAGGCAGCAATGAAATATTTACTTGAAATGATCCTGCCAAATCTAAGAGCCCACAAAGCATGCCAGGAAAATTTACAGTTTAAGGAACAAAGGTCAGTCCCATACAATTTGATGATTATGCTGTAATTACCCCATCCTATCATCAATAATGAGGAGACACGCTTCTTTCCCATGTGATGCATCATAGTTCACTAAGGCCTAGACATTAACACTTAATTCACTAATATTTAGCCAAGTGCACTATCCTTTGCTCCTAACCCCTTCATTCACAAAAAAATCACCGCAACATTGGCTTCTCTATAGGTTTGTGAAATCTTTATATTATCAAACTTGGCTAAAGTTGATATAGCATCATCAATCCAAGACTTTATAGTCCACGAGGTGGGGACCTACCTAAAAGATAATCAATAATATTTTTGGAATACCCTTCAAACTAAATGTTTTTGAAATTTAGTCTATGGGCCAAATTTAAAATATGGAAAGCTCCAACAGCCTCAGCTAGGTGATTGGTTTGAGAACCAAGAGGGATGAAAGTCACACCTAGAAATTTTCCAAAGGAATCCCTTATTACTCCGCCACAACCCGCCGCCCTGGGATTACCTTTAGCCGCTCCATTGAAATTGGCTTTGACCCATCCATTAGGCGAAAGAGACCAGTAAACACCCTCTTTGTCCTCTTAGCTTGTTTAGGAACACTAGTAAAATAAAGACTTATATACCATTTGTTAGCAACCATAAGATCATAGGATGAGTGAGCCACTTTCTCATAATTGCTAACCTTCTGGGATATAGCTTTGACATTTTCTTTCAAAAATTTGATTTTTTTAACAAAAACAATATCCACCGGTGCTTCTTTATCTTTGTAAATTCTATTGTTTCATTCTTTCCAGAGACCCCAAGCAATGTGAGGGAAATTGAAATCCCACACTTGTGCCGAAGAATAGGATTGTGAGTGAGGGCTTTCCATTGAGAGAAGAAATCTTCAATAGACAAGGGAAAAACACAAGAAAGTTGCCATAAACTTATGATTATTTCCCAAATCAAGGTAGCAAAAGGATAGTGAAGAAATAGACGACTCACTGACTCTACCTCCATCTTGTGAAGAAAACATCTATTAGGTATTTGAAAACTGCACTTGCAGAGGTTATCAACCATGAGAACCTTATTTTGGAGAAGGATCCAAAAAAATATGTTGATTTTAGGGACCAGATGTTTGAGCCAAGCCTTCGACTAGAAGGGGGGAGAAGCCTGGAAAGAAGTAAGCCTAGAAAAAGTAGACGAAACAAAATAATTTCCTAAAGGATCATCACACCAAATAAGATGATCTTTTATCTGATCAGGGTAGAGTCTGACAGCCAGCAAAGAAGACTGAATAGGAGCAAGGTCCTGATTGATAAAGCACAGATCCACCCATTTTCCATCCACACGATAGTCTTTCACATATGATCCAAAAAGAGCTTTGCAATTCTTAGCCCATCCACTAAAGGAGTCAATTTTTATAAGGGGCTCATTAAATAACCATCTATCCTCCCTTAATCTAGTTTGGTTTCCTCTTCTAACCTGCCAACCCACTCTAGATTCAATAACTTTTCTTCCATTAGTCAAATTATTCCAACATGTTGAGCCTCTAGGAAGAAGATGGAAATCCTTCAAAATTATAAAGGATCTATTACCCTCCAAATATTTTCTTGCAAGGATATCAGTCCATTCCCTAGAGGATGAAAATATTCTCCAATTTTTTTTAGCTAGAAGAATCTTGTTAACCATTCTAATTTTTCTAAGACCCAAACCTCCGGCCTTTTTTGGTCTACACACTAGATCCCATCCAATAAGAGGCAGTCTTTTTTTTTTCTTCAACACCCAACAAAATAAATATTTTTTGAATCTTTTCAATAGCGTTCGCAAACTTAGCCAAGATTTTGAAGAGGCTTAGAGCATAAATCGGAAAATTTTGAAGTGTAGCTTTTAGGAGTTGAAGTTTTCCCACTTGGCTTAACAGAGCTCCTTTCTAGCCGACAAGTTTCTTACTAAACCTCTCAACCAACGAAATCCAAAAGGATTTTGGGGGTTTAATGCTTAAGGGTAAACCAAGATAAGTGGCAGGCAAGGACTCCACCCTACAACCAAAGATTCTAGCAATTTTATTATGTCTATGAATAGGAATGTTGAAGGAAAAAAGAGAGCTTTTCTATTTATTAATCATTTGTCCTGACACCCTCCCATACTCATCTAGCAGAGATTTCAAGGTTTTTCCTTCCGAGACAAAAGATTTGGCTAAGAACATAGTATCATCAACAAATTATTGGTGAGAACAAATCAGATTTCTTTAGGACAGTTTGAGATCAAGAAGGGATCTATTATCGATCAACCTTTTCAAATTCCTGCCAAGATTTTCAGCCATAATAGTGAATAAAATAGGAGAAATTGGATCTCCTTGTCTTAGACCTCTGGTGCTTTGGAAGAAAGTCATAGGAGAGCCATTAACCATGATAGAAATAGAAGTTGTAGACATGAGCTATTCCACCATTTGAAGAACCCTGTTGTGAAACTAGAACACCTTTAAAATTTTAAACAAGAATTTCTAGTCAACTTTGTCATAGGCTTTTGAGATATCCATCTTTAATAGAAATACTTTAGTCTTAGATTCAATCAAGGAATGGATATTCCCATGCACTATGACAATAGAATCCAAGATCTGTCGACCAGGAACAAATCCATTCTGTTGAGGTGAAATCAGAGTGGGAAAGAGAATTAAAAGTGTAGAAATAAAAACCTTCGAGATGATTTTATAGATCAAATTGCAAAGGCTTATGGGTCTAAAAGCCTCAAAGTTCACTTCTCCAGGCTTCTTAGGGATAAGAACCAGAAAATTAGCATTGAACTCTTTTAGGAGACTTCTAGATCCAAAAAAATCTTTAACAACATTCACCACAACTTCTCCAACAATCTCCTAGAACCGTTGTAAGAAAAACATAGGGAACCCATTAGGACCTAGAGCTTTACTCCCTTCAAAGGAGAAAACAACCATCTTAACTTCCTCATTGGTAGGAATAGCTGATATAATAGAGTTATTTTCTTGATTGTCACATTGGGTATAGCCTCTATTAAATGATCCTAATCAGTTTGGTTATTTTTATGATTCTCAGAAAGAATATTTTTAAAGAATAAAACAACATGCTTTCTAATATTCTCCTCCTCTTCATACCTAGTACCATCCACTTCAATTTGAGAAATTATGTTGATAGCCCTATGTTTTGAGGCCTACAAATGAAAGTGTCTAGTAATTTTATCACCTACAGATAACTATAAAGCTCTAGATCTTTGTCTTGAGAAATCCTCCTCTTTTCCAATGATATCATGCAACTTAATAAGGATCTCATTCTCTTTTTCCTTAATATCATTCAAATATCCTTCCTTCTGGATTTTGTTTTGAATCTCTCCCAGATCCATCTGAAGATCATACTTAATCTTGAAAATGTTCCCAAAGGACTCTTTTTTCCATTTTTTAACGTTGAATTTAACTTCCCTTAATTTTTTAGCCACCCTAAACATAGTTGTACCAGAGATGCTTATATTCCACCATTTCCTTAGTTATTCTTTAAAAGGATGAGAAAGCTACATTTTTTCAAATCTGAATGGGATATTTTTCTTCTAAGATTTAAAGTTTCCACAAAAGAGCTAATAGGGAAGTGGTCAGATCCAATCCTAAAGAGGGCTTTAAGAGAAAAATAGTATTTAAAGAACCATTGACTAGAGATTAAAGATCTAACTAATCTAACCTAGACAAGATCCATACCCTTTCTGTGATTGGATGAAGTGTAGGAAGCTCCTTGCAAATCCAAATCAATCAACGCTTGGTTGTTGATGAAGCTTTGAATATCCTCTTTACTCTTCGCATTTATTTGGGAACCTACAAATTTCTCTTCATTCAATAAGTATTAAATTCTCCCACGACAACCCAAGACTCTCTATCAAAAATCCTCCTAAAGGCAACCAGCTCCATCCAAAAGGATTTTCTGAGACATTTTCCATTGGGGGCATAGATATTTGATTGGATCCAGTTGAAATTATCCCTAATATAGCAATATGGTTAGTTCCTTCCAAAATCAAATCCCCTTTGATTATATGACTATTCTAGAAAGTAACAATACCTCCCAAAGCACCATTCAAGTTGTTTCCATGTGAAATACAATGCTGAAATAGTTTCATCTTTTCCACTTATTTCCTTAGACATTTTAGTTTCCTGAATAAGAAGAATATTAGGCTTGTGATCTCTAACAAAATTGTGGAGAACATCCTGCTTGTGGGGATTATTAAGTCCCCTGATATTCCAAGACATGATCTTAATGAGTTACTAGGGGAGTTGAGGTACTCTGGGATGGTTTTTGAGAATCATCCATAATATCCTGAAAAATATTATGCTCTCTTGTCCATTTAATAGACTTTTTCCCTCGAGAGCTCTTTATTGCTCCATAGTCTTCCTTTGCTTTTGATCTGGTTGAAATACCACATGGGGTTTTTCATTATTTTTTTTCTTTTTCTTAGATAAGACCTCTTCTTTGTCAGTCTCTTCTTGATGGTCCATCCCTTTACTAGATTCCCATTCCTTATCAGTAAGAAGTCTTTGCTCCCAAGGTAATGTCTCCATGATGCCATTCAGATGAAAGGTTGAAAAGCTGCTAGAAAGTTTAGTAGAATGGTCCTGATTATCAAATGAGTCCTTATCAAGTTCCAAGGAATTATGATCCATAAAATGATCAACACACAAAGGAAGAAAGCCTTTAGAGGAAGGGAGAAGAAGAGGGATGTTTAGCTCCAAAGACAACCCCTAATAGGAATATTTTCAACTAGACTCAGCTCTTGGGATAAGGAGCTAACATCCTGACTTTGCATAATAGCACCATCCATCTGATCCTTATTTGTTTCTCTATCCTTAGTTGTTAAGGTATTCTTAAAATCCTTACACTGGATTTCCTGTGGAACCTCACCATTATTACCAAAATCACCATCAGCCTTATTAGAAGTGCTTTGAACATTAGACTCTTTATTCTCAAGGCTTTCTCCTTCTGATTTCTTTTTCCATACAGATTCTAAAGAACTAGTTGGTTTCTCTTTCTCTTTGGTGGCATTTAACAGACATTTCTTAGCCCTATGCCCAGATTTTCTACATTTGAAACAAGCAAAAGGGATAGTTTCAAACTCTATGTCCTGTGACCAGGAACCCAGCTTCGATTGAATCTCAATTGAAGAGGGTAGGTCAACATTCTGAGAGACCCCTACGCATATTCTAGCAAATACCAATATTTTTCTAGCTGCAATCATAGAATCAATAGAAAGGAGCTCTCCAAAGGAGCTCGCAATGCCATAAAAGACATCCTAATTCCAATATTGATATCATAATACCATAAAAGACATCCTCATTCCAATTTTTGATTCATTTTTGTTGATATCATTTATCTAAATTATTTTGTCATCACTAATTTCATATATATAAGAATCCTAAATTAGAATAAATTTATCATTGAAAATAGGAATGAATTTGATTAGGTGACTATTTTGACTCTATAATTTTTATCTATTTTTCTACCTTTTATCATTTAATTGATATTTATCATTACATAAATAAATGTAGCTTTGTTGTAGCACAAGTTGAATTTAGAAAAATGATAATGTTATGCACACTTTTCTAGTTTTTGTTTTCTATTATTTCAAATGACATATGCATTATATTTTTCCTTTGGTTAGCTTCAATAAAGGGTTGCACATAATTTGTAAGTCATCCAACTAATTCTTAAAATAAGGTAATTTTCCCACATGAATATGATGGTATGAGTTGCTATTTGTAAAACTCCCTATGTTATTATGACTTCTCATTAGGAAGACATTTCACAAAATTTGTAATATGAATGACCTATCTATTTAATTTTTCCACCTCAATGTGGTGCTATGAGGATAATAAAAAAATTAAGTATCTCTCTTATTTTACAATATTTATATGGGTGAAATATATATTTTCTTGTGGGTTCATTCCAAGTGACCTACCAAATCCATTTCATAGTCTATCTTTCAGATTTTTTTTTACTAAGCTATGTTTGTTCAAGTATATTTTTAGTTTATTATTTCTCCTTATCGTAAATGGATCTTGGTGACCATAAAGTGAGTTTATTTTCACTTTAGACTAATTTTCTTACCTAAGATTTTGTCATTTTCTTCCTTATCCAAATAATTTACTTCTCCTTTAGGTTAGAAATAATTTACTAAGGTTTTCTATATTTTCTCATAATCTATATTGGTTTTACCTAAGTAAAATTATCTATGAGGGTGGCAATAATTGAATGAGTATATTAGCTCCAATACCAAAGAACTATACAACCTCTAGAAATATCGATAAGATCCAACATACTCATTTGTATATCAAAAGACACAATATAATATTTTTATCTTAACTTCTTTTAAATTGAATTCATAATTTTTTATACAAATTAAGCTTCTAACCGTAGAATGTTATCCAATTGATACTTCAAGGATAAATTAATGGTTTATTGGTGTGGTCTAATCCCTCATAGTTAATTCTCAAAAATTTTAATCTCACATTATTGTGACATAGATTTTAGGAACCCAAAATGCTAGGCTCTCTTCCTAGGGTTTTCCACCTAGAAAGAGAGAGATCAAGGGTTCTAAAATTCTTACGCGCATTCAAATTAGGATGTATTCAATGTTTTTTAATTTAAATTAACTCAAATAAATTCATTTGACTGATTTAAATGATTTAAAATGGATGCAAAAGTGTAATTTAAACTATGTTTGAAAACACACTATGATATGCAAACAACTATGAAATATGAAGAAATTGAAAGAAACATGCAGAACAAAAGGTACAGGGTCAAATATGAGTGCACCTGGATATTGTGTGAGTTTTTTAGAGTATTTGGAATGCAGATAAAATTTTCTCAATTTTCATAGTGGGTCTCATTAGCCAAGGGTATCGAATCATTCCTCCTACTATTGAAAAAGTGTTGGGAACTAATTTCTGATAGTCAGTATTTGATTTCTGACAAAATACATATTTTTAGATTTCAAGTGGGACTCATTCTCTAAGGCTGGAAAATAATTCCTCTCGAAGATTTCTAGAAAATCGGGAGGCTACACTGCTACACAAGATCTGACAATGTTTGAATGTTAGCTTGTCGGGATCAATTCTGTAGAAAATGGATATAAAAATTTCAAAATGCTTGAAAGATGACAAGTTGAATTGAAGAGCCTAGTTGAATTGAATTCCACTTTTCGACACCTTTAATCCTATTAAATATACAAAACAAAGTTGCAAATACACATTCACAAAATGCAAAAAATGTTGGAGGGTTAGTGAATAGGGGTTTGCTTTGGTCAAACCCCACTTTGGTAATCAAACCTAATAGAAATGAATCAAATATAAAGGAAATGATAAATTAATAACATGAAAATATTACAAACTTACCAAATCCTTGAACATGCAAATCTGAAGTGATGTCAATGGCTACTGTAAAGTGCTTGAAAAGTTCTTGAATTAATGATCCAAAATGCTTGATTGCTTGAAGATTGAATGCTTGAATGAGGGGATTGCTTGAATGTTTTAGGAGAGTGAATAATTGAGTGAATAATTGTAAAATGAGGTTAAAATCAGATATTTATAAAAATCTTGTGCCTTACTATCCGTTCATACCTCCTCATAGGCCGACATTAAGTGAATTTGAGTAAAATCTTGAAAAAAATTTTGAAATATTTTGAATTTAGGGCCAAGGAGGACTCATTCACCACCCTCAACGAATGAGTCCTGCATGGGACCCAAAACCAAGTGTCACAAATAATGTTCTTCTTAATGTTGTTTGTTAAGATAGGATCCAAAAATATTGTTAATATAAGAATATGAGGGCATAAAGAGACAAAATAAAGCATGAGAAGGGTGTAAATAGTGAAAATATGCCTAGAAAAGTGTGAAATCTTGTTACAAGACTTTACAACACTTTGAAATAGGGCTTGTTAATGAATGGAAAGGTAATTTTTAGGTGAATTGCATTAGATAGAGTCTAAAAGAATGTAGAAATGTCTTACAAAAATTCACAACACCTTGACAAGACGTCTTTCCTTGAGTTTTAGCACCAAAATAAGTATGTTCAAGCCAAGACACATCATAAAATTAAAGAAACATAGTTCCAACACTATGAAACAAGACCTACAAGACAATGATAATGACAACGGTTCATTTTTTGACGGCACATTTAGCCCCCACTTTAGTGAGAGAAACTTGCGTCCTCACACTAAAGTAGCCATCAACATCAAGAAGAGGGTTCGAATGCACTTACGTTAGCAATATGGAATACAAAAAACAAGGAGGATGATAAAAGATTGTTTAAAAATGTGACAAAGATTTTAGGAACCTGAAATGCTAGGCTCTCTTCCTAGGGTTTTCCACCTAGAAAGAGAGATATTAGGGGTTCAAAAATGCTTATGCACATTCAAATTAGGATGTATGCAATGTTTTATAATGTAAATGAACTTAAATAAATGCAATTGACTGATTAAAATGATTTAAAATGGATGCAAAAGTGTAATTTAAACTATGTTTGAAAATACACTGTGATATGCAAACAACTATGAAATATGAAGAAATTGAAAGAAATATGGAGAAAAAAAGGTGCAAGATCAAATATTAGTGCACCTAGATGTTGTGTGAGCATTCTAAAGTATCTGGAATGCTGATGAATTTTTTTGATTTTTCATAGGGGGACTCATTCACCAAGGGTGGAAAATCAGTCCTCCTACTGTTGAAAAAGTGTTAGGAACTAATTTCTAATAGCAGGGAGTTGATTTATAACAAAATAAATATTTTTCATATTTCAAGTGGGACTTATTCACCAAGGGTGGTGAATCATTCCTCCCCAAGATTTTTGGAAAATTAGGAGGCAACATTGCTATACCAGATTTGGCAATGCCTAAATGTTAGGTTGTTGGGATCAATTCTATAGGAAACAGACAAAAAACACTCAAAATTCTTGAAAATATGATGAGTTGACTTGAAGAGCCTAGTTGACATGAATTCCACTTTTCAATACCTTTAAACCTATTAAATCTGCAAAACAAAGATGCAAATACACATGCAAAAAGGGGTGAAATGTTGGAGGGTTAGTGAATAGGGGTTTTCCTTTGTCAAACAGTCCCACTTTGGTAACCAAACCCAATAAAAATGAATGAAATGTAAAGGAAATGATAAATGGATAACATGCAAGTATTACAAACTTACCAAATCCTTGAAAATGCAAATATGAAGTGATGTCAATGGCTACTCCAAAGTGCTTGAATTAATGATGCAAAACGCTTGATTGCTTCAAGACTAAATGTTTGAATGAGGAGATTACTTGAATGTGTTAGGATATTGAATAATTGAGTGAATTATAAAATGAGGTTAAAATCACATAGTTATACAAATCTTGTGGCTTACTATCTATTCATACCTCATCACAGGCTGACATTAAGTGAATTTGAGTAAAATCTTGAAGGAAAGTTTGAAATATTTTGAATTTGGGGCCAAGGGGGACTAATTCACCACCCTTGAAAAATGAGTCCCACTTGGGACCTAGAACCAAGTGTTAGAAATAATGTTGTGTTTAATTTTCTTTGTCGGGATAGGACCCAAAAATATAGTTAATATAAGCATATGAAGGCATAAAGAGACAAAATAATAAGAAGGGTGTAAATAGTGAAAATATGCCTAGAAAAGCATGAAATCTTGTCAAAAAACTTTACAACACTTCAAAATAGTGCTTTTTAGTGAATGAAAATGTGATTTTTAGGTGATTGCATTAAATAGAGTCTAGAAGAATGTAGAACTGTCTTACAACACTTCACAACACCTTCACAAAATGTCTTTCTTTGAGTTGTGGCACCAAAATAAGCATGTTCAAGCCAAGATACATCATAAAATTAAAGCAACATAGTTCCAACACTATGAAACAAGACCTAAAAGACCATGAAAATGACAAGGATCCATTTTTTGATAGCACATTTAGCCCCCACTTTAGTGAGAGAAACTTGCTTCCTCACACAAAAGTAGCCATGAACATCGAGAAGAGGGTTCAAATGCACTTACCTTAGCAAGATGGAATACAACAAACAAGGAGGATGATCATGCCCCCAGGATGAAGATCCCATGAAAAATTAAACATAAGGACAAAGGAACGCACAAGTGTTGAGAGTAATTGAATAAAGCTTCAATTATCAATCAAACTAGTTTTGAAAAGAGATCTAGGCTGATTACTTGAAAAAGAAAGAATGTGTACTCATTCTAGGGCCATGGAACTAGTTGTCTACTAAGTGAGAAATCCAAAATAGTAAGATACATACACTAGTTTGTATGCACTCACAAACAAACAAAAAAGTGGCTATGGCGAAAAGTCAAGCCTCTAGTTGGCCTTCCCACTCAACCATGCCAAAGCTATACCTGTTTGATAACTTTACCAAGGTGCCACAAATCCAAAGAAAATGAAAATGTTGGTTTAAGTTTCATAAAATAAAAAAAATAGGATGGCACCAAGTTGTGTTATGCAAGGTGGCTGAATAAGAATGTTATGTGTAAAAATGTTATGTGTAATATGTTCAAAGGAGTTATGTTCAGTTTACGCAAGGTCACTCACTTAGGGAACATTGTGTCTAATGTCTCCAAGAGAGGACCAATCAAAGAATAGTATATTCACAACATAGGGGATGCAGTGTCTTGCATCAAACCACCAAGAGGAATGCAATATGCTGAGAAAGATCACACTTATGAAGGACATCACACCCAATGTCATCCACAAAGTGACAAACACATCACGTAAATGACAAGGCTACACTAAGAATGAAAATGAAATAATGATAATATATGCCCCACACTTTAAAGCGGTTTCCACACATCATTCTGTGAGAAATTACTTGAAAGAAGAGAAGAGGAAGAAAGTAAGACATGAGAGCTAACTCAAAAAGCTCTATGCCAAGTCATATGTTTCAAAGTTAAGTTGTGTCATGTCAAGATAGAGGATTAAAAAATGGAAAGAAGGGAGATGCCCCCAGAAAAGAAAGCATACAAAACACATAAGAGATCTATGGATTTGAAGTTAGTATGGTCGTTGTTGCAGTGTTTTGATTTAAAGAGCTCGAAACTTTCATCATTCCCCAAAGCACATAGAACTGGAAGAATGACACAAAGAGAGTGAAAGAAATGGAAAAAGATGCATTTTGACTCAACATGGAAGAAAGATCATGGTCTTGATGAATTACATCATCCCCAAAAGGAAAACACAAATGAAAAGCAAGTGAAAAATGAAAAATCCTTTGGGTCAACATGAAGGAGACATTTTGGTCTCAATACCTTGTGTCATCCCCAAAAGGAAAACCACAACAAAATAAAAAGGAAAAAAAGGAAAAGAAAAAGGGGGTTTTGGGTCAACATTGAAGAGAAATAAGCCATCTCAATGCTTTGCGTAATCCCCAAAAGGAAAATCACAAAAAAAAAATGAAAAATTGAAGAATAAAGGTACGAATAGAAGAAGTGTACAAAGACAAGGAAACATCAAACACACGATACGAGGGAACACGATACACACATGAAAAGAAAATAAAAAATAAAATGGACAAGTAATGAAAATGTAAGTAAACCATTAACTAAGTTATCATTTTCTAAGTCTTGGATGAACAAGCAGAAAAAGGAATAACAAGGTTAAGAGACAATGAAATGCATTACAAGGACAAGGCTAGCAATGTCTTGTCTCCCATAAAGTGTAAAAGAAAGAATGAGCCAAGATGAGTGATGGAAGAGGACCATGCAATAGTGAGAATGGGAAGTTATACAACTAGGGAATGAGAGGATAATGGTGTTTTAAGGGATGAGGGGAAAACAGTCAGTGTCTATGAAGTGATACTTTTTCTATTTCGTTCAAATTTCTGCATTCTTCAATTTGATGTCCAAGAACAGGATGGTATTTGCAATATGGTATGCTGGAGTTGTGAGGACGAATGACCAATCTATTAGCAGGTGGTAAAATTATAAGATCTTTTTTTAAGAGTAATTGGAGTCTCAGCTCACATTTGGTTGGAGGATGTGTAGGAAAATTTATCTTCTTCATTTTCTATGGTCATTTACATTTACTAGGTTCTCCTTTTTCATGAGTAGAAGGAAGAAGGGGACCCATAGGGATCCTAATATCCTTGTCATTAGAAGGAGAGAATGGGTGTTCACATGGAAGGAGAATGTTCAAATTAGGAGGATTCAAAACCACTATACTAGTATCTCGAATTCTCTAAGGTTGAAGAGGATGTCTCTCAAGATGAGAAGGATCTTGATATCCTAGTCATGTTGTATTGGATTCAATTGGTTGTTCAAAAAGGTGATGGATGTCATGTTCATGTTTTGTGTCACAACCTTGTTTACTTAAGATAGTGAATCCTTTTCCATATGTTTCTTCAAGGTTGATAGGATTATTTGTGACTATGTGCTTATAAAATGGTTAAGATTGTGATGGCTGAGAGGAACTAGGTTCACTTGACAGAGGAACCATAGGTCCTGTGTTTACTTCAAGATGTAAATAAGCAAAGTGATCAGTTGGTGCAACATTATGGAGTTCTTGTGATCTCATAGAGGGATAAAAGTGCATTTTCTTCTAGGTTGTCAAGGAAATCATTATAGAACTTGTTCATGCTAGCACCATCTTCTCCAATAATGTGTACATCACAAGGAGGACAATCATGAGGAGTTAAAGGAGCATGAGTTTGTTCAATGTCATTAAGGTCACATCAAAATGTTTAATTGGACATGTCTACCAATGATTTGAGGGAATTCCAAAACTTATTAAAGGAGAATGCCATGATGCCAAGAAACTAAAATGCAATAGGTGAAAGATGACAAAGAATTTATATGCGAAAATAGAAAGTAGGAATAGAAAGGTATAATGCAAAAAGTGGAGAAAATGTTGTTTCAAAAATGTAGAGGGACTGATTCACCCTGGGTGGCGAATGAGTCCTAGGATACAATTTTATTTTTGTTTTTCAGAATTTTAAGAATGATTTAAATGTTTTTCAGAATGCCAATACTAACATAGAATGCAACATTTTAGTTTTTTTAATGAAATTGAATGCAAGAATGAAAACTAGATGATTTTGTCACTATCGCAAAATGAAAGACCATAGAATGCAATAAAAAATCACTATCCTAATTGAATTTCAATGAAAATGAAACTAGGATGCAAGATATGAATGAAATCAAAAGTTTTAAAATGTTCAAGATTCGGGTTCACCAAAATGTGACAAAGATTTTAGAAACCTGGAATGCTAGGCTCTCTTCCTAGGGTTTTCCACCTAGAAAGAGAGAGATTATGGGTTCTAAAATGCTTATGCAAATTCAAATTAGGATGTATGCAATGTTGTTTAATTTAAATGAACTTATGTAAATGCAATTGACTGATTAAAATGATTTAAAATGGATGCCAAAGCTCAATTTAAGCTATGTTTGAAAACACACTATGATATGAAAACAACTATGAAATATGAAGAAATTGAAAGAAATATGAAAAACATAAGGTACGGGGTCAAATCTGAGTGCACCTAGATGTTGTGTGAGCTTTGTGGATTTTCTGGAATGCTGATGAAATTTTCTAATTTTTCATAGTGGGACTCATTCGCCAAGGGTGGTGAATCAGTCCTCCTATTGTTCCAAAAGTGTCGGGAACTAATTTCTAATAGTTGAGAGTTGATATCTGACAAAGTCCAAATTTTCAAATTTAACATGAGACTCATTTTCCAATGGTGGCAAATCAGTCCTCCCCAATATTTATGGAAAAATTAGGAGGCAACACTGCTACACCAGATCTGGCAATGTCTGAATGTTAGGTTATCAGGATCAATTATGTAGAAAATGGATAGAAAACACTCAAAATGCTTGAGAAGATGATGAGTTTACCTGAAGATCCTAGTTGACTTGAATTCCACTTTTCAACACCTTTAAACCTATTAAATGTATGAAAAAGCGCTGCAAATAGACATGCATAAAGGGGGAAAATGTTGAAGGGTTAGTGAATAGGGGTTTGCCTTGGCCAAACCCCACTTTGGTAATGAAACCCAATAGAAATGAATGAAATGTAAAGGAAATGATAAATGAGTAACATGCAAGTATTAAAAACTTACCAAATCCTTGAACATGCAAATCTAAAGTGATGTCAATGTCTACTCCAAAGTTCTTGAAAGTGCTTGAATTGATGATGCAAAATGCTGATTGCTTGAAGATTGAATGCTTGAATGAGGAGATTGCTTGAATGTGTTAGGATAGTGAATACTTGAGTGAATAATTGCAAAATGAGGTTAAAACCACATATTTATACAAATCTTGTGCCTTACTATCCATTCATACCTCATCACAGGCCCACATGAAGTGAATTTGAGTAAAATCCTAAAAGAAATTTTGAACTATTTTGAATTTGAGGCTAAGGGGGACTCATTCGCCACCCTTGGTGAATGAGTCCCACCTGGGACCCAAAACCAAGTGTTGGAAATAATGTTGTTTTCTAGGATAGAACCCAAAAATATAATTAATATAAGCATATGAAGGCATAAAGAGACAAAATAAAGCATGAGAAGGGTGTAAATAGTGAAAATAAGCCTAGAAAAGCATGAATTATTGTAACAAGACTTTACAACACTTCAAAATAGGGCTTGTTAATGAATGATAATGTGATTTTTAGGTGAATTGCATTAAACAGAGTCTATAAGAATGTTGAAATGTCTTACAACACTTCACAACACCTTCAGGAGACATCCTTATTTGAGTTTTTTCAAAAAATAATCATGTTCAAGCCAAGATGCATCATAAAATTAAAGCAACATAGTTCCAAAATTATGAAAGAAGACCGAAAAGACCATGAAAATGACAAGGGTCCATTTTTCAATGGCACAATTATGTATAAATATGATAATTGTATTGGTGTGCTTGTAAATAAGGAATATATGTGACTCTCCTTATATATTCCCACCTATGGTTGTGTACCTTGAATATGGATACTATTCAACACTTTTGGAGAATGAGAGGGAAGTGAATAGGTCCACTTAAAACTTAACCCCTTGTGGAGCTTGAAACTTTTAACACAAGTCAAAATCCTTTAGTAGATAAAAAGAGAACTTTAAGAAGAGAAGTAACAGAGAGAATTGTAGCAATCAAAATATTTAGCACCTTCCATAAACTTAACCAACAAAAGATCTATCAGTAATCAAATAAACAACAAAGAGAAAGAAATAGAAAAAATGCACATACACAAGGAGACACCAAATTTAGGTGGAAACCCCAATGAGGGGAAAACTACAGTGAGAGTTAACTAACAATATAAGTGTAACTACCAAAAAGACTTGCATAAATGCTCACCGCCTTATAGAAATATAGAAAAATGCCATACAACACTAAAGCATCATCCAACTCCAACAGAAAGATACAAGGCCCTAATGAGATTCACTATCTCAAAGTAGGATACAATATGAATGAGAGAAAATTAAAAGAATTCCAACATAACTCTTTGTTGGTTGAGGTGTTGAAGCACAATTTATGTTTTCTTTCACAATCTTTAGCACTGTCTCTTCTAGAAATTCAATATTATTCACACATAAAGTTCTTTATAATTGTACACATCTACATGTTGTTGCATCTAAAAATATCTTATATTTATATCCACCACAACATTTGAATTCTTCAATTAGGTGGGCTAGAAAGAGAATAAACAAATAATTTAACTAGTTAGAAACTAAAGCATAATGTAGTCATATCCGAAGGATAGAGAAGAATGAAAAAAATGTAACACTTCTTTCAATGTGGTCCAAAATGATTTACATATAGGTGGACATCAAACTAAGTTATCCCATAAAAATCTCTTTCAAATGAATCTACCTGATGCAATCCCAAAAAAAAAAAGGTTAGGACCCAAATCTATCATGTCGGATATTTCATTGCTAGCGTAGCCCTCAAGCACATGACCTAAGCAAAAGAATGGTTCATGATAGCTACATATCAACTAATAGCCGAGAAAGCCAATTGAAGACACAATGTGGCACGAAAGTGACCAATTAGTAACTTGTGGATCATATACGGATACTCCTTGAATATACAAATCACCTAAATACTCTTCTTTCATACTAGCATGCCATAAACAACCACCACAGCCCAAATAGGTACATAAAATTCTACTTAAGAAACACACAATACAAACCGTATGATATAATATTTGTAGAATATCTTGTCGAACACATTAGCATATGAGATTAGAACTGGGATATTACATAGATGTTGTGAGCATAAAAACCAAGTGGTAGGAGAATATACATTAATGTGGAGAAATATGAAGTAGTTCCCATATCATTCCAGACAACTACCAACATTTCCAACCTTCTATAATTCAGAAGAACCTCCTCGGTAACATAGGTGATTTGGAAACATATGAGTGCAACATACATAGAGAATTAGTATTGAATACCAAATTGCAAGACCAAAACTACAATAGTAGAGGAATTTTGGACATTCTCCTAGAAAGACTTCAATGTAGATTCCCAAACCATAATTATTTGAGCAACCTATGGACACAAGAACTTCCTTTCAGTAACAAATATATTATTAGGAATATTAGAAGAGAGAATGATACATAGTCATACTTCTAATCCTCATCTAAATATATCATTATTAAAAAAACTCTATTGATAGTAATAATGCATTATATGAACATCAACAACTTTTTTGACAAGGTATTTGTTGATGTGTTTTTTATGCACTTTTCAACACAGGCAGTGCATATGTGCACTACCTCTCTTGAAAGACAATATTCCACAATCAAATTGCAGAACAATATCCCAAGCTCTCTAATATCAGGTCTTGACAGTGCTTGGAATATCTTAGTTGTTTGATGTGATTTGTTGGAATCACAAGGCGGTCTTATAGATGAGTTACAAAGCATGGGAAGTTGGGTTTGCAAATGCAGTTTTAAAGTGCTAGAAGTGAATGAACAGTGGCTGTCCACTCAAAATAGCAAGTTGAAACTCATCAAGTTCATCTAATTTAGCTTCATGGTGATGCTTTGGATCCTACTCTAACCAAGGATTAAAAGAAATAGCAAAAGGAGAAGGGTTAAGAAAGCTATTCTAATCCTAAGATATGAATGAACAGTAACAATGGTGGCTGCTAATATAGACAGACTTCCTAAGCTGAGTTTTGCTTGACCAAGAGAAACCTACAGCTACACAAAACCAGTGCAATCTTCTAAGGACTGCAGATTTTCACATCACATACACACATCATGTACATGCAATCGAACTAAGTTGCAACAATAAAGGAAAGAGGCTCAAACTAGCTTTGCAAAGTGATTCATCATCAATGAACCACAAAAAGCATGAGCTGGAAATTCATCAAATACTAAAACAACAAACACTATCACCACTCTTATTCAAGAAACTAACACCTAAACTAGTAGGGAAGTTGAACCATGCATACATAAAGAGTAAACTCAAAAGGAATATCCATAAATTATGCAATGTTACTCTCTATTGCTGCAGAATGTCTTTATAACAGCTCTCCAACTCTTACAAATGAGGGGCAAGCCCCTATTTATAGTTTTCCAAATCCTAAATGAATGGCTAGGATTCAATTACATCAAATGGCCCAGATTTGATTTACAATAGGGTTTCACCCACACCACAATATCTAGCAATTTAAAATACATTCCTTGTCTTTTCTCTATTTTGTCATCTAGTGCTAGTCACTATAGCAATTTTGTCATTTAGTTGACTGCCCTTTTCACTGTAGCAAAAACTGCCTGAAAGTTATCTTCTTGATGTGTTTGCAGTGTTCTTCCTTTGATCAAACAAGCCCATCGACTATTGGCATCAATGGATTGGTGGCCCCTGATTCGGATGGAAAGCTCCATAGAAATCATCATCATCTAGAAAAAGGTAGGACAACTCCCTCAATGGGCCTCTCTGATAGACTTGCGGAAAGCTTCTTAACTCCTGCAAACACGAAGTGTCGTAAGTGCATTTATACATGAGTTAAGGAAAATGTCAGTCAAACCTACAAATTACTTACTGGATCTGTCCATGCATCATCAAAATAGCTTGATATTCATATTTGGAGCTCATTTGGGCCATAAATATTAATGCGTACTTCAAGGGTGCGACGCCAGAGGGCAGAAAGAAGGCGGAGGAAAGCCAGAAGGTAGACAGTGGACGGAAGCCAAAACAGCCAGGAAGGAGTCAGGCTTCTAGATGTTCAAAATAGCCGGGAAGGATAGACTCCCAGAAATGGCCACAGAGGGCCCAGGTTCTAGAGGCTGGGAAGGAGGTGGCTATTGGATGTTTCAAAATGGCCACGGAGAGGCGAAATCCCAGAAACGGCCATGGAGGGGCTGGGCTCCGGAGGTCAGGAGGGAGGTGGCTGCTGAATGTTCCGAAAAGGCCACAGAGAGGCGAAATCCCAGAAACCGCCACTAAGCAGCCAGGCTCTAGAGGCCAGGAGGGAGGTGGCCTCCAGATGTTCCAAAATGGCCACAGAGAGGCAGAATCCTGGAAATGGCCATGGAGGGGCCGGGCTCCAGAGGCCAGGAGGAAGGTGGCCACCAGATGTTCCAAAATGGCCACGGAGAGGCGGAATCCTAGAAACGGTAAAGGAGGGGCCGGGCTTCGGAGGCCGGGAGGGAGGTGGCCGCCGGATGTTCCAAAATGGCCACGGAGAGGTGAAATCCCAGAAACGACCATGGAGGGGCTGAGCTCCAGAGGCTAGGAGGGAAGTGGCCATCAGATGTTCCAAAATGGCCATGGAGAGGTGGAATCCAGGAAATGGCCACAGAGGGGCCGAGCTCCAGAGGCCGGGAGGGAGGTGGTCGCCGGATGTTCCAGAACAGCAAAAGGGGGACAAAGCTCCGAAACCACCAAACCTTAACCAAACTTTGACAAAACCTTGGCGGTTAATTTACGCACATCAAACACATCCCAGATCCAAAAAAGGGTGACCGCAAAGTAAAAAATGTGGAAACGGGAGCGACGGGGGTCCACAGATGTTTCCAAACAGCCAAAGAGGAAGGGAATTCTAGAGGGAAAGTTCCAAAATCCTCGAAACTTAACCAAACTTTGACGAAACCTTGGTAGTTCATTTAAACACATCAAACACATTCTAGATTCAAAAAAGGGTGACCCCAAAGTCAAAAATGAGGAAACGGGAGTGACGGGGGTCCACAGATGTTTCCAAATAGCCAAGGAGAAAGGGAATTACAGAGGGAAATTTTTGAAACCATCGAAACTGAACCAAACTTTGAAAAAACCTTGGCAGTTCATTTAAGCACATCAAACACATCCTAGATCCAAATAAGGGTGACCCCAAAGTCAAAAATGAGGAAACGGGAGCGACAGGGTCCACAGATGTTTCGAAATAGCCAAGGAGGAAGGGAATTCCAGAGGCAAAGTTCTGAAACCATCGAAACTTAACGGAATGATGACGAAAACTTGGCAATTCATTTACGCACTTCAAACACATCCCAGAGCCAAAAAATATTGCCCTCAAAGTCAAAATTGAGGAAACGGGAGCGATAGGGGTCCAAGGATGTTTTCAAAACAGCCAAAGCAGGATGAAGCTCTGGAACCACCAAAACTTAACCAAACATTGATGCAACCTTGGAAGTTCACTTAGGGACCACAAACACATCTCAGATCCACTAAAAAGTTGGCCCCAAAGTCAAAAATGTGGAAACCAGACCGGTAGGGGTCCATGGATGTTTCCAAAATATCCATAGAGGGACGAAGCTCTAGAACCACCGAAACTTAGCGGAACGTCAACGAAACCTTGGCAGTTCATTTAGGGACCACAAACATATCACAAATCCACCAAAAAGTTGGCCTCAAAATCAAAATTGTGGAAATGGGAGTGACAGTGGTCCATGAATGTTTCCAAAACAGCAAAAACAAGACAAAAGGCAGAAAAGGGGACGGTGGACCTCATTTCTCCACAGATTTGAATACCCCAAGTAGGTGAATTTGGGTTGGGGATTTGATCATTTGAAAGTACATGACCAATTTGGGCTTGGAAATGGGGTACGGAAAATAAGATAGGAGCAAAGCAGCCTATCGGGAGTGAAAAAAAGGGGGTCCCTGCCTACGGCAGGGCATGTATGCAAAACATGCACAACAAATAGCGACTTGCTAGGGAAATGCTCCAGAGCATTTTGATGAAAAACTGGAATCACGAACCCAGAATCTCTGGTTTCGACCTTCACGCTGGGGCAAATAGACCAGATGCCCAACCAAAGGATCGAAACCATTAGCCAACCCAACCTTCAGTATGCTAAAAATCCAAGTGTGTACAATTGTGTTAATTCCCATTCTTCAGTTGCTATAGGAACCCAAGCTCCGTTCAATTAAGCTACGTAGTTTATTCTAACTCCAAAAGCATCTGGGACATTTCCTCGCTGCCAGTCAAACATCCATAGCCTCGATGAGGTTGTCGTTGTGATTCTCCCAAACATTGCTCTACTGCCAGCCGGGCGTCCATAGCCCTGACAGAGTTGCTCGAATACCCCTGAAAAGTTGAATTTTCTTTTCTTTTAATTTTTAGTGTTTTCTTTATTTCTTTATTTTCTCTTTTCAACTCTTTTATTTCAACCTGCAAGCATTGAAGCTCACGCTCAGGGCTGAAAATCACAGTGGCGTTGGAGTAGAATTTTAGATTTTTCACTTAATCAGACTTCACAAAAGGCTCTATAGTGATCGTTGAATTCTTAAGATGTGTAAGAGCTATAAGATTTCAGAATACGTCAAAGTCAGACTAAACCAACAACTTATCCTCTTCAAATTAAACACCGAGATCGCTTGACACTAACAGAAGACCTTCACCATCCACTCTAAAGACTTGATTAGAGTTTGACAAAGAAATACATAGAACAACCCCAGGCAATAAGTATGGTCATTGTGCACATAGATGTGCCCAGCTAAAAGCAAAGGGACCCCGAGCAAAGCAACAACAAAGCGAAAGGAAACAAAAGCAAACAACCTACAAAGCGAGCAACCTACACACACCAACTAACCTAAAGAAAGCAAGAAAGCGGAGTATTTACAGGAAACCTATACTACTAAAAAACGAGCTATGTACAAAGATATTTACAAAGCACTATGTTCAAGCAGGGTGAGCTGACATTAACGTTCATTGGATTTTGCAAAGCATGCACAAGCAAAAAGGCAATCGTTATTGTTCTTCACCATGCAAATTTATCTTTATATTCTAAAAAAAGAAATTCACCATTGCAATACTCAAGTTTAATCATGTCATCATGAAAAATCAGCAATTGAGGAGGCTCATTGAACCCATGGTTAATCCATAAACAGGTTTGTTTTGCCTCATTCCCATAATCAAAATAATAAGTGCAGCTATGAGAAATGATAGGGGCAAGGAAGGATAAAACCTAGATGTCGTCACATGGAGGTGGCAGCATTGGACAGTTAAGAGCAAGCACAACATCATTGATCATTGCATTGGTAGCCTTAGGCAGGCACAGTGGAGGGTGCAGCACTTCAGACATTAAGCTGGCATAAGGCTGGGAGGACGGGGCAATATACAGCTCTTCCAATCCACCAATAGGACCCACAACCTCCGCTGGTTGTTCCTCAAGGAAGTACAACTCATTTACCTGGGTTTCCGTTGCCCAAACCTCTTCTTGATTGTTGTCTTCAAGGGACATCATGCTATCCCATCTGCTTTCCCAGGTGCCAACCTTATTTTCATGATGTTCAGTGTCATGGGAAGATGACATACGCGAACCTATCCTATTGCATCCATTGGAATATGAGGGAGGATCAACAACAATCATGGTAAAAGGGCTGTAAGTTGCATCGTGTAGTCGGTCGGGTGCTTCATCTCTGTTAGCAGCTATCTCAGGACCTCCACCTTTGTCTTCTTCTTTTTGTTGTTCATGCATCTCATCATGACGTTTACTCATTTCCTCTTGCTCACTATCACTGTAAATGGAGAAGGAGCTCCTCTCCCAATCTGGAAACTCTAGTGCATCATCGTTCAGAGGCTCAAGGAGTATGTATTCATCACTACCATCTTTTGGGATGTGCTCTTCCTCAGTATGAGCATACCTTTGTAGTGCTACTCCCAATGGAAAGAAATCATCAATTGATGGCACCTTATCAAGGGGACCAAATTTTACTGCACAATTTCCCTCCAAAGACTCACCAAAAAGTCCATCATCCATAGTACGCAACTGCTCTTCAAGAGGAAGAACTTCTTGATGACTGGTGGACAACATTCCCACTTGATCTACTTCATCACTCGGAAGTCTGGGCCTGTATTGCTGTCCTTATATTGCTGCCCCAACATCCTCTTGAGGCCTACTTTCAGTTGAGCCATCACTCGGTTCAGGCTCTTCATCTTCTACTTCGATCCGAGTAGCAAGTAGAGGAGGTTGGGCACTTGGTTGCCTTGCTTTTCCTCTAACTTGTTTCATGGCTTCTTGGCATAGTTCACATGCGAACTCCGAGTGTGATGAATCATGAAGTCTGCACCAATTTGGCAATAGTAGCACCTCCAAATCGACTTGGTATTTCAGCTCCAACCAATCCTTTTCTAATCTAGAGACTAGTTGGTCATATCTATCCATGATCAGGTCCTCCTCATCACTTGAAAAAGAAGCATGATGGTAGAAATCCGTAGTGAGTGGTTGCTCCCACTCCTCCAATTCTGCATTTTTAGATTCTTGATCACTGTCATTATAGATGGAGAGGTCTTCCAATCTAATTTTTCTTATGCTTTTACCATCTCTTTTTGTTGCCCCAAGGCTTTTAGCCTCCTCTTCTTTCTGATCTTCAACATCTTCATTGGTTGTCCTAGCATGCACGGCTGTAGACTTCATTGGTTCATCGTCACCTACCAATTGCTCTTCTTCTAGAGTGGAGGACTGCCCTTGATTGGTGGAGGGAAGGCCTTCTAAAATAATTTCAATCATATTTTCACCAAGGAACCTTGCTATCCTAGTGAAATCTGTCTCTTCCTCCTGACTTTCAACTTTGATGTCTGCTGCTCCAACATCAACTTGTATCGAGTTTCTTGGTTCATCTTCAATGTGCTATCCTCCAGATGCTGACAACTATTTTTCCTCACGGGATAACTTCTCTTCATTGGGAGTTGGCTGCTCCAACTTGTTCAAACAACCCTTGGCTTGAGCAATGATGTTGTCACATGATGGACACATAAATTCTGAATGTGGTGCATTGTGGAATCTACACCAACTTGCCATTAGTACTTCCTCCAGTCTTGGTCCATCTTTGCTGCTCAAATGTTCTTGGATCAACTATTTGAATGCCTTGGCTGCCATGCTTGTCAATTCTTCCTTTGGGTCTGCAATGGCTAAAGGTAGATAGATTTCCCAAAAAGGGATTTCTCCTTGCAAGACCTTTTCAATTATGCTTAAAAAAGTTAGACACCCCAACTCGTTGTGCCTATGAGTGCAATGGATCCGACATCTATCCACCAATGCAAATTGCTGCAATGGTTTCTTAAGTCTCTTGTTCAAATTTGCATGTAGTTGAGTGATGTCAATTTGTGCATGCTACTCCATTTTGACTCAACTTCTTTCGCCTTCAAAATTTTTTGATTTTTAGCATTCAAAGAGATCTGGGCCCTATCTCAGATTTCTTCTTGAGAGGTCACTTTTTGATTTCCAACTTTCAGCTTTGTAGCCTCAACATGTCATGCCCTCCTTCTAGCACCAGTTCTGTTGATGGCGTTAGGAGGAGGAGGGAATAAAATGAATCACTTCCAACCTTTATCTTTGTATTCCCAATGTGTCAGCCCTCCTTCTAGCGCCAGTTCTGTTGATGTGTTTTTTATACACTTTTCAACACAGGCAGTGCGTAGGTGCACTACCTCTCTTGAAAGACAATATTCTACAATCAGATTGCAGAACACTATCCCAAGGTCTCTAATGTCAGATCTTGACAGTGCTTGGAATATCTCAGTTGTTTGATGTGATTTGCTAGAATCACAAGGTGGTCTTACGGATGAGTTACAAAGCATGGGAAGTTGGGTTTGCAAATGTAGTTTTAAAGTGCTAGAAGTGAATGAACAGTGGCTGTCCACTAAAAATAGCAAGTTGAAACTCATCAAGTTCATCTGATTTAGCTTCATGGTGATGCTTTGGATCCTACTCTAACCAAGGATTAAAATAAATAGCAAAAGGAGAAGGGTTAAGAAAGCTATTCTAATCCTAAGCTATGAATGAACAGTAACAATGGTGGCTGCTAAAGTAGACAGACTTCCTAAACTGAGTTTTGCTTGACCAAGAGAAACCTACAGCTACACAAAACCAGTGCAATCTTCTAAGGACTGCAGATTTTCACATCACATACACACATCATGTACATGCAATCGAACTAAGTTGCAGCAATAAAGGAAAGAGGCTCAGACTAGCTTTGCAAAGTGATTCATCATCAATGAACCACAAAAAGCATGAGCTGGAAGTTCATCAAATACTAAAACATCAAATACCATCACCACTCTCATTCAAGAAACTAACACCTAAACTAGTAGGGAAGTTGAACCATGCATACATAAAGAGAAAACTCAAAAGGAACATCCATAAATCATGCAATGTTACTCTCTATTGCTGCAGAATGTCTTTACAACAGCTCTCCAACCCTTACAAATGAGGGGCAAGCCCCTATTTATAGTTTTCTAAATCCCAAATGAATGGCTAGGATTCAATTACATCGAATGGCCCAGATTTGATTTACAATAGGGTTTCACCTACCCCACAATATCTAGCAATTTAAAATACATTCCTTGTCTTTTCTCTATTTTGTCATCTAGTGCCAGTCACTCTAGCAATTTTTTCATTTAGCTGATTGCCCTTTTCACTATAGCAAAAACTGCCTGAAAGTTGTCTTCTTACTTGATGTGTTTGCAGTGTTCTTCCTTTGATCAAACAAGCCCGTCGATGATTGGCATCAATGGATTGGTGGCCCCTGATTCGGGCAAAAAGCTCCTTAGAAATCATCATCATCTGGAAAAGGGTAGGGCAACTCCCTCAATGGGCCTCTTTGATAGACCTACGGAAAGCTTCTTGACTCTTGCAAACGCGAAGTTTCGTAAGTGCATTTATACAAGAGTGAAGGAAAATGTCTGTCAAACCTACAAATTCCCTGCTAGATCTATCCATGCATCATCAAAATAACTTGATATTCATATTTAGAGCTCATTTGGGCCATAAATATTAATGCGTGCTTCAAGGGTGCAAGCGCCGGAGGGTAGAAAGATGGCGGAGGAAAGCCAGAAGGAAGACAGCAGATGAAAGCCAAAACAACTGAGAAGGAGGTAGGCTCCTGGATGTTCAAAACAGCCGAGAAGGACAGACTCCTAGAAATGACCACGGAGGGCCCAGGTTCTGGAGCCCAGGAAGGAGGTGGCCACTAGATGTTCCAAAATGGCCACAGAGAGGCAGAATCCCGGAAATGGCCATGAAGGGGCCGGGCTCTGGAGGCCGGGAGGGAGGTGGCAGCCGGATGTTCCAAAACGGCCATGGAGAGGCAGAATCCTAGAAACTGCCATGGAGGGGCCGGGCTCCGGAATCTGAGCGAGGGGTGGCCGCCGGATGTTCCAAAATAGCCACAGAGGGGCCGGGCTCCAGAGGCCTGGAGGGAGGTGGCCGCCGGATGTTCCAAAATGGCCACGGAGAGGCAGAATCCTAGAAACAACCACGGAGGGGCCGAGCTCTAAAGGCCGGGAAGGAGGTTGCTGCTGGATGTTCCAAAACGGCCACGGAGAGGCAAAATCCCAGAAATATCCACGGAGGGGCCGAGCTCCGGAGGCAGGGAGGGAGGTGGCCACTGGATGTTCCAAAATGGCCATGGAGAGGCAGAATCCTAGAAACGGCCACGGAGGGGCCGGGCTCCGGAGGCCGGGAGGGAGGTGGCTGTCAGATGTTCCAAAATAGCAAAAGGGGGACAAAGCTCTGAAACCACCGAAACTTAACCAAACTTTGACAAAACCTTGGCAGTTCAGTTACGCACATCAAACACATCCCAGATCCAAAAAAGGGTGACCCCAAAGTCAAAAATGTGGAAACGGGAGCGAGGGGGGTCCACGGATGTTTCCAAACAGCCAAGGAGGAAGGGAATTCTGGAGGGAAAGTTTTGAAACCATCGAAACTTAACCAAACTTTGACGAAACCTTGGCAGTTCATTTAAGCACATCAAACACATCCCAGATCCAAAAAAGGGTGATGCCAAAGTCAAAAATGAGGAAACGGGAGCGACGGGGGTCCATGGATGTTTCCAAACAGCTAAGGAGGAAAGGAATTCGAGAGGGAAATTTTTGAAACCATTGAAACTTAACCAAAATTTGACAAAACCTTGACAGTTCATTTAAGCACATCAAACACATCCCAAATCAAAAAAGGGTGACCCCAAAGTCAAAAATGAGGAAACAGGAGCGACAGTGGTCCGTGGATGTTTCAAAACAGCCAAGGAGGAAGGGAATTCCGGAGGCAAAGTATTGAAACCATCAAAACTTAAAAGAATGATGACAAAACCTTGGCAGTTCATTTACGCACTTCAAACACATCCCAGAGCCAAAAAAGGTTGCCCCCAAAGTCAAAATTGAGGAAACGGGAGCAATAGGGGTCCACGGATGTTTTCAAAACAGCCAAAGTAGGACAAAGCTCCAGAACCACCAAAACTTAACCAAACATTGACACAACCTTGGTAGTTCACTTAGGGACCACAAATACATCTCAGATTCACCAAAAAGTTGGCCCTAAAGTCAAAAATGTGGAAACTGGACCGATAGGGGTCCATGAATGTTTCCAAAACAGCCAAAGAGGGATGAAGCTCCAGAACCACTGAAACTTAGCAGAACGTCGACGAAACCTTGGCAGTTCATTTAGGGACCACAAACATATCACAAATCCACCAAAAAGTTGGCCTCAAAATCAAAATTGCGGAAACGAGAGTGATGGGGGTCCACGGATGTTTCCAAAACAACAAAAACAAGATAAAAGGTAGAAAAGGGGACAATGGACCTCATTTCTCCGCAAATTTGAATACCCCAAGTAGGTGAATTTGGGTAGGGGATTTGATCATTTGAAAGCACATGACCAATTTGGGCTTGGAAATGGGGTAAAAAAAACAAGACAGGAGCAAAGCAGCCTGTCGGGAGGGAAAAAAGGGGGTCCCTGGCTGTGGCGGGGCGTGTGTGCAAAACATGCACAATAGTATTGTAAGGAAGCTAAGGTAGCAAAAATACTTCCTACACTAATCTTGAGAGAAGAATAATGCAAGTTGGTATTGGCATGGTGTGATGGTTTATAGGTGGCATTGTTGTTCTTGCCACCAAGGTTCAAACCCCGTTGGGGTGGTTTTGTTAAATGGTTGTATTTGGTTCATAGCTCTGGTCAATAGCATTTACCCCATGAATAAAAAAAAGAGAACAATAATGCAAAAACTTTTATAGATCTTTAACAACTATAGAAAATTAAATAGAAATAAGAAAAAATACTATGCATACCACAAAAAAGTGATTTACATGAGGAAAACCCTTTTGGGAGACAAACACCACACTCTAAAAATTTCCCAATATATATTTAGAAATCACAAAGATTAAAATATACTTGTAGAGAAAGCTTCTCACAAGAGTATAACCAACAAGAGATCTGGAGGCAACACAACTGCTATTAGACTCTTATAATACATCACAATGCACAACAGTAATACAACACCCTCATAAAATAGGATTTCCTTCTAGGGAAAGACAAACAAACAAAATATAAACCATTAGATCTAGGACAATGAAAACTGGTCCATATTTAACTCCCATGCATGCCTTTGCACTGACATATAAATAGTATGTTATATATTTTCAAGGTTGAGACATATTTTTCTAACAATTCTCCCACTTTTTGAACACCTTACAAGAGCAACAAGAGGGTATAAGAACATTATCTCTTAATTGCTAGGGGCCAAGAGGCCCATAGTCTCTGAACACTGTCTAAACTTCTCTATGCTCACAGAATTAGTTAAATAATCAACAAAATTCATTAAAGTATCTACCTTAATTAGCTTCTCCCTGCCATCTTTGACCATATCTCTAACAAAATTATTTTGGAAATCAATATGATTGGTCCTGGCATGAAATGTTGAGTTCTTTGCTAGACATATTGCACTTTTACTATCACAATAAATTGTAAATGCACCTTGTTTTATTCCAATATCTAAACATAGTCTCTTAAGCCAAATGGCTTCTATACAAGCATAAGTAGTTGTATACTCTCCTTTAGTATTGGACAAAGAAACCATAGTATGTTGCTTACTCATTCAACTAATTTCACCACTAAATAAATTAAACACATAAGCACTGGTGGATCTTCTACTATCAACAACACCTACCCAATTTGAATCCACATAACCATGAATATCAAGGGAAATATCATCTTCAATTATATTACTATGATAACATAAGGAGTAATTTGAGGTATCGTGCAAATATCTGAACTCTCTTTTAACCTCATTCAAAATGAACTCAACCAAGATTAGACATATATATGAAAGGAACTCCCACTACTTGGAAAATGTTTGGTCTAGTACAAACCATAACATACATGAAACTTCTAACTACACTCTAGTAATGAACTCTGCTCATGTATTCCATCTCTAGTTGGGATGTTGGACAATTTGAAATATATAAATTTGTTCCAAATGAAATAGGAGCACACAATGGTCTATATTCCTATATATAAAACCTCGATAAAATTGAATTGACACTCCTAGACATTCTCCTAGAGGCTTGTTCAAATGCCTACAATTACAAGGAGTATTATTTTTTCTATGTGGAGGGGTAATGAGTTGGATCATTAGTAGGATTTTTTGCTTATGGATTTATGGTTGGATGCCCAATAATCAACCCAAAATTTTCTAGTTTTTGAGTTATGTGGTGAGAATTTTGGTTGTCTAATTCAGAATGGTTTAGGTAAAGCTCTGAAGAGGGCCTTTTTGTTCCCTAATATTCCTCCTCCTCAACCTCTAGCTAATTTTCACATTTCCTTACTTAGTATGATCCCTATTGTTGTTGGTATTGAGGAGGCTTCTATGCCTTCCCTATCTCCTAGAGTGGGCCCTTCTTTGGAGTCTCTTTCTTGGAGATAACCCCCATTCTTTCTAGTGTTCTTCCTCTTTGGAATAAGTTATTAGAGAATGGTGTTTTAGGGATTTTGTAGGATCTATAGCCTCCTTGTCTCAAAATGGATCTTCTTATGCTAGGGGACTTGTTGCTTCTAATGTGGGTCCATTGGAGGCTTCTCAGTTTGAGTTTAGTCATATTTAATTTACTTTAGCTCCCTCTACTACTTCTCTATATATTTCAAATGAGTGGATGAATAGAACTTCCTATGGTTTAAAGTCTACTTGTACTGAATACTTTTTTGGTTACAAACAAAATACTAATGTTATCTAAAGTTAGGCTTCTAATTGTTACATGGCTCCAGGTCTTTATATTATGGCCTTGATGAATGGTATTTTTCTATTCTCCTTTTGTTCCATGGAGGAATGCAATAACATTTTTCAAGGAGGTCCTTTTTTTTTGGAAAGGATCTTCCTTGTATTAGAAATTTGGTCTACATGCTTAAATTTTATTGAGATTAGTATGTTGCATATTTGGGTGTGTCTCCTTGAGCTCCATTTGAAATTTTGGGATGAAGGTAATACTCAGTATATTTCTAATGTTGTTGGTCAATTTATCACCTTATTTAGTGTCACTGGACATGTGGAGGTGTGGCATTGGAAGGATTCCCAAGAGTGGCCTCCTGGGGGTACTGAGGAGGAAAGGTAAGAACTTGCTAGAATCTTGGTAGGTAGAATATTTAGCTCTCTTCAAGACAAGGATATTTTGGCTTGGGCTCCTAATCCAAAGGGGATACTCTATGTTTCCTCTAGATATACGGAGCTTGATAGGCAGATGTATGAAAATATTGGGGTCCCTTGGTGGAAGCAAGATTGGAATAAATTTTCTTGGCCTAAGTGTAGTTTCTTTTTATCGTTGGTTGTTTAGAATAGATGTCTTGGGATAATCTATGAAAAAAAGGCTTCCAAGGTCCTTCCATTTGTGTTTTATGAAATAATAGTGAAGAGTGTGTCTCACGCCTTTCCTTTCAATGTCCTTACTCTAGGAGGATTTGGCATTTTTTGTGGGGGGTTTGAGGACATCCTTGTGTTCATGCCTCTTCTTTGATAGAGTTTTGGGAAAGCTTGGGGATACCCTCTACTATGACAACTTTTCTTTAGATTGCTTCAATTATTGGCCCTACCTTTATTGTTTGGCAACTTTTTCTTGAGAGAAATAGAAGGATTTTCCAAGATGTTAAGATCTTTTATGGGGGAATATCTTCAGAAAAATCCAAGAGACTATTTTAGCTAAATGTGACATGTCAGTCATTGTGGATCCAAGTGATTTGTCTTTTGTGGGGAATTTTTACATGGAGGGTAGAGGGTTTGGTTTCTCTACTAGCAATAGTTCTCATCAAGTCAAGAAGATGACTCATTGGGATGGTCAGTGGAGCCCTCCCACACATGGAGTTCTAAAGATAAATACTGAAGGATACTCTAGGGGGAATCCTAGGCATGCTAGGATTGGTGGTATTTGCAGAGATAGTAATGGAGGGATGGTGTTTTTTTTTTTTATTTACAAGGGTCAACATTCTAACAATCTCATGGAGGCTCTTGCTATTTTACATGTGATTGAAAGAGGTTATTCCCTATGCTAGAAGAGTATTATTTTTTAACCTAATTCACATATTGTAGTTGATATGCTAAATGAGTAGGGATACAATGGTGTTAATTGGAAACTGGTTATGGTGATCAAAAAAATTGTGAATTTATGTAGTTCTTTAGAATTTATTTCCTTTTGTCATATTCCTAAGGAATGGAATCAGGTGGTTGATTTCTATTGAAGTGGGCCTCTCACCATGTGGAGAGATGGATTATAGATGACCGGGGTCTTTTATCCTCAGAGATCTCTTTGTCCCTCAAAAAGATAATCATGGAAGACTTAAACACATGTAATTGTTTCCTTGGTTGGATTCCTTTGGGTACTTTTATTGTGTGATCAATTGATGGTTTTTGTGGGTTCTTGCTTATTTCTCTATAGTCTCTCTTTAATTCAAAAAATTATTACCTCCTTTTTATTAAAAAAAAGGATAATTATATTCATAAAATTTTAAAATTGCTAGGATTGGTTTTATATTCATGTTTTAAACTAAATCAATGATGAAATCACCCTTCACATCATAAAAATATGGAAGAAACCATAGAAATACATAATTGAAGATCTAAAAAATGGGAAGGTAAATAATTTATATTTAATGCAAGATAAATAAATAGGCTCAAAGTAACCTATGAATATTTTAAGAAGATGATAAATGAATCTAACAAAGTGCATACTTACTAGTTTTTGTGTTTATTCACATTAATGTTATTAGTTTTTGTAACCATCATTATTAAAAAATTGATAAGGTAATAGTTCACATATTCAATTCATACCAACAAAAAATTCAATGATTGGAAATAATGATTATAATAAAAAATTACTGACATTCATATGCATGTCAAATGTAAGTTGAGAAATAAAATTTAAATATAACACATCTTATATTTTAATTATTTAAAGTATTATAATTTAATTAATAATTTTATGCTCATGTAAAGGGGTTTATTTTTATTTTATTTTATATAAAATCCTTAGAATGTGTTACATAAATAGTTATAGTAAATACAATTTTTTTCTTTATATATTTCTTAAGTAAACATATGAAAGATTTTAATACTACTTTATTGATGTGATGGAAACCCTAGTTGAAGTGAGAGTGGTAGATGGTGGCAATGACAATTCTAGGCAGGGCAATGGTGAAGATGGTGAAGGTGATGGAAGTGACTGGGTCTTTGGGTTATTTCCATATACCCTACATTATCTTCCTATGGAGGTGACTTGTTATAGTGTTAGTGATCACACTAATAGAAATTTTAACGCCTGCCACGAAACCCTAGAGAATGTCACACACATAATGAAAGAAAACTTTTTTTTTTTTAAAGTGTAATTAAAAAAGTAAAGTAAACTACACTTATACATACATTCTCTAAGGTACATGAGGATGCTTACTTACAATACCCATTACTATAAAAATTTACTAAACATAACATAAGATTATTACTCATGAATTAAAGATCATACATCTATTAACATTAAAATACATCTCATAAAATATAAAGTATTGTAATCATGATCCATTCATACATTGCATCTATTCAATTTTACAATTACAACTCTCATTTCCAACTGAGATAGTTCCTACAAAAGTGTTACAATTACAAATTACAAAGATTCTCCTCGAATACAATTGAGGAGTGATACAATTACAAATTACAAGGTATCCAACAGATACAAGAGAGAACATGAAAGAATTTCAAATTCACTAGTACACACGAGCTTTCCAATCGTGAAGTGCTCGCCATCAAGAACAAGAACTGGGGACCCAACATTTTAAGGTGCATGTTCCACCCAACCATGTGGTACCCAAAGGACCAACTCCCATGCTAGGAGATAGTAAAAGAGCTTCCTAGGAAAACCTACAACCTCTAGAAATAGGCAAAAACAATATTGAACTACACAAGTACAAAACTTACAAAATGGTTACAATGCTTCCAGATAACAAGATATCGATCTTTCCATTCCAAGCCTTCATCTCATTCCAAGAATTTACTAGCCCTTGAGTCCATTAGTGAGGCATTAATAAAAGTTAAGTGTTTAAACTACCTTTTTCCCCTAACATATTTATTTAATTTTCACTGATTAAACTAACTCTACTTGAGTTATCCTGATGCCATTTAGTGTGTCGACCCTCATGAAAAGCCACTCCCCTATTAACAACCTAATGGATCAATTCCACTAACATAGGGTAAACCATCTTCACATAACCAATCACAAATACCAACTGATAACAATGTACAACACAACTTGTTCATAGAACCAGGTGACCATACTAGATAAAATACCATGTGCACTACCCAAGTTATTTCAAAGCTAAATCAATATAAGTTACAATCCGCATCTCAATGAAACATATCTGGAAGTCTTACATAAACAAATAACTCAATTTTCCCAACAACAAGAATGAGAGAAACATAACTTTAAAACAAATTCAAGCAAAAGATAAAATCTAATATTAGGATATTCTAAATCCAAATGAGGAAATTACATATTGCATCTAAACAATCAAAACAACACATTGCTCAATTATTGCTAATTCGAGACAATTTTATTCATAGGATAAGAACAAATCATAACTAATTGTTTAACTCTATAATTTCTCAATTATACATTACATGAAAACAACTAATCTTATCACAAATTTGTTTGGAACCAATAAGAAATATAAATAAAAAATCACTTTCTTAAAAAAAAAATATTTCATTTAAAACAAATAACCATTTCCCTTAAAATCATTCCCTTTTCTAAATAACTACTTGAGCATTTGGCACACAATAATAATTTAAATCTAAAGGTTTACTTCAGTTTCACAATAATATTTAAATATAAAAATCCCACTTCCCCGTTGAAATCATTTCATTATAAAATGAATTTTTTCATCTATTATAATAAAATAATCTTAATATAATTATATACTTATTGTATATATATTTATAGATTATTTAAATATAATATATATATATTAAATAATAAAAAATATAATATAATATAATATATATATTATATATATAATAAATAAATATTATACATAAAATATATAAAAAAATAAATTTTATACAAAGGAAACCCCAACCACAGGCAGGGGATGCAAGGACGACCCTACTGCTGGGTGGGCTGCTACACAACCTCCCCCTTATGGGGGTCATTGCCTATGGGGAAAGCGTTGGGTGTTGCCTCTATAGCTAGCCTCCCATAATTTTTAAAAATTCACAATAATCCTTTCAAAATTTAAAATCAAAACTTCTAAACCATAAAGCAAACTAGAGCCTATTTTCTAAAGTCTAAAGAAATAAAATTTGAAGTTGAGCATCCCTCTATATTTTTAACAGCCAAAGTTTCCTCACCTTCCCCAACAAGATCTTTAAAAAAAATATCTATATTCTCTCCTTAATTTTCAACACTTAGTCAGAATTAAAAATATCGTTTTCAACCACTATAGATATTTTCTTCTTATGCATTTACAATATATTTTTCATTTTAACAATTTAAAGCACAATTTAATTTCAAAATAGATTTAAATCATTTAATCTATGCACTTTACAAATACAATTAAACTATTCACTTAATAAATTTAATTGATTAATTTATTTACTCAACATCTAAATTTATTTAATTAAATTATTTACTTAATAAATAAATTTAATCACAAAGATTAAATTACTAGGATTGTGGTTTGATAAGGCCACTCTGTTACTATCTCCCTATTAAAAGAACCGTTGGGAAAGTGGGCACACTCATACCTATGAAGCTAGGTGGAGACAATGTCCTATACCTACAATCCTGCAAAACAAGACGAGTTTCGAACATGCATAAAACATAGCAAACACACTGTGAAGAGAAATCACGAAATCACAAGGCCCTCACAAGTGATTGATGTAATCTCGTCCCTTTCATCAATATAGCCACATCAAGATGGACAAAATTTAAAGCATCAATAAAACACCACATGAGTGTATGGCAATATTAACTCAAATAATAACTACGCTAATCAAAAGCATCCACATAATGTATCATCACATCAAAGTATAGCATCCACATCGCTCCAAAGCCAAAAATCATAAAATAATTGCAAGGTATCAAGATCTATCATAGTAAAGGTACCGACTAATAGCCCGAACAAATCAAAAATACATAATAGCATCTGGAGGGGCACTACAGAAATGATGTTGTTGGTGTGGATTATAGCTTAGTTTTTGAGGATGGGTTATCATGGTGCAATGATGAGGAAGTAACACTCTTAGATATTAGTTTTTGAGGATGGGTTATCATGGTGCAATGATGAGGAAGTAACACTCTTAGATATTCTCCTGGAGGCTTGTTTGAGTGCCCAAAATTACAAGTATTATATTTCTATGTGGAGGGGTGATTAGTTGGATCATGAGTAGGATTTTTTTCTTATGGCTTTGTTGTTGGATTCCCAACAATCAACCCAAAAATTTCTAGTTTTTGAGTTGCACGGTGAGAATTTTTGTTGTGAAATTCAGAATGGGTTACGTACAAGTCTCACGAGGGTCCTTTTGTTGTCTAATATTCCTCCTCCTCAACCTCTAACTAATCTACACATGCCCTTACTTAATATGATCACTATAGTTGTTGGGATTGAGGAGGCTTCTATGCCTTCCCTATCTCCTAGGGTGGGCTCTTCTTTGGAGTCTCCTTCTTGGGGATAATCCCCATTCTTGCTAGTGTAGGTCCTCTATGGAATGGGTTATTAGAGAATGTTGTTTAGGGAATTTTGTAGGATCTACAACCTCCTTGTCTTAAAATGTATCTTCTTGTAACTATGGGAGTTGCCGCTTCTAATGTGGGTCCATAGGAGGCCTCTGAGTTTGAGTTTAGTCATATTGGAGTTCCTTTAGCTCCATCTACTACTTCTATATCTATTTCAAATGAGTGGATAAATAGAACTTCCTATGGTTTAAAATCTACTTGTATTGATTTTTTTTGTCTTATAGACTGAATCTTAATGTTATCTAAAGTTAGGCTTTTGACTGTCGGATGGCTCCTAGTCTTTGCATTATGGCCTTGATGAATGGATTTTTGCTATTTTACTTTTGCTCAATAGAGGAATGAACTCACATTTTTCAAGGAGGCCCTTGGTTTTTTGGAAAGGATTTTCTTTATTTCGAAAGTTGTTCAACATGCTTAAATTTTATTGAGATTAGTATGTTGCATATTTGGGTGTGTCTCCTTGTGATCCCTTAAAATTTTTGGAGGAAGGTATTATTGAATATATTTCTAATATTGTTGGTCAATTTATCACCTTATTTAGTGTCACTAAATATAGATCTAATTTTCTTTATGCTAGATTTTATGTTTTGGTTAAGCCTAGCTCTAACTTTCCCAAAAATGTGAAGCATTGCTCCAAACTTAGGATTTGAGAGCTGAAATTTTAGTATGTATCTTCTCGAGTGCTACATTCCATGTAGCAGTGTCCTTAGCCTCATAATCTTCTTGATTATCCCTCTATTTTTAAATGGATTGAGAATTTTTTTTTAACATGCCCTCTTCAAAAAGGTTGGTATTTCTTGGAATATTAAGAGAACTCTTGATGATGTGATTGGAATCTTCCTGGATCGGAATAGTGAGCAATCTCTTCAATTCTAGCCCACCAATATGTTGAGGTTGATGTTGATGTTTGGGTTCAAACCTACTTGATTATCTTTTTCTAGTTTTGGGTATTCCCAAAACATTTTTTTGGTTCATTGTTCTTGTCTAAGCTTTATTGGTCTTGCTATTCTCCTTGTTGTTTGGGAGACATGTCTTTTTAGCTATTTCTCCTTATCTCACCACTGGTGATATTTTTTTCTTATGTTTGTATTTATGGCTATTCTATAATGTGTATGATCCCTTCCAATTTTTACCTTAATCAAAATATATGAAATACTTTTTAAATATTTTTTATAGATTATATGGATGAGAAAATAATTCAAGATTTACATTTTTAAGGTAAATAAAGTTTAAATATTTAATTTATTTGGTATTGCATGTCTCATATGTTGATGAGATTATGTTTGGAAGTATAAACACTACTTTACATTTTAGAACAATATAAATATTATTAATGTAGAGTTATTCGGGTTATATATAAAGTTTAAATAGATAAAAAATCACATCCATCTTATTCATTATGAAATATTTTATTTTTTATAATTTATTTTATATTGTCTTAAATTATTTCAAGAAATATTTATATAATTGTCACAATTGTAGAATGGTAAATAAATATTTTTCATTTCAATAAGCTAACCTCACCATCACAAGGAGATATTTTGTACAAATTCACATACTAAGATCTTAATAAATAAAAATTTCTTGTTTTATATGTGTGAATCTAGAGGTTGGGACTAGTTTATTGTCACCAACTTATTTCACTCCTAGAAAAATTATAATAGAATTACTGATTTTTTTCTTTACTGTCTAATGATTATTATCCTTCCCTTCTTTTTCCAATATTTGTGTCCTTCTAGTGTCAAAAAGTGCATGTGTAGATTGTTGGTATGTTATAGGGTGACATTTTCTCATTTAATTCATACTAATATGTATGTATATTTGACAAAAAAAAACTCTTTAAACATGCACATAATGCTAGGAATTCTCATGTTGATCTAGATTCCTTTTAGTGCTCCAATTGAACTACCAAATCTGAATAACATGCGAATATAACCCTTATAAACCCATGCACCACAAAGAAATTAACTTAACTCATTTAAATATAAGGATATAATAGGAAATCATATAAATTCACAATTGGTGGCTAGCCCTAGGTTCATAGCATACATGCATGAATCAATCCATTTTATAATTGAAATATTCAAAATCCGAGAGACAAGTTCATGATCATTAGCATGTCCTATAGGCTATAAGAATTCCACTAACCTGATGATAGCTAAATCCATATCGATAATGTGTTTTTAAAGTGTGATTATCTTGGAGTGTTAAATAAATGGATAAGGTAAGTGTATAGAATTATGTTAAAAGAAGTGATGGGGTAGGAATACATGTATAGAAACATGTGTAATAAATGCATAGCTAGCATAAAGACAACAGATCTAAGTTTGTGTAAAGTTATGTTTCTTGTCAATATATCAAGAAATTTTTTAGAAAAAAAATTATTTAATAAATTAAACCATATCAAAATTATATTAATGGCTTGGATTATAATTGATTATAAGCTTTAATAGAAATTTGTTATTAAATTAAAACCCTCAAAAACTATATCCAAATTGATTTATTTTTTGGTTGATTTCCCTTGATCATTTTAAAATATTTTTATTTTTGAAATATTAAATTTTAAGATTTTGGAGGTTAATGGTGGTCCAATGTGAACTGTATCTGAGCATGTAATTAATTATTAGCTGTTGTTGATAGTTCAGTTATTTACAACATTATCCATGTTTGATATTATTTATAAAAACACGTCAGATATGTTAATTGCAAGATATTTATTTATCCTATGTAAGATACGCGATATTTTATTTATAGTTTCATTGGCAAACAAAAAAGACAATAACTGATAACTAGAGAACATAGTCAGCCAAAAAACCAACCATTCTATACAATTACAAGAGCTGTCCAACAACATAAAGACACGATTACAATAGTCGTATAACATCAAATCACGAGAACTTTCTTAAATATATTCTTTAATTTTGAAAAACGTCAAAAGGTTTGTCAGCAGGTTCCCAGCATTAATAGCAGCCCCTAGCCTCATTTAGTATTCCCTTATATATATCCATGTCTGTCCATTTTGCTTTCTATTGTTTAGGTTAAACTCGAAACCGCGGGATTGGTGGAGCTGCATCATAAGAGAATATAGAAGTCGCGTGTGGGGAACAATTTCCTGAGGTAGTCAAGCGAGACACCAGAAGCAAAGCAGAATGATTGAAGTGAAACCATGTCCTTACAAGAGGAGAAGAAAGCCAGTCAAGCCAGTGAGGAGTTCACTGGGAAATTTGTTTTCTACAACACAATCACTCGAAGAAAAGTCAAGCTCTGCAAGTAAGGTAACCCAATGCAGTTTGGGTACAAATTTACAAGAATCGTTATCTAAAATACAGAAATGGAGGAAAGCCCAGCATGATGATGGTATGGACAACTTTGAAATCTCCTCAGTAAGAGATCAATCAGAAACCATTTCTGATTCACTTACTGAAAGTGAAGTGGGTATGGAGGATTCTTTTGCCGCCACACCTCTCTACCCCAAAAATTTCACATGTACAAAATGTGGGAGAGATTTTTCTTCAGGAAAAGCACTAGGCCCACATTTTAGAAGATGTGGCATCAAAGGAGATAAAATTTGGTCATGCTCATTGTGCGGTACGGTGTGCCCTAGCATGCAATCTCTAGTGGGTCATAAGAAAGGCTGCCGAAGAAATCATGTCTGATGGAGAATGCCAAAAGTAAGCCTTTCTCACAACTTTATTTTTCATTTTTCATACATTGGATTTAGGTTAACTAAGAAAACAACAAGACTTTGAACTAAAAGTTGCTACCGTTTTATGTTTAGAAACTGGAGATAGATGCTGATTCTTTGTTGGAAATAGTTAGAAGGATTCTTTGTGTTTATCAGTCTGCAGATTAGGTAAAAGGGAGTTGTCTGTAAAATGTTTTCGTCAACCAGTTAACCATGCCGCTAGGGTTAAATAAGGCATATGGGAAACATCGCTTCAAAGCCTTTTGAAGCCTTTGCAAAGGTTTAGAGGGAGCGAGTTTTCCAGCAGCCATAGAATGCATATCATTTCAGGACCACGAGCGATAGAACTCCGGACCGCATAGCCCGGAGAAAAAGCAACTAGGCTCGGCACAGTGAGAAAGAGGCAAAAGTGTTATCGAGAATGATACCATCCCAATTACACATGCATGGCATATTTTGAAATAGCTTGTATTACATGCATGCGATATTTTGAAATAGCTTGTATTTTGGTTGTAAAGTAAGTGTGTTTGATCTGAAGTAGTATTGTGATGGGTAGTCTTCCCCGAAAGTCAATATTTCACATTTTTTAGCATTATCTAAGTGCAATGAGTGGTGAGTGGTCCATTCATTATCATGTGAGATGAGTTCTTGTAAACCACTACTCATTGAACACTCGTCAATGAGCATTTAATTTGTATTAAGATAAATATGTGTCCAATAAATATTTGTTTTAAGATTAATATGTGTGAAATAAATTATTTAGTTTTATTGTTTGGTATTTAATTTTCCTACCATGGCTCTAGATGATTATTTGAAAATGTATTTTATAATAGATGCAGGCTATGAAGTTTCTATGGTTATTGCGTAATTAAAACCCATATAGATTTAAAAATAAAAAATATATACTTTATAAATATAAATTAGTAAGTAATAATTGAAAATAATTATTTATTTTAAAATTTTAAAATTTTTTTTTGAATTGTTTGAATAATATGTGTTTATATGTATTTTTTCTTATATTCAATATTTCTTATCAAATTCCTTGCACAATCTATCCTGAGAACTTTTCAATGAAATAAGATTTTATAATATTGTGTAAATAAACGATGACTAAAATTATATAATAATCATTAGAGTGTTATATCAAAAACACATGGAATTCATTGTATTTTATATATAACAATAATTTTAAGTTCTCTTAAAATGGATTAGATTTCGGATGTTAGTATAAGTCTTCAAATTTTTTTAATAGTGTCATAATAGAGGTACTTGAAAATAAATCTCATAATTTTTTACATCATTAATTAACTTTAATCAAATTCTATGAGAACGAAACATATTATAATAAAATTTGATAAAAATGAAATATCAGTCATTGCTCTTGTGATGTCATAATAATGAAAAACAAGAAATCTATCACTCTTGGTATCAAACATATTATAGTAAAATTTGATAAAAATGAAATATCAATCATTGCTCTTATGATACCATAATTGTGAAAAATAAGAAATCTATAACTCTAGCTGTGAAAGCCAAACTTCACACAAAAATGCAATACTCTGCCCAGAATTACAATGAACAACTATACTTTATTCTAATTTGCATAGTACAAGATTTCATAACTTCACAACAAAATAATCATTTGAATTGACAATTCAATCTTATTATTATTAATTCATCTCACACTTGTACATTTGTGCTATCTGGTTTGCTCTGTTGTATCTTCCCCCCTCCCATTTTTCTCCACACTACAATGCCATTGTTCTACGCTCTCAGCACCTCCCAATGCCATGCACAGCCATCACACATGCCTTTTCCTCTGTACAATGACTTTTTTTATTTTCTCGCTTACTCTCCTCTCTCCCAAGTGCGGCCAGGTAATGAGAAACAATTCAAAAAAAATATTTGTTTTCCATTTGGGGGTCTTCACCCTCCATCTTTCAACTCTAAACCCCCATCTATTTCCCCAATCCTACGTATGAAGAAGGAACACAAACTCAAATATGAGTTTCCTTCTATAATCTCTATCCACTTTTTTAACACTCACGCGGTCTATCACAACACTAAGGGTTTTCAAGGAAATTAATACTTAATTTTTGCTTTGTCTTCATGTATGAACCACACCTCTCCAGCTTCCTCTCCTTCTTTGCGCAACTACCAAGGGAAGGAACCATCTGCGAAGTTGTTTTTTTTCCTTTTTAGTCTTCCCCTAACTTCACGTCATCCCTCAGCACTCTAAAGATGGGTGTTACCTTCTCCACTTCAAACTATGCGACCTTTCATATTCCTCAATATTTCTTTACAAAATTGAATAGCTCAAAAATCTTAAATGATACTTCCATTTAATTCTATTCCCTCTTTAAAATCATTATTTTTCCATATCCATCCATAGTCTATTAAGTTTCTCTATTCAATATTTTATTTCATTTCAAATCCTGTCCTTCTTATCAGACATGACTTTATCTCCCTTCTCAATGTTTATGAAATCAACATAATTTTTTCGGGATCAAAATTAAACTTAAATTATAAAATTCTAATATGATATTTTCTCTATCAATGAGAACAATGTCACCCAATCTCTAGTAAAATTGAGCATCGAATTCAGAATTAAATTAGACTCAGGAAAAATGCACAATGAACATAATTCAGACCAAAACTAAAAGAGACAAACTCAAATTATTTTTTATATCACATGATTAAAATTATATTTATATTTTACTTTTCTCTCTTGTTTATATTTACTTTATCTATTTAAGTTATTTTTTTTTTTTTATAGATGAGTGCTACCTAATATGGGGGTAGCTCCCGCATTACATAGGTATTGTGGGTAGATTAGTGCCAAAAGCAAAAACCAGAACAAGCAATGCTATGCTTAGGCAAACATAGCCCGATAAACAATTACCAAACAGTTCCCCAATCGAACAAGCTTGTTGAGACTATTCCTCCCCACCCAGCAGTGCTCGGAGTCCATAAATCTTTCGAATGCCACCAGATCACCATTTCTGACACCCATTCTGAACACCTCCCAAGCGTTGGACATGAAGTTGATAAGGGCATTGTGCTTGTTTGCATCCGCCACACTACTAGTGCCTTCATCGTCGCTTAGATTGGCAGGATCGAAGTATACTCTTAGCAGGCTAACCCACCCATCAGGCCATAGCTCCATGGTAGCACTGGCAACTGGATGAATGAAGATTGGTGGCACAAGTCTGCCAAACCATGCCACCATGACTTCCTTGGACTCATTGATGTCCACCATGAGGCTTATTACAACTTTGAACAAATTCCCGTCGCACCAGTGCTGGTTTGCAGTCAGGAAGGTGGAAAGTAGATCAACAATTGTGTTTAAGACCCTCTGGTTTTGGGCTGCAAAGAGTCTCCTACACTGAATAGGGAGAGCTTCATTTGTGCATTGGCAGAGGACCCCAAATAGAAGCACCATTCTTGTGGCATTCACCCACCCTGCAAGACTTTCATTTACAGTAAGAACCCCTGGAACCGTCAATATATAGGTGTGTTCAGTTATCTTGATGAACCAAGGAAATCAAAAACCTAGAGGACACCAAAAAGAAGCCTAAATCCTTCAGGATCAAGGTTCCCCAGTACATCGCTGCACCACATCGCTTTCCAAGGGCCATTTGGGGACGGATCTATTCAAGAGGTGGGGCACAACAGCCAAGCAAGTCATTTAATATAATTTCTTGCAAGCCCGGCCATTGTACAGTTGTGGATCCGATGACTACCTTTTCATCTTGCTTGACACCCGAATTTTCCAAGAGATCAGCAGCGCAATTTTCTTCTTTGTACACGTGCTTTATTGTGTAATTTGAGAGCACACCTAATGATTCCTTTATTGGTCCGATCCAGTCGAGCATCTTCCAATTTTGTGATTTTCCTGAGATGATAGCATTCATTCATAACAATGAGTCACCTTCAATCTTGACCTCAGTAATACCCTTTTCTATACAAATTTGGAGCCCGAGCCATAATGCTTCCATCTCGGCCATATTATTTGTGCTTGTCCCGAGATTTTTTGAAGCAGCCCACAGACATTCGCCTTGGGGATTTTGAATTATGCATCCTACCCTTGCCATGCCCAGATTGCCTTTTGCCGCTCCATCGAAATTCAATTTCCATTTTAGCCGAGTCGGGAGTTCCCATCTATTTAAGTTATTTTATTTATTTAAGATATTTTATTTATTTAAGAAAACATCAATAGAAATTTGGGAGGCCACTTAAGACTTCTGAAGATTTTGGGTGCAGATTCATCCTCTTTTGGTTCAATCTATTAGTACAATAGAACCCAAAGTAAATATTCATTTTTTGCATTTGGATACTTTTTAATATGTATTTTTCTTTGTACATGTTGAAAAAATATAGTTTACATAAAACATACTCTTTTTTTAGAAAAATACCTATATTTATTAACATAGTTTAGTTGCTTAAGAAAAGAAATTAAATAATTTTATTACTTAGTTTTTATTTCTTTAGTGCATTGTGATTACTTTCCCATTTTGAACAATCTTAGGCATGGGAACATTATAAATGAACCTTTTATTTACTTTCATTGGTGGAGAAGTGTATTATTGAAGGTGTGTATCCACCCTTATATTAATTGTTAATTATGGCCTCATAGAAGTTTAACTTGAATCTAACCCTAGTGATAAAAATTACTATGAAAAGGTCTAATGTAGAAAATTAAAACCTTAAATAATAAGTCCCTAAAAAATAGCCAAAACTTAGCAATTTGGTAGAGGCCTTCTAACCCTACTCCAAAGAATCCTAGTTGGGACAAGAAAGGGAAAAAAATTATGGGTTTTGGATATGCACCAACTATGGATATTAATCCCTATTCTTATAGAAAAATAAAGGCCTTTATTGTTGAAGAGGATGAGGATGAATTACTGAGAACACTATTGTGAGCCCACAAAATAAGAAAGTGGTTCAAAACCATAAAGATATGAACTTAATTGGTAACTTTGAGGAGTTGGAGAAGAGAGCCATACATATTTTTGATTGAGATGAAAAAGGTTTTGATGATGATAGATCTGAGTAGAAAGCAAAATAGCATTTGAGTGAAAGGAGATATTCTATGCTTTCAAAGACCTCTATTGCTTGAAATTTAATTGATAGAAATGGAAAGAAACTAAAATTTGATAAATATAAAAAGTCTAATGTTGAGGATGATGATTTTTTAGGGATGATTTGTTTCAAGATGAGGAGTCCAAGAAGAGAATAATGATAATTGTGAGGATTGGGAAGAGGAGGGGGAGGAGAAAGAAGATGAGGAAGGTCACCTTGATTTTGATGAGAAAGAAGGAAATGAAGAAGATGATGAATAGGAAGTGGAGGAGAAGATAGATATAGGGGAAGGTAATATTTATTTTTCAGCCTATAATAGGATGGATGATAATGATTCTTAGAAATATATTGTAGATGATAAAATTTCAAAAGAGATTGAGAGAATCAAAGGATAAAACAACCTAGTGGCATATGACTCAATTGATTCCTTAAGTGTTGAATTTTCTCTACTAAAAAGTAAATGGAAGGGATTGATAAAAAAAAATATAAGATATAAAATATGTAGGAATAGTAGAAGTAAATGAAAAAATACCTTACTTCTCATCAACAATCTTCAATATAGAGTAAAAAATATTGAAACTGCCATTTGTATAATTGTTCACATTACTAATAGAATAATGAGGAAACCTATGATGGGAACTATTATAAGGTTGTCAAAGATTAAGAAGAAAAAATGAAAGAATGCAAGAGAACATGATCTAAATGTTTCTAAAAAAGAGAAGAACTTTGAGACCTCAAAAGATAACACTACTTGTGAGGATTATTTGGACTTTATATCTCAATATTAAAATTATATTTTATAAATGCTTTTCTTCTTGTAGCTTTGTAGTTTAATTTTTTGTTGGCTATTTTAGCGTTGGGGTGCATGCTAGTCATGTTTTTCTTTGTTTTTTCTATTGAATTTTATTTTTAAATTCTTTGATATTATCTTGTATCTGGTTTAGGACCCTTTGACTCCTTAAAAAATTAAAAAAAGAGCTATAATACTAAATATAAATTGATAATGATAAAATAATTAAAGTAGAGAAACTTATTGGAATCCTTATGACATACCTTAATCCTATCCCCACCTTTCCATTGAACCTCCCAAATTTTTATCTGTACCTATCTCTTCCATTCCCATTTGACCACTCTACAATTTTCTTACTTTTTCAAGACTCTTGACTCGTGCACCCATATAAAATCCATTATACTTCTTCTTGCACCACTTGAAATTTCTTAACCCTTTGTATGCCCTTGTGATACCACCCAACTATTTTTCCCTTGATCACTCCACTACTATCTCTCCTTGATTCTTGTGTAGTTCCAAACACCATTGCATGATCAACCTTACATTTTCTCTATATACCACTATCATCAAAATTATTGTAATACCCCTTCTATTACTGTTTAGATTTATTTTTCTATGTTTTGATTTGGTACTTTGATATTGTGATGAGACTATTATTGTTTGGTTTGGTTAGTAGACCTTGTTATTTATGCCTATACATTTGAGGACATGGTTATTGATATGATATTGTGGTTGGTGATATTAGTTTGATTTCAGTAACATTGTGATGCATTAATTTAGTAAATTATGTTATGATATGATTTGTTAGTTTAGAAATGATTAATTTATTGGTCATATTATATTGTTTGGATAGATTTGATGAAGGACAATGTAGCACCACTCGTTGATGGGTGCCCTGCTATGCTGCGATTCCTTCTCACAATACAATGCTTTGATTTTATATGCGTATGCACATGTACACGACTTCGTTTGTATGCAGGGATTGCAGGTACATAGTCTCAATTCCACCTGCTTCGGCAACACAGGGCGAGCACCAATAACCCAACGGCATAATGTTGAAATAGAGATGACTTGGAAGTCATCCCGTCCCATGTTGTCAAACCATCCCGATTGAATGGTATTGTGTGTTCTTGTAATTGTCCTTTCTGCAATTATTATTGTGTTCTTTTTCTTGAAATATTTTGGAGAGAGTCTTTTGAATAAAGGTTGAGATTTGAATTGGAGCACGGTATTCTGGAGGGGAGATTTCAAGGTAGGAACGAGAAGCTCTGCATAGAGGCCATCAGGATGAAGCAAGCTTCATCAGATTCTCGAGAGCGTAGGACTCTAGGTTCCACTCATTTTCTCCTTTAGTCTTCTGTCTCAAAAGATATAAATTAGTAAATGAATAAATACGTTTGAAAGGAGGATCTTTGTTAGAAATTTTCATAGTTGATAAATAGAAAACTATCATGAAGGAATTTCTATGATCTCTAAAAATATTCTGTAGCTCCTTTTATAAATTGTTTATAAATGACATTGTTCTTTTAATAAATAGATTAATTTGAGTATATATATATATATATACATATTCTTATATAAAAATATTATAAGTTGAACTCAGATATAGTACAAAGAAAGTTACCTTCTAATTTCTTATTACAGAGGAAATTATAGCCTAATTGTTTGATTGATGGATAAAAGATATATTTACTTGAAAATTGTATTTCAAAATCGAATTCATGGCCGACTGCCATCGGTGTCCATACCGAGTAAAGGACGAAATTTTATTTTATAAAAATAAATTAAAAATAAAATAAAAATTTAAAATTTAAAATAGGCAATCGAATTTTGTTCATTATTATGGTTTTGTTGGGGTTTGGGGAGGGCATGGCATGCCATACCCACCCTGCCCTCCTGTGGCACAAACTGCCACAGCAGTCCTTGTAGGACTACTGCGTACAATAGCCCATGGGGACTGCACGGAAATCCCCACTTGCCTCCCGACATTTTTTTTATTGGTTTTCATTTTTTTTTATATATATTTATATGTATATATATTTATTATTTTATTTTATTTAAAAAAAAAAAGAAATGTAATTTTCTTTTTTGAAATGAAATATTAAAGATTTTTATTAAAATAAAATTTAATGTACTATTATTATATATATATATATATATATATATATGAGATGTTCTTTGTTTTTAAGAATTAAATATTTAGATGCAAAATTATGGTTTAATTATGGGAAAACAAGTTACATAAATTTTGTTGAGCATGTTGTGTTTCCTCATATCAATTCAAATTGAAATGTTTTATGTAATTGAGTGAATCATTTTCCTTAAGCTATGAAATCATGTGATCTTGCTATCATTTTCCATTTAATTGTTGTAAACTCTACTCTTGGATGTGGGAACCTAGTTATAATTTGTGAAACCTTGATTTCTAGAGGCATGTTTAAATCTTGAATGTTATCCTCATCTTGATTACACTTTGGAGTTGAAAATTATTGGTTTTATGATGGAAGGGTTGTACGGGTTGTTGAATTTTGTTATGAATTATTGCGAGATGAGTTATGCCTCACATGGCTTGGTTTTGAGTTATGCACTTTATCTGTTGAGTTCAACCCTTGCTTGGATTTGTTTTATGTTAGAGGTCTTAGGGAGAGTGGCTCTTCGTGGGGGCCAGGAGATCCCATGATAGCTATGCAATGACACTCTCCACTAGACACCCGTTTGCTTGGTTGCTTATTGCCTCTAGAAATGTGTTTTGGGAGTGGTATGCTTAATGTGTTTTAGATTATTTTGAGAATGATTTATGGATGTTATTTGGACTTGTTTAATTGTCATTGCTTTGATTAATTGTGGTGAGTTTCTTATCTTTATCTTATTTCTTGACTCGCGAATGTTGTGGTCTATGTCATTATAACCTCGGGTTGTAATTGTATTTTTACTATGTTGTTCATTGAGTCAGTTTGATAATCTTGGTCGAGTTAACTTGTAACCTCTGAGCATAGGGGGTGAGTTATTCATAATTCACATGGTTGGGTGGAACGTGCTCTGCACCTGTTGGGTTCCCCATCAGCATCCTTTATACGCAACATTTCTATAGTTGGAATTGTACTTGTGTTCACTCTGTAGTTTCTAATGTTATTTTACTTTGTATCATCCCACATGTTTGGGAATTGTATTGTAATTCATTCATCAAATCATGTAATGTATTTTTTAACTGTTGATGTAATAGTTAGGGACTTTTGTACCTTTATTGTGAGAGATGTTGTATAATTATGTAATGATACTTTCACTCTTGGTTTATGGATGTACTTGTATTAATGATTATTGTAATATAAATTGGTCAAGTTGCTTAATAATTATCTTTTACTTTTGTTTTAGTTATGTTGCAATGTGACCTCGCATGCCCCAGAGATTGTAACACTTAGTTGTTAATGTGCAATGTAAATGTAATTAATGTTCGGATGGATGTTTAGTTTATGTTATTTAAAAAAAAAAAAAATTGCAATGTTTGTTCTCTGGGGTTTGCATGACAGGCATTACAACATTGGTATCAGAGCTAGGTTCATATACTGGGCACTCTGGTTTCATATGAGCCCATTATGTTGTCCTAGTGAATTTTTTAAGTGAAGTTCTTAAGTGATCATGATGATCATGTTGGATTGTGGAAAGGATGTAAAGATTTCAACCCCGTACTTGCTTTGTGGTCCCATAACCCACAGGTCTTAGGATGGAGATACGGTGTACCCATCCATTCAGAATATGTTGTATTTGGTGTGGGATTAACCATACCATTATATTTGTTTGTATGTTTGTTACCTGATTGAGGGCCAACCCACGTGTGGTTTAAAATCTATACATATAAGAGTAGCCAAAAGCTAGTTTCATGGATTCTTTTCTTTTGGTTCTCTAGTCCCTCAATTTGTGAAGGGGTAGTAGCAGCCACAAAGTTCCTTGGGTGGAGTGTGTAGCGTACATGTATTGCAACGCAGAGCAATCTTAGCTCAACTGATCCTGAGGAAATGTACTCACTACTTCCCCTTATGATGGATTAAGGTACTTGATCCATATGTGCTAGCCTAAACCCCACAATTTTGAGTATAGCAGCATTGGATTGTTAGTTTATGCCTGGCCATCCATAGGGACATTGACCTGGCATTAGCAAGTCAACCTCATCTATATGAGAGGTGAAGCTCGAGTAGCCCCATATTGATATGCTCATATATGTATTGTATACACCATATCTGCACATGTTCTAACATGATGCAATGGATACGATGCCACACCCCACTGATGTTCTGACACAGTGCTGGTGATGATGATGTGTTGCTGATGGTAGTGAGTTGGGCTCGAGGACACGATGCCACATGCATAAACATGTGAAGGTGCACTATGAGATTGTGTTATGATAGCCTACTTCTGGGATGAGTGTAATGTGGCCTCACACACTTACAAAGGGATACTCATGTTTGCTTTTGACAGTATTTGGGTCGGTTAGCATATGGGTATGTCCTAGCCATGTATACCTTTGGCGATGGTGAGTACTTGTGTGTGCCTTCTCCATGAGGTATCGCTATGCGGGGTGTGTCTGCGCGTTCCTACTTTCACAGAGCCACAGACACACCGCCATGCAGCATACGTCAGTGCATGCCTTCTCCTGCTAGCGTATGACCATGTTGCGTGATAATGAGAGGCAAGGTGTAGCCGAGGAGCACACTCTCGGTCATATGGATGGCATGCTCACTTTGTACCACATAAGGGCTATTGTTATAGCCAGATGATGTTCCCTCCTTCCTGATTTGCTGGCTAGTATCTAGTCACACAGTGTTGTATTGTGCAATTTTGAAGATTGACTTCCTATATGATTGTTGATGATTTTCAATTGACCTTGAAGGCTGACATTTTTTTATGTTTGATTGTAATGCTTTAGCCACACTTTGTGACTTATTCTCTCATAGCCCTCGTGGTTACATTTGATTTAGTGTTGACATTGTGCGCATTTCTTGCTTTACTGTTGAAATTGAATCTTATTTGATGTTTGTTTTATGACTTTGGTGGGTAAACTAGTTTATCCTTGTTGTTTTCGAGGTTGACCATGTGTCGTATTGTGATTCCTCTCCAAGGATGTATGAGGTAGACTTGGTGAGTGTATACGAGGAAGTAGATGCAGGGAACCTTGAGGATGGGGGTATGTGAGGCTATTTTATAGCTAGGACCCACTACCCACCTATGTGTGATGACTATCTCTTGGAGGCTAACCACCTTGTATAACAAGAGATGGGTCATAGTGGTCTTGTTTGGATGGTCTCACCATGTGTGTGTGGCCTAACACCATCAAGCCACTAAGTGTGAGGTATGGATTATGTGAGATGGATTTTGGCTCTTGGCTCATGAATTATGTATTGTGGATTAGTATGCTACTTTCCGACGTCTAGATGGACCCTTGTGTAACCTTGTTATGTGATTCCCAGTTATGTGAATTCATGTGTATGTGAATAATGCATGGATATAGTACTTAGATTCTTGAGATTTTATTTACTTCCCTTCTATTGTTCTCATCTAATATTTGGAACTTGTTCTTTAGTGGTGTTGTAGGATTATGCCTAGAGGTCGTGATCTTGATAGGGGTGGTCATCAGAGCACTCTTTTTTTTAATGTCCATGAGGGTGGTCATGAGGAACATCTGAGCCCTCAATTATGCTCCTTGCTTGAGGAATTCTTAACTGGCTTGGCCCAAGATATGAGAGAAATCAACAAATGGTAAGGGAAAGAGAAAGGTTCCCTAGGAGAAGAGGTGTTTCAGCTGTAGTGAGACTGATAATTGATCTCTTCAGGGAATGTTCTCCTACCTTCCATGGTCATAGTGGTGGTTTGGAGGATGAGACTTGGATGATTGGTGTCCGAATTGGTGGGTGTCTTTTGTCTAGGAGAATCCGGAGTTGGTTGCGAGCCCAACTTTATCGGCTTGACCAGTCAACTCGAAGCTCTCAGACTATAGCTAGTAGGGGCTGACTTTGACAGGATGGTGCACCTCCTCAAGGTAGAAGAAATGGCAGAAATGCAGGATGTTTCTCGTGTGGCCAGCAGGGTCACATAGCTAGGCAATGTCCTCAGAGGAGCACACCTAAATTGAGTAAGAGACCGATAGTCACAGAGCCAATAAGGGATGATGAGGGTCGGATCCATAGAGCAATTGAAGTATTTGATGACCGCCAGGTAGGGCATCAGAGCACAGATGTGGAGACTATAGGTAGCAGACATGTAGCTGACACAGGAGCCCATGAGAATTCTACGATATAGGAGACTGATGTAGTGCTTCTTATGTTGTGTAATACCTCCATGTTACTGATATTCTTTGCTACTATTTGTTACTCTTATGTGTTAATGTGATACTGGTTTGTGATGGTAACTAGTTCACCGATTTGGTGTGTGTGGATGCCTCCCGTATTAGGGAATCTTTTTTTTTTGTTTGCCGGCTTCCAAGAGAAGCCGAATTTATGGGGGGAGGATGTAATACCCCTCCTGTTACTGTTTAGATTTGTTTTTCTATGTTTTGATTTGGTACTTTGATACTATGATGAGACTATTATTGTTTGGTTTGGTTAGTAGACCTTGTTTTTTATGCCTATACATTTGAGGACATGGTTATTGATATGATATTGTGGTTAGTGATATTAGTTTGATTTCAGTAACATTGCGATGCATTAATTTAGTAAATTATGTTATGATATGATTTGTTAGTTTAGAAATGATTAATTTATCAGTTATATTATATTGTTTGGATAGATGTGATGAAGGACAATGTAGCACCACTCATTCGTGGGTGCCCTGCTACACTATGATTCCTTCTCACAATACAATACTTTGATTTTATATATGTATGCACATGTATGCAACTTCATTTCTATGTAGGGATTGCTGGTACATAGTCTCGATTCCACCTGCTTCGGCAGGACAGGGCGAGCACCAATAACCCAACGGCATAATGTTGAAACAAAGATGACTTGGAAGTCATCTTGTCCCATGTTGTCAAACCGTCCCGATTGAATGGTATTGTGTGTTCTTGTAATTGTCCTTTTTGAAATTATTATTGTGTTCGTGTGAGTGTCTTGTCATATGTTATTCATGTTGGTATTTTATAAGTTGTGACTGATTCAATTAAATGATGGTAATAATTGTTTATTATAATGTTAGATTAAATTGTATTTAACTATTTAAATGTTTTTATTTATTTTAAAAGTCATGTATTTTATTATATGCTAATTAAATATTAAATTGTGCTTTGCTAATTTAATTAAATTATCTTGTTGAAGATAATTATAAAATAAATAAATTAAATAAATCAAATTATGTGCAAAGCAAGTAAAGCTTGCAAAAGCTGATTTAAAACAAAAAATATTAAAGACTAGGAAAATAAATAAATAAATAAAAGAATGGAAAAACTTGTGTGAACGAATGAGAATTGAGATTGACTGAAAAGCTTGCTTTCAAAGATATAATTTCTTTTATTGTGGATTTTTGAGAGCTTTTGGAAGAAATTGGTAATATCTTTTATTTAATTGAAAATTTGTGATTATTTTGGGGAGAGAGGATTATTGAGATAGGAGATTGCACAAGATAATTGTTATGTATTTTTGAATTTTCTGAAGTTTTCATAAAGGCATTTCCATTCTTTTGCTTGAAATATTTCTGAGAGAGTCTTCTGAATAAAGGTTGAGATTCGAATTGGAGCACGATATTCTGGAGGGGAGATTTTGAGGTAGGAATGAGAAGCTCTGCATAGAGGCCATCAGGATCAAGCAAGCTTCATCAGATTCTCGAGAGCGCATGACTCTAGGTTCCACTCATTTTCTCCTTTAGTCTTCTGACTCAAAAGATATAAATTAGTAAATGAATAAATACGTTTGAAAGGAGGATCTTTGTTAGAAATTTTCATAGTTGATAAATAGAAAACTATCATGAAGGAATTTCTATGATCTCTGAAAATATTTTGTGGCTCCTTTTATTAATTGGTTATAAATGAAATTGTTCTTTTAATAAATAGATTAATTTGAGTATATATATATACATTTCTAGTATATATATATATATATATACATATTCTTATATAAAAATATTATAAGTTGAACTCATATATAGTACAGAGAAAGTTACCTTCTGATTTCTTATTATAGAGGAAATTATGCCTAATTGTTTTATTGATGGATAAAAGATATATCTATATATATATATTTTGTTTTGTTGTGGATTTACTTTTGAAAGAGAAATGGATATTATATGATATATATACTTATATATTTAAATATATCAAAAGTTTATTTCAAGAATCTGTGTTATATCATATTATATTATGTGGAGTGATATATATATTTATTATACTATATTCTTGGCATTTAGAGTTATTTGAAAATTGTATTTCAAAATCAAATTCATGGCTGACTGCCATTCAGTATCGGGTAAAGGACAAAATTTTATTTTATAAAAATAAATTATAATAAAATAAAAATTTAAAATTTAAAATGGGCAATCGAATTTTGTTCATTATTATGGTTTTGTTGGGATTAGGGGAGGGCACACAGGCCATACCCACCCCACCCCCCTGTGGCAAGGACTGCCTTATAGACTGCTGTGTGTAGCAGTCCGTAGGACTGCTATGTATAGCAGCCTGTGGGGACTGCGCGGCAGTCCCCACTTGCCTCCCAGCATTTTTTATTGGTTTTCATTTTTTTTATATATATTTATATATATATATTTATTATTTTATTTTATTTTTTATTAAAAAAAAGAAATGTAATTTTCTTTTTTGAAATGAAATATTAAAGATTTTTATTAAAATAAAATTTAATGTATTATTATATATATATATGAGATGTTCTTTGTTTATAAGAATTAAATATTTAGATGCAGAATTATGGTTTAATTATGGGAAAACAAGTTACATAAATTTTGTAAAGCATGTTGTGTTTCCTCATATCAATTCAAATTGAAATGTTTTATGTAATTGAGTAAATCATTTTCCTTAAGCTATGAAATCATGTGATCTTGCTATCGTTTTCCATTTAATTGTTTTAAACTCTACTCTTGGATGTGGGAACCTGGTTGTAATTTGTGAAACCTTGCTTTCTAGAGGCATGTTTAAATCTTGAATGTTACCCTCGTCTTGATTACACTTTTGCAGTTGAAACTTATTGGTTTTATGATGGAAGGGTTGTACAAGTTGTTGAATTTTGTTATGAATTATCGTGAGATGAGTTATGCCTCACGTGGCTTGGTTTTGAGTTATGTGCTTTATCTATTGAGTTCAACCCTTACCTAGATTTTTTTTATGTTAGGGGTCTTAGGGAGAGTGGCTCTTCGTGGGGGCCGGCGCCTTAGTTGGAGGAAGGGCTAGGAGATCCCATGAGAGCTATGCGATGACACTCTCCACTAGAAACCCATTTGCTTTGTTGCTTATTGCCTCTGGAAATGTGTTTTGGGAGTGGTATGCTTAATGTGTTTCAGATTCTTTTGAGAATGATTTATGGATGTTCTTTGGACTTGTTTAATTATCATTGCTTTGATTAATTGTGGCGAGTTTCTTATCTTTATCTTATTTCTTGACTCATGAATGTTGTGGTCTATGTAATTATAACCTCAAGTTGTAATTGTATTTGTACTATGTTGTTCATGGAGTCGGTTTGACAATCATGGTCAAGTTAACTTCCTTGTCACCTGTGAGCACGGGGGGTGAGTTATTCATAATTCACATGGTTGGGTGGAACGTGCTCCGCACCCATTGGGTTCCCCATCAGTATCCTTTGTTCACAACATTTCTATAGTTGGAATTGTACCTGTGTTCACTCTGTAGTTTCTGATGTTATTATACTTTGTATCATCCCACATGTTTGGGAATTTTATTGTAATTCATTCATCAAATCATGTAATGTATTGTTTAACTGTTGATGTAATAGTTAGGGACTTTTGTAACATTATTGTGAGAGATTTTGTATAATTATGTAATGATACTTTCACTCTTGGTTTATGGATGTACTTGTATTAATGATTATTGTAATATAAATTGGTTAAGTTGCTTAATAATTATCTTTTACTTTTGTTTTAGTTGTGTTGCAATGTGACCTCGCGTGCCCTAGAGAATGTAACCCTTAGTTGTTAATGTGCAATGTAAATGTAATTAATGTTCGGATGCATGTTTACTTTATGTTATTTAAAAAAAAAAATTGTTTGCAATGTTTGTTCTCTAGGGTTTGCACGACGGGCATTACACTTATTATGTTTAAATAATATATTAAGTGTTAAAATACTTATTGAATCATTTGATCCTTATATAAGTGCATCCTTGATTATTGTAAGAAAAAATAAAGAATATAAACAAAAATAATAATATGGATGACATTTTTATTTGATGCATTTTTGTTGATATAATTTATCTAAATTATTTTGTCATCACTAATTTCATTTATATAAGAATCCTAAATTAGAATAAATTTATCACTGACAATAGGAATGAATTTGATCAGGTGACTATTTTGACTTTATATTTTTTTAATCTTTTTTTCTACTTTTTATCATTTACTTGATATTTATCATCACATAAATCAATGTAGCTTTGTTGTAGCACAAGTTGAATCTAGAAAAATGATAATGTTATGCACACTTTTCTAGTTTTTGTATGATATTATTTCAAATGACATATGTATTATAATTTTCCTTTGGTTAGCTTCAATAAAGGGATGCACATAATTTGTAAGTCATCCAAATAATTCTTAAAATAAGGTAATTTTCCCACATGAATATGATGGTATTAGTTGCTATTTGTAAAACTCCCTACGTTATTATGACTTCTCATTAGGAAGACGTTTCACAACATTTGTAATATGAATGAACTATCTATTTGATATTTCCACCTCAATGTGGTGCTATGAAGATAATAAAAAAATTAAGTATCTCTCTTATTTTACAATATTTATATGGGTAAAATATATATTTTCTTGTGGGTTCATTCCAAGTGACCTACCAAATCCATTTCATAGTCTATCTTTTAGATATTTTTTTACTAAGGTATGTTTATTCAAGTATATTTTTAGTTTATTATTTCTCCTTATCGTAAATGGATCTTTGTGACCATAAAGCTAGTGTATTTGCACTTTAGACTAATTTTCTTACCTAAGATTTTGTCATTTTCTTCCTTATCCAAATAATTTACTTCTCCTTTAGGTTAGAAATAATCTACTAAGGTTTTCTATATTTTCTCATAATCTATATTGGTTTTACCTAAGTAAAATTATCTATGTGGGTGGGAATAATTGAATGAGTATATTAGCTCCAATACCTAATAATTATACAACCTCTAGACATATATATAAGATCCAACATACTAATTTGTATATCCAAAGACACAATATAATATTTTTATCTTAACTTCTTTTAAATTGAATTCATAAATTTTGATACAAATTAAGCTTCTAACCATAGAATGTTTTCCACTTGATAATTCAAGGATAAATTAATGATTTTTTGGTGTGGTCTAATCCCTCATATTTAATTCTCAACAATTTTAATCTCACATTATTGTGACATAGATTTTAGGAACCCAAAATGCTAGGCTCTCTTCCTATGGTTTTCCACCTAGAAAGAGAGAGATCAGGGGTTCTAAAATGCTTATGCACATTCAAATTAGGATGTATGCAATGTTTTTTAATTTAAATTAACTTAAATAAATGCAATTGACTGATTTAAATGATTTAAAATGGACGCAAAAGTGCAATTTAAACTATTTTTGAAAACACACTGTGATATGAAAACAACTATGAAATATGAAGAAATTGAAAGAAATATGCAGAACATAAGGTACAGGTTCAAATATGAGTACACCTAGATGTTGTGTGAGTATTTTAGAGTGTTTGGAATGCCAGTAAAATTTTCTAGTTTTTCACAGTGGGACTCATTCGCCAAGGGTAGCGAATCAGTCCTCCTACTATTGAAAGTGTGTCAAGAATTAATTTATGACAGTCGAGATTTGATTTCTGACATTATACAGATTTTTAGATTTCAAGTGGGACTCATTCACCAAGGGTGGTGAATCAGTTCTCTCGAATATTTCTAGAAAATTGGGATGCAACACTGCTACACCCGATCTAGCAATGTTTGAATGCTAGCTTGTTGGGATCAATTCTGAAGAAAATGGATAGAAAACATTCAAAATGATTGAAATATGATGAGTTGACTTGAAGAGCCTAGTTTACTTGAATTCCACTTTTCAACACCTTTAAACTTGTTAAATCTATAAAACAAAGCTAAAAATACACATGCACAAAAGGGGAAAAATGTTGAAGGGTTAGTGAATAGGGGTTTGCTCTGGTCAAACCCCACTTTGATCATCAAACATAATAGAAATTAATGAAATGTAAAGGAAATTATAAATGAATAACATGCAAGTATTACAAACTTACCAAATCCTTGAACGTGCAAATCTGAAGTGATGCCAATGGCTACTCTAAAGTGCTTGAAAAGTTCTTGAATTGATGATGCAAAATGCTTGATTGCTTGAAGATTGAATGCTTGAATGAGGAGATTGCTTGAATGTCTTAGGATTGTGAATACTTGAGTGAATAAGTGAATTGAGTAAAATATTGGAAGAAATTTTGAAATATTTTGAATTTGGGGCCAAGGAGGACTCATTCGCCACCCTTGGAAACTGAGTCCCGCATGGGACCCAAAACCAAGTGTCGCAAAAAATATTCTCCTTAATGTTGTTTGTCAAGATAGGGCCCAAAAATATAGTTAATATAAGAATATGAGGGCATAAAGAGACAAAATAAAGCATGAGAAGGGTGTAAATAGTGAAAATATGCCTAGAAAAGCATGAAATCTTGTTACAAGACTTTACAACACTTCAAAATAGGGCTTGTTAATGAATGGAAAGGTGATTTTTAGGTGAATTGCATTAAATAGACTCTAAAAGAATGTAGAAATGTCTTACAAAACTTCACAACACCTTCACAAGATGTCTTTATTTGCGTTTTAGCACCAAAATAAGCATGTTCAAGCCAAGTCACATCATAAAATTAAAGAAACATAGTTACAACAATATGAAACAAGACCTACATGACCATGAAGATGACAAAGGTTCATTTTTTAATGGCACATTTAGCCCCCACTTTAGTGAGAGAAACTTGCTTCCTCACACTAAAATAGCCATCAACATCAAGAAAAGGATTCGAATGCACTTACGTTAGAAAGATGGAATACAACAAACAAGGAGGATGATCAAAGATTGTTTAAAAATGTGACAAAGATTTTAGGAACCCAAAATGCTAGGCTCTCTTCCTAGCGTTTTCCACCTAGAAAGAGAGAGATTAGGGGTTCTAAAATTATTATGCACATTCAAATTAGGATGTATGCAATTTTGTTTAATGTAAATGAACTTAACTAAATGCAATTGACTGATTAAAATGATTTTAAATGGATGCAAAAGTGCAATTTAAACTATGTCTGAAAATACACTGTGATATGCGAACAACTATGAAATATGAAGAAATTGAAAGAAATATGGAGAACAACAGGTACAGGCTCAAATATTAGTGCACCTATATGTTGTGTGAGCTTTCTGGAGTGTTTGGAATGCTAATGAAATTTTCTAATTTTTCATAGGGGGACTCATTCACCAAGGGTGGTAAATTAGTCCACCTACTGTTGAAAAAGTGTCAAGAATTGATTTTTTATAGCAAGGAGTTGATTTCTGACAAAATAAATATTTTTCAAATTTCAAGTGGGACTTATTCACCAAGGGTGGCAAATCAGTCATCCCCAAGATTTTTTGGAAATTAGGAGGCAACATTGCTACACCAGATTTGGCAATGCCTATATGTTAGGTTGTCGGGATCAATTCTACAGAAAATAGATAGAAAACACTCAAAATGCTTGAAAAGATGATGAGTTGACTTGAAGATCCTAGTTGAATTGAATTCCACTTTTCAATACCTTTAAACCTATTAAATCTACAAAAGAAGGATGCAAATACATGATGAGCCAAAATATGTTCACAATTTGGATATGTTGGTGTACTTTTACTACCATCATTTTTGTTGTTTATGGTTGTTTAAACTCTTTAAGAAACCTTTTATTGGGGGATATCCTGTAGAAATACACTTTCATGTTCCTGCAGCCTATCATGTTGACATGTCTATATTTATTACCCCATTTTGACTCCCTAAATGACTGGTATAACGCATGTAGTTTTTGAATGATGAAATAGATTTAAATATGTGATTAATGAATGGATATTGTGTATGTGCCATATGCCTTTTCTTTCACATCTGTTACCTTGTGTTTCGCAGGTTGTTGAAGAAAGTATGATCGAGTCAAGCGCAACTGATCTCGGCCTTGTAATAATGTCCATTTTCTGCACGACTTTGAGGAAGCTCTGGCGAAGACTCTTTGACTGAAACTGTTGGGAAGGATTTTAAATGTTAGTCAATCTGAAAAGAGTGGAGTGCTAGATTCTCTCTGGATCGGGTTGAACGGATAAACTCATTTATGAAGTCTATTCCTCAATTTTGAGATACATTTTACATCCACGTCTTTCTCTGTTAGGGTTAGTTAGTTAGTTGTTTTCCTAATTTTAAATAAGTGCTCCTCTTGCGTGAGTGAGCAAGCATAGTGAGATAGGAAGGATATCATGTAAGAGTTAGTATGATAATAAAATCAGAATATGAATGACAAGAGATAGAGTTTGTTGTTAGTTTTCATATGAACAGAACAATGTATACCATTATGAGTTTATGAATAAAGTTTGATGAAGTTCTGAGTTCAGTACTTGCATAATTAGTTGATGCTTGCTAAGGGGGCCCACTTAGTAAGTATCTGTAGTTAGTTAGTTAGCTGTTCATTTTCTGTTGATCGTAAGTTAGATTTCATATTTGAAGTTTCTATGCAAACTCAGTCTTATATTGTGTAAGGCCCAACTATTTTTGTAACTTAAATCCTGTTATAAGTACCTTGTGATGGTTCAAGAAGTATTTACTTTGAAATAATTGTCTTATATTTGGATATGTAATTATTGCATGTATTATTTTGTATTAGCTAATCATGGTACATAGAAAACTAAATCCCATATGTTATTGATGATTATAGTACCAGTAAGAGTAAGTTGATTTAAACCTCACCAATAAAGGTAAGTTGAACTCTAACCCTCAATAATTTTTGTTATTATTATGATCACTCTTTATTGAAATTGGGCTATGAGTCCATGTGTATTTCTCCTTTAGAAGTATGCTCTAATCATGTTGGACTAACTAATTTTGGGATTATTGATAGTAGATGAAGTCATTATTAAACATAATTGTGAAATGGTTATGTTCAAGGTAGACTAAGTTGAAAATACAATTATTACCATAGATATGGAATTATGTCAAAGTGATGTGATTCACCATTATTATTTTACGTAAGAAATACATAAATGAGATAACCATGTTATGATGTTAATAGATGCTTCGATTTTGGTTGAGATGATATTTTGTATTCAATAATTAAATTTGTTATTAGTTTTACTTTGTATACCTATTTGTATGTATTTGATGTGTGCATTGAGTGTGTAGGAATATTTATGATATTGGACAAAGGGAGAAGGAGAGATCAACCAAGAATGTTAACCAATCCTTGTTGAATACCTTGTAAAGACTTGTGAAGAAATGTGAATTTAATTGTTCCTACCAAACCCTTTATTGCCTACACCTAATTTTGGAAACCTAAAAATATGTTTTTTATGTTTTCTTATGGTAGAAAAAAAAACAGCCACTCATCCTAGTAGCTTAGGTTAATTAAATCTATACGTATAGGGTAGAGGGAAAAATTTTGAGGGGGGAGCTTTGGAGGGGAGCGGTGAGAGGGTTATGATGGAGAAGGTGAAGGAGAAGTGATGGGTAGGACTTTCATGAAAATGAAAACCAGTTAAGAGGTAGGCCTCCTTGTCTAATGAAGCAATGGTGTTATTATATTCTTTCCTTAGTCTGTGGTAATGGTGTGTATTCTTTCCTCAGCCTCTGGTAAGTTTGTTGTGGCTAAATACATGTTTGATTGCCTTAAGATCTCCTGTTTGTATACGTGCTCTTGGTTTGTGTGTATATCCCTATTCTTGGTTGGTTTCATAGCTCGGGGGAATGGTGAGAGTTTTCGAAGGCTTGATGACCCATTTTGGTTGGGAGGAGAGCTACCTCCCTATGGCCGATCAGTTTCAAAGAAACAGGTTGCAGCTACAAGCTTCCAGCCATCAACTCATGTCTTAGTTATGCAAGATTAGGATTTTATGTATTCAAATAAATTTCTTTGATTTTGCAATAGGAAAACTATAGGAAACTATAGAGTTCCTCTGTAAGTAGGTTGTTTTTATGATAATACGCTATGTTATGATAAAAAGGTAGAAACAGACTTGTTAGTAATTAGCTGAAATTTAAATATGCTTTCTCTTCCTCTGCCTAGCCCTTTTCTATTATGGGAACAGTTTGCTTATAGTTGTAGAGGTGTAGGTAAACCTATTTACATGCTCATGCATAGTAGAATGGATCAACATTGATCGCTGTGTCCTTATGGGCGTGGGTTATTTTCTAAGATAACAAAAGCAATGTGATAATGCTATTTAAGAACAATAGTTGAATTGCTAGAAACATGTTGCAATATAAGGAAATTACTCTTGTCACTTTGTTTTCTCTAAAAAAATAAATAAAAAAAATACAAGGATATATTTACGTTTTATATTGGTAACAATTTTAGATTAATGATTTGTCAGAGGAAGCAATATAATCAAGAAAACCGCCTCACATTGTCTGATAAACATGATTTATTTTCTCATTTATGCACTTGTTTATAACCATCAATTTTTCCACCGGAAGGTCTGCAGCAACAAAGTGAAATAACAATAATAAATAAATAAATAAATAAATAAATCAATGATATAAAAAACTAACTGTCAACAACAATCAATAAACAAAGATCAGAACCTATAACAGTGAGAAATAGATAGATAAAATAATAAAATTGTGGACATAATTTCCCATAACCAGACGCTTGTGAATTTGGTAGTAAACTTTCCTTCTCTTCTCCCACTTTTGGCCCCCTCCTCACATCTTAAGTATGGTGTCCAAGTTTTGTGCCTTATTTTCACAAGGGAATGGAGAGCAGAATTAACCAAAGGAAGTGTGCCTTTTTAGGGTGTTATGTTTAGCATAGTACTTAGCAGGAGGGGCTATTACTATGGCAAGTGTATGGTGTTGGCAGTGTCTCAGCATTGCGTGTTAAGTTGAATGGTCTTCCGTGGGTGTTGAATGAGCAGGTAAGCATTGATAATTTACCTATCTTCTTGTATCAAAAGTAACCTATAGTTATTCACCATATTCCTAAAAGAAAATAAACGCTAATAAAATAATTAAACTGCAATGAGGATGATACAAAGTCAAAATTTAACGCCGCCACTAGATAAGTAAAATATATATAAATATAGATGAGTGAAGAGCTCCCTCGTGAATGTAATAAATGATATTACTTTTTCTTGGGAGATAGAACCAAAAAAAAAAAAGGAAGAAGATGCAGGCTGGTATTATTAGTTTCCTCTTCACTCCTTAATGATTGAATGATACATGGCTTCCTGCCGCTATCGACACGTCTTAAGCAAAATTTAAAATACAAATATACCTATTGTCCACCTTTCTTAAAAATTTCAATGCCTAAGTCACCACATAAAAATATTTCCTTAGTGGCATGCTAATTGGGACGCAGCAGTAGTGTACAACATATCAGATATCCTTCAAATTGACTGTCTTGGCTGGTGGTCCGTTGGAGAGACAACATTATATTAGCATTGTTCATGGTGCAATTGAATGCGTTGTATTTAATAGTAGAGTAATTAATATCGAGGATAGATACGGTTTAAGGGGCGGCAACTTTCCTCTTTACTTACCACCTGCATACTGACCAATCAATTAATGTTTCACAGATATAGCATGAGAATTTGGGATAGAATGAAGTTGTCGCCTACTACCTACCCCTCCCACTCTCATCTGGCTAAATGAGATTTCTCAACTCTCTACCCGAGGAACTAATTGCCAGTTGTAGAGGGAGTAAATGTTGTCCAGCGTTTCATCTCTCAATTAGTACGGTGTTGAAGGAATTAGAAAATTTTGTTACGCCTGGTATGTATTAATTTCTACCGATATCAGGGAATTGAGAGTATTTGAAAATACTATCACATCTCCTTAATATGCATTTGTTGAAGCGCAATTTTTATAGATGGCCTGCATAAATTTTTAAAAGAATCATCAGTTAAAGGATTCTTTGAAAGTCAGTCTCTGTTTTGCTGAAAGAAAAATAAGAGTAAAATAATAATAATAGAAAAAAAAACAAATAAAACATGAATTATGTGATGAGTTAGAATAGTTGGCTGCATGATGGTAGTATCATCAGTGATGGAAGTGATGGAGTACATGTTGTAAGGGTGTCATATGTCCTTTGTTCCCTTCCAGAGAATTTCCTGCCGAGACTGCACAACTATATGATGTCCTGGGTGAAAATTCACATATGAAATAACAGTATTAAATTATGTACTACAGATAAATATATGAATGTCTATTTTAATAAGAGCTATAGGATATTGAGATCTTTTTAAGTGAAGTCTTTGAGGAAAACTATTACAAAGACTTAACCTAATTATGATAAATCGAAAGAGGATGTAGTGTAGACGTTTTGCAATGAAGGATACTAAGTGTGTAGATAGAATCATTCTATGATACCTTATAAATCTTAAGTCCTCTTAAGGATAGCTGAGAAAATTCTCAAATTGTGGCTTAACTGAAATCGTGTATGTGTGATTACACAATATTATGTGGAAACTAGTTTATAAATTCAATTCATCAGTCTTATCGATTTGCTGAGATTAGAAGATAAGGATATTTGAATTATATTTAAGTTTAAATATAACCTTTCAATCATGTTTTCTTACAATCGTACCTACTCTTCTACCATGTTATCTTCTTAGCCTCGACCTCAATATCATCTACATAATTCTCACAGAAGTTATGAGACATTATTTACTAACGTATATTATGGTGCTTCTAGCTTATTGCCGTAGTAGTGAGGTTTCTAAAGATAAAAATAAAATGATAAATTTGCCTTAACTTTAGGCATAGATCCTAACCCTACCTTTTAGGAGACCCACGTATTCTTTATGTTTAAAGAATTCCTTGAAATAAGGAATGAAGAATATATTCCCACTATTTTCTTTTAGAGAAAAAAAAGAATCATATTAATTAAAACAAGAGTATGTGTAAGGAAAAGAGTAAAAAGGATGAGGATTATTATATTTCTCAGGAAAGAAAAAGTTATCTTTGAAGTAAAATAAAATACATAGAAAATAATGTATTAGTTTGTAAGTGATAATTATTATTATTATTATTATTTTAAATTACTCCTTAAAGAAAATAGATTGTATGTGTATATATAAGGTATGCATTTTTACTTATTTATATATATAAAATGGATAAATAAATAAATAAATGAAGTGATAATGACTTATCCCATTCTTTGGACTAGAGGGTAACATTAGAAATTAAATAATCTAGAAATATTGTAGAAGTGAAATTCTTGTGAGTTTTGTAACCAGTAAGTTATACTATTACCCTTAATGCTTGGGTAAAATAACATTATCATTTTTGAGTTGTTGGAAAAATATTTATATCATTAAAGACTATTGGCAATAGTCTTTAATTAGGGGAAATTAAGTAATACCAATAAGGTGGCCATAATGACACCCATGATTCGTTGTAACAATAATAGGTCGTTAAGTCATGGGTTATGGAATAATAATAACTTTGCACTTTAAAATTGTCTGACACTTACCAAGAAAAGAATACTATGATCTATCAATTATGTTAGTATCTAAATGTTGTTATGGAACATCTTACTCATATCTACGATATACGACTTAGTGGGTTGGTATAAATGATGTATCCATAATTATATCATACTTTATGGTTAAAAAAAAAAAGCCTTGAGTAACTTTTTACGGAAAACTTTTGGGGCATGACATATTGTTCCTGCAGGATCGGGAATCCATCCATGTGTTTGTTCCTACAGCATAAGGTCAGTTCATAGTTTGTTTCTTAGTCATAGCTGTTATAATTTATGCTTTGGTTAAATTATGGTTGAGTTAAGAGAACTTTGCATTACCTTCCTGTAGCATAGGTAGAATCTCTTTCCAAGTATTTATTTTCCTTTAAGTTGTGACTAAAACTGGTTCTTAGTGCACATATAGTGCTACTCCATTCAAAGTATACGTTCCCTGGTTTGACAAGTAAATGAACGACCATGAAGAGATATTAGTCGCCTGCTGGAATGTCCAATTCCCAGGATAGGTTTTGCCATGATCTTCATATCCTTTTGTGGGCACGACCAATACACATGCAAAAAGGGGAAAAATGTTGGAGGGTTAGTGAATAGGGGTTTACCTTTGTCAAACAGTCCCACTTTGGTAACCAAACCCAATAGAAATGAATGAAATGTAGAGGAAATGATAAATGAATAACATGCAAGTTGTAGACATGCAAAATTAACATTATGCACTTACTTCATATTCATCGGCTCATTAAATTAATCAAACTTAGCAAATCCATTCACCAAGTAAATCAGGGCTATTTAATTCATTCCTAAGGTTATTCATTTAAATTAAATCAAAATCAAACATTAAACTTTTAATTAAATAAACCAAATTTTTTTTAATTAAGTCTCAAAATTCATATTTCTCCCTCTTGATTTAAATAAATCAAATATTCAAGTCAAAAGGGTCAAAACATCCTAATAATCATTAAGCTAACCAAATCCTGATTAACCTAACCTAACCAACCATCACATCATATAACTTTCCCAATTGTACAAATAAATCAATTTATTGATTTATTAAAATCTTTATTTTCTTTCAACTTGGCATAAAGAAGGAATATTCCCTCAAGTTTGAAAATGATGACAAGTTGACTTGTCCCTTCCAACATTGCATTAACTTCTCATTTTCATGTCCCCCTCTCAACATTTATTTCACAAATTCAAATTTGAAATCTCCCTCTATTGGGAACATTGGCCAAAAATTGCACATCCCTTAACCTATGGCAAGTTGACAAGTGCCCTCATCTCATTTGTCCAATCTTTATCCCACATTGCTATCTTATGAGCATTCTTCCAATTTGAAAATATTTAAATAGAGGGCTGATTCTTCATCAAATCCATCTACAAAGCTTATGCAAAGTCACTCTCTTCATTTGAGAACTAATTTTGTCCATCATCATCATTTACATTATTAAGGGTTGGGAAAGGGCTATTTTCCAAAATAGCACCAATCGACTATGAAATAAAGTTTTTGATTATGTTTTTATATGCATGCATGTAATTATCTTTGTTCTATTTAGATTGCATATTTTAGCATGGTTGAGTATTTCATAGGAGTACTAATAAGTTTGCATTTGGTATGAACTAACCCATTTCAATGAATGTTGAAGTTTAGGGGCTATCTCCAGGTTTACGGTGCTCACATATGGTGCTAGAAGGAGGGCCTCAGGAGTCTCTATTTACATCCATTTCATTTTATTAACCTTACTTTGATTTCTAATGAATATATATATATATATATATATATTTTGAAATATCGATTAGTCCATTTTGAATGTCAAGCTTGCTAGTATTGGATATTGAATATCATCATTGGATATAGATTTAAAGGCATCGATCTAAATATTTTTTATGTTAATGAATTTCTTTATATTGCAGTCTAATATTCATTCAGTTCATAAACTATATTGCCTATTCATGAATGCTGTAAAATCTTTATTTATTTCCATTTAATGGAATGATATATTTCAAGATTCATTGATGTATCAAGGGATATGAGATTATTATTCTTGCTGTTGAAATATGCGACTGTGAATAATCTTTCATCACCTATTTTATTGCTACGAGCTTCATGGCTATTGTCAGCCAAGATTGTACCATATCTTGGACGTTGTGCTTGAAATACGAAGTTAACGTTCATGTAGGTGTCATTAGATATTTCATAGTTGGCTATGATTTCTTCCTTGAGATCCTTTGATTTACTCTTTGTCTTGCCTTGAATCACCATTTGTAGGTTTTGAAATTCGTAAAGATGCACCAATTTTTTCATAGCAGCTAAAGATTTAGTTCATAACTCACTATAAAACACTCTAGACAAACCGTTGATGACTTCAAATATCACCTGTAGCTCAACCATTAGCAATCACATGGGCCTATTTACATTTCATTGTATAACTCTTGATTACATAGATGATTCTTTGATGGTATATATCATTATCCCATTGTACAGCTTTCAGATGTTTCTTCTGGTACATGCAATCCTCACACTATTAGAAAGAACGCTAAAGAAGGTTGTTGAATACGGCTTTGCACTTGCCATTTGCATTAACTAAAAAGTTTCTAACACCTATTCAATTAAGCCATTTTGTGCACATCCTACAATCACTGCTTTCCCTAATATCACATTTTTTCTCTGAGGCATTCTATCTGAAAACTCATGCGCCTCCTCTAGTTTTTCTTCTCCATCACAGCATTCCATAGTGACTACTCTATTTTTCCCATCCTTTGCATACCTTTAGTGGTAGAATCTTTTCCATCCTTAGCCCCTGCTATTCCTAGCTTTGACCCTCCTGTGGGTGACCTTTCTGTAGTTACCAGTGATTAAGAATTTGCTTGGGTGTAGTACAGGAATATGGTTTATAGTATATTGAACAGAGGAGTATGATATGATAACAAATATCATCTTACATTTGGCAGGTAAATGATCAAATAATACCCGTTGTAGTTAATTAAATGCTAAGGAATCACTCTATTTTTTTTACACGCCATATAAGAAACCTGTGCTTTATTAGACTAGTGTTAAGGCAGTGTGTCTTTCTTTTCTAACGCCATTGAGTTTCCATTGATTAACCATTGCTATTGAACAACCCATGATTGAAAATATGAAGGCATGGAGTAGCATTTACTTCTATTGCGATTCACAATTAATTCCCCTACTAATAATTTATTCTATCCTCCTGTAGCTACCTGACCAGGCTGCCACCCATAAAGCTATCTAAGAAATCACCACCAGGTTGGAGAGAATAGTGGATATGATTGAATCGCATTAAAAGCTACGATAGAGAAGAGACTTAGCATGTTAAAAATTGTAGTTGGTGTGGTAGTTCATACGTCCAAACCAGCAATCATTAGAAAATCACTCAGTTGGAATCCTTATATCCTTGCTTTTAGATATTCTATGGTCATGACTTGTGTGCATTGTTCATAGCATACTAGGGATCTAACTATTGTTTATTGCAAGGGATCTAACTGTTGCATACTATGTAAGGATGCTAGTAAAAGAATCCTCTATTCAATCATAAAAGTATCATGTGAACTCACCTTGCTCTCTTTCTAGAGATGACCCCATACTGTGGCAGTAGTACCATAATCACTCACATGGACTTTGAAGCCTTCATCCAGAAAAATCTTAATGGGCCTTAAATGGCAATGGACAATAGGAGAGTCACATAAACTATGCAGGTCAAAGGTCATTTTTTGCACAAATCATGCAATCATCCCATGCTGGAGGTACCTACTACACCAGTCCCAAAGTTATTCTAGGCTGTCAGAGATAATAAAAAAAAGCCATTTTAGTAGACATCTAACATGCATCAGGTAGTATTTTATTGCATGCTTGGATCAATGGGTCCTTTTCAAATCTTAGTACTTGTTGCTTTTCCACACAAAGTATCTCTAGTACCCAAAGGATTATAGGCCCTCTAGACTAGGGTCATGCAGAAAGTGTTGGTCAAGAGTTTGTATTGCTACATGCATATGGTTCTTTATATAAATGTTTCTTAGATTATTTGTATTGTTACACATATTTACTTTAGCTGTCACCCATTTATTACTTTTTGCAAGCATCTTGTTGATTGGCATAGTTCATTTATTTCCTATAGGTTAAGTGAATGGGAATCAAAATAAATTGAAAGTAAAGTCCTTGCACATGTTTTTGGATTTCATTTATTCACTATCTTTGATTTGACATGCATTTATATTCTTCACTTATGATGGTGTGTTCATAGGCGGATTTGATAAAGGTGGATAGCTGCAAGCCTGAAGATTTAATATAGTTTGTCTTAAATGAATAAAATATTTGTTGATAGTAAGTCTTTCTTGAAACACTTAAAGCTTATTACCTCATTTTTTTTTAATGCTTCAACTAGTGGATCACAATAACTCCATCATTTTGGGAAAAATCAATTAATTCCTACCACTCTTTTGAAAATCAATTAATGTATGCCTAGCTATTTGCAGGTTTTGAATATTTGACGGGTGATTGAAACTTTCAACTTCAAATTGCTTAGAATATAACTTTCTTTTTTAACACTATCAACATTATTTTACAAAAAATTGCATGACAAATGTGATTTATTGTTATGGCATATTCTTGATCTTAAACTTCATTATGATTTTTAAAGAAAATATAACTTTGTGTTTTTATAGGTCAACATTGGAATCAAGCATTGAATTTAAGCGAAAGCAACCAAATTGGAGTTTGAAATTTGATCGTTAAACTTGAACTTGACAAAAGCATTTTTAAATGCTTATCAAAATAATCTAGAGCCTTCGTTTCCCATTTTTTATTTGTTCTAGGCCAACTAGATCATTGATTTTGTTTCAAAGTTGGGCTAAAATTAAACCTTAGAAACTCATTAGACTTTTTTTTTTGGGATAAAATTGAACAAGACAAATTATCACATTTACTTTGGTGCTTAAAATTAATCGAATCATTACTTTGGAGGATAAAATGAGCATGTGTTTTTCGTGTTTCATAATCTTTTATTCAAATTAATCTCATCTAAAAGGGTGTATTCACTTCTCTCATGCTTCATGAAGATCTTGAGAATCAAAAGTATTTTTTATGACATTAAGTTTCATAAAAGATTGATCGAGTTATGAATATTGTTCTTTTTTCACTTTTGTCTATCCTATAGGGCCTGCCTTGGGGAAAAAGTACTCACCCAAGGGAATGACTCAACCGGCAACACTCTAAAGCCAAGAGTATTTCCAATCAGGATATAAATGTGGGTATTGGAGTAAACGCCAATATCATGTGGTTGATTCTGACAAGATGGAGCCGAAAGGGGGCTCTTGCTGTATGGGTCAATCTCCATAAATGGAAAGTCTGAAATAGAACCCTTGTTTTGTAGTGACCAATTGATCCATTGAGTGATTTTATTGAAGTGGTGCATTGGAACTTAGATTCCAAGAAGTTACTTGCCATGTCTGATCTTGGTAAAAGTATAGAGGTTAAGACTTCATTCCTAACATACCTTTATACTCTTTCCTTGGTTGCATGTAAAATCATCTCTTCTATGAAGGGCATGAGGCAAGCCCACTAAGAAAAACGTACCAATTGAGCTAGGGTGTTATATTGCTTGTGAGTTAGTTTGAAAACACAGTGCTTTGATCGAAAACATTGGAAAAAAAACATTCAACATGAGCATCAAATCTCAAACCCTTTAGGAGAAGCGAATATCCTTGAACGAATTCACATGCTATTGACTTCCCTTGGGATTCGTATGCTTAGAGGGTTCTAAACATTTGGATTTCATCTCAATTTTCTCCTACTAAGGTCAACAATAGGTAACTCTTGCCTCAAATTTCCTTGGTTTCCACATAATATACTTTGCGGGATAAGGGGAAAGTTGAGACATTAGACATCTAGATTCAAAATCTAATCAAGAGTGTTTTTGTTATAAAAAGAATCCATTAAGCAAAGATTGAATCAATTTGACCCCACACATGTGCTTGATATCTTTTGATCATATAGTTTTCATGCAAACATTGATCTTTCAATTTTGAATTCCTCTTAGAGAAAGGCATGTTCTTCACTATCTTGGTCTTGTAAACAAGTCCTCCCTAGGTTCATTTAGGATCAAATCAGACACTTCTTTCATCCAAACATTTATCATCCCATCCCACCAAACAACTTTAGAGCTTTGGAAACATCATTCTAGACTTGGGTAAATCGTCAAAATAAAAAATCATCATGTTTAAATTAGGAGTATGGGAATGCATCCTTTCTCATACCTCTAGTTAAATTAGCAATCCTTTGAACAAATTCATCCTAAGATCACATCTAACATCTTAGGGTTTACAAGTTCATTATCCAAATCAAACCAACCAAAATCAAACCCTAATTCTAGCATTGATCCAAAGTCCCTAAGCATTCAACATTCATATCATTTACACCTTTCATCCTTCATCTCATCATTAGTCCTAAGAACCTTAGAGGTCACTTTTGCAACAAGGTCAAAACACAAGGAGAACATGGAATATAAACTTGATCCATACATCATGAGTAATCCAAATGAATTGAACTTTCAAAGCCTTACAACACCGATTGATTATCAAAACTCAGGCTTATACAATCCATACATGGGATCATTACCTTCTACAAATGTCAATGGGACAACAAGTGTGAGTATGCCCAAATCAAATATTGGAACACATTTCCCAAGGGTAGATTTAAATCCAAGTCCAAACCCACAAATCCACCAACTGAACAATCAAATCACGAGCCTTCAAACGAACAATGTCATCCCACCAAATCCCTTCATGCCAAATGAGAATGTACCAAGTACCATTTTTCCAAACATGAATCTGGAAAACTTTGGGATAAATATGTTTGCAAATCACACAAATGTTGTTTGAAGTCCAAACAAGATGTTAACGACCCCGTGTATTTATCCAATTTAAGGTAACACCAAGCAAAATAAAAGCTACCTAAATCAAGGCAATGTGATTCCCAATATCAACAATGTTCAATTTCAACCTATCATGCCAAATATGAACATCATCCCAAATTAAAACATTGTCCAAAATAAATTTTTCCATGATCCCATTCAAAAATCACAAGTATGCATCCCAAATCCACGTGAACAAAAACTAAATCAATTATATCAAGGGAGTCAAGATTGAAATCAATATCAAATTTGGTGAGATCAAATTGCTACACTTACCAAAATAGTTGAGTCATTGTTCCAAGAGACATCTCCACCACCATTACCCATATCAACATCATTCCTTGGTTTAGGGATTCCCCCTTTACCTAGCACCAATCACTCCATCCAAATCAATCCACCTAACACCAATCAAGCCATCACATCAAATCCTTTGAATATACTATCAACATTGCACCAATAGATGGTATCTAATGAAATGACAACATCAATCCTGAAAAATCAAATTATGGTCTCCCAAAGACCTATCACCTCGGTCATTCCAACCATTCCTATCACCACTATCATGCCTATCACATCGCAAACCCTCACGATCACTCCGAGTGTATCTCAACCACTCATCACTACATCCAATACAATTTCAAATCTGCCACCACTACCACCTAAGCCTAAAGTAGCAAGACAATATAACATTGCGCTAAAAGCTCACTAGGCCTTCCAAAAGGCCATCCAACAGGGTAGGTGCACAAAGTTGAGTCCACGAAATGTGAAAGTTTTTTGCCTTAGGCAAAAAATTGAAATCGGCATCGAACAAATGGGATCCCATTATGGTTCGGGATCCCGAGCCTGAGATCAAATGGGATCCTGCTTTTTAAAAATCGGGATCCCCTTTCCCATCGGACTCCGAAGCAATGGACACGGAACGAGATCCCGATTTATAAGAAACAAGATCCCGATTTATAAAATACGGGATCCTGATTTATCAATAATGGGATCCTGAGTTGTATAAATCAGGATCTCATTTTATACTGTTATTTTTTTTTTTTTAAAGAACAGTTTTCATTGCTCTGCGAATGGGACCCCGAGTGATTGTTGATGACAGCGACCCCACGACCAGCTACAAGTACCCCACCTAAACCCGTTTATTTGCATTTTTTTAGTTTGAATTGAAATTTTAAAAGAAATAAGTTAATTTAGCATGTATTTTTTTTAATTTATGTCATGTTTTAATCATTTTTTTAATTATTATAGTAGAATTCAATAATTGTCAAAATAGACAAAAACTTGCAATGAAACTTAAATGTTTTTTAATAAAAATGAAAAAAAAACCTTGAATTGTGTTTTAGAAACAAAATTTAACTTTTAAATCTTAAATTGTTTGATTAAACCCAAAAAAAATTGATTTTGAAAACCTAATTGAAACAAAACAAAAAAAATTGCATTTCAAAACCCTAGAAATCGAAATGAAATAAAAACATCGCATTTACAAATCCAAATCGAGCTTTTTGAAACCCTGAATTCAAATCAAACGAAAAAAATTGAATTTGAAAACCCTAGTTTGAATTGAAACGAAAAAATTTCATTAAAAACCCTAATTGTTTAAAACTGAAACCCTAAATTGAATTGGAACAAAAAAAATTGTTAAAACCCTAAATTGGAATCGAACAAAAAATGATTCACATTGCTTAAACGTTTTAAATTTTATTTTCTTTGTATGGAAAAAATGATATATATTAAACTTTAGTTTCAATTTTAAATTATAATTAGATTAGAAATCAATATGTTAAAGAATGGTTAAAATTCATAAAGTTTATCTTGATGTTTGTTTGCAAATTTAGTTAACAATTCATAAATCTAAACACGTACAATCGATTCCAATTGACACTAACTTGCAACTCTAAATTATGCCAAGGGCCACCCAAACTTCACCCTAAGTTTGCTAAACCCTAGACCCTAAACCGAAAATCTAAACCCATAACACTAAAGCATTTGAAATTTATGAACCCTAGACCCTAATCTTTCATTGGACATACCTAAAATTATGTAGGTTCAATGTCAAGAATGGGTCTATTTGGTAGATTTATGAAAACTATTTTGAATATCTAGAATGCCATAAAAGTATAATTATAGCAATTCCAATTGGAAACACTTGGGTACATATATATCGTATGAAATTTAAATCTAGGAAGGTGTCTATCATATAGGCGAGTTGATAATACATGGAAAGAGGTTTGTATGGGAATATATGTATTAAGAAAAACATACCACATGACCTCTATAGGATTTTTAAGATGTGATCCTAGATAATAATCCACCCATCCTCAATCATAATGGATTATTTAGCAATTAAGAGAGATTCAATTTAACCATAAAATTACCTATATTTTGATACTATATAGATTTATGTGGAAGGATAGAAATGCATCAATATGCTTTGTGCCATATTTTATGAATATTAATATTTAAGAAAAATCTAGATAAGATTGACCTAAGTAGATGATTTATGTAAGGGATTTTTAGTGAACAAGTGACACACCATGGAGATTGGGATGGTATTTAAATTCTTATTTATAAATATAGTGTACCCCCTTTAAATTTGTATTTGGTTTTTATAATGAGTTGAAATTATCAATGTGTTACATAAAAGAAATTTGTGCTTAGATATATTTAAATTAGATAATAAAGATATAGTTATATAAAATAGGGAATCCAACATGAGGAATAAACCTTTAATGTGCCATTGTGTGCATCTAATTTATGCCAATGATTTAGTAAGAGTGATCGTCTAAGAGGATGAAATAAGCCTTGAAAAATTGTAAGATCTAACACTATTTTAATGTAGTTTTATATGTGTGTACATGTCCACTATGTTTTTTGAGTTTATGTTAATGTAAGATAAGGAGGATTGGTGGATATATTTGAAATCTAAAGAAAAAACAAAAATGATGTGAATATATAGATATATATTTTTAAAATGATTCTTTAACTTATCTATATTAAACATTGTATATTATCTCTATATTACTATCATGGCTTGATTTTCATTATGTCTACTAAATGTTGCTATATTTATTCATTGTTGTAATTAAATTATAGGGCTCAATGTGTAATCTATTTTACATCAAATTTTATAGTAGACTTATAATCCTAGAATGTTTGTAAATTTAATAGCTAACAAATAACTTGATAGGTGCAACTAAAAACCAAAAATGTGGTTTGATTTATCTCCATTAGGCTGGAAAGCTAAAAAATCTACTAGGTTTATCCCTATTAGGTTGAAAACCCAAAAGTGTAGCTTAATAAGTACAAGTGGTGAAAACTCACAAAAGCACTAGAAACTAATATTTGCAAAACTACCCTTGACATATCAAAAAAAGCCAAAGGTCGCCATATGTCATACCTGTATAGGTTGTATAGTTATATTAGATACCTTATAGTATCTCCTATTGGTTAAATATGTTTGAAGATGACATTAGTGACACATCCCTACATTTATATGAGATATATTATTAACATGTCGTGTTACACATATGCTAAGATACTCAAATATGGATAAGGAGAACTAGGGAATATATATTAGAAGAGAAAGATATACTAAGCTATCCAATATTATATTTTTGTACTTAGTGTAGAAGAGAAATTCTAGACCAAGAATGCAAGTGCAAACTCAATACTCTACTTCTAATGAAAGGTAAATAAAATAATGAAAGATTAGAGAAGCATAATATGTTCCATAACATTCTTTTATGGCTCTAAATGTATGTGTTGATGTTGCTCTTTGGTTCTCTAATGTGATAACATATACATACAAATTTTATCATATGGAAACATTTGGGGATGTCATTATTTTATAGAGTTGAGGGGAAAGGAATGGAGGACTAGGTTTTTTTGGAATCGAGGACTAGAATTTCATGAGAGAATTTTTGAATTTGAATTTGAGAGGGAAGAGAGAATTAAATGTAGGTGGTTGGGTTGATGGAGGGCTTGTGTTGACTTGATTAGGTAGATGGGAATAATTGAATGCTAATTTGAATTTGGATTGAAGGTCTAAGTTGGAAATGAATGGCTATGATTAGTCTAATTGATTTGATGGCTAGGATAGATTATTAATTTCATTTTAGATTTGATGAAGTGGAAGTAAGTTACATTAGTTTGAGTTTGGATTGGTGATTTGGAATTATTTTAATTTTAAGCTATGGATGTGACATGATTATCCCCTTAATGGTTGATTAAAAGTTAGGATTTGGGGATTTTAGCTAATTAAATAATAAACTCTAAAGTCTAAACCGTAAACCCTAAAGCCATCATTTTTTCTTAGGCTCTTAATGAAATTTGGTTGTCTTAGGCAACTCCACCAAATTTCATTACCTTATGCCATGTAATTGTTTCCTAGGATCTTGCAGCATGTAGATCCCCTTAAGCTATCCTATTACCTTAAACCCTAAACTCTAAAGTATAAACCCTAAACCCTAAAGCCATCATTTTTTCTTTAAAGGCTCTTAATGAAATTTGGTTGCCTTGGGCAACTTCACCAAATTTTATTCATTTGAGCCATGCCATTTTCTCCTAGGACCTCACTAGATGTAAATCCCCTTAAGCCATCCTGTCACCCTAAATCGTAATTAATTTTCTTAAGGGGTTCCAATATGACATTTCTTAAGGGGATCAAAGAAGTTCTTAAAATTTGGTGATCAAAGTTGCCCAAGGCCCAACCAAATTTAACAATAATAAGATCCTATAAGATTATAGAATATCAATAGTTAATTATATTTTCATTCAAATAACATGTGCCTTAGACATATAAATGAGGCTTACATATAATTTTATCATTTGTATTCAATTATTTAAGGCCATTTATATTGAATGGTTTAACTTGGTATTTCCTAAACATGTATCTTACATCTTGAAATTACAAATCTAATGTAGGTTCACTCATATCTTAAAGATCACATGGATCCATTCAATAATATTCGCAATCCACCTCCACGCCATCCATCTCCAACACCTTCACCTCCACCTCCGCCCACTCCACCTCGTAACCCCCACCTCCACCACCTGAAATCAATGAGCATGCTCGTTTGCAAGCACAAATCAATGCTTCGCTAGAACCATCCAAGATCAAATCAACATTATTCAAAATGAAGAATGTGTCGCACCTCTTGTGAGGATGTTTGCATCTAGGATGCAAACCCTTGTTGATGCTGTCAGGGCTATGGATGGGATCGTAGATGAGCATCGACAATGGCTAGAGGAGAGGAGAACTCCTAATTTTGAAAAGGAAAACACAAAGAAATGAATATCTATGCAGTAGAGAGCCATAATAGTTTATAAATTAAAACAATGATCTTAAATAGTTATGAATTTATACATTTGGTGAATGATGGATATTTTGTGTGATGAATTTATAAATTTGGTTCCAAATAGATATTTTTAGTGACATGAATTTATGATTTTGGTTCTATATGGATATTTTTAGTGACATGGATTTGTGAAGTTGGTGGAATTTATGAACTTATAATGAATAGTATATAATAGTATATATTTTATGACTATCTACTAGATCATGATTTCTCCTGCTGAAAAATTGTAATATATATATGTGTGTGTGTTAGACATAAAATGAGATTTTGTGAATGTTTCAAGTCTATTGTTTAGTATGTATGTGCATGTATTAAAAATTTGCATAATAGTTCTTAAATTTTGAAATTTGTATATGTATGTATGTATAGTTTAGTTTAATGATTTGTACGCATGCAAATTATGCATCATACTTTTTATTTTAAATGTACATGTACATACATTTAATTTTTAATTTTGTATGGACATGCTCTTGAGTTGAACAATTAATGTATATATATGTGCATTTCAATTAAATATATGAGCTTAATATATATGTTGCTCATCCTATTTCAATTAAATATATGATCTTAATTTTTGTATGCACATGGACTATTTTGTATGATTTAAAATGTAGGTGCACATTATATCAAGCATATATCATGGATGATTTTAACATTGATGATATCATCAATCCACCACTTGAGCCACAGCCAGATCCGCCTCCCTCCCCCCCTCCACCTCCACCTCCACCTCCACGTCCACCTCCACGTCCACCTCCCCCTCCCCCTCCCCCTCATATGCCACCTCCAACACCTATGGCATCTGATGAGGCTCGCTTGAGAGCACAAATAAATGATCAAGTCGCATCCTTATAGACACAAATCAATGCTATGTAGAGTCAAGCATTGATTGCTCCACATGTGAGATGTTTTGCATCTATAATGCAAAACGTTGTTGATTCCATCAGGATGATCAATTCTGATCTTGATAGGCATTGACGAGAGAGAGAAAAAATGAGACAATTTTATTCTAATGGTCTCTCTTACAAATAAATATTAGACCTTAAAATAATGAAAGCCCATCTAGCCCCCTACTTTCTTGACCCCGTTACCCGACAACCCATTCCACCCAACAAATCTAGAATATCCATGAGGTGGTGCATACATCCCCAGATGATTGCACATTTTTGGGATCGATGGTATATGGTTTTTGATAGTCCCCCACATGCTAATTGGGAATTCCCATTGTATTTTTTGAGAAAATTGTATGTAGAGTTTGTTTTGGGGCAAAAGCCCAATTATTTTGATTTTAGATCATTTCAGGGTGTTGGTGGCGGCATGCCACAAAGAGATTAGGGGCAAGGGTTGATCCCCGATGCCCCGTGCATGCACAACCCCTTGTTGTTGCTCCTGGTCCTCCCATTCCTGCACCTATACATCATCAAGCTCTGGTCTCAACATTAGGTTCCCTTAGTACACTCGCAGGAGACCTTGATCAACACACTTCTGCGATAGCGAGTGGGGAGCATAGAGACGATGATGATGATGGAGGAGTTTTTTATGGAGTTGGTCGAGTACTGCTCCGGAGTGTCGAGACCCATCCCCCATATATGTACTAGTTTTCATCAAGTGTGTTATGGACCTGATCAGGCTACACCTAGTTCAGGTGGATGGGGAGATTCTGGTGGTTCATCTAGTCACATCAGTTCATTTGTAGAGTTCCTTGTAGCAGAACATCACCCTGAGGACACTACGACACAGGTATAAATATGCATCTAGATGTACGAACTCATTTTATAATATTTTTTATGGTTGTATATATCAAAGAAAAGTTTGCAATACATTTTAACAATCAATTATTTTGGTGTACAGATGACACTTTCGATGCAAGGGCAATCATCTCTACCACGAGTACATTTATCGACACCGATCATACTTGGAAAACCTTATGGGGTATTTTGATTTCAATTTTTAAAATTATATATGAAATCATAAATTATTTGACTTGAGTTTTAAATTTATAATTGAATCACATATATGTTTCAAATATTCATGTTGGTTTAGGTGAGTCAATCAGCATCCATGTCGATTCCTCTTGAGGGATTGTCAAGCACTCCTCCACTATCGAGCGACATAGATCATGGGCAGGTACATTCATATTGTCAATTTACATTTAAAGTTTACATTAGTATAGTTACAATTTTATGAGTTTTGAATTCACTAGATATATGAAACGCATGCATGTACACTTGTAAATATTATAAGCGTTAAATATCTATGTACATGTATGTCTAGGTTGATACCACAATAAGAATGGCCATTGGGAAAACATTTGATGTTGTAGTTACTCGTGAGGCCACTGATTTCGAGGTTGTTTACAAAACTTTCTACAAAACATGTGCAAACTTGAATATATATGTATATATTAACCTAATTGAATTGTACATGCTTTAATTTTGATCTTGTAGGACTTTGTTAGTGCAACTTTCAGCCCTAACCCAGACATAGTTACACCACCAGGAGGACATGTAGAGCAGGTTTCAGATCAAATGGTAATTTTATTTTTTATTATATTTAAAGTGAATTATAAATTTTAAATTGAATATATACATATTAATATGATATTTTCACATATTCTTTTTCTTTTATAGCATGAGACACATCCTATACTTGAGCATGTATAGACAGGTCCTGGAGAAGAGCCTAGTGCACAACCTCAGAATACGGTATGTAATTAAAATATGATAAATTCTGAATTAAATTGAATAAAAAAATAGTAATTGTAGAGTTGTACATCTAATTTCGAATTTCTTTGTCTTGTTTATGTAGACTAATTTAGAGAATTTAGAGGTTTCTTCAGGCGCACCAGAGCATCTAGATGTAGATATGGTGGTAATTTAATTTTATGATGGATTATAAATGAAATTTTCATTAAATCATTGTCTTACATCTAATTTCATCTTTCTCTTATGTACAGAGTGTTTCAGGTCATCCACATAGTCCGCATGGTGTGAAGAGGTCTCTTGATTATAGAGACAGTACATGACCTACAAACATGTGATTTTATGTGTTTTATATTTCTTGTTTATCATGTACTCTGTTGGACTTTATTTCATGTGCGCTTAATATATTGGTTTCATGCACTTAATATGTTACATAAATTATGGACTTTATTATTGTTTAAATTTTAATTTATGCATGTACATTTATGCATTTTATGTTCATAGTCAAGACATTAATATAGGGCATTAATGTGAAATTTACTAAAGACTTCATAATTGTAGAATAATTTTAGGTTTAATCTTATTTTCAATGAACAAGAAGATATTTTCCTTCTAATGTATTAATTTTAATTTTATGAGAGAAATTTATGTGGATTTACCTACTTATTTAGTTCTATAAATTGAATTTTACCTCATTGTTGGTGCACTTGGAATTCCTATACCTTGTGAATATCATGGATATCACCATTCTTTGTTATTTTATTCTTTAATTTTTCCTTAACTAGATTGACAAATAAAGTCATTGCTCTAAACTCTTAAGCAAATAAAATTCTTTATAGTGAAAAAATCTAACAAGGTATTGATATAATTAGCTAATGTACATATTTATAAAATGACACCATTAGTTTCTCACTAGTAATGGAAAAAAGTGTTCCTACTAAAAATTAAGGAAAGAGGTAATCATTAGAAAAAATATAAATTATGATAACATGAGAATGTGTATATGTAAAACGATTGTAACCATTAGGTGATGAATATGTAGTGTACACACATGATAAATTTTAAAAATGATGAATATGGAGCTCAATCCAAAGGAAAATTAATTTCATCATTGTTTCCCCCATTTAGAATATCATGATTGTGTGTAGTGTATGAAAAATGAATAAAAGTCTTGCCTCCATGTGTCAATAACAAGAAAAAAAATAGAATATCACATAAATTATGATAACATGATAATGTGTATATGTAAAACGATTGTAACCATTAGGTGATGAATACGTAGTGTACACACATGATAAATTTTAAAAATGATGAATATGGAGCTCAATCCATAGGAAAATTAATTTCATCATTGTTTCCCCCATTTAGAATATCATGATTGTGTGTAGTGTATGAAAAATGAATAAAAGTCTTGCCTCCATGTGTCAATATCAAGAAAAAAAAATAGAATATCACATAAACTATGATAACATAAGAATGTGTATATGTAAAACAATTGTAACCATTAGGTGATGAATATGTAGTGTACACACATGATAAATTTTAAAAATGATGAATATGGAGCTCAATCCAAAGGAAAATTAATTTCATCATTGTTTCCCCCATTTAGAATATCATGATTGTGTGTAGTGTATGAAAAATGAATAAAAGTCTTGCCTCCATGTGTCAATAACAAGAAAAAAAATAGAATATCACATAAATTATGTACATAAGAAATAGAAATATGACCCACAAAATTTTCTCTGTGAATTAATGTTAGGGTTATAGGATAAAACTTTGGGTAAAGGTTAGGATTAGGACACAACTAGAGTTAGGGTTAGGTTTCAATTAGGGTCAGATACAACAAGGCTTAGGGATAGGATTAATTTTAGGACAGGGTAAGGGTTCAATAAGGGTTGGGTTCTAATAACGGTTAGGGTTAGGGTTCAATTAGTATTACAGTTAGAATTAGGGTTCAATTCTAATTCTAATTAAAATTCTAATCCTAACCCTAACAATACCATAGAAGACTAGAGAATAAAAGCATTAATAAATACTATAAATAATAGTTCATCTAACACTAATTTATAAGTTGTCAAAATAAATAATGACGTCTTAAGGGGGTGTCTAAAGGGGTCATAATAGAACATGTTAATTAAAGGGACGTCTAAAGGGGTCATAATAGAATGTCTTAAGGGGATGTCTAAAGGGGTCATAATAGAACTTGTTAATTAAGGGGATGTATTAAGGGGTCTTAAGGGGATGTCTAAAGGGGATGTTAAATAATATAAACAGGATCTCGTCTATAAAACGGGATCCCGCTTATAACTAAACGGGATCCCGATTACTAAACGGGATCTTGTTTATATATAAAGGGGATCCCGCTCTATAATCGGGATCTCGTTCACTAGAATCGAGTGTGGGAGCCATTGTAAAGGCAATGGGATCTCGTCTTATAAACGGGATCCCGTTACCTCTACAACGGTCGAAACAGAAATGGGATCCCGATTATAGCACGAGATCCAATTTTTTTAAATTTGAATTTTGTTTTGCATTGTGGGCTGGTTTTTGCCAAGGTTTTCAGTTCAGGAAAAGCTTTGGAAGTCTGAACCTAAGCCTTCAACCTAGTTTGACCTACAAATTGAAGGCCCTAACAATGTCAAAGAAAATATTGACTTTGGACATATGGCTGTAGACCTTTTTTCAAAAAATTTCTTACGAAATTAAAACCCATTTTAGATCAAACAATGTAGATTCTAAATATGTAATTTGTTTTGCAATTGAATTATTTTTTCTATTTTTCAATTAATTTCTAACAAAATTGGTCCATAAACTTTAAATATTAGAGTTTTTTACTGTTTTAATAACTTTTGATCAACATAACATTTTGATAAACGGATTGCACGAGAGAAAACTTCAGAAAATTCTTTTCAATTTGAAAAAAAAATCAAAAAATGATAAGTTTAGGTCATCTTATGCATGTCGTACATGACGATTTTTCAAAATGACAAATCTGCCTAATAAAAAATTAACAAAAAAAAAATATTCAATAAAAATTACAAAAAAATATCAAGAGCAAGGTTCGAGTCATAAAACTTTTCCCAAAAGGATTTAGAAAAATATGATAATTTAAGTCAAAATATGGATGTCGTACACGTGCATGGTATGGTAAAAAAAAGACTTTTAAACAGTGGTTTTTTGAAATGCCTATTAAAACTCAATTTGTACAATCTGGGTATTGAAATAAATTACATATTTGGAAACTAGACTCCAAGCACTACATTTTATGATTAGTGACTTTTTAAAAGATTTCATCTCTAAGTGCTTCAAATTTTAAGGTCAAATGTGTTAAATACTGAAAATCAGGGAAAACACTTCCACTTTTTGGCCAAAAAGTGGACTCAACTTCTTGCACACACCCAACAATATCTAGCCATGCAACAAGCAAGACAAGCTCAACAAGTACAACAAGCCTCTCAAGCTACCCAACAAACACAAGCACAAACACAAAAAATGATAACTATTGGGGATAGCGATGAACATTCAACCATTGGTGATAGCATTGACAATCTCCCCAACACAATTGTTGAAAGCAATAATCAAGATCTATCCTTCAAAGAACACATTGAAGATGTTTCTATCTCGTCCGAAGATCAAATCAACATATGTCAAGAGTCACTTTTCAATAAAAATCCACCATCCAATAATGATCCAATCCAAGAAATGTCAACATCTTTTGACCTTATGGTTGAAGACATTGGAAATCCCTTGACCACAATTGTTGAAAAAAATGATCAAGATCTCTCAATCAATGAGCACCTTGAAGATGTTTCCACCCCATCCGATGATCAACTCATCATACATCAAGAGCCACTTTTTAGTGATCTATTTCAAGGAGTGTTAGGATTATTTGATCCTATTGACATAATGCATGATCCATTGACCTATGATCATATTGAAGATGTCTCTACATAGCCTTATGAGTTAGAGGACATATCTCAAGAATTTATGCCAAAGCATGATCAACGTCTTTTACCAAAGTCTATCAATGGTCCTTTCCAAGACATATTCAAATGCTTTGACCTCATGGTTACAAATACTAAAGGAACCCTGAACTCAAAACTTGAGGATATTGAATCACTTAACATGTCTAATGATGACATCCAAGATCCCTTTGTAAGCAATCAATCCTTTAAAACTGAACCATGTCAAGAACTTGATCCAAAGCATGTTGAAAGCAACTCCGAAATCATTCAAGATCAAGAATTTGTATCCTCAAGATACTACAATAATCTAATGGAAACTCTCCTATCTATGCAAGATGATCATATTCATGTAGCACATACTCCATCTACAGATGAGATGCTTTCTATGAATGGACACATAGATTATCTTCATCTAGAATAGGATTCTGTTACACAAAAAGAGAAGATTATTAACTCCTACAGTCAAACTGAGTTATCAACATTAGGATCAGATATATCCTAAATTCAAACTGAGGACATTAGGTATGTGGATATCCAACATTATCCGCTCAAGGGAAAAATTCAGATAGAACAGTATAATTCAGAGTTAGCGGAGTAGAAAATTGAAACGTCACCTACGGTGGTCATTTATCAGAGAATGCATTATAAAAAAGAGCTCTCAGAACAAGTGAAATCAAAGCATGGAGGTACTACTTCCATAATACTAGGGGAAACTTTGTCTCAAGCAAATGTCAACATAGGAAGCATGAAGAATGCTTATGAAGAAACTGATGCCAATACTACAACAAGTCACATCATGAATCTTAATCCACCCATCACCCCGTCCATGAATTGGGACCAACGTCAAAAGAAATAATTGAATCAAAGTAAAAAGAATGATATCAAAGAAAAAGAAGCTGGAAAACATAATGGAAAAATCAAATACAAATGGATCCCAAAGAATACAAAGAAAGATTATCCCTATCAAACTCCATCAGTCAAAGAAACTATGGGGAAAAATAAAAAAGGGAAAAGTATCCATCAAAGATGTCCACAAAAGCAAAAGCAAGATTTTCAATCGACATACAAAGTGTATAAAGCAGTTGGTCCTAATTTCACACATACTTTCATATCCACCCATCATTGCTCATCTTCCCAAGTTTGGAGAGGCAAAGATTCCAAGCTATCAACCAATCCATCTCTTATACCTAAACACACTCCATCCACACCTCCACGCATGATATCCAATTCTCAAATTGACCATGTATTGGCAGTGACCCTTCATCAAAAGGATTTTGAAGGCACTCTATTATGATGTGCACATAGAGACAGAGTTAACCCCGATATCAATAAAGCAGATCAAGAATCCCAAAAGTTGCATTCAAGTGCACGTATTCTAGCAAAGTAGCTCCTTCAAGCAGGATATCAATGACACATTATGACAGGGGCATCTACATCAACAACACCTTGTGATTCAACATGAGCTTAAAATCTTTCAAAAAAATACAAAAAAAATCAAAAAATATGAAAATCCAAAACAAATTAGAAAAAGGATTTAAAATAGTAAAGAAAAAAATCATACTCTAGTGAAAACCACTATGGTGGCACTTTGGGCAAGACTATGACGAAAACCTAGCAAACAGGCATCATGTGTAGAATCGAGCATCTGCGTGCGCCAATTCAGGTGAAAGCATCTCATCCCATCTATAATAAAGCCAACATTCCATCCATCTCATCCATAATAAATCCATTCATCCATGAACCATTTATCCAATCCATTTTCATCTATCTGCATCCATCATCCAAGTTATCTTGATCTTGATGAACTTTTTTGGCACACTTTATGCTTTCTTACGGTAAAACATCTTGACATGGGTCATTTTCATTGATCCTATCCTATCCAACATTATCAGAGCCATGAAGCATTATCCAAATGAGCATGTTCTTTATATGAACACCTCATCTTATCGCAAGATAATCCTTGCATCCTTTGTGTGCTTACCATATCCATTCATCCATACACCTATTTGAGCATCCATCCATGGCATTCCATACATTGCTAAACACTAGGGGTAGATATTTACATCTTGCTTCGAGAATAAATATTGATCTATATCCTCCAACTTATGTGGTGATCCAAACATTGGCAAGCATGAAATCAAAGTGGTCAAAGCATTTGTGATCTAGAATCCAAATCACTAGCCCATGGCATATTTTGATGAGAAAATGTTCCTTATCAAGCTTCATCCTTCATCAAACATCAATCCAAGAAATCACTATTAGTTGCATCTAAGCTGCATTTCAAACATCACATCAAATCATTTGAACAACTTTTGTTCTAAATCAAGCTTCATCAATCATGATCAATCAAATCTAATCAAAAAATCATCATCTTGGGATATCCTTGTGTTGCTTAACACTATCCTTGCATTGTTGTGTATCCTCAACAATGTCATCATCATCAATCCTGATCAATCAATCCTTGCATTGTTGTGCATCCTCAACAATGTTATCATCATCAATCGTGATCAATCAAATCCTTGCATTGTTGTGCATCCTCATAAATGTTATCATCATCAATCCTATCAACATCTCAATCCTTGTGTTGCTTAATGCTATCCTTGCATTGTTGTGTATCCCCAACAATGTCATCATCATCCATCCATCAATTTGATCAGTCAATCGTAGCTTGGTTGTCAACAAAATTCCCAAAAAAGCACTGATATAATCACATATCCATATCCAAATCATCAAAATCATGCAAAAATTCCAAAAAAATCCAAAACATCAAAAAATCCAAAAACACTCAAAAAATCAAAAAAATATCAAAAACATTAGAATCTAAACTATGTCCTCTCTAAGCTTAAACGTAGGCAAGGCTAATCCTTGATCAACCCCCAAGACATCAAAATCCAAACAACATTTGAAAAAGACATCAAAATCCAAAAACATTCATAAAATCTCAGAAAACCCCAAAACATTGAAAAATTCAAAAATCAAAACATTTGTAGAATCCAAAAATAAAAAAATAGCCTCAAAACATTCCAAAAACGTCAAAAACATCCAAATATTTGAAAAAATCCATTTGTCTCTTCTCGCTTGCACCCGCAATAATCAATCATCTATAATAAACTAATCATCACCTTCATCCTTTTGCAAAACAAACAGAAACAATCATAGCAGTCAACAAAAGCAAGCTTCAATCATAAAATCAAAATTGAAACAACAAACACTTAAAAAAAATCAAACTCTTGATCATTTTTAGACATGTCAATCAAACTTATATCAACATCCTATCAATGAACTTATCAAACCATCATCATACTGTACAATGCATGTCCTAGGATATATCGTTCTGACAATGGGCATCATTTTGGATATCTCCTTGGATTCTAATCCTATCAAAACACATCTCTTTGGCTGAAGGTATGAAGAACATTGACTTGTTTGCGTACTTGATATTTTCTTTTGATTTATCTTATTGTGCTCATTCCAAGGACCTCTCAATGATATCTGAATGAAGGATTTAGAGAGATAGGAATGGGGCAACTATCATTATCTTTTGTCTGATATGCTTGTTGGACGCTCTTGTAATATAACTTGGCGAATACTTGCATTGCTAGGTATGTCCTAGCAAGGTTTTTGTATGTCAAGTGTGAACAAGAATACTCCTATCTATTTGTCGAGTCAAATTCCATCACACTAGGTACAATGCCATCCTAGTTCTTTATACCTTGATGCACCATACCTATGTGTATTATCAAACATAAGGTAAGTAGCCCTTTTAAAATCCCAATCCTTGATAAGAAAATCATCATCATCTATAATCATCAGCATCTCTAATAAAGTCTCGTCAAATCATGGATTTGTTGGATCCTCTTGTCATCATGTAATTTCTTGTTGTTTGCACTAACATCATGTCATGAATAGTTAATCATCATCACCAATGCATCCATCTTGCATCCACAAACCATCAGTATTCTACATATCATCTCACATGCATGTTCATCTTCATAATATAGATCTGTTAGTCTAAGCATCTCATAAATCATACATTTGCATAATCATAGCATATCACATCATCAATCTCATCCATCTCACATCATATCATCATTTTAGTTGTTTAAGATAATACATATTTGTTATTCTAAGCATCTTAAAATCATCTCATTTGCATCATCATCCATACCATCCATTTTAAACCTCTTTATCGCGAGATTGACCCTCAAATGGAGTCTTTTCGCTTGATCTCTAGAGGGGGCAATGTGCTAGTGTACTTCTTTTTGTTGGGGTAGCCAAAAAAATAAAAAAAAAAATTGAATTTCGATCGCGGAAAGTTTATTCTTTGAACCAATGCAACAAGTACATTGCATCAAAGAGGGGCAAAATGTAGACATGCAAAATTATCATTATGCACTTAGTTCATATTCATCCGCTCATTAAATTAATCAAACTTAGAAAATCTATTCACCAAGTAAATTAGGACTATTTAATTCATTCCTAAGGTTATTCATTTAAATTAAATCAAAATCAAACATCAACCTTTTAATTAAATAAACCAAACTTTATTTAATTAAGTCTCAAAAGTCATATTTCTCCCTCTTGATTTAAATAAATCAAATATTCAAGTCAAAAGGGTCAAAACATCCTAATCATCACTAAGCTAACCAAATCCTGATTAACCTAACCTAACCACCCATCACATCCTCTAGCTTTTCTCACTTGCACAAATAAATCAATTTATTGATTTATTAAAATCCTTATTTTCTTTCAACTTGGCATAAAGATGGAATATTCCCTCAAGTTTGAAAATGATGAAAAGTTGACTTGTCCCTTCCAACACTGCATTAACTTCTCATTTTCATGTCCCCCTCTCAACATTTATTTCAAAAATTCAAATTTGAAATCCCCCTCTCTTGGGCACATTGGCCAAAACTTGCACATCCCTCAACCTATGACAAGTTGACAAGTGACCTCATCTCATTTGTCCAATCTTTATCCCACATTGCTATCTTATGATCATTCTTCCAATTTGAAAATATTTAAATAGAGGGCCGATTCTTCATCAAATCCATCTACAAAGCTTATGCAAAGTCACTCTCTTCATTTGAGAACTATTTTTTTCCATCATCATCATTTGCATTATCAAGGGTTGGGAAAGGGCTATTTTCCACAATAGCACCAATCCACTATGAAATAAAGTTTTGATTATGTTTTTATATGCATGCATTTAATTATCTTTGTTCTATTTAGATTGCATATTTTAGCATGGTTGAGTATTTCATAGGAGTACTAATAAGTTTGCATTTGGTATGAACTAACCCATTTCAATGAATGTTGAAGTTTAGGGGCTATTTGCAAGTTTACAGTGCTCACACAAGTATTACAAACTTTCCAAATCCTTGAGCATGCAAATATGAAGTGATGTCAATGGCTATTCCAAAGTGCTTGAATTGATGATGCAAAATGCTTGATTACTTGAAGATTGGATGTTTGAATGAGGAGATTACTGGAATGTTTTAGGAGATTGAATACTTGAGTGAATAATTGTAAAATGAGGTTAAAATCACATAGTTATGCAAATCTTGTGCCTTACTATCTGTTCATACCTCATCATAGACTGGCATTAAGCGAATTTGAATAAAATATCGAAAGAAATTGTGAAATATTTTGAATTTGGGGCCAAGGGGGACTCATTAACTACCCTTGGCAAATGAGTCCCACATGGGACCTAGAACCAAGTGTCAGAAATAATGTTGTGTTTAATGTTGTTTGTCGGGATAGGACCCAAAAATATAATTAATATAAGCATATGAGGGCATAAAGAGACAAAATAAAGCATGAGAAAGGTGTAAATAGTGAAAATATGCCTATAAAAGCATGAAATCTTGTTACAAGACTTTACAACACTTCAAAATAGTGCTTGTTACTAAATGAAAAGGTGATTTTTAGGTGAATTGCATTAAATAGAGTCTAGAAGAATGTAGAAATGTCTTACAACACTTCACAACACCTTCACAAGACGTCCTTCTTTGTGTTTTGGCACCAAAATAAGCATGTTCAAGCCAAGATACATCATAAAATTAAAGCAACATAGTTCCAAAACTATGAAACAAGACCTAAAAGACCAAGAAATGACATGGATCCTTTTTTTGACAGCACATTTAGCCCCCACTTTAGTGAGAGAAACTTGCTTCCTCTCACAAAAGTAGCCATGAACATTGAGAAGAGGGTTCAAATGCACTTACCTGAGCAAGATGGAATACAACAAACAAGGAGGATGATCATGCCCCTACTATGAAGATCCCATGAAAAAATACACATAAGGACAAAGGAATGCACAAGTGTTGAGAGGAATTGAATAAAGCTTCTATCATCAATCGAACTATTTTTGAAAAGAGATCTAGGCTGATTGCTTGAAAAATAAAGAATGTGTACTCACTCTGGGGCCACAGAACCAATTTTCTATGAAGTGAGAAATCCAAAAAAGTAAGATACATACGCTAGTTGGTATGTACTCACAAAAAAACACAAAAGTGGCTATGGGGAAAAGTCATGCGTCTAGTTGGGCTTCCCACTCAACAATGCCAAAGCTATACCTATTCAATAACTTTAACAAGGTGCCACAAAGCCAAAGAAAATGAAAATGTTGGTTTAATTTTCATAAAATAAAAAAAATAGGATGGCACCATAGGCATGCAAGTTGTGTTATGCAAGGTGGCCAAAAAAGAATGTTATGTGTAATATTTTCAAAGGAGTTTTGTTCAGTTTATGCAAGGTCACTCACTTAGAGAACATTATGTCTAATGTCTCCAAGAGAGGACCAATCAAAGAATAGTAAATTCACAACATAGGGGATGCAGTGTGTCATATCAAACCACCAAGAGGAATGCGATATGCTGAGAAAGATCACACTTATGAAGGATATCACACCCCATGTCATCCAAAAAGTGACAAACACATCACGTAAATGACAAGGCTACACTAAGCATTAAAAAGAAAGAATGATAATGTATGCCCCCCACTTTAAAGGAGTTTCCACACATCATTCTGTGAGAAATTACTTGAAAGTAGAGAAGAGGAAGAAAGTAAGACATGAGAGCTAACTCAGAAAGCTCTATGCCAAGTCATATGTTTCAAAGTTAAGCTGTGTCATGTCAAGATAGAGGAGAAAAGCAAGGAAAGAAGGGAAATTCCCCTAGAAAAGAAAGCATACCAAACACATAGGGATATATGGATTTGGGGTTAGTATGTTCATTGTTGCAGTGTTTTGATTTAAAGAGCTCGAGACTTTCATCATTCCCCAAAGCACATAGAACTGGAAGAGTGACACAAAGAGAGTGAAAGCAATGGAAAGAAATGCATTTTGAGTCAACATGGAAGAGAGATCATGGTCTCGATGAATTGTATCATCCCCAAAATGAAAACACAAGTGAAAAGAAAGGGAAAAGTGAAAAATCCTTTGGGTCAACATGAAGGAGACATTTTGGTCTCAAAACCTTGCGTCATCCCCAAAAGGAAAAACACAACAAAAGGAAAAGGGGGTTTCAGGTCAACATGGAAGAGACATAGGCCATCTCAATGCTTTGTGTCATCCCAAAAAGGAAAACACAAAACAAAGCATGAAAAATAGAAGAATAAAGGTATGAATAGAAGAAGTGTAAAAAGACAAGGAAACACCAAACACATGATACAAGGGAACATGATACACACATGAAAAGAAAACAAAAATAAAAAGGAAAAGTAATGCAAATGTAAGTCAACCATTAACTAAGTTATCATTTTGTAAGTCTTGGATGAACAAGCCAAAAAAGGAATAACAAGGTTAAGAGACAAGAAAATGCATTACAAGGACAAGGCTAGCAATGTCTTTCCTCCCATAAAGTGTAAAAGAAAGAATGAGCCAAGAGGAGTGATGGGAGAGGATCATGCAATAGTGAGAATGGGAAGTTCTAAAACTAGGGCATGAAAGGATAATGGTGTTTTAAGGGATGAGGGGAAAACAATCAGTGTCTATGAAGTGATACCTTTTATATTTCATTCAAAGTTTGACATTCTTCAGTTTAATGTCCAAGAACACGATGGTATTTGCAATATTCTATGTCAGAGTTGTGAGGAAAAATGACCAATCTATTAGAAGGTGGAAAAAGTATAAGATCTTTGTTTAAGAGTAATTGGAGTCTTCGCTCACATTTGGTTGGAGGATGTGTAGGAAAATTTATCTTCTTCAATTTTTATGGTCATTTACATTTACTAGGTTCTCTTTTTTCATGAGTAGAAAGAAGAAGGGGACCCATAGGGATCCTAACATCCTTTTCATTAGAAGGAGAGAATGGGTGTTCATGTGGAAGGAGAATGTTCAAATTAGGAGGATTCAAAACCACTATACTTGTATCTCAAATTCTCTAAGGTTGAAGAGGATGTCTCTCAGCATGAGAAGGATCTTGATATCCTAGTCTTGTTGTATTGGATTCAATTGGTTGTTGATAAAAAAGGTGATGGATGTCATGTTCATGTTTTGTGTCACAACCTTGTTTACTTAAGATAGTGAATCCTTTTCCATATGTTTCTTCAAGGTTGATAGGATTATTTGTGACTATGTGCTTATAAAAAGGCTAAGATTGTGGTGGCTGACAGGAACTAGGTTCACTTGAGGGAGGAACCATAGGTCTTGTGTTGAATTTAGGATGCAGATAAGAAAAGTGATCAGTTCTTGTGATCACTTTGACATTAGGGAGTTCTTGTGATCTCATAGAGGGATAAAAGGTTGCATTTGCTTCTGGGTTGTCAAGGAAATCACTATAAAACTTGTTCATGCTAGCCTCATCTTCTCCAATAATGTGTACAGTGTGAGGAAGACAATCATGAGGAGTTAAAGGAGCATGACTTTGTTCAATGTCATTAAGGTCACATCAAAAGGTGTAATTGGACATGTCTACCAATGATTTGAGGGAGTTCCAAAACTTATTAAAGGAGAATGCCATGATGCCAAGAAACTAAAATGCAATAGGTGAAATAAGACAAAGAATTTATATGTGAAAATAGAATGCAAGAATAGAAAGGCATAATGCAGAAAGTTGAGAAAAATGTTGTTTCAAAAAGGTAGAGGACTGATTTACCTTGGGTGGCGAATGAGTCTCGGGATACAATTTTTTTTGTTTTTTTCAAAAAATTTAAGAATGATCTAAATGTTTTTCAAAATGCCAATAAAAACACAAAATGCAAAGGCTCAGTTTTTTCAATGAAATTGAATGCAAGAATGAAAACTAAATGATTTTTTCACTAACGCAAAATGAAAGACCCTAGAATGCAATAACAAATCATTGTCCTAATTGAATGTCAATGAAAATGAAACTAGGATGCAAGATATGAATGAAATCAAAAGTTTAAATTTTTTCAAGATTTAGGTTCACCAAAATGTGACAAAGATTTTAGGAACCCAGAATGCTAGGCTCTTTTCCTAGGGTTTTCCACCTAGAAAGAGAGAGATTATGGGTTCTAAAATGCTTATGAAAATTCAAATTAGGATGTATGAAATGTTTTTAAATTTAAATGAACTTAACTAAATGCAATTGACTGATTAAAATGATTTAAAATGGACGCCAAAGCTCAATTTAAGCTATGTTTGAAAACACACTATGAAATATGAAGAAATTGAAAGAAATATGCAAAAATTAAGGTACAGGGTCAAATCTGAGTGCACCTAGATGTTGTGTGAGCTTTCTGGAGTGTCTGGAATGCTGATGAAGTTTTCTAAATTTTCACAGTGGGACTCATTCACCAAGGGTGGTGAATTAGTCCTCCTATTGTTCAAAAATTGTCGAGAACTAATTTCCGACAGCTAAGAGTTGATTTTTGACAAAGTAAAAAATTTTAAATTTAAAGTTGCACTCATTTGCCAAGGGTGGCGAATCAGTCCTCCCCGAGATTTTTGGAAAAAATTAGGAGGCAGCACTGGTACAACAGATTCTGCAATGTCTAAATATTAGGTTGTCAGGATCAATTATGCAGAAAATGGGCAAAAAACACTCAAAATGCTTGAAAAGATGATGAACTAACCTGAATAGCCTAGATGACTTGAATTTCACTTTTCAACACCTTTAAACCTATTAAATGTACCAAAAAAAGTTACAAATACACATAAATAAAGGGGAATTTTTTTGGAGGGTTAGTGAATAGGGGTTTGCCTTGGTCAAACCACACTTTGGTAATCAAACCCAATAGAAATGAATGAAATGTAAAGGAAATGATAAATGAATTACATGCAAGCATTAAAAACTTACCAAATCCTTGAACATGCAACTATGAAGTGATGTCAATGTCTACTCCAAAGTTCTTGAAAGTGCTTTAATTGATGATGCAAAATGCTTGATTGCTTGAAGATTGAATGCTTGAATGAGGAGATTTCTTGAATGTTTTAGGATAGTGAATAATTGAGTGAATAATTGTAAAATGAGGTTAAAATCACATATTTATACAAATCTTGTGCCGTAATATCCATTCATACCTCATCACAGGCCCACATGAAGTGAATTTGAGTAAAATCCTAAAAGAAATTTTGAAATAATTTGAATTTGGGGATAAGGTGGACTCATTCGCCACCCTTGGCAAATGAGTCCCACTTGGGACCCAAAACCAAGTGTCGGAAATAATGTTGTTTTTTAGGATAGAACCCAAAAATACACTTAATATAAGCATATGAAGGCATAAAGAGACAAAATAAAGCATGAGAAGGTTGTAAATAGTGAAAATAAGCCTAGAAAAGCATGAAATCTTGTAACAAGATTTTACAACACTTCAAAATAGGGCTTGTTAATGAATAAAAATGTGGTTTTTAGGTGAATTGCATTAAATAGAGTCTAGAAGAATGTAGAAATGTCTTTCAACACTTCACAACACCTTCACAAGACATCTTATTTGAGTTTTAGTAGAAAAATAAGCATGTTCAAGCCAAGATGCATCATAAAATTAAAGCAACATAGTTCCAAAACTATGAAATAAGACCTAAAAGACCATGAAAATGACAAGGGTCCATTTTTCAATGGCACAATTATGTATAAATATGATAATTGTATTGGTGTGCTTGTAAATAAGGAATATATTTAACTCCCGTTATATAGTCCCACCTATGGTTGTGTACCTTGAATATGGATACTATTGAACACTTTTGAAGAATGAGAGGAAAGTGAATAGGTCTACTTAAAACTTAACCCCTTGTGGAACTTGAAACTTTTAACACAACTCAAAATCCTTTAGTAGATAAAAATAGAACTTTAAGAAGAGAAGTAACATAGAGAATTGTAGCAATCAAAATATTTAGCACCTTCCATAAACTTAACCAACAAAAGATGTATCAGTAATCAAATCAACAACAAAGAGAAAGAAATAGAGAAAATGCACATACACAAGGAGACACCAAATTTAAATGGAAACCCCAATGAGGGGAAAACTACAGTGAGAGCTAACTAACAATATAAGTGTATCTACCAAAAAGACTTGCATAAAGGCTCACCGCCTTATAGAATTATAGAAAAATGGCATAAAACACTAAAGCATGTCATCCAACTCCAAGAGCATGATACAAGGACCTAATGAGATTCACTATCTCAAAGTGGGATACAATATGAATGAGAGAAAATTAAAATAATTATGACACAACTATTGGTTGGCTGAGGTGTTGAAGCACAATTGATCTTTTCTTTCACAATCTTTAACACTATCTCTTCTGGATATTCAATACTATTCACACATAAAGTTCTTTATAATTGTACACATCTACATCTTGTTGCTTCTGAAAATATCTTATATTTATATCCACCACAACACTTGAATTTTTCAATTAGGTGGGCTAGAAAGAGAATAAAGAAATAATTTAACTAATTAGAAACCAAAGCATAATGTCGTCATATCCTAAGGATAGAGAGGAATGAAAAAAATGTAACAATTCTTTCAATGTGGTCCAAAATGATTTACATATAGGCACACATCAAACTAAGTTAGCCCATAAAAAACTCTTTCAAATGAATCTACTTGATGCAATCCCAAACAAAATAGGTTAGGACCCAAATCTATCATGTCACATATTCCATTGCTAGCGTAGCCCTCAAGCACATGACCTAAGCAAAAGAATAAGTCATGTTAGCTAGATATCAACTAATAACCTAGAAATCCAATTGAAGACATAATGTGGCATGAAAGTGACCAACTTGTAGCTTGTGAATCATATACGAATGCTCCTCTAACATCCAACATCACCTACCTACTCTTCTTTCATACTATCATGCCATAAACAACCACTACAACCCAAATAGGTACATAAAACTCTACTCAAGAAACACATAATACAAACCGTATGATATAATATTTGTAGAATAGATTGTGGACCACATTAGCATATGAGATTAGAACTAAGATATTACATAGATGTTGTGATAATAAAAAAAAAGTTGTAGGAGAAGATACATTAATGTGGAGAAATATGGAGCATTTCCCATATCATTCCAGACAACCACCAACATTGCCAACCTTCTATAATTCACAAGAACCTCCTCGGTAACATAGGTGACTTGGAAACATATGAGTGCATCATACATAGAGAATTAACATTTAATATCAAATTGCAAGACCAAAACTACAACAGTAGAGGAATTTTGAACATTCTCCTAGAAAGACTTCAATGCAGATTCCTGAACCAGATTTATTTGACCAATCTATGGACACCAAAACTTACTTTCAGTAACACATTTATTATTAGGAACATTAGAAGAGAGAATGAGACATAGTCATACTTTGAATCCTTGTCTAAATATATCATTATTAAAACAAATCTATTGATAGGAATAATGCACTATATGAACATCAACAAAGTTTTTGATAAGGTATTGTAAGAAAGTTAAGGTAGAACCAAAACTTCCTACACTAATCTTGAGAGAAGAATAATGCAAAAACTTTTACATATCTATAACAACTATAGAAAGTTAAATAGAAATAAGAAAAAATACAATGCATACCACAAAAAAGTGATTTACATGGGGACAACCCTTTTGGGAGAAAAATGCCACACTCTAAAAGTTTACCAATATATATTTAGAAATCACAAAGATTAGAATATACTTGTAGAGAAGGCTTCTCACAAGAGTATCACCAACAAGAGATCCAAAGTCAACACAACCAATATCAAACTCTTAGAATAAATCACAATGCACAACCGTAATACAACACCCTCATAAAATAGGGTTTTCTTCTAGGGTAAGACAAGCAAACAAAATATAAACCATTAGATCTAGGACATAATGAAAAATGGTCCAGATTTAACTCCCATGCATGCCTTTGCACTGACATATGAATAGTATGTTCTATATTTTCATGGTTGAGACATATTTTCCTAACAATTTTCCCACTTGTTGAACACCTTACAAGAGCAACAAGAGGGTATAAAAACATCATCTCTTAATTGCTAGGGACCAAGAGGCCCATAGTCTCTCCACATTGTCTGAACTTCTCTATGCTCACCAAATTAGTTAAATAATGAACAAAATTCAATAAAGTCTCTACCTTAATTAGCCTATCCCTTCCATCTTTGACCATATCTCTAACAAAATGATTTTGGAAATCAATGTGATTGGTCCTAGCATGAAATGTTGAGTTCTTTGCTAGACATATTGCACTTTTACTATCACAATAAAATGTAAATGAACCTTGTTTAATTTGAATATCTAAACATAGTCTCTTAAGCCAAATGGCTTCTATACAAGCATAAGTAGTTGTTGTATACTCTCCTTTAGTATTGGACAAAGAAACCATAGTATGTTGCTTACTCATCCAACTAATTTCACCACTAAATAAATTAAACACATAAGCACTAGTGGATCTTCTACTATGAACAACACCTGCCCAATTTGAATCCACATAACCATGAATATCAAGGGAAATCTCATCTTCAATTATATTACTATGATAACATAAGGATTAATTTGACGCATCGTGCAAATATCTAAAGTCTCTTTTAACCACATTCCAATCAACTCAATGAAGATTAGACATATATATGGAAGGAACTCTCACTACTTGGGAAATGTCTGGTCGAGTACAAACCATAACATACATCAAACTTCCAACTACACTTTGGTAACAAACTCTACTCATGTCTTCCATCTCTAGTTGGGATGTTGGACAATCTGAAATAGATAAATTTGTTCCAAATGAAATAGGAGCACACAATGGTCTATAATCCTATATATAAAACCTCTATAAAATTGAATTGACACTCCTAGACATTCTCCTAGAAGCTTGTTCAGATGCCTAGAATTACAAGCAGTATTATTTTTTCTATATGGAGGGGTGATCAGTTGGATCATGAGTAGGATTTTCTACTTATGGATTTATGGTTGGATGCCAATAATCAACCCAAAAATTTATAGTTTTTGAGTTATGTGGTGAGAATTTTGGTTGTCTGATTCAGAATTGGTAAGGTAAAGCTCTTAAGAGGGCCTTTTTGTTGCCTAATATTCCTCCTCCTCAACCTCTAACTAATTTTAATATTTCCTTACTTAATATGATCCCTATTGTTGTTGGGATTGAGGAGGCTTCTATGCCTTCCCTATTCGCTAGAGTGGGCTCTTCTTTGGAGTCTGCTTCTTGGTGATAACCCCCATTCTTGCTAGTGTTCTTCCTCTTTGTAATAGGTTATTAGAGAATGGTGTTTTATGGATTTTTTAGGATGTGTAGCCTCCTTATCTCAAAATGGATCTTCTTGTATTAGGGGAGTTGCTGCTTCTAATGTGGGTCCATTGGAGGCTTCTCAGTTTGAGTTTAGTAATATTGGATTTCCTTTAGCTCCCTCTACTACTCTATATATTTCAAATGAGTGGATGATTAGAACCTCCTAAGGTTTAAAATCTACTTGTATTGAATATTTTTTGGTTAGAAACTAAATATAAATGTTATCTAAAGTTAGGCTTCTAATTGTTACATGGCTCCAGGTTTTTGTATTATGGCCTTGATGAATGGTATTTTTCTATTCTCCTTTCATTCCATGGAGGAATGCACTAATATTTTTCAAGGAGGTCTTTTGTTTTTTGGAAAAGATTTTCTTTATTTAGAAATTTGGTGTGCATGCTTAAATTTTATTTAGATTAGTATGTTGCATATTTGGGTGTGTCTCCTTGAGCTCCCTTTGAAATTTTTGGATGAATGTAATATTCAATATATTTCTAATGTTGTTTTTCAATTTATCACCTTATTTAGTGTCATTAGAAATTTGGAAGTGTGTCATTGGAAGGATTCCCAAGAGTGGCCTCCTGGGGGTACTGAGGAGGAAAGGTAAGAACTTGCTAGAATCTTGGTAGGTAGAATATGTAGCTCTCTCCAAGACAAAGATATTTTTTCTTGGAGTCCTAATCCAAAGGGAATATTATATGTTTCCTCTAGATATATGGAGCTTGATAGGAAGATGTATGAAAATATTGGGGTCCCTTGATGGAAGCAAGATTGGAATAAATTTTCTTGGCCTAAGTGTAGTTTCTTTTCATCGCTGGTTGTTTAGAATAGATGTCTGTCTTGGGATAATCTATGAAAAAGAGGCTTCCAAGGTCCTCCCATTTGTTTTTTGTGAAATAATAGTGAAGAGTGTGTCTCACGCCTTTCCTTTCAATGTCCTTACTCTAGGAGGATTTGGCATTTTTGGTGGGGGGTTTCAGGCCATCCTTGTGTTCATGCCTCTTCTTTGATAGAGTTTTGGGAAAGCTTGGGGATACCCTCTACTATGACAACTTTATTTAGATTGCTTCAATTATTGGCCCTACCTTTATTGTTTGGCACCTTTTTCTTGAGATAAATAGAAGGATTTTCCAAGATGTTAAGCAAGTTGGGGATCTTTTATGGAGGAAGATCTTCAGCAAGATCCAAGAGACTATTTTAGCTAAATGTGACATGTCGGTCATTGTGGATCCAAGTGATTTTTCTTTTGTGGGGAATTTTTACTTGGAGGGTAGAGGGTTTGGTTTCTCTACTAGCAATAGTTCTCATCAAGTAAAGAAGATGACTCATCGAGAGGGTCGGTGGAGCCCTCCCCCACATGGAGTTCTAAAGATAAATACTGATGGATACTCTAGGGGGAATCTTGGGCATGCTAGGATTGGTGGTATTTGCAGAGATAGTAATGGAGGGGTGGTGTGTTTTTTTTATTTACAAGGGTCAACATTCTAATAATCTCATGGAGGCTCTTGCTCTTTTACATGCTATTGAAAGAGGTTATTCCCTATGCTAGAAGAGTATTATTTATGAACCTAATTCACAGATTGTAGTTGATATGCTAAATGAGTAGAGATTCAATGGTGTTAATTGGAAATTGGTTGTAGTGGGCAAACAAATTGTGAATTTATGTAGTTCTTTGGAATTTGTTTCCTTTTCTTATATTCTTAGGGAATGGAATCAAGTGGTTGATCTTCTAGTGAAGTGGGCCTCTGGCCATGTGGAGAGATGGATTATAGATGACTGGTGTATTTTATCCTCAGAGCTCTCTTTGTCCCTCAAAAAGATAATCATGGAAGACTTAAACACATGTAATTGTTTCCTTGGTTGGATTCCTTTGGGGACTTTTGTTGCGTGATAAATTGATGGTTTTTGTGGGTTGTTTCTTATTGCTCAGTATTCTTTCTTTAATTCAATAAATTTTTACCTCCTTTTTATTAAAAAAAATGGATAATTATATTCATAAAATTTTAAAATAGCTATGACTTGTTTTATATTCATGTTTTAAAATAAATCAATGATGAAATCACCCTTCACATCTTAAAAATATGGAAGAAACTATAGAAATACATAATGAAAGATCTAAAAAATTGGAAGATAAATAATTTATATTTAATGCACGATAAATAAATTAATGTTAAGAAGATGATAAATTAATCTAACAAAGTGCATAATTACTAGTTTTTATGTTTATTCACATTAATGTTATTAGTTTTTGTAACCATCATTATTAAAAAATTGATAAGGTAATAGTTAACATATTCAATTCATACCAACAAAAAATTCAATGAATGGGAATAATGATTATAAAATAAATTAGGGACATTCATATGCATGTCAAATGTAAGTTGAGACATAAAATTTAAATATAACACATCTTATATTTTAATTAATTTAAGTATTATAATTTAATGAATAATTTTATGCTCATGTAAAGGGGTTTATTTTTATTTTATTTTATATAAAATCCTTAGCATGCGTTACATGAATAGTTATAGTAAATAATTTTTTTTTCTTTATATATTTCTTAAGTAAACATATGAAAGATTTTAATACTACTTTATTGATGTGATGGAAACCCTAGTTGGAGTGAGAGTGGTAGATTGTGGCAACAACTATTCTAGGCAGGGCAATGGTGAATATGGTGAAGGTGATGGAAGTGACTAGGTCTTTGGGTTATTTCCATATACCTTACGTTATCTTGCTATGGAGGTGACTTGCTATAGTGTTAGTGATCACACTAATAGAAATTGTAACGGTCACCACGAAACCCTGGAGAATGTCATACACATAACGAAATCAAACAATTTTTTTTTTAAAGTGTAATTAAACAAGTAAAGTAAACTACACTTATACATACATTCTCTAAGGTATGTGATTAAAAATACTTACAATACCCATTACTAACAAAAGTTACTAAACATAACATAAGATTATTGCTCATGATTTAAAGATCATACATCTATTAACATTAAAATACATCTCATAAAATATAAAGTACAATCATGATCCATTCATACATTGTATCCATTCAATATTACAATTACAAATCTCATTTCCAAATGAGATAGTTGCTACAAAAGTGTTACAATTACAAATTACAAATATTCTCCTTGAATACAATTGATGAGTGATACAATTACAAATTACAAGGTATCCAATAGATACAAGAGAGAACATGAAAGAATTACAAATTCATTGGTACACATGAGCTTTCCAATTATGAAGTACTCGCCATCATGAACAAGAACTTGGGACCCAATGGTTTAAGCTGCACGTTCCACCCAACCATGTGGTACCTGAAGGAACAACCCCCGTGCTAGGAGATAGTAAAAGAGCTTCCTAGGGAAACCTACAACCTCTAGACATAGGAAAAAACAATATTGAACTACACAAGTACAAAACTTACAAAATTGTTACAATGCTTCCATATAACAATGATTAACTGCACAATATAACAAACTAATTCACGGTTGTTATAGGAGTGTCATCACAAAGTTGCATGGGTTACCCTAGCAAATCTTCCTAGGCTCCATCCCCCATCTTGGGTTACCCTGGTGACCTCTTACGAAACCTGGCCCCACATGCAATCTAATGCGGAATCAATTATCTTTCTGAGAAACAAGATATTGATCTTTCCATTCTAGGCCTTCTCATCTCATCCCAAGTCTTTACTAGCCCTTGAGTCCATGAGTGAGGAATTAACAAAAGTTCAGTGTTTAAACTACCCTTTTTCCCTAAAATAATTATTTAATTTTCACTGATTAAACTAACTCTGCATGAGTTATCCTGACACCACTTAGTGTGTCGGCCCTCATGAAAAGCCTCTACCCTATTAACAACCTAAGGGATCAATTCCAGTAACCTAGGATAAACCAGGTTGACATAACCAATCACAAATACAACCTCATAACGATGTACAACACAACCTATTCATAGAACTGGGTGACCATACTAGAGAAAATACCACGTGCACTACCCAAGTTATTTCAAAGCTAAATCAACATAAGCTACAATCCCCATCTCAAGGAAACATATCTAGAAGCCTTACATAAACAAATAACTCAATTTTCCCAACAACGAGAATGAGAGAAACATAACTTTAAAACAATTTCAAGCAAAAGATAAAATCTAATATTAGGATATTCTAAATCCAAATGAGGCAATTACATATTGCGTGCAAACAATAAAAAACAATACATTTCTCAATTATTGCTAATTTGAGACAATTTTATTCATAGGATAATAACAAATCATAACTAATTGTTTAACTCTATAATTCCTTAATTATACATTACATGAAAATAACTAATCTTATCACAAATTTGTTTGCAACCAATAAGAAATATAAATAAAAAATCACTTTCTTAAAAAAAAATATTTCATTGAAAACAAATAACCATTTCCCTTAAAATCATTCCCTTTTTTAAATAACTACTTGAGCATTTGACAAGCAATAATAATTTAAATCTAAAGGTTTACTTCAGTTTCCCAATAATATTTAAATATAAATATATATTAAATACACACACACATATATATATATATAATTATACTATATAATTATATACTTATTGTATAAACATTTATATATATATATATTTAAATATATAATATATATAATATATATAAAATATATATATATAAATACAATGCAAACCCCAACCATAGGCAAGGGATGCAGGGGTGGGCTGCTACGCAACCTCCCCCTTATGGGGGTCATTTCCTATGGGGGCAGCATTTGGCGCTGCCTCCACAATGAGAACCTCCCATAATGGGGACGAATGTGGGGGTAGCTCCCCCAGTACCCCTAATTTAACATTAAATTTTTTATTTTTATTTATTTTTTTAATCAAAAACTTCCTAGATGTAGCCATTTCATCGTACGATGAATTTCTTCTTGTTTTTTTTTAAATCCTCATTTCCACGGAGGAAAAAACTCAATAGCATATTAATTTTTAGATTCAATTACAATTTCTAAAAGGGTAAATTTAAAGATGAAGTTTTCTATAGGAAACAAAATGACAAATTATCAGAGGTTTTTGTTTTCTCAAATTTTATAGAGGAATTCCATTTCCACAGTTTTACAAAGGTTATCTAAATCTTCTATTGTTTGAATTCTCTTTTTTTTTTTCTCTTTCATTTTTTTTTACTGTTAAAATTTGTTTCCCCACTGAGGATCAAAGGTTTTTTCTTGATTCTTCTACAAAGGTTTTCAAAAGTTCATAGCAATCCCTTCAAAATTTAATATCAAAACTTCTAAACCATAAAGCAGACTAGAACCTATTTTTTGAAGTTTGAAGAAATAAAATTTGAAGTTGAGCTTCCCTACAAAATCCAATCTTCCAGAACCTCTTCCAAATTCTCCACTTTTCCAAACCAAAAATGTAAAAATTGCAGAGAAAAACCTTCCTCTATATTTATAACAGCCAAATTTTCCTCACCTTCCCCAACAAGATCTTTCAAAAAAATATCTATATCCTCTCCTTAATTTTAAACACTTAGTCAAAATTAAAAATGCCATTTTCAACCACTATTGATATTTTCTTCTTATGCATTTACAAGATATTTTGCATTTTAATAATTTAAAGCACAATTTAATTTGAAAATAGATTTAAATCATTTAATCTATGCACTTTACAAATACAATTAAACTAGTCACTTAATAAATTTATTTACTCAAAAACTAAATTTATTTAATTAAATTATTTACTTAATACATAAATTTAATTACAAAGATTAAATTACTTTACCAATAAATTAAATTAAATTAAAAGCTTTTAACAAATTTACTCTAAAATAAATAAATAACATTTAAAACCTACAATCGTTAATTTTTTTCAAACAACATTGCAAGATAGTTAATTATCAAAACAAACAAGGATGACATGACATTATGCCATACTAAACACAAACTGACTACACACTGTGACTGGGATTATGGTTTGACAAGGCCAGTCTGTTACTATCTCCCTACTAACATAACAATTGGGAAAGTGGGCACGCTCAAACCTATGAAGCTAGGTGGAGACAATGTCCTGTACCTGTAATCCTGCAAACCAAGATGAGTGTCAAATATGCATAAAACATACCAAAGACACTGTGAATAGAAATCGTGAAATCACAAGGTTCTCTCAAGCGAGTGATGTAATCTCGTCCCCTTCACCAATACAGCCACATCAAGACAAACAAAATTTAAAGTATCAGTAAATCACCACATGAGTGTACATCAATATTAACTCAAACAACAACTACACTAATCAAAAGCATCCACATAATGTATCATCACATCAAAGTATAGCATCCATATCGCTCTAAAGCCAACGATCATAAAATAATCACAAGGCATCAAGACCTATCATAGTAAAGGTACAGACTAATAGCCCGAACAAATCAGAAATACATAATAGCAACTAGAGGGGCACTACACAAATGATGTTGTTGGTATGGATTATTGCTTAGTTTTTGAGGATGGGTTATCATGGTGCTCTAATGAGGAAGAAACCCTCTTAGACATTCTCCTGGAGGCTTGTTCAAATGCCCATAATTACAAGTATTATTTATCTATGTGGAGGGGTGATCAGTTGGATCATGAGTAGGACTTTTTGCTTATGGCTTTGTAGTTGGATTCCCAACAATCAACCCAAAAATTTCTAGTTTTTGAGTTGCATGGTGAGAATTTTGGTTGCATAATTCATAATGGGTTAGGTACAACTCTCACGAGGGTCCTTTTGTTGTCTAATATTCCTCCTCCTCAACCTCTAACTAATCTACACATGCCCTTACTTAATTTGATCAATATAGTTGTTGGGATTGAGGAGGCTTATATTCCTTCCCTATCTCCTAGGGTGGGCTCTTCTTTGGAGTTTCCTTCTTGGAGATAACCCCCATTCCTACTAGTGTTGGTCCTCTATGGAATAGGTTATTAGAGAATGTTGTTTAGGAAATTTTGTAGGATCTACAACCTGCTTGTCTTAAAATGTATCTTCTTGTAAGTATGGGAGTTGTCGCTTCTAATGTGGGTCTATAGGAGGCCTCTCGGATTGAGTTTAGTCATATTGGAGTTCCTTTAGCTTTGTATACTACTTCTATATCTATTTCAAATGAGTGGATAAATAGAACTTCCTATGGTTTAAAATCTACTTGTATTGAATATTTTTTGGTTATAGACTGAATCTTAATGTTATCTAAAGTTAGGCTTTTGATTGTTGGATGGCTCCTAGTCTTTTCATTATGGCCTTGATGAATGATTTTTTGCTATTTTACTTTTGCTCAATAGAGGAATCAACTCACATTTTTCAAGGAGGTCCTTGGCTTTTTGGCAAGGATTTTCTTTATTTCAAAATTTGTTCAACATGCTTAAATTTTATTAAGATTAGTATGTTGCATATTTGGGTGTGTCTCCTTGTGATCCCTTAAAAATTTTGGGAGGAAGGTATTATTAAATATATTTCTAATGTTGTTGGTCAATTTATCACCTTATTTAGTGTCACTAAATATAGATCTAATTTTCTTTATGCTAGATTTTATGTTTTGGTTAAGCCTAGCTCTGAGTTTCCCAAAAATGTGAAGCATTGCTCCAAACTTAGGATTTGGGAGCTGAAATTTTAGTATGTATCTTCTTGAGTGCTACATTCCATGTAGCAATGTCCTTAGCCTCATAATCTTCTTGATTATCCCTCCACTTTTAAAGGGATTGAGATTTTTTTTTTAACATGTCCACTTTAAAAAGGTTGGTATTTCTTGGAATATTAAGAGAACTCTTGACGATGTGATTGGAATCCTCCTAGATCTGAATAGTGAGCAATCTCTTTAATTCTACCCCACCAATATGTTAAGGTTCATGTTGATATTTGGGTTCAAACCTACTTGATTATCTTTTTCTACTTTTGGGTCTTCCCAACACTTTTTTTGGGTTCATTGTTCTTATCTAAGCTTTATTGGTCTTGCTATTCTCCTTGTTGTTTGGGAGACATGTATTGTTAGATATTTCTCCTTATCTCACCACTGGTGATATTTTTTTCTTATGTTTTTATTAGCCGATAGGCTATTATAGGTGGGAATTCCACTGGAAAAGTCTTACTGTCTGATTTTCAGGCCTCTCCCTACTAGATTGTAGGCTGTTATGGGTGAAATCCATGAGAATCGACTCCTGTCTGATGCCGAGAAGTTTTCCTGCCGGTACTTACTTCATTTACTCCATTCACATGGGATGGTGGATGGAAGTATGGGGGTGAGCGGGGGGTGCCATGCTTATTAACTGCACGATCTTGTATGTGATTTGCCTGTGTGTAAGGGGTGTCTGCCTTGTACAATGCTTGATCTGGATGGGCACATCGATTTCCACAACACCCATGTTGCTGCTACTAATTTTGGGAACCACAAGACAGCTCTTCCTACTGGAGTCCTCTATCCTCGCTCGGTAGCAGACATTTCCACTCTTGTTGAATCCATTTATAAGTTAGGCCGCTCTTCGAATCTCACCGTCGTAGCAAGAGGCCATGGACATTCACTGAACGCCCAGGCTCAGGTTGAAGGTGGAATTATGATAAACAGGGAGTCGTTGAAGGATGGAATAAGAGTTGACAAGAAAGGAATGTATGCAGAAGTGGGAGGGGGAGAGCTGTGGATTCACCTTCTCAATGCCACGCTTGAGGCCGGATTGGCTCTAAAGTCCCGGATAGACAATCTATATCTCATAGTTGGAGGGACGCTCTCTAACACTGGCATTAGCGGCCAAGCCTTCTGCCATGGTCCCTAGATAAGCAATGTTTATCAAATCAAAGTCCTCACAAGTACACTTGTTAGCCGATAGGCTATTATAGGTGGGAAATCCCACCAAAATTATCTACTATCTGATGCCGGTAGACTATTCCAGTGGGAAAATGTATGTGTGCATTCAAAGCCTACAATAACAATAATGGTAGGGGGAAAAGACATTTGGGTAGATGCAATATCTTCCTAATGAGGTCGATTCTCATTATGGTAATCAGGCGGTGGAGGTGGGAGGACCACCAAAGTCATAGATTTGGTAGAGGGCGCACGTATGGGTGCCCTAAAAGAGGGATGGAACCCCTCTATCTCTACACAGAAGGAGTGGATTATGTTGCAAGGAGGGAAAACAAAGAAGAGAAGGCAAATAATACAGAGAAGGAAAATAGGCAAGGGGATTCAACGACGAGGGGATAGGTAAAGCTTGTCACTGAGGAGGTTGCTCTCCCTACTCCCAAGCATGGGATACCCATATGCGTATCTCAAAGGTTTGTTGCATCTTGAGGTGAATCACGATTTATCTCTGTTGTTTTGAGGGTACTTCTTAGATGAAATGAACAGATTGAGAGTGGAGGTGATGAAGAACAAGATTCTTTCTTGAAAGTCCTTATGTCCAGTTCAGTCAAGATGTTTCCTGAGATTTCAGTTTCACAACGTAAGTCCACATCAGTACATCGAACCGAATGTGATTTTAAAGTCTGTTTCAGGGACTGCGAGGGTGTTTGTTCTTAGCATCTTAGTCAATGAAGCTATGGAGGAGGTAGATTCCCATTGCTAAGTTGTTCCAATGAATGCAAAGTGGGGAAATCTTCCAAAAAATAGTTCGTGTGCCCTGTCCATGCATCCACATCGTCATATATATCTACCAAGGTAGAATGGGTACTGGCAAAGGTTGTGGAATCTCAACTACATAGAATCGTGAGGTAGGTCGCTTGCCATGATTTTAGCCTAAGAAAAAATTTAAAAATGGAAATTAGAAATCTATATGTGTCCTGATCTCACCTCTTTTATCGTGTATTTATCTCATTCAAAAGCAATCATGTTGTTGTTTGTTAAAAGAGAGTTTTGGTTCTATTTCCTTTATCTGTTGGTGGTTCATAAACGACATGGGTTACTTTTTATTCTACACTTACCAATCCAATTCTTTTTCCAACTAAGTTCATGTGCCTTTTATATGCTTTGCATTTTTCATGCATGACAAAGATGGCAGTTACTACTTTACAATCTGATAAAAATACCGCCCCGCCCTCCCCCCTTTTATCATGTGTTGATGGATGTCCGTACCCTGTTTTGAAGCTCCCATCCTGGAAAGTGTTAGGAGATTGGCCTTATACCAGCCAGTTGCATTTTCTTAAGAGTTTCGAAGGTGTTTCCAATAAATCCTTTTTGCGCATATCCTGTAATTATTGCAATTCCTGAGATCACATACCTTTGAAGAATTCGGTCAAATAGTTCATGTGCCTTGTCTATGCATCTGCATTTTGCATACACGTCTACTAGAGCATTGCAACTATAAGATCTACTAGAAACCCTCCTTCCATAATTCTTTAAAGGATCTTCACACCCACTAAATCCTCCATTTTGGTGTAGGTAGGTAGGATGTTGGCAAAGTTGTGGAGTCTGGCTTTACACTTGTAAATTGCATTCGCTTGAAAATTTCTAAGCAGTTCAAGAAATCGTTATTGAATAAATAAATGTTAGCAAATAGGGCAACGGCAATACGTTCTTGAAATGGTGCAATTCAAAGTTAATATTGTTCTACGTTGAGAGTACTCAGAAAAGCAATACAATACTAATGTTATTTAAAAATAAATAGCTTGGAAGAAAAACAAAAAAATGGGAGTCTTGCTGGCATGTTATCCCCCACCATCTCCTTTGTAAACAAAGAAGAAATAATCTAAAAACAAGAAAAGAGGAATCTTTGACTACAAACCAAAAAGAAAAAATAACACTTTTAAAAGCCTTTAAAAATATAAAAAGGAAATACAAGATTTTGAGTATGGGAGGGCATATATAAGTGAGATTCTCTTGAAATATAATTTTAGTGATATTTTCTTAAAGAAAAGAAAAAGGGGAGATTTATTTATATATAATTTATTTATTTAGAGAATTTCATATTATTATCAAAATTTTATTAATTATTACATTCTAATATTTGTATATAATAAAAATATAAACAATTTATTTATTAAAGAAAATTAAATTAAGATTCTTTTATACTATTGGACTAGTACATGAATTGATTCAAGATAGAATCAATTATGAATGTTTATTTATCCAGTTTATTTGATATTATTTTCTCATAGAAACATGTCACAAAATTTTCTAAATTGGACATACTTGTAGTATAAAAAAAAGAAGCATAAAGATACAAAAGGGTGATTTATCTACCATATTCTTTTCATGTTTGGAAATATTATGTTATTACATGTGCATGCATGCAAATATAACATTTGTTGATAAACAGTTAAAGATAGAGGTGTTTGAACACATGTCACATCTCCAATTTAGATTGTGTAAATGTATATCCAAACTTTAGTCAAAGTAATACCAAAAGAAAACTTCTTGCATTATCATTGTCAATGTCTATTGTTACAATCTGTCAAACGTGTCATGTTTACCTAGAGGATGTACTCTCCTAATTAACAAAGCTTGTGTTTTGATAGAGGAGCAAAGAGGTGATTTATGGCAATGAGTATGCTTATATTAAAATAAACTTGGGTTCCTCTATTTAAAATGGACTTAAAATGACTTTAGAATATATTAAAGTTAGCTCATATATGAAATGAAACATGTATCTTAGTTCATAAATTGGGGACGGATTAGGGTTGACATCTCTTATTTTGTTCTACTATCTTCACCCCTTCCCGATGGTGTTTAAAGTGGTTGAATTACAAGTTTATGTAGGTAAGTGACCAACTTTAAAAGAAGGAAAAAGAAAAAGAAAAAAACAAAACTTAGCTCTCCTTATTTTCATATAAATCACATTATATATTTATGATCTTTTTACTTTATACATGTTTTATCTTGGTTCCTATGAATGCTCTTTTTAGAGTTATAAAAGGATTATAACTTGTAATTTGACAGATGATTTGTCACCATTCTCCATAATCTTTCAAATTTGAGAATTAGCTTTAGTTATAATCTTTCAAATTTAAGGGTTGCAACCATTATACCATTAGTTACAATCTCTTGTTAAAAATATTAAATAGTTTAAACTTTTGCAGAATGATCATAAAATCCCTTCTGTAGATAATTCAAGAGACGAGATATCATTGCTATAACCTCATTTAAGGTTTGCAACCATTATACCGTTAGTCACAATGAGTGATTTAGGGGTACATTTGTATTATTGCATTGTTATTTATTTATTCATTTATTGAAATATTGCAAATAAAATTATACACAGAAGAAGGCAGACCTCAGGCTGTAAAAAAATAAAAGAAATTAATGTACTACAAATATAGTTCATAACATTTCAGAAAAGGATTTAGCCAAGAACAACAGCCCACAGCTTTTGAACAGATCAGAAATTCTATTACAAAAGAGAAGATTTTAGCATACATTGCAACTGTTTGGAACACAACATTTTCTTCATGAAGCTCTAGAATTTGAAATTTAATCTTATCTAAATGATTATTAATCTTTACATTTTTTTTTAAACACTTGCAGTTGAGAGTAGAGAAAACAATTTTAAAAATGATATATAAGTAAAACTTCTAATATTTTTTTTTGTTTCTTGGTGAACATTACAATTTGAAATCATTGACAAGAATCTAATTTTCCATATATTAAGCATAATAATATGTCTCATAGAGATAATTAAAAAATAATATTTTACTTAGTTTTGGCCCACAAATAGTTTTAAAAGTATGTTTCAAATGTTCATTGTATTGACAAAATGCTCATTTAATAGGTTGAAACACCATATATCTCATTACCCACAAACAATTTGAAGTGTAAGACTTTTCAAGTCAAAATTTGAGCATTAGTTTTAGTTATAATCTTCCAAATTTGAGCACTCAATTTTCTCCATGTCTTTTCTTGGAACTTGCATTTGCATCTTTCATTCAATCTTGGATTTAAGGACAAAGTTGATAGGGGATTCAAATATATCTTTTTGTAAGGGAAAGCAAACAAATTGATACTTAGATAGTACCTCTAATCTTTGATAAATTTAAGTGGAGAGGAGTGTCAAATTTCATAACAAAGTCCATAAGAACCAATGATTTATAAAAAAGATAACCCCTTTGTTTGTTGCTTAAACAAAAATTATTGTCAATGTTTTGTCGGGTAGTCCAATCTAATGGATTAAAATCCCAAAAGTCCCCAAATTGTTGAATCCCTTTATTGAATAAATAATAAGCATACCTTGGAAAGGAGACACCAATGGATTGACCTTGATATTGTACCATTCTATTCCACAAAATAGATGAAGACCTAAAATTGAAATTGTGTTGCAAGGAAGAGTTTTTTTAGTTTAAGCATTTGCAAACATGTTGCCAATCCTTCCATATGGAAATGTAGAGGAAATGAAGCTTTAATATGAAAGAGCCAACAAAATTTTATCCAACTATTAACTAGGTTCAAAGCTCTTAAGATCATTCTCAAAGGATTTGTTGTGACACCATTTAGCATAGCATACCGATTTAAATAAAGTTCCATTTGTTCATATTCAAATCTTCTTGCATCCCATCATCCAGACTTTTGCTATAAATAGTTAGTCCTAAGAAAAGCAATTTACATTTTTCTTGCAGTTTTTTCCCATCCCTTTCAATATACTGCCAGAGTATATCCAGCTATTGGTGTAACCATTGCAACTTGCTAAGGTGCAAGCGTTAGTTTATGACTATTCTATAATGTGTATGATCCCTTCCAATTTTTACCTTAATCAAAACATATGAAATACTTTTTTAATATTTTTTATAGATTATATGGATGAGAAAATAATTCAAGATTTACATTTTTAAGGTAAGTAAAGTTTAAATATTCAATTTCTTTGGTATTGCATGTCTCATATGTTGATGAGATTATGTTTGGAAGTATAAACACTACTCTAAATTTTAGAACAATATAAATATTATTAATGTAGAGTTATTTAGGTTATATATAAAGTTTAAATAGATAAAAAAATCACATCCATTTTATTCATTATTCATTATTTTATTTTTATAATTTATTTTATATTTTCTAAAATTATTTCAAGAAATTTTTATATAATTGTCACAACTGTAGAATGGTAAATAAATAATTTTCATTTCAACAAGCTAACCTCACCATCACAAGGAGATGTTTTGTACAAATTCACATACTAAGATCTTAATCAATAGAAAATTCTTGTTTTATATGTGTGAATCTAGAGGTTGGGACTAGTTTATTGTCACCAACTTATTTCACTCCTGGAAAAATTATAATAGAATTAGTGATTTTTTTCTTTATTGTCTAATGATTATTATCCTTCCCTTCTTTTTCCAATATTTGTGTCCTTCTAGTGTCAAAAAGTGCATGTGTAGATTGTTGGTATGTTATAGGGTGACATTTTCTCATTTAATTCATACTAATATGTATGTATATTTGACAAAAAAAAAACTCTTTAAAAATGCACATAATGCTAGGAGTTCTTATGTTGATCTAGATTCCTTTTAGTGCTCCAATTGAACTACCAAATCTGAATAACATGCGAATATAACCCTTATAAACCCATGCACCACAAAGAAATTAACTTAACTCAATTAAATATAAGGATATAATAGCAGATCATATAAATTCACAATTGGTGGCTAGCCCTAGGTTCATAGCATACATGCATGAATCAATCCATTTTATAATTGAAATATTCAAAATCCGAGAGACAAGTTCACGATCATTAGCATGTCCTATAGGCTATAAGAATTCCACTAACCTGATGATAGCTAAATCCATATCAATAATGTGTTTTTAAAGTGTGATTATCTTGGAGTGTTAAATAAATGGATAAGGTAAGTGTATAGAATTATGTTAAAAGAAGTGATGGGGTAGGAATACATGTATAGAAACATGTGTAATAAATACATAGCTAGCATAAAGACAACAGATCTAAGTTTGTGTAAAGTTATGTTTCTTGTCAATATATCAAGAAATTTTTTAGAAAAAAAATTATTTAATAAATTAAACCATATCAAAATTATATTAATGGCTTGGATTATAATTGATTATAAGCTTTAATAGAAATTTGTTATTAAATTAAAACCCTCAAAAACTATATCCAAATTGATTTATTTTTTGGTTGATTTCCCTTGATCATTTTAAAATATTTTTATTTTTGAAATATTAAATTTTAAGATTTTGGAGGTTAATGGTGGTCCAATGTGAACTGTATCTGAGCATGTAATTAATTATTAGCTGTTGTTGATAGTTCAGTTATTTACAACATTATCCATGTTTGATATTATTTATAAAAACACGTCAGATATGTTAATTGCAAGATATTTATTTATCCTATGTAAGATACGCGATATTTTATTTATAGTTTCATCGGCAAACAAAAAAGACAATAACTGATAACTAGAGAACATAGTCAGCCAAAAAACCAACCATTCTATACAATTACAAGAGCTGTCCAACAACATAAAGACACGATTACAATAGCCGTATAACATCAAATCACGAGAACTTTCTTAAATATATTCTTTAATTTTGAAAAACGTCAAAAGGTTTGTCAGCAGGTTCCCAGCATTAATAGCAGCCCCTAGCCTCATTTAGTATTCCCTTATATATATCCATGTCTGTCCGTTTTGCCTTCTATTGTTTAGGTTAAACTCGAAACCGCGGGATTGGTGGAGCTGCATCATAAGAGAATATAGAATCGCGTGTGGGGAACAATTTCCTGAGGTAGTCCAGCGAGACACCAGAAGCAAAGCAGAATGGTTGAAGTGAAACCATGTCCTTACAAGAGGAGAAGAAAGCCAGTCAAGCCAGTGAGGAGTTCACTGGGAAATTTGTTTTCTACAACACAATCACTCGAAGAAAAGTCAAGCTCTGCAAGTAAGGTAACCCAATGCAGTTTGGGTACAAATTTCCAAGAATCGTTATCTAAAATACAGAAATGGAGGAAAGCCCAGCATGATGATGGTATGGACAACTTTGAAATCTCCTCAGCAAGAGATCAATCAGAAACCATTTCTGATTCACTTACTGAAAGTGAAGTGGGTATGGAGGAATCTTTTGCCGCCACACCTCTCTACCCCAAAAATTTCACATGTACAAAATGTGGGAGAGATTTTTCTTCAGGAAAAGCACTAGGCCCACATTTTAGAAGATGAGGCATCAAACGAGATAAGATTTGGTCATGCTCATTGTGCGGTACGGTGTGCCCTAGCATGCAATCTCTACGGGGTCATAAGAAAGCCTGCCGAAGAAATCATGTCTGATGGAGGATGCCAAAGGTAAGCCTTTCTCACAACTTTATTTTTCATTTTTCATACATTGGATTTAGGTTAACTAAGAAAACAACAAGACTTTGAACTAAAAGTTGCTACCGTTTTAAGTTTAGAAACTGGAGATAGATGCCGATTCTTTGTTTGAAATTGTTAGAACGATTCTTTGTGTTTATCAGTCCTCAGATTAGGTAAAAGGGAGTTGTCTGTAAAATGTTTTCCTCAACCAGTTAACCATGCCGCTAGGGTTAAATGAGGCATATGGGATACAGGGCTTAAATTTGATGGTCGTATGACCGTATTTAGAGATTTTTGCCGTAAAATACAATCAAAATTTCAAGAAGATTGTATCAAATGAAAGGAGAGATTTTGGATAGACTGTCAAAATCTATATAGAATTATAATGTTATATATATTTGATTTATATATAATTTTACTTACACTAATGTATATCATAATGTTTTAAGGGCACCTTTGAATAGATAACCGTCATTAAAAAATTTGTTGACAGGCAAGGTCGACCGTCAAATTTAAGCCCTGATGGGATACATCGCTTCAAAGCGTTTTGAAGCCTTTGCAAAGGTTTAGAGGGAGCCAGTTTTCCAGCAGCCATAGAATGCACATCATTTGAGGCCCAGGAGCGATAGAACTCAGGACCGCATCGCCCGGAGAAAAAGCAGCTAGGCTCGCCACAGTCAGGAAGAGGCAAAAGTGTTATCGAGAATGATACCATCCCAATTTCACATGCATGGCATATTTTGAAATAGCTTGTATTACATGAATGTGATATTTTGAAATAGCTTGTATCTTGGTTGCAAAGTAAGTGCATTTGACCTGGAGTAGTATTGTGATGGTTAGTCTTCCCGGAAAGTCAATACTTCACCTCTTTTAGCATTATTTAAGTGCAATAAGTGGTGAGTGGTCCATTCATTATCACTTGAGATGAGTTCTTGTAAACCACTACTCATTGAACACTCGTCAATGAGCATTTAATTTGTATTAAGATAAATATGTGTCCAATAAATATTTGTTTTAAGATTAATATGTGTCAAATAAATTATTTAGTTTTATTGTTTGGTATTTAATTTTCCTACCATGACTCTAGATGATTATTTGAAAATGTATTTTATAATAGATGCAGGCTATGAAGTTTCTATGGTTATTGAGTAATTAAAAACCATATAGATTTAAAATTAAAAAATATATACTTTATAAATATAAATTAGTAAGTAATAATTGAAAATAATTATTTATTTAAAGTTTTAAATAATTTTTTTTTAAAAATTGTTCGAATAATATTTGTGTTTATATGTATTTTTTCTTATATTCAATGTTTCTTATTAAATTCCTTGCACAATATATCCTGAGAACTTTTCAATGAAATACGATTTTATAATATTGTGTAAATAATGGATCACTAAAATTATATAATAATCATTAGAGTGTTATATCAAAAATACATGGAATTCATTGTATTTTATATATAACAATAATTTTAAGTTCTCTTAAAATGGATTAGATTTGGGATGTTAGTATAAGTCTTCAATATTTTTTAATAGTGTCATAATAGAGGTGCTTGGAAATAAATGTCATAATTTTTTACATCATTAGTTATCTTTAATCAAATTCTATGAGAACCAAACATATTATAATAAAATTTGATAAAAATGAAATATCAGTCATTGCTCTTGTGATGTCATAATAATGAAAAACAAGAAATCTATCACTCTTGGTATCAAACATATTATAGTAAAATTTGATAAAAATGAAATATCAATCATTGCTCTTGTGATGCCATAATTGTGAAAAACAAGAAATCTATCACTCTCGCTGTGAAAGCCAGACTTCACACAAAAATGCAATACTCTGCCCAGAATTACAATGAACAACTATAATTTATTCCAATTCGCATAGTACAAGATTTCATAACTTCACAACAAAATAATCATTTGAATTGACAATTCAATCTTATTATTATTAATTCATTTCACACTTGTACATTTGTGCTATCTGGTTTGCTCTGTTGTATCTTCCCCCCTCCCATTTTTTTCCACACTACAATGCCATTGTTCTACGCTCTCAGCACCTCCCCATGCCATGCACAGCCATCACACATTCCTTTTCCTCTGTACAATGACTTCTTTGATTTTCTTGCTTACTTTCCTCTCTCCCAAGTGCGGCCAGGTAATGGGAAACAATTCAAAAAAAATTATTTGTTTTCCATTTTGGGGTCTTCACCCTCCATCTTTCAACTCTAAGCCCCCATCTATTTCTCCAATCCTACGTATCAAGAAGGAACACAAACTCAAATATGAGTTTCCTTCTATAATCTCTATCCACTTTTTTAACACTCACGCGGTCCATCACAACACTAAGGGTTTTCAAGGAAATCAATACTTAATTTTTGCTTTGTCTTCATGTATGAACCACACCTCTCCAGCTTCCTCTCCTTCTTTGCGCAACTGCCAAGGGAAGGAACCATCTGCGAAGTTTTTTTCCCTTTTTAGTCTTCCCCTACCTTCACGTCATCCCTCAGCACTCTATAGATGGGTGTTACCTTCTCCACTTCAAACTATGCGACTTTTCATATTCCTCAATATTTGTTTACAAAATTGAATAGCTCATAAATCTTAAATGATACTTCCATTTATTTTTGTTCCCTCTTTAAACTTCATTAACTTTCCATATCCATCCATAGTCTATTAAGTTTCTCTATTCAACATTTTATTTCATTTCAAATCTCGTCCATCTTATCAGACATGACTTTATCTCCTTTCTCAATGTTTATGAAATCAACATAATTTTTTCGGGATGAAAATTAAACCTAAATTATAAAATCCTAATATGATATTTTCTCTATCAATGACAACAATGTCACCCAATCTCTACTAAAATTGATAATCGAATTCGGAATTAAATTGGACTCAGGAAAAATGCACAATGAACATAATTCAGACCAAAACTAAAAGAAACAAACTCGAATTATTTTTTGTCACATGATTAAAATTATATTTATACTTTACTTTTCTCTTGTGTTTATATTGAAATAATACTATTTACTTTATCTATTTATGTTATTTTATTTATTTAAGATATTTTATTTATTGAAGAAAACATCAAGAGAAATTTGGGAGGCCACTTAAGACTTTTGAAGATTTTGGGTGCACATTCATTCTCTTTTGGTTCAATCTAAGGTACAAGAGAAACCAAGGTAAATATTCATTTGTTGCATTTGGATACTTTTTAATATTTATTTTTCTTTGTACATGTTTGTAAACCTTAAATCAACCTTACTTCAAACAATGACCATAGTTAGCTATTAGTCCATTCAAATTAATCCAATCTAAGATTCCTATGAAATACTTGACTATGCTAAAATATGCAAACTAAATAGAAAAAAGACCACTAAATTGTAAGCATATAAAAATATAATCAAAACTTTATCTCATAGTGGATTGGTGCTTCTATGGAAAGAAGCCCTTTCCCAATCCTTTGCTAAGCTCCATGATATGAAAATGATATGAAAATTCTATGAAGATGGAGAGGACAAAATTAGTTCTCAATTGAAGGGAGTGACTTTGCATAAGCTTTGTGGAAATGATAAGATTGTGGAGGATTTGTTGAAGAATTAAGCCTTTTATTTATAAAATGTCAAATGCTAAGAGTGCTCAAAATAGAGCAATGTGGGATAAAGATTTGAACAATGAGATGAAGCCACTTGTCAACTTGTGAGTGGTTAAGGAATATGCAAGTTTTGGCCAATGTGCCCAAGAGGGGGAGATTCAAATTTGAATTTGAGAGATAAATGTTGAGTTTGACCTTGTGCAAGAGACATATAAGAGACATGTAAGGCCTTATAAATGCTTTGTTGGGTGTACATGTTCACTTGTTTTTGAATTCAAACTTGAGGGAATATTTCTCAAAAATGACATGTCCACTCACAAAAGACCAAGAAGGTCAGACAAAAAGTCCATAAGAAAAGCCAACAAAAGAGAAGTTGCGATCAACCCAGAGTCTTCAGGACAGACTCTATCTCCGCCTCCAGGTTCTACATGTCTTGGACACCCTTCTTAAAAATTTGAATCATTTGTGGAGTGGGAGGAGCCTTCCTCTTCAAATTGGCCCTGGTTCTCTTAGAAATGCCAGCATCCTCCTCCTGGTTTCTTTCATTAATTTCCTCTAGATCAACCACCAAAGACCCCTATTGAGCTTTGTCCAATTTCTCAGTCATGGCATTGATGATGATGGCATTGTGTCTGGCGATACGATTATTTTGCTCGGCAATAATTTTGACAATATTTTTTATTTTCTCCAACTCAATTTCAACATTTCTATCCTTGCCAGCTTGGTACTAGATATCTTTGCTGACACCATATTCTCTTCGTTCCACCTCTTTCTTATCAAGTGCCGCAACCTTAGCTCCCAAATCTTCCAATTTACTTTGAAGGGCCCAATTTTTTATCTTTAGCTCATTAATTTCATGAAAAGTCCTTTCTGAAAGATTGAAATGGTTATTAGCATTATTTCTAGCTAAATTCAAAACATCCACAGTGGGATCTCTATTAGTATTGAAACAAGTATTAGCAGGGTCAGGAGTAACATGGGAGCCAGTTTTAGCATTTCTATCTAACGACGGGACAACAAAAGGCTCAAAATTGTTACCACTAGACTCCTCAGATTCATGAGAATCTTCAGAATATGAGACAAGGTTTTTAGCCGGAGGATTCTTATCAATACTTCTGGTTTTAAGGGAAGGGCTTCCCCATTTAGGCATAGCACGAGCTTTCATAGTAAGGGGATTAGGGTTATTCTTACTAGTTTGGACAACAGGCGGGTTAAGGCCTATTCTAGCCAGACTTAAATTGGGAAAAAACCCCGAGCAGTTGGGTTCAATATCATCATCCTCAGAATCAGGGGAGGCTTCCAAATTAGCAAGAATGGGCATTTTTTTGGCAATGTTCAATAATTAATCTAATCAGGCTAGTATGCAAACTAGGGAATCTTCTAGGGTTTTTCTTGTGGTCATCTAAACTTTTTCTCAAAGAACATAGAAGATAGTAGGGGAAAGAAACCCTAACCATGTAGCGAAAATGGTTGAGCAGGGCAAAGTGATAACCATAGACCCTGGTGAAGCGACCATCAATAGTTATGTACTCCATGATGACACGAAGAACCTTTCTCCATAGGGCTTTTATGGTGTCGACTTCGAAGTAGCTATTAGCAATTTTCACCAATTTTAGTCTTTTCTTCTCTTTTTTTGGAAATCTGATGACAACATCATCCGAGTAAACCCTATCCCTGAAAAACTTTTTCTGATTAGTAGAAATTCCCGTCACTTCAGCTATAAGGTTTTCGTTGAGCTCAACTTTCCTACCAAAAATAGTAAGATCCCCTTTATCCCAATTTTTTTCAAAAAGATCCTTAGCCTCCTAGTTGGAACCATGGAGTTTCTCCAAGAAAGGAAGTAAACCCCCACTTTTAAGTTTATTCCAAGCCTTAGAATTTCTTGTGTGCATCTCAAAGCTCTTCGGCTCAATTCTTTTCCTATCTCCACCCATCTTGGCAAGCACAGTGGGGAAAACAGAGATGAAATTTTTACTAGAACAGGTCCCACCAAATCTAAGAACCCACAAAGTGTACTAGGCCACCTTGTAGACTAAGCAACTAAGCTCAATCCCATACAATCTAATGATTGTGATGTGATAACTCCATCCTGTCGTCATTAAAGAGATGACACGGCTCTTGTCCATGTGATTCATCATAACTCAATAAAGCTTAGACCAAGGAGGGTGATGTTAGGATCAAATTTGATTTATTTAATATAAGTTGCTGACTTTAGGAGATTTATAACTAAACTTGATTTATTTGATGAATGGATGAATATGACCTAATAAAATGCATTATGCCAATTTTGCATGTCTACATTTTGCCCCTCTTTGAAGCAATGTACTTGCTACGTTGGTTCAAAAAATAAACTTCCCGTGATCAAAATTCAATTTTTTTTTTAATTTTTTCAAATGCCCTAGTGGAAAGAAGTACACTAGTACATTTCCCCCTTGAGAGATCGAGCGAAAAGATTCCATTTGAGGGTCGATCTCATGATAAAGAGGTTCAAAATGGATGGTTATGGATGGTGATGCAAATGAGATGGTTTTAAGATGCTTAGTATAACCAATCTATATTATCCTAAACAACTTAAAATAATGATGTGATGTGATGATGGACAATGTGATAATGCTATGATTATGCAATGGATTTTCTATGCAGATACTTAGACTAACAGATCTATATTATGATGATGAAAATGCATGTGAGATGATGTGCATAATGCTGATGGTTTGTGGATGCAGGATAGATGCAGGATGGATGCATTGGTGATGTTATGTTAGCATGAAGAGAAGAAAGAAGAAATGAGATGATGATAAGAGGATCCAACAAGTTCATTATTTGATGAGACTTTATTAGAGATAATGATCATGATAGATGATGATTATTTTCTTATCTAGGATTGGGATTTTAAAAGGGCTAGTTACCTTATGTTTGATAACACATATAGATATGATGCATCAAGGTATAAAGAACCAGGATGGTGTTGTACCTAGTGTGATGGACTTTGACTCAACAAACAGATAGGAGTATTCTTGTTCACACTTGACATACATAAACCTTGCTAGGACATACTTAACAAAGCAAGTATTCACCAAGTTATTTTACAATAACATCCAACAAGCACAACATACAAAAGATAATGATCGTTCCCCCATTCCTATTTCTCTAAATTCTCTATTTGGATATCATCGAGAAGTCCCTAGAATGAGCACAATAAGATAAACCAAAAGAAGAGATCAAGTACCCAAACAAGCTAATGTTCTTCATACCTTTAGCCAAAGGGATGTGTTTTGATATGATAAGAATCAATTGATATCCCAAAATGATGCCCATTGTCGGAACGATATATCCTAGGACATGCATTGTATAGGATGATGATGGTTTGATATGATGATTGATAGGCTGTTGATAGAAGGTTGACTAACATGTTTGAAAGTGATCAAGAGTTTGATTTTGCATTTAAAATTTTGTTGTTTCGATTTTGATTATTGCATTTGTAGTTTGATTTTTGTTGATTGTTGTGATTATTTTTATTTTTGTTGCCAAAGGATGAAGGTGATGACAATTTATTATGGATGATTGATTATTTTGAGTGAAGTGAAATGAGATGGATGGATTTTTTCAAATATTTGGATATTTTTGGAATGTTTTGAGGCTATTTTTTGTATTTTTCAAGATTTTTACAAATGTTTTGATTTTCAAATTTTGTGATGTTTTTTAGTTTTCTAAAATTTTATGAATGTTTTTGGATTTTTTGATGTTTTGGATGTTTTTGGATTTTTCTTGGTTTTTTGAATGTTTTTGGATTTTGTGTTTTTACAAATGCTTTCGGATTTTGATGTTTCTGAATGTTTTTGGATTTTGATGTGATTTTGGATGTTTTTGGATTTTTGTGTCTCAGGGGTTGATCAAATATTAGACTTGCCTACATTTAAGCTTAGAGATGACATAGTTGACATTTCCCTATTTTTGACGTTTTTTTATTTTTATGAATATTTTTGGATTTTTCAATATTTTAGATGTTTTTGGATTTTTCAATGTTTTGGATGTTTTTGGATATGGATATGTGTGATGATACCAATGCTCTATTTGGGGATTTTTCAAAAAACCAAGCTAGGGTTGATTGATCAGATAGATGGATTGACAATGATGATAATATTGTTGAGGATACACAACAATGCAAGGATTTGATTGATCAAGATTGATGATGATAACATTATTAAGGATGCACAAAAATGCAAGGATAGTGTTAAGAAACATAATGATTTGGATGGATATCCTAAGGTGATGATAGATTGATGATAATGACACTATTGAGGATACACAACAATGCAAGGATAGTGCTAAGCAACACAAGGATATCTTGAGATGATTTTTTTATTAGATTTGATTGATCATGATTGATGAAGCTTGATTTTAGAACAAAAGGTGTTCAAATGATTTGATGTGATGTTTGAAGGGTGCGTTAGATGCGACTGATATTGATTGTTTGGATCGATGTTCGATTGAAAGATGAAGACTGATAAGGAATGTCTTCTCGTCAAAATATGCCATGGGCTAGTGATTTGGACTCTAGATCACAAATGCTTTGACCAATTTGATTTTACATTTTCCAATGTTCGGATCACCATATAAGGTGAAGGATATATATCAAGATTTATTCCTAAAGCGAGATCTAAATATCTGCCCTTAGTGTCTAGCAATGTATGGAATGCGATGTGTGGATGCTCGGATAGGTGTACGGATTGATGGATATGGAAAGAATGCAAAAGATTATTTTGTGATAAGATAAGGTTTTCAAACAAAGGAATGCTCATTTGGATAATGATTCATGGCTCAGATAATGCTGCATAGGATAAGATCAAATGAAAATGGCCCATGTCAAGATGTTTACCATAAGCAAGCATAAAGTGTGCACCAAACTTTCATCAAGATCAAGATAACTTGGATGATGGATGTAGATAAATGAAAATGGATTGGATAAATGGCTCATGGATGAATGGAATTATTATGGCTGAGATGGATGGAATGCTAGACTTATTATGGATGGGATGAGACACTTTCACCTAAACTAGTGCACGTAGATGCTCAATTGCACACATGATGCCTATTTTCTAGGTTTTCATCATTGTCTTGCCCAAAGCGCCGCACATGCGGTTTTCACCATAGGACAATTTTTTTTCTTTACTATTTTAAATGCTTTTTCTTTTTTTTTGGATTGTTTGTTTTTTTGATATTTTTTAAATTTTTCTGAAAGATTTTAAGCTCATGTTGAATCAAAAGGTGTTGCTGATATAGATGCTCCTATCATAATGTGCCATTGATGTCCTACTTGAAGAAGTTGCTTTGCTAGAATATGCGCACTTGAATGCAACTTTTGGGATTCTTGATCTGCTTTATTGTTATTGGGGTTAACTCTATCTCTGTGCGTACATCGCAATAAAGTGCCTTCAGAATCCTTCTGATGAAGGGTTGTTGCAAATACATGGTCAATGTGAGAATTAGATATTATGCGTGGAGGCGTGGATGGAGTGTGATTAGGGATCATGAAAGATGGATTGGTTGATAGCTTGGAATCTTTGACTCTCCAAACTTGGGAAGATGAGCAATGATGGGTGGATACGAAAGTGTGCCTGGAATTAGGACCAATTGCTTGATACACTTTGTACGTCGCTTGAAAAGCCTGCTTTTGCTTTTGTGGACATCTTTGATGGATACTTTTCCTTTTTTTATTTTCCCCATTATTTCTTTAACTGATGGAGTTTGATAGGGATAATATTTCTTTGTATGTTTTGGTATCATGTGTATTTGATTTTTCTATTATGCTTCTCAACTTCTTTTTCCTTGATAACACACTTCATACTTTGATTCAAATCTCTCCTTTGATGTTGGTCCCAATTCGTGAATGGGGTGATGGGTGGATGAAGATTCATGGTGTAGCTGGTTGTAGTATTGACAATGATTTCACCATAAAGATTCTTCATGCTCCCTATGTTGACATTTGCTTGAGACATAGTTTCCCCCAGTATTGTGGAAGTAGTACCTTTGTTCTTTGATTCTTCCTATTCTGAGATGTCTTGTTCAATAAGCATTCTATGATAGATAGGCATTTTAGATGATGTTAGTTCAATTTGCTACTTTGCTAACTCTGAAATATTGTGTTATGTTTGATCTGCTTCCTTGAGTGGATAATGTTGAATATCTTCATACATGATGTCTTCAATCTAGATTTTGGATATATCTGATCTTGATGTTGACAACTTTGTTTGAATGTAGGAATTAAGAACCTGATCTTTTTTTGTGATAATATTAGGAGTAAAGGAATCTTGTTCTAAATGAAAATCATCTACATGTCCATCCACATAAAGCATCTCATGGGTAGATGGAGGAGTATGAGCTACATGGATATGATCATCTTGCATAGGTAGGAGAGTGTCCATTAGATTATTGTAGTATCTTTAAGATACAAATTCTTGATCTTAAATGATTTCAGAGTTGCTTTCGACATGATTTGGATCAATTTCTTGACTTGGGCCAGTTTCAAAGGATGGATTTCTTACAAAGGGTTCTTAGATGTCATCATTAGGCATGGGGAATGGCTCAATATGCTCTTGATCTTTGAGTGGACTTGGATCAAGTGTCAAGTTGAGGATTCGTTTAGTATCTGTAACCATGAGGTCAAATGGGGTCAAAATGTCTTGGAAAGGACTACTGCTAGACTTTGGTGAAAGATGTTGATCATACTTTGGTATGAATTCTTGAGATATTTCTTGTAACTCATGAAGAGATGTAGAGACATTTTCAACATGATCATAGGTCAACGGATCATGCATTATGTCAATAGGATCAAATAATCTTAACACTCTTTGAAATAGATTACTAAAAAGTGGCTCTTGATGTATGATGAGTTGATCATCATATGGGGTGGAAACATCTTCAAGGTGCTCATCGAGGGAGAGATCTTGATCATTGTTTTCAACAATTGTGGTGGAGGTATTTCTAATTTCTTCAACCATAGGGTCAAATGATGTTGACATTTCTTGAATTGGATCATTGTTGGTTGGTGGATTTTGATCATGATTGAAAAGTGACTCTTGACATATGTTGATTTGATCTTCGGATGAGATAGAAACATCTTTAATGTGCTCTTTGATGGATAGATCTTGATCATTGCTTTCAGAAATTGTGGTGGGGAGATTGTCAATGCTATCACGAGTGGTTGAATGTTCATCATTATCCCCAATAGTTATCATTTTTCATGTTTGTGCTTGTGTTTTTTGGGTAGCTTGAGAGGCTTGTTGCACTTTTTGAGCTTTTATTGATTGTTACATGGCTAGATATTGTTGGATGGCCTTTTGTTAGGCCTGGTGAGCTTTCAATGCAATGTTATTGTTGATGGTGTTTTTATGCACTTCTCAACACAAGCAGTGCGTAGGTGCACTACCTCTCTTGAAAGACAATCTCCCACAATCGAATTACAGAACACTATCCCAAGGTCTCTCGGATGTCAGGTCATGACAGTGCTTAGATACCACAGTAGTTTGATGTGATTTGCTAGAATCACAAGGCAGACTTACGGATGAGTTACAAAGCATGGAAGTTGGGTTTGCAAATGCAGTTTCAAAGTGCTGGAAGTGAATGAACAGTGGCTGTCCACTCAAAATAGCAAGCTGAAACTCATCAAGGTCATCTGATTTGGCTTCATGGTGATGCTTTGGGTCCTACTCTAACCAAGGATTAAAAGAAATAGCAAAAAGAGAAGGGTTTAGAAAGCTATTCTAATCTTAAGCTACGAATGAATAGTAACAATGGTGGCTGCTAAAGTAGACAGACTTCCTAAATTGGGTTTTACTTGGCCAAGAGAAACCTACAGTTGCACAAAACCAATGCAATCTTCTAAGGACTGTAGATTTTCAAATTGCACATGCACATCATGCACATGTAATTGAACTAAGTTGCAGCAATGAAGTAATGAGCTCAGACTAGCTTTGCAAAGTGACTCATCATCAATGAACCACAAAAAGCATGAGTTGGAAATCCATCAAATACTGAAATAGCAAACACCATCACCACTCCCATTCAAGAAACTAACACTAAAACTAACATGGAAGGTGAACCATGCATACATAAAGAGCAAACTCAAAAGGAACACCCATAAATCATGCAATGCTGCTTTCTATTGCCACAGAATGTCTTTACATCAATTCTCCAACCCTTACAAATGAGGGGCAAGCCCCTATTTATAGTTTTCCAAAGCCTAAATGAATGGCTAAGATTAATTTGTATTAAGTGGCTCAGATTCAATTACATTAGGGTTTCACCTACCCCACAATATCCAACAATTAAAAATACATTCCTTGTATTTTCCCTATTTTGTCATCTAGTGCCAGTCACTATAGCAATTTTGTCATTTAGCTGATTGCCCTTTTCACTGTAGCAAAAACTGCCTGAAAGTTGTCTTTTTCTTGATGTGCTTGCAGCGTTCTTCCTTTGATCAAACGAGTTCGTCAACAATTGGCATCAATGGATTGGTGGCCCTTGCTTCAGCAAAAAGCTCCTTAGAAATCATCACCGTCTGGAAAAAGGTAGTACAACTCCCTTAATGGGACTCTTCGATAGACCTACGGAAGGCTTCTTGACTCCTGTAAACACAAAGTGTCATAAGTGCATTTATACACGAGTTAAGGAAAATGTCAGTCAAACCTACAAATTTCCTGTTAGATCTATCCATGCATCATCAAAATATCTTGATATTCATATTTGGAGCTCATTTGGACCATAAACATTAATGCGTGCTTCAAGGGTGGGAGCGCCAGAGGGTGGAAAGACGGTGGAAGAAAGCTAGAAGGCAGACAGCGGATGGAAGCCAAAACAGCCGGGAAGGAGGCAGGCTCCCAGATGTTCAAAACAGCCGGGGAGAAGGCGAGCTCCTGGATGTTCAAAACAGTTGGGGAGAAGGCGAGCTCCTGGATGTTCAAAACAGCCAGGAAGGAGGCAGGCTCCTGGATGTTCAAAACAGCCAAGGAGGGATGGACCTCCAGAAACGGCCATGGAGGGGCCAAACTCCGGAGACCAGAAGGGAGGCAACCGTTGGAAGTTCCAAAACAGCGACGGAGAGGCGGAACCCCAGAAACGGCCATGGAGGGGCCGGGCTCCGGAGGCCAGGAAGGAGGCAGCCGTTGGAAGTTCCAAAATGGCGACGAAGTGGAACCCGGAAATAGCCACAAAGATCTAGAGACTCGGAGAGCGAGAGCAGTTGGAAGTTCAAAGCGGCGGAGAGCAAAAGGCTCTGAGAGCTTGCTTGACCCGCGAGAGGTGGTCGAGTCGAGGCAGCGTTGGAAGTTCCAAAATGGCGGCGAGGCCGAGAACAGGAAAGCGGCCATGGAGGTGTCGAGACTCCGAAAGAGCGAGGAAGAGGCGGTGATGGAAGTTCAAAGCAGCGGCTGAGAGAAAGCGAAACCCTGGAAACGGCAACGGAGGGGTCGGGCTCCGGAGGCCAGGAAGGAGGTGGCCATTGGAAGTTCCAAAATGGCGATAGAGAGGCGGAACCCCGGAAATGGCTACAGAGGGGCCAGGCTCCGGAGGCCGGGAAGGAGGCAGCCATTGGAAGTTCCAAAATGGCAATAGAGAGGTGGAACCCCAGAAACGGCCACAGAGGGGCCGGGCTCCGGAGGCTGGGCAGGAGGTAGCCGTTGGAAGTTCCAAAATGGCGACAGAGAGGCGGAACCCCAGAAATGGCCACGGAGGGGCCGGGCTCTAGAGGCCGGGAAGGAGGCAGCCATTGGAAGTTCCAAAACGGTGACAGAGAGGCAGAACCCCGGAAACGGCTACGGAGGGGCCAGGCTCCGGAGGCCGGGAAGGAGGCAGCCGTTGGAAGTTCCAAAACGGTGATGGAGAGGTGGAACCACAGAAACAACCACGAAGGGGCCAGGCTCCGGAGGCTGGGAAGGAGGCAGCTGTTGGAAGTTCTAAAACAGTGACGGAGAGGCGGAACCCCAGAAACGGCCATGGAGGGGCCGGGCTCCGGAGGCTGGGAAGTTGGCGACCGTTGGAAGTTCCAAAACGTCCACGGAGAGGTGAAACCCCAGAAACGGCCACGGAGGGGCCGAGCTCCGGAGGCCGGGTCGCCCTAAGCCAACGGATGTTCCAAACAGCAAAAGGGGGACAGAGCTTCGAAACCACCGAAACTTAACCAAACTTTGACGAAACCTTGGCAGTTCATTTACGCACTAGGAACACATCCCAGATCCAAAAAAGGGTGACCCCAAAGTCAAAAATGAGGAAACGGGAGCGATGGGGGTCCATGGATGTTTCCAAACAGCCAAGGAGGAAGGGAATTCTAGAGGGAAAGTTCCGAAACCATCAAAACTTAACGGAACATTGACAAAACCTTGGCAGTTCATTTATGTATTTCAAACACAACCCCGATACAAAAAAGATTGCTCCCAAAGTCAAAATTGAGAAAACGGGAGTGACAGGGGTCCGCAGATGTTTCCAAAACAGCCAAAGTGGGACGAAGCTCCGGAACCACCGAAACTTAACCAAATGCTAATGAAACCTTGGCAGTTTATCGAAACATCCCAAACACATCCCAAATCCACCAAAAAGTTGTCCCCAAAGCCAAAAATGTAGAAACTGGACCGACAGGGGTCCACGAATGTTTCCAAAACAACCAAAGCAAGACAAAAGGTAGAAAGGGGATGGGGGACTTTATTTCTCCATAGATTTGAATACCCCAAGTAGGTGAATTTGGGTAGGGGAATTTGATCGTTTGATGGCACATGACCAATTTGGGCTTGGAAATGGGGCACGCAAAACAAGATAGGAGCAAAGCAGCCTATCGGGAGCAAAAAAAAGGGGGTCCCTGCCTACGGCGGGGCGTGTGTGCAAAACATGCACAACAGTTATATTATCTTGTTGCATTTGGTTTTGGTGGTAGTGGTGGTGGATTTGGAATTGTGTTGGATGTGGTGACAAGTGGTTGAGATACGTTTGAAGCTATTTTTGGTAGTGAGGGGTTGAGATATGATGGGTGTGATAAGGGTGGATGGATTGATCAAGGTGATAGGTCCTTGGGAGACCATGCTTTGATTTTTCTAGATTGATGTTGTCATTTGATTAGATACCATCTGTTGGTGTGATGTCAATGGTATATTCAAAGGTTCTGATGTGATGGATTGATTTGGATGGAGTGATTGGTGCTAGGTAAAGGGGAAGCCCTAAACCAAGGAATGATGTTGATATGGGTAATTGTGGTGGAGATGTCTCTTGGTGCAATGACTCAACTATTTTGGTAAGTGTAGCAATTTTATCTCACCAAATTTGATCTTGATTTCATTCTTGACTCCATTGATATAGTTAATTTGGTTTTTGTTCAAGTAGATTTGGGATGCATACTTGTGATCTTTGAATGGGATCATAAATAAATTGATTTTGGACAATGCTCTGATTTGGGATGGTGTTCAGATTTGGCATTATAGGTTGAAATTGAACATTGTCTTGATTTAGGTAACTTTGATTTTGCATGGTGTTACCTTGTCTTGGAGTCGTTAATATCTTGTTTGGAATCTGAACAACATTTGTGTGATTCACAAACATATCTATCCCAAATTTTTTCAAGTTTGGATTCAAAATGTTCATGTTTGGTAATGTTGTACTTGGTACATTCGTATTTGGCATATAGAGATTTGATGGGATGATGTTGTTCATTTGAAGGATCATGCATTGATTTTTTGGTTGACAGACTGGTAGGTTGACAGACTTGTATAAGTGTGAGTTTTGATAATCAATCGACATTATAAGGTTTTGAAAGTTCAATTGATTTTGATTACTCATGATATATGGATCAAGTTTGTATTCCATGTTCTTCTTGTGTTTTGACCTTGTTGTAAAAGTGAACTCTAAGGTGTTTAGGATCAATGATGAGATGAAGGATGAAAATGGGTGAATGATATGAGTGTTGAATGTTTAGGGACTTTTTATCAATGCTAGACTTAGGGTTTGATTTTGATTGGTTTGATTTGGATAACGAACTTGCAAACCATAAGATGTTAGATGTGATCTTAGGATGAATTTCTTCAAAGGATTGCTGATTTAATTAAATGTATGAGAAATGATGCATTCCCACACACCTAACTAAACAAATGATTTTGATTTGATTTAAGGATGTACCCAAGTCTAGATAATGATGTTTCCAAAGTTCTAAAGTTGTTTGGTGGGATTTGTTTTGATAGATGTTTTGGGTGGATGAAGTATTCAATTTGATCCTAAATGAACCTAGGAAGGACTTGTTTACGAGACCAAGATAGTGAAGAACATGCCTTTCTCTAAGAGTAATTCAAAATCAAAAGACCAATGTTTGCATGAAAACCATACGACCAAAAGATGCCAAGCACATATGTGTGGTCCAATTGATTTAATATTTTCTTAATGGATTCTTTTAACCACAAACACATTCTTGATTAGATTTTGAATCTAGATGTCTAATGTCTCAACTTTCCCCTTATCTCGCAAAGCATATTATGCAGAAACCAAGGAAATTTGAGGCAAGAGTTACCTATTGTTGACTTTAGTAGGAGTAAATTGAGATGAAATCCAAATGCTTAGAAGCCTCTAAGGATAAAATCCCAAGGGCAAGCAATAGCATGTGAATTTTTTCAAAGATATTTGCTTCTCCTATAGGGTTTGAGATTTGAAGCTCATATTGAATGTTGGTCTCCAAATGTTTTTGATCAAAGCACTATTTTTTCAAACTGATTCACAAGCATTATAGCACCCTAGCCCAATTGGTATGCTTTTCTTAGTGGGCTTTCCTTATTCCCTTTGTAGTAGAAGAGATGATTTTACATGCAACCAAGGAAAAAATATAAAGGTATATTAAGAATGAAGTCTTAACCTCTCTATTTTAACCAAGATCAGACATGGCAAGTAACTTCTTGGAATCTAAGTTCCAATGCACCACTTCGATAAAATTTTTGGATGGACTGGTTGGCTACTACAAACAAGGGTTTTAGTTTAGACTTTCTATTCATGGAGATTGACCCATCTGGCGAGAGTCCCCTTTCAGATACATCTCATCGGAATCAACCATGTGATATTGGCATTTACTCCAATACCCACATTTATATCCTAGTTGGAAATACTCTTGGATTTAGAGTGTTATCAGTTGAGTCATTCCCTAGGGTGAGTACTTTTTCCCCAAGGCAAACCCTCTAAGATAGACAAAAGCGAGTAAACATATTCATAGTTTGATCAACCTTCATTTAGAAACAAAGGAAGAACACATGCAATAGGTTTACTCACACTCACACAATGTTTTGTTCAATTTTTAAAACCAAAGTGAAGTGTGGAGAAAATATTTTATGCAACTTAATGTCATCAAAAAGACTTTTGATTCTCAAGATCATCGTGAAGTGCGAGAGAAGTGCATATGCCTTTTTAGATGAGATTATTTTGCATAGAAGATTACAAAGCATAAAATACACATGTTCATTTTAAATCCCAAAGCAATGATGAGTTCATTTTTTAACCACCAAGCTAAATGTGAAAGTTTGTTTGTACAATTTTAGGCCAAAATCAGAGTCTAATGAGTTTCTAAGGTTCAATTTTAGCCCAAATTTGAAAAAGCATTAATGATCTAGTTGGCCTAAAATAGAGAACAAAAGTAGAAAATGGATGCTCTAAGAATTTAAAAATGCTTTTGTCAATTTCAATTTTAATGCTCAAGACCCACTTTCAATTTAAAAAATTCTCCAAATATTGTTTCCTTTGCTTCAATTTTGCAAGTTACATGTGTAAATGGAATCTGCAAGATAAAAACATATGAGAATTAATTGTTAAGAAACAATTTAGGAAATAAATATTGAAATAAAATCAATTTCAAAGATGTGTGAAATTTAATGATGATATCTAATTGATAATCTTCTGAAATTGGTCAATTCAAGTTTGATGTCCAATGCCCACTTCAAATGTGCTTGTGATTCCTTAATTCCAATGGTCAATTCTAATGCCAACATACAAATTCAAGAAGGAAAGTAAAAAAGAAAGCTCTAAATGCCCCCATAGATCATTGTCTTGATGCCGAACCAAATGCCAAGAAAACTGATGTTTCAAGGATTTAATAAATTATCTGCATGCTTCAGTAAGTACTATAATGATCAATGATAAATCAAATATATTCTTTGATGGAAATATAACTAAGCAAGCACAAAATGTAATTATTGACAACTCATTAATAAATTTTCAAAGAATTTTGAGATGACAATGATGAGTAAACATGGAAATATTAATGACAAAGCATTGTTTCACTTAGTTAAAATTGTTCCCTACACCAGTTAAGATCTTGTCATTGCTTGCTTAATAAGTTTAGTTTTGCACATTGTTCAATAAGTCGCTACTAAAGTAGTTCTGAATTTAATTGGATGAATAGATTTTGATAATGTTAATAAATTCTCATCCACACCAATTTATTTACTCAAAAACACATGAGGAGAGCTTCAATTCCTGTAAATAAAGCATAAAATAAAATAAGTATCTTTACCTACCACAAGAAGAAGAATGGATAAACAGCTAGTTGAAGTAGAATAGTGGAAACTAAAAAATCTACTCACATTGTTTCTAGACAACAATCAATTATCTAGAGGCTTACCTTCCCACCTAGGAAACTTCGCTACCCTCAATGTCTTGGACATACAAAAAAACAAGTGCGTGGATTCCAGTCATAGTTTGGTTGACCAGTGAGCGACCTCTAATTTGATCTGTGCTTGGTAGAGAGATTTGATGTAGGTGTCTATTGGGTGTGAGTGTTAGTCCCAACTTGGTGTTTGCAGTGCATGCATCTATCACATCTCAACACAAAAACAAAGAATATTTCACATGCACCACCCTGATGTCATGGTACGAAAAACATTTCTTGGGCGCCGCTTCCATCTCATCATGTTCTATCCATTCCCACTAGTGAGCTTCAAAGTCTGCAAGGTATTTGCTTTATGGTAGAATGATAAAATGCGTAGGAATGAGGTGAGTGATTCATATTCAACTATTGAAATTACAAATGAATTGAGCTTTCTTGATAAACTAAACTTTCAACTCTATCATAAGCATTCTATTGTGGTTAATCATTAGTCGTATCTTTCACTTAAATTGCTATTGTATTCAGAAAAATTGAAGGAAATTATAGAACCATATCTGCATCTCCCATTGCAGAAATAAGTCATAAGTGGTTTGTCCTGAAAGGTTTGTAGCATCCAAAAAAAGTGTCAGACTAGACTAAATTTGTTGAGCAACTATCAGAATGGACTAAAATGCTTGCATATTCACTGTAGTTGAAGACAAATCAGTGGAGTGTTAGCGCAAGTCACACCATAAATGAATCCAATGTGGATCCTACATCCCACGACAAGCCGCTTCTGTAAGAAGTCGACAAAAAGGCTACAAAGGCTTTGATGCTCCTGGTGGGTTCTTATCAGTGCCTGTCGCCATTCAAGAAACCAACACAAAACCAAAAAAAATCCACAACCATTTAATGAATAAGTCACCAGTTATTTAATGAAGAAGTTAAATAGTGACCACTCCAATGCAATGACAATCTAATGTAGTGATGATTTGCCTCTATTGTAGATTATAGATTGGGATAATTAAAAGAACAATTTAAGATTTTATGTCTAAAAGTCAATTTTGAAAGTGGAAGCAAAAAAATGTCTAATCGTATGGAATCAGATACTGCCACTAAATCATTATACACCCACCCAAAGTGACATACAATGAATTTTAATAGTACAATGTTTGCACATTCTCCATTATAAAGACAAATCAATGGTTCATGTCACTGTCACAGGTAAATGCAAAATGGAAAATAAATCAAGAAAATAATAGTATTCGCCATTGTATATTCATTTACTTGATTTCTGATTTGTTGTTCTTTCTTTGGAGATTGTACCTGCAAATAGAGGTATCTACAAGGAGAAGCCAGATATATACACACTACAAAATGAATAAAGTCTGACCTCAAATGATATTTAGAAACAATGCAACATTAATCAAATTTAAAATTCCAATAAAAATTTGATGTTTCATTCTGCATAGTAGGAGTTATGAATTTTCCCAAAGGTTTAAAAAAACTAGACCAGTGATACTCCAAAGCGCATTACATTAAAATCTTGTTCAATTAGTGCCAAAAGTTGCAAATGTTAGGAGAAAGATGTTGATACTGAAGGAGTGCATTGAGAAAATGAATAGATAGAGTTTTGGAAAGTATAAAATCAAGACACCAAGACTAAAAAGCTCGCCCCTATATAAGAAATCAATAAATTTTTAAGTTATGCCAAAAGCTAGTTCATGACATCATATGGAAGAATAACATATGGAGGCATAACATTAAAGGAATAATCTTTTTTTTTTTTCTTACCAAACTATTGTAATCCATTTAAATAATAGCTCTCCTAAATCATAAAGAAAAAACCATAGCTAACCATATTTCAGACTTCTCGAAATATCTCAACAAGACAGAATGCACAAAGTTTGAAGTTTGTATGATTAGTGACAAAGTAAACAAATACTTTATGTTTCTTATCTAATGCTTGAAATAAATAGAGATGAAAGATGAAAAAAAACATAGATTATATGGACCCTCCTTCTAGTGCCAATATGTAAACCTTAAATTAGCCTTACTTAAAACAATGACCACAGTTAGCTGTTAGTCCATTCAAAATAATACAATCTAAGATTTCTATGAAATACTTGACTATGCTAAAATATGCAAACTAAATAGAACAAATACCACTAAATTTTAAGCATATAAAAACATAATCAAAACTTTATCTCATAGTGGATTGGTGCTTCTATGGAAAGAAGCCATTTCCCAATCCTTTTCTAAGCTCCATGATATGAAAATGATATGAAAATGCTATGAAGATGGAGTGGACAAAATCAGTTCTCAACTAAAGAGAGTGACTTTGCATAAGCTTTGTGGATATGAAATGCTACGATTGTGGAGGATTTGTTGAAGAATGAATCCTTCTATTTATAAAATGTCAAATTCTAAGAGTGCTGAAAATAGAGCAATGTGGGATAAAGATTTGACCAATGAGATGAAGCCGCTTTTCAACTTGTGATTGGTTGATGAATGTGCAAGTTTTGGCCAATGTTCCCAAGAGGGGGAGATTCAAATTTGAATTTGAGAGATAAATGTTGAGTTTGAACTTGTGCAAGAGACATGTAAGAAACATGTAAGACCTCATAAATGCTTTGTTGGGTGTACATGTCCACTTGTTTTTGAATTCAAACTTGAGGGAATATTCCTCAAAGATGCCATGTTGATGGAAAATGCTGATTTTATAAATGAATTAAAATGATTTATTGGTGCAAGTGGGAAAAGCTATAGGATGTCATGGGTAGTTAGATTAGATTAATCAAGATTAGCTTAGTTAAGATGATGTTAGAGGATTTTGACCCAATTGACTTAAATACTTTGATTTATTTAAAGAAAAAGGGATAGAAGGTGATTTCAGTTAATTAAATAAAGGTTTGATTTATTTAATCAAGGAGGGTAATGTCAGGATCAAATTTGATTTATTTAATGTAAGTTGGCAACTTTAGGAGATTGATAAATAAACTTGATTTATTTGATGAATGGATGAATATGACCTAATAAAATGCATTATACCAATTTTGTGTGTCTACAATGTTGAAAAATAATAGTTTACATAATACATACTCTTTTTTTAGAAAAATACCTATATTTATTAACATAGTTTAGTTGCTTAAGAAAAAAAAATTAAATAATTTTATTAGTTAGTTTTTATTTCTTTAGTGCATTGTGACCACTTTCCCTTTTTGAACAATCTTAGGCATGGGAACACTATAAATATACGTTTTATTTACTTTCATTGGTCGAGAAGTATATTATTGAAGGTGTGTATCCACCCACATATTAATTGTTAATTATGGCCTCATAGAATTTTAGCTTGAATCTAACCCTAGTGATAAAAAATACTATGAAAAGGTATAAAGTAGAAAATTAAAACCTTAAATAATAAGTCCCTAAAAAATAGCCAAAACTTAACAATTTGGTAGAGGCCTTCTAACCCTACTCCTAAGAACCCCAGTTGGGACAAGAAAGGGAAAAATTATGGGTATTGGATATGTGCCAACTATGGATATTAATCCCTATTCTCATAGAAAAATAAAGGCCTTTATTGTTGAAGAGGATGAGGATGAATTACTGAGAACACTATTGTGAGTCCACAAAATAAGAAAGTGGTTTAAAACCATAAAGATATGAGCTTAATTGGTAACTTTGAGGAGTTGGGGAAGAGAACCATACATATATTTTGATTGAGATGAAAAAGGTTTTGACGATGATAGATCTGAGTAGAAAGGGAAATAAAATTTGATTGAAAGGAGATATTCTATGCTTGCAAAGGCCTCTATTGCTTGAAATTTAATTGATAGAAATGGAAAGAAGCTAAAATTTGATAAATATAAAGAGTCTAATGTTGAGGATGATGATTTTTTTAGGGATGATTTATTTCAAGATGAGGAGTCCAAGAAGAGAAAAATGATAATTGTGAGGATTAGGAAGAGGAAGGGGAGGAGAAAGAAGAAGATGAGGAAGGTCACATTGATGTTGATGAGAAAGAAGGAAATGAAGAAGATGATGAATAGGAAGTGGAGGAGGAGAAGATGGCTATAGGGGAAGGTAATATTGATTTTTCAGCCTATAATGGGATGGATGATAATGACTCTTAGAAAGATATTGAAGATGATAAAAGTTCAAAAGAGATTGAGAGAATCAAAGGATAAAACAACCTAGTGGCATATGACTCAATTGATTCCTTAAGTGTTGAATTTTCTCTGCTAAAAAGTAAATGCAAGGGATTGATAAAAAAAATGTAAGATATAAAATATGTAGGAATAGAAGTAAATGGAAAAATATCTTACTTCTCATCAAAAATCTTCAAGATAGAGTAAAAAATATTGAAAATACCATTTGTATAATTGTTCACATTAGTAATAGAATAATGGGGAAACCTATGATGGAAACGATTATAAGGTTGTGAAAGATTAAGAAGAAAAAATGAAAGAATGCAAGAGAACATGATCTAAATGTTTGTAAAAAAGAGAAGAAGTTTGAGACCTCAAAAGATAACACTACTTGTGAGGATTATTTGGACTTTATATCTCAATATTAAAATTATATTTTATAAATGGTTTTCTTCTTGTGGCTTTGTAGTTTTATTTTTTGTTGGATATTTTAGCATTGGGGTGCATGCCATTCATGTTTTTCTTTGTTTTTTATATTGAATTTTATATTTTAATTCTTCGATATTATCTTGTATCTGGTTTAGGACCGTTTGACTCCTTAAAAAATTAAAAAAGAGCTATAATACTTAACATAAATAAATAATGACAAAATAATTAAAGTGGAAAAACTTTTTAGAATCCTTATGACATACCTTAATCCTATCCCCACCTTTCCATTGAACCTCCCAAATTCTTATTGATGAGCCTAAAATATGCTCATAATTTGATGTTATGATAAACGTTTAAATGACTTCATTTTTGCTATTTCATGGCTGTTTAAACTTTGTTGAAACCTTTTATGGGGATATCTTGTAACAAGACACTTTTATATTCCTACAGCCTATTGTGTTGACTTGATTGCATTTATTGCCCTGTTGACTCCCGAAAATGGCTGGTATATCATATACAGTTTTTGAATGGTGAAGTAGATTTGAAATGTGTGATTAATGAATAGATATCATGTATGTACCATATGCCTTTTCTTGCACGTCTGTTACCTTTTGTTTTGCAGGTTGTTGAAGAATGATCAAGTCAAGCACAGTCGATCTCGGCCTTGCAGTAAAGCCCATTTCCTGCACGACTTTGAGGAAGCTCCACCAAAGACTCTTTGACCGAAACCGATTTGGAAAGATTTTTTAATGGAAAGTCAATCTGGAGAGAGTGGAGCGCTAGATTCTCTCTGAATCGGGTTGAATACATAAATTCATTTATGAAGTTTGTTCCTTGATTCAGGGATATACTTTACTTCCACGTCTTTCTTTGATGAAGTTAGTTAGTTAGTTATTCTTTTAATTTAAAAATAAGATACTCCTCCTACGCGAGGTAGTGGTAGAAGATATATAGAATGAGTAATAGATGATTTTTTAGGTAAGATAGAAACAGAGTAGCAGAGATCATGTAAGAATCAGTATGATAATGAAATACATAATCTGTTTGACCAGAAGCAGAGTTTGTTGTTAGTTTTCACACCAACAAGACAATGTATTTCATTATGTTTTCATGAATAAAGATCGATGAAGTTATGAGCTCAGCATCTGTGTAATCAGTAGATGCTTGCTAAGGGGGCCCACTTAGTAAGTATCTGTAGTTAATTAGTTAGATGTTCTTTTCTGCTGATATCCAATTAGCTTTCATCTTTTGAAGTTTTTACGCAAAATCAGTCTTACACTGCTCCTGCAGCATAGAGAGTCCATCCCTGTGACTGTTCCTATAGCATAAGGCCAGTTCATGGTTTGTGCTTCAGTCGTAGCTGGTACAGTTTCTGTTTTAATCAAGCATAGTTGAGTTAAAGAATTCTGCATTACCATTCTGTAGCTTAGATAGAATTTCTTTCTAGTATGTATTTTTGCTAAGATTTGACCAAAACAAATTCCTAGTGCATATATTTTGCTGCGCCATTTAAAGTCTACGTCCCCTGGTTTGACAAGTAAATGAACGTCCACAGAAAGATATTAGTCACCTGTTGGAATGTCCAATTCCTAGGAAAGTTTCATTGTGATATTCATATCCTTTTGTGAGTGCGAGACATTTTTGGCGCCGTTGCCGGGGATGGTGTCTAACTAGGAGTCTGACAAAGTCATTTTCAGCATTAGTTTAGTCTGTTAGTCAAAAAATTTCAAAATCTTTCAAGCCGTTACTCACCATATTGCATGCATAGAAGAAGAAGAGACGCACTAGGAAGGTTCCTCCCTGAAAATCTATTTATTGAACTACCATTTGACCCAGCTGATAACGAACCTGAGGAAAATCCATTTGCTCTGCTATTCCAGCACCCAGACATGGCAAATAATCCACCTAATAATCCACCTCCTGCATTTGAGTTTCCCATTGTTCCCCAACAAGATACTGATAATCTTAAAAACATCCCCTCTTCCTTGCTTCCAAAGTTTTATGGCCTGGTCACAGAAGACCCAGAAACCTTTCTGTTTGAATTTGATGTCCTCTGTCGCAGTTATGACTACAACACCGACGCTCATAAACTGAAGCTATTTCCTTCCACTTTGAAGGAGGGAGCTCTCAGATGGTTCATGAGTCTAGGAAGAGCCGTTGTAAATAGTTGGTCAGACATGAAGATGAAATTCCTTGAAAAATATAAGGAATATTGTAAGAGTGCCAGCAAAGGTGATGACATATTCTGAATTCAACAGAAGGAGGATGAAAGTCTGGAAGATTATATTTCAAGGTTTTTGTTTTCATTAAAAAGGAACACAAACCATACTCTTAACGAGGACTCTTAGAAACTACTCCTTCTAAGGGGAATCAGTGATGCCTGTATTGACGCCCTGGACCTAATGGGAGGAGGTGATATAACTCAACTACCTTGGGATGATATACAGAAGATATGCCTTAACTACTCTCAAGCAATAGTTAAGAAAGGTTGAGGTCATCATGCTTCAGTGGGGAAGTCTTCTTCTGGTGGAGTTTCCTGAATGGAGATCACAAATCTGCTATCTGATTTCAAGCAGGACATCATTAATAATATGGCTACACAATTGGACACTATGCAAGCTCAAAAATAACATGCAGAAGCTGAGGTAGCTTTGGCTGAGTTCTATCCCTACTGTAGACAAAAGAAGCATGATTGCAGATGCAAGATGGTGGCTAATCTGGAAGCCAGACAACTACCTACTAATTTCAAACTAGTGGAAGGTGATGATGATCAAGTGTTCTTTGTTACACAAAGGAGACCATGGGCCCAAAGGCAAGGTATGCCTCAAGACCCTTTAACTTTTGGTAATCCCTATTCTGGCTATAATAACCAATGGCAACAAGCATATGGACCACCACCACCATGGAATCCGCCTCAACCAAGTTGGTCTAATTATCAAACCCCATAGTGGCAATCTCCTCAAGGAGGTTGGCAGCAGCCACAAGGTCAATGGACCCCACCTTCAGGAAATTGGCAACAAAATCCTTAATGGAGAGGTCCTCAACAATGGCAAAACTAGTCTCCTGGCTTCTTGCAGCCTCCACAGCCACAACAACAGGCCCTTATGCTGCCTCCTGTAGTAACTACCACAAATCTGGACCCCCAAAGCAAACACCTATGCCTGCCCAGCCGTTGCCTAATCCCAATAATAAGCAACAGCAGCAGCCTCAACAGCTTGTGTCTATTTCTGAAGCCAACCAATATCAAGCTTATGCCTTAAATGTTAATGACATCCATATGAGGTCTGGAACTACTTTACTTTCTCCCAAACCACCTCTGATTACATAAATATCTGATTCACCCCTTGAAGAATCTAATGCACCTGCTGTTTCCACTGAGCACATACCTATACCAGATACAGTTTCTATGGAACCTGTTCTGCAGAGACAAGATAAACTACCTTTTTCTCAGAGGTTACAAAGTACTAAATCTAAACTCATGGAAGAACCCACTTTTGATATTCTAGATCAGCTCAAAAATGTGCAAATTCGAATCCCTTTGTTTCAGGCTATTAAATATGTTCCTATTTTTGGAAAAGCTATTAAAGAAGCCTATTTGAAGAAGCCTGGACGAAAGAAAAAGGATCCCCAAAAAATTCATGTCTTAGGGAAATTGGCTGATATAATGTTGGGAAATGTAGTCATTCCAAAGTATATTGACCCTGGAAGCCCTGTAGTACAGATACATATAAATGGCCAAGTTGTAAAAAATGTTTTGATTGATTTAGGAGCTGCCATTAATGTAATGACAAAGCATACTATGGACTCCTTGAATATTTCAAACATTAGGTCTACACCCACAGTTCTGCAGCTTGCAGACAGCTCCACAGTCAAACCTGATGGGATGATAGAAGATGTAATTGTCACTCTTGAATCTTGGGAGTATCCTGCTGATTTTACAATATTATCAGTTAAGGCAACTTTAGGAGGGTATCCAGTTATCCTTGGTAGGCCATGGTTAGCAACTGCTGATGCTTTTATAGGATGCCGTTCTGGAGATATGACCATTTCTGATGGGCAGTCCACAAAGAAATTGGCTTTGTATCCGCCTGCTAAACCTCAACCAGATTTGTCCCAACCTGTTTGGCCAGATGTGGGAGAAGAAACTGAAGAAGCCAATTCTTTGGCTCAATTGATGATGCTTCAAAATGATCCATTCTCTCAACTTCAAAGTGAAGATGCTTTGCTTTTTCAAATTCTGCAATTCAATCTTGATGCAGATAGTTTATCTGATCCAAGTGACAGTAGCATCAATGTTTCCTCAGCAGCTAGATTCTGAGAGTTCATTGCCTAAACTTCGATAATTTTTCATAACTTGCTTCCATAAGAGGTACAAACATTACCTGTTGATTCTATGAGTAATCTCATTAAGCAGATAGAATTGTCTCCAGATCATTGTTTGAATGTTAATAGTAAGTTGTCTCAGTCTCAAGAGGATGACTTATTAAAAATGCTACAAGAACAGCATAAAGCTTTTGCATGGGAATATGGGGACATGCAGGGAATAGATCCTCGAGTCTGTACTCATAGGATATATATCAAAGAAGATTGTTCACCAGTTAGACAACCTCAGAGAAGAGTAAATCCAGCACTTAGAGAAATAGTGAAAAATGAACTTCAAAAGTTGCTTGATGCTGGTTTTATTTACCCAATTTCTGACAGCCAATGGGTTTCTCCATTAGTCATTGTCCCCAAGAAAGGAGGAAAATGGAGAGTATGTGTAGATTACAGAGAGTTGAACAATGCCACTAAGAAAGATCATTTTCCATTACCTTTTGTAGACCAAGTACTAGATTCTCTATCTGGTAAAAAATATTTTTCCTTCTTTGATGGTTACAGTGGGTATAATCAGATAAAAATTGCCCCTGAAGATCAAGACAAGACCACTTTTACCTATCCATGGGGAACATTTGCTTATTCGGTCTTGCCTTTTGGCTTATGCAATGCACCAGCAACATTTCAGAGAGTAGTAATTAGTATATTTGCTGATATATCTCATGAATGTATGGAGATTTATATGGATGATTTCACTACATATGGAGTCACATTTGAAGAAGCACTGGTGAATTTAGAAAAAAAGTATTAAAAAGGTGTAGAGAGAAAAATTTGTCTTTAAACAGTGAAAAGTGCTTTCTAATGATGGAAGAAGGTATTGTTCTAGGTCATCATATTTCAAAGAATGGAATTCAGGTTGACCCTGCTAAAATTGAAGTTATTCAGAATTTACAAACTCCTGCAAAACAAAAAGATGTTAGAAGTTTTCTTGGTCATGCAGGGTATTATAGAAGGTTTATAAAAGACTTTAGTAAAATTGCCAGTCCACTTTATGCTTTGTTAACAAAGGATTCCCAATTTGAGTGGACCGAGGCCTGCAAAAAATCCTTCTTGCAGCTAAAGGACTTGCTTACCAAAGCCCCTGTTCTTCAAGGTCCAAAATGGAACCTGCCTTTTCACATACATGTTGATGCATCTAATTTTGGTATAGGAGCAGTTTGAAGTCAAAAAGAAAATTCAATTGAGCATGCTATCTACTTTATCAACAAAAACCTTTAAGGTCCTGAGCTCAACTATACTGTTACAGAAAAGGAATTGCTTGCAGTTGTATATGCTTTGAATAAATTCAGGCATTATGTCATAGGTTATCAGATATTTATCCACACCGACCATGCAGCAATCAAGTACCTGATGAACAAACCTGCCATTTCTGGTAGATTGGCACGATGGCTCCTGTTGTTACAAGAATTTGATATCACAATCATTGACAAACTAGGAAGAGCTAATGTTGTAGATGACTTTTTATCAAGACTTCAATCACCTGTATCTGAGGAACAAGAGGTCATTGATGATAGATTTCCAGATGAACACTTGTTTTCCATTGCCGCACATAAACCCTGGTATGCAGATATTGCTAATTATCTGGCAGCAAATAGAATACTAGCTCATTTTTCCCCAAAAGAAAAGAAGTTGTTGACAGAGAAAAGTTTCAACTTTACCTAGATTCCCAATTGTCTGTTTTATACTAGCCCTGATCAAGTAATGCGAAGATGTGTAAGAGAAGATGAGACTTATGATATATTGCATGCCTGCCATGATGAACCATGTGGAGGGCATTTTGCAGCAAAAAGAATAGCAATGAAAGTCCTTACAATAGGGTATTACTGGCCAACATTATACAAGGATGCTGTGGCCTATATAAGGAAGTGTGACAGATGCCAGCGTATGGGAAGACCAACTAAGTTAGATGAAATGCCACTATATCTGCAAGTAATAGTCACCCCTTTTGTATAAATGGGGGATGGATTTTGTGGGGCCAATTGATCCACCATCAAATGGAAAGTCATATATTCTAGTTTACACGGATTATGTCACAAAATGGGTTGAGGTAAAAGCTATGACTAATGCCCGAGATAAGAAAGTTGCTGAATTTTTGTATGAACAAATTTTCACTAGATTTGGAGTCCCCTGAGAGCTTTTAACTGATCAAGGAGCTCAGTTTACATCAAATCTGATCACTACACTTATGAATGACTATAAGATCAAACATAGGAAGTCCAGCCCCTATCATCCTCAAGCCAATCGTCAGGCGGAGGTAATAAACAGAGAAATTGAAGCGATCCTCACAAAGACAGTGCAGATTCATAAGAAATACTGGAGTAATAGACTTCCTGAAGCAGTTTGGGCTTACAGAACTACATGGAAAACAACAACTGGGTTTACACCTTTTGAGTTGCTCTATGGGAAAACAGCTATGTTACCCATTGAATTTGAACATAATACTTTAAGGACAGCTCTTGAACTCAACATGGACTTATCCGAAGCACATAAGGACTGTCTCCTATAGCTAAATGCTTTGGACGAAATGAGAAAAGCCGCCCTGCAGCATACAGAAGTAATCCAACAACAGAGAAAGAGATGGCATGATCAGCGCATCAAAACCAAAAAAAATTCTGCTAGAGATTGGGCTTTGTTATATGATTCCAGGTACCAAGGAAACCAGGGTAAACTCACAACACGCTAGCTTGGGCCCTATGAGGTTGAAAATGTGTTTGAAAATGGAGCTGTGCAGCTAGTCACAATTGATCCAGTCCATTTCAAATTGCTCGTCAATGGCCACCGACTCTGACTGTACCATAAGCTAGTTTCCAAGGAAGACTTCATGAAGTAGTTCATTCAGGTTCCTCCCGCTACTCTTTCTGTAGCCGAAGGCTCTAGCCTCTCTCCTGCAGCGTTCCCGTAATTTTCAAAAAGCATGCCCATAATAAAGGTTTTCTTTTTAAGAAAACCCTTTTCTCCATTTTCATTTATCGCCCCCACCTCACTTCTTTATCTTCCATCCATCCTCCCATCCATCCATTTCATTCATACATTTCATCTGCCCACGTCACCCATCCACTTCAACCATCTGCATCAACCTTAATTAAGATATCTTTCCAACTTGTCAATTCAGGCAGAGTCGTCATCTTTCTTCACACGTATGTGTAATTACTAAAGGTATGCCATATCTTTTCTTATCGCATATTTGATTTATTTCATTCTATTCAATTATTGCTATGCATGTACCGGTCATTATCACCTGAATCTCTACCTATTTTTTAGTACATGTGAGGACACATGTCATCTTTTAAGTAGGGGGCTGGGTAATCCATCATTTGAGGCCTATCTTTTCGCCACTGCCATAACTGTAAAATAATCTTTCTTTAATATATTTCTGGTACTTTCCAAATGTGATTGCATGACCTTCTTTAATGCATCTTTTTCTTGAAAACTATGATTAAGACTGCTTGTTTAAAAAAGTTCATTTTTGGAAAAAAGAATGAAATGTGGCGGCCTGACAGAGAAAAACCAGAGCAGAAAAGGAAATAAAGAATTTGAATCTTCTGCAAGAAATTGAGTTCAGCTAGAAAAAACTATAATATGGGTGGTCAGTTGGTACGACATGAGCCTGTAGCTCATGAATTGTTGTTGCAAAACCCACAGACAGTTCAAGCATTTAGCCTAGGTGGATGGTTAAATTATTTTCTGAGTTTAAATGATTTTGATGAGGAGGCTGCAACAGAATTTTTGAGAACACTTTCTGAAAGGGAAGCCACCGTATGGGGTCTAACAGTTGTTGCAACCGAAGACAGAATTGCTGAGGTAACCGGGCTCCTAGCCGTTGGAGAAAACTTTTCTTCAGATGCTGCAGCTGCAAGGGCTGAATTTTTGATGCCTGCTAATGGACCTCTAGACATCTCCAAGCAAGGATGCAAGCGGGTGTCACTGCCTCTTCCATATTCAGAGTATGCCACTTATATAATGAGGTATTTAACCTGTGAAGGCCGTTTTTCCTATCTGCATTCGCATCATTTTAAATTATTAAGCCATATAAGGCATGGGTTGGTTGTGAATGTTCTGAATTTCTTGTTAAAGTTTTTAGAGCAAAGTGCCCATGGAACTCAACAAGGGAAAGATAACTCTGTCACTCATCATGGCCTTATTAAATTGCTTATTGAGCGCTCTTTGAGAGACGTTTCACCTCTCTACTGGCAACAATTTGTTGCCCAAAAGAGTTTACAACCTCCACAACCCCCTAGGGTAATTACCCCACGGCCTCAAAGAAAGAAGAAAGAAATTGCATCTACTAGTGGAATAGGGCAAGGGTCATCTACTCCTGTAGCATCTGATCCTGTAGCTGTCACAGCTAAATCCTCTGCTAGGGTACAAACTAGGTCTGCCGCTAGGAGGGAGAAAGGAAAATCAAAGGTAGAAGGGTCCCCAAAATCTGACCCTCATTCTCAGAAAAGGCAATGCTCCTCTCCTGTAGCACCTTCCCCTGCAGCAGTTTCTCCTACAGCAACAGCTGTTGATATTTCCAGCTCACCATCATCCTCTAGTAGGGCAGAGCCCCTTGAACAAACAAGAAAAAGAAAACCTACCGGAACACCTCCTGCAGCCACATCAATACCAAGAAGGGTTTCCACAAGGAAACAATTTAGGACCTCCCCTGTTTCACCGAAACCTGAGGTAATTGTAATTTCAGAAGGGTCTGTTGAATCTGAATTTAATGTTTCTCGGAATGAATCTGAGAATGCTACTCAAAGTTCGGTCGTTCCTGAAGAGGAACAAGTAGAGATAAAAGAAGCAGGGCATAATGGGCACGAGTTGCCAAGTCTTGATGATTTGGTTAATGCTGCTATGCAATTCTCGGAGGAAGCACATACTTCTTCACCGTAGCAAGAACAAGAACAAGATGAACAAATAAATGTGCCTAATGAAGTTGTATTTTATCCTGCAATGTGTAAAGCCATTGTTGTGTATAGGAGGACCTTTTTAATTGAATTTCTAGAATTTGTTAAAAATAATTGGGAAACAGTTACACTGCAAACTGTGACTTTCGACACATTGCCCAGACTGATATGCAACAAAGTCTGTGGCAAATAGAAAAGAATAAATTGAAAAAGAAAATTGAAAATCAGAAATAGGAAATTGCTGAATTAAAAGAAAAAATGGACGAAATGCTAAAGGTAACTGGTCAAATTATGGAATGCAGACCGCCACCCAAAGTTTATGCTCTGTGCCTCAAAGAACAAGTTTTATGGTTTCAATTGATGAGAATTTCCAGAAACCAAGACCCCATAATTCATTCTGCCAAAGAGTTTTATGAAGCATATCAAGCAGCCCCTAACTGGTTAAGGAATTCTCTGTGTGAATTCTATTTGCATGGATTTTTAATACCACTTGAAATAGAATGGAATCCTCTTCCATACATTGGTGATATTCATTTGAGAGCATTCATGTCATGGGCAGCAAATGAGGTGAATTATGGCAGACAGTGGGAAACGTATGAGGAAATTGAGAAAACAGAGCCTGTCCCATTACGCTCTCAAAGTTCAAACCCACATGCAATGCTGAAAGATTGGTTTGCATTGACATATGGTATTAATAATGTTTCAGCCAGAGCAAAAATATTTGACATCAGAAAGCAAGTATATGATGAATTCCAGGCACAACAATATTCATTTTGGAGATTAGCATATACCAAACTGAGAAAAGATGGGAAAAGTTGACTGTTGGGTTAAGAAAGTCAGAACCACATGGTCCCTTAAACTTTACAGCTGCACTCAAATGAACCAGCAGATATATTCAATTGGGACTTCAAACAAGATTTGAATTGTGGCTGCCACTGACATTCAGACCCCCTGTGCTAATGTGACCCCTGTATCCTCATCAGGCTACAAATCTTAACAGTGAATTAGAAGACCGCAGATATGAAAGGTGTCGGGATTTCAGAGGATTCTATTACAGGTTTGGACATCCATTCCAAATTCATGCAGCCACTACTAACTTCAGAGAAACCACCAAGAAAGTTAATGCAGGAGGACCAGCATTGGGCTAAGTAGGGGGCAGTGATGAGCCTAAAATATGCTCATAATTTGATGTTATGATAAACTTTTAAATGACTTCATTTTTGCTATTTCATGGCTGTTTAAACTTTGTTGAAACCTTTTATGGGGATATCCTGTAACAAGACACTTTTATATTCCTGCAGCCTATTATGTTGACTTGATTGCATTTATTGCCCTGTTGACTCCCGAAAATGGCTGGTATATCATATACAGTTTTTGAATGGTGAAGTAGATTTGAAATGTGTGATTAATGAATAGATATCGTGTATGTACCATATGCCTTTTCTTGCGTGTCTGTTACCTTTTGTTTCACAGGTTGTTGAAGAATGATCAAGTCAAGCGCAGCCGATCTATGCCTTGCAGTAAAGACCATTTCCTGCACGACTTTGAGGAAGCTCTGCCAAAGACTCTTTGACCGAAACTGATTTGGAAAGATTTTTTAATGGAAAGTCAATCTGGAGAGAGTGGAGCGCTAGATTCTCTCTGAATCGGGTTGAACACATAAATTCATTTATGAAGTTTGTTCCTTGATTCAGGGATATACTTTACTTCCACGCCTTTCTTTGATGAAGTTAGTTAGTTAGTTGTTCTTTTAATTTAAAAATAAGATACTCCTCCTATGCGAGGTAGTGGTAGAAGATGAATAGAATGAGTAATAGATGATTTTTTAGGTAAGATAGAAACAGAGTAGCAGAGATCATGTAAGAATCAGTATGATAATGAAAGACAAAATATGTTTGACCAGAAGCGGAGTTTGTTGTTAGTTTTCACACCAACAAGACAATGTATTTCGTTCTATTTTCATGAATAAAGATCGATGAAGTTCTGAGTTCAGCATCTTGTAATCAGTAGATCCTTGCTAAGGGGGCCCACTTAGTAAGTATCCGTAGTTAATTAGTTAGATGTTCTTTTCTGCTGATATCCAGTTAGCTTTCATCTTTTGAAGTTTTTACGCAAACTCAGTCTTACACTGCTCCTGCAGCATAGAGAGTCCATCCCTGTGACTGTTCCTACAGCATAAGGCCAGTTCATGGTTTGTGCTTCAGTCGTAGCTGTTACAGTTTTTGTTTTAATCAAGCATAGTTGAGTTAAAGAATTCTGCATTACCATTCTGTAGCTTAGATAGAATTTCTTTCTAGTATGTATTTTTGCTAAGATTTGACCAAAACAAATTCCTAGTGCATATATTTTGCTGCGCCATTTAAATTCTATGTCCCCTGGTTTGACAAGTAAATGAACGTCAACAAAAAGATATTCGTCACCTGTCGGAATGTCCAATTCCTAGGAAAGTTTCATTGTGATATTCATATCCTTTTGTGAGTGCGAGACACTTATCTCTACCTATTTCTTCCATTCTGATTTGACCACTCTACAATTTTCTTAGTTTTTCAAGACTCTTGACTCGTGCACCCATATAAAATCCATTATACTTCTTCTTGCGCCCCTTGAAATTTCTTAACCCTTTGTATTCCCTTGTGATAACACCCAACTATTTTTCCCTTGATCACTCCACTACTATCTCTCCTTGATTCTTGTGTAGTTCCAAACACTATTGCATCATCAACCTTACATTTTCTTTGTATACCACTATCATAAAACTTATTATGTTTAAATAATATATTAAGTGTTAAAATACTTATTGAATCATTTGATCCTTATATAAGTACATCCTTGATTATAGTAAGAAAAAATAAAGAATATAAAAAGAAATAATAATATGGATGACATTTTTATTTGATGCATTTTTGTTGATATCATTTATCTAAATTATTTTTTCATCACTAATTTCATATATATAAGAATCCTAAATTAGAATAAATTTATCATTGACAATAGGAATGAATTTGATTAGGTGACTATTTTGAATCTGTATTTTTATCTATTTTTCTACGTTTTATCATTTACTTGATATTTATCATCGCATAAATCAATGTAGCTTTGTTGTAGCACAAGTTGGATTTAGAAAAATGATAATGTTATGCACACTTTTCTAGTTTTTGTTTGTTATTATTTCAAATGACATATGCATTATAATTTTCCTTTTGGTTAGCTTCAATAAAGGGATGCACATAATTTGTAAGTCATCCAACTAATTATTAAAATAAGGTAATTTTCCCATATGAATATGATGGTATCAATTGCTATTTGTAAAATTACCTATGTTATTATGACTTCTCATTAGGAAGACATTTCAAAAAAATTGTAATATGAATGAGCTATCTATTTGATTTTTCCACTTTAATGTGGTGCTATGAGGATAATAAAAAAATTAAGTATCTCTCTTATTTTACAATATTTATATGGGTAAAATATATATTTTCTTGTGGGTTCATTCCAAGTGACCTACCAAATCCATTTCATAGTCTATCTTTTAGATATTTTTTACTAAGTTATGTTTTTTCAAGTATATTTTTAGTTTATTATTTCTCTCTATCTTTTCTCATTATCTATATTGGTTTTACCTAAGTAAAATTATCTATGAGAGTGGGAATAATCGAATGAGTATATTAGCTCCAATACCTAAGAATTATACCTCTAGAAATATCTATAAGATCCAACATACTCATTTGTATATCCAAAGACATAATATAATATTTTTATCTTAACTTCTTTTAAATTGAATTAAAAATTTTTGATACAAATTAAGCTTCTAACCGTAGAATGTTATCTAGTTGATACTTCAAGGATAAATTAATGGTTTATTGGTGTGGTCTAATGCCTCATAGTTAATTCTCAACAATTTTAATCTCACATTATTGTGACATAGATTTTAGGAACCTAAAATGTTAGGCTCTCTTTCTAGGGTTTTCCACCTAGAAAGAGAGAGATCAGGGGTTCTAAAATGCTTATGCACATTCAAATTAGGATGTATGCAATGTTTTTTAATTTAAATTAACTTAAATAAATTCAATTGATTGATTAAAATGATTTAAAATGGATGCAAAAGTACAATTTAAACTATGTTTGAAAACACACTGTGATATGAAAACAACTATGAAATATGAAGAAATTGAAAGAAATATGCATAACATAAGGTATAGGGTCAAATATGAGTGCACTTGGATGTTGTGTGAGTTTTTTAGAGTATCTAGAATGCCGATAAATTTTTTTGATTTTTCACAGTGGGACTCATTCACCAAGGGTGGCGAATCATTCCTCTCGAATATTTCTAGAAATTCGGGAGGCAGCACTACTACCAAATGTTTGAATGTTTGAATGTTAGATTTCCAGGATCAATTCTACAGAAAATGGATAGAAAACATTCAAAATTCTTGAAAGATGATGAATTGACTTGAAGAGCCTAGTTGACTTGAATTCGACTTTTCAACACCTTCAAACCTGTTAAATCTATAAAACAAAGATACAAATACACATGCACAAAAGGGGAAAAATGTTGGAGGGTTAGTGAATAGGGGTTTGCTTTGGTCAAACCCCACTAGAAATCTGGCAATGTTTGAATGTTAGCTTGCCAGGATCAATTCTGCAGAAAATGGATAGAAAACATTCAAAATTCTTGAAAGATGATGAGTTGACTTGAATTCGACTTTTCAACACCTTCAAACCTATTAAATCTATAAAACAAAGATACAAATACACATGCACAAAAGGGGAAAAATGTTGGAGGGTTAGTGAATAGGGGTTTGCTTTGGTCAAACCCCACTTTGGTAATCAAACCAAATAGAAATGAATGAAATTTAAAGGAAATGATAAATGAATAAAATGAAAGTATTACAAACTTACCAAATCCTTGAACATGCAAATCTGAAGTGATGTCAATGGCTACTCTAAAGTGCTTGAAAATTTCTTGAATTGATGATGTAAAATGCTTGATTGCTTGAAGATTGAATGCTTGAATGAAGAGATTGCTTGAATGTGTTAGGAGAGTGAATACTTGAGTGAATAATTGTAAAATGAGGTTAAAATCAGATATTTATAAAAATCTTGTGCCTTACTATCCATTTATACCTCCTCATAGGCCGACATGAAGTGAATTTGAGTAAAATCTCAAAAGAAATTTTGAAATATTTTGAATTTGGGGACAAGGAGGACTCATTCACCACCCTTGGTGAATGAGTCCTGCATGGGACCCAAAACCAAGTGTCGGAAATAATGTTCTACTTAATGTTGTTTGTAAGGATAGGACCCAAAAATATAGTTAATATAAGCATATGAGGGCATAAAGAGACAAAATAAATCATGAGAAGGGTGTAAATAGTGAAAATATGCCTAGAAAAGTGTGAAATATTGTTACAAGACTTTACAACACTTCAAAATAGGGCTTGTTAATGAATGGAAAGGTGATTTTTAGGTGAATTTCATTAAATAGAGTCTAAAAGAATGTAGAAATGTCTTACAAAACTTCACAACACCTACACAAGACATCTTTCTTTGAGTTTTAGCACCAAAATAAGCATGTTCAAGCCAAGACACATCATAAAATTAAAGAAACATAGTTCCAACACTATGAAATAAGACCTACAAGACCATGAAAATGATAAGGGTCCATTTTTTGATGGCACATTTAGCCCCCACTTTAGTGAGAGAAACTTGCTTCCTCACACTAAAGTAGCCATCAACATCAAGAAGAGGGTTCGAATGCACTTATGTTAGCAAGATGGAATACAACAAACAAAGAGGATGATCAAAGATTGTTTAAAAATGTGACAAAGACTTTAGGAACCTGAAAGGCTAGGCTCTCTTCTGAGGGTTTTCCACCTAGAAAGAGAGATTAGGGGTTCTAAAATGCTTATGTACATTCAAATCAGGATGTATGCAATGTTGTTTAATGTAAATGAACTTAACTAAATGAAATTGACTGATTAAAATGATTTAAAATGGACGCAAAAGTGAAATATAAACTATGTCTGAAAATACACCATGATATGTAAACAATTATGAAATATGAAGAAATTGAAAGAAATATGGAGAACAAAAGGTGTAGGCTCAAATCTTAGTGCACCTAGATGTTATGTGAGCTTTCTGGAGTGTCTAGAATGTTGATGAATTTTTTTGTTTTTTCATAGGGGGACTCATTCACCAAGGGTGCTAAATCAGTCCTCCTACGGTTGAAAAAGTGTCAGGAATTGATTTCTGATAGCAGGGAGTTGATTTCTGATAAAATATAGATTTTTCAGATTTCAAGTGGGACTTATTCACCAAGGGTGGTGAATTAGTCCTCCCTAAGATTTTTGGAAAATTAGGAGGCAACATTGCTACACCAAATCTAGCAATGCCTAAATGTTAGGTTGTCAGGATCAATTCTGCAGAAAACAAACAAAAAACACTCAAAATGCTTGAAAAGATGATGAGTTGACTTGAAGAGACTAGTTCACTAGAATTCAATTTTTCAATACCTTTAAACCTATTAAATCTACAAAACAAGGATGCAAATACACATGCAAAAAGGGGAAAAATGTTGGAGGGTTAGTGAATAGGGGTTTACCTTTGTCAAACATTACCCACTTTGGTAACCAAACCCAATAGAAATGAATGAAATGTAAAGGAAATGATAAATGGATAGCATGCAAGTATTAAAAACTTACCAAATCCTTGAACATGAAAATATGAAGTGATGTGAATGGCTACTCCAAAATGCTTGAATTGATGATGCAAAATTCTTAATTTCTTGAAGATTGAATGTTTGAATGAGGAGATTACATGAATTTGTTAGGAGATTGAATACTTGAGTGAATAATTGTAAAATGAGGTTAAAACCACATAGTTATACAAATCTTGTGCCTTACTATCTATTCATACCTCATCACACACTAACATTAAGTGAATTTGAGTAAAATATCGAAAGAAATTTTGAAATATTTTGAATTTGGGGCCAAGGGGGACTCATTCCCCACCCTTGGAGAATGAGTCCCACTTGGGACCTAGAACCAAGTGTCAGAAATAATATTGTGTTTAATGTTGTTCATTGGGATAGGACCCAAAAATATAGTTAATATAAGCATATGAGGGCATAAATAGACAAAATAAAGCATGAGAAGGGTGTTAAAGTGAAAATATGCCTAGAAAAGCATGAAATCTTGTTACAAGACTTTACAACACTTCAAAATAGTGATTTTTAGTGAATGAAAAGGTTATTTTTAGGTGAATTGCATTAAATAGAGTCTAGAAGAACATAGAAATGTCTTACAACACTTCACAACACCTTCACAAGACATCTTTCTTTGAGTTTTCACACCAAAATAAGCATGTTCAAGCCAAGATACATTATAAAATTAAAGCAACATAGTTCCAACACTATGAAACAAGACCTAAAAGACCATGAAAATGACAAGGATCCATTTTTTATAGCACATTTAACCCCCACTTTAGTGAGAGAAACTTGCTTCCTCACACAAAAGTAGCCATGAACATCGAGAAGAGGGTTCAAATGCACTTACCTTAGCAAAATGGAATACAACAAACAAGGATGATGATCATGCCCCCATGATGAAGATCCCATGAAAAACTAAACATAAGGACAAAGGAATGCACAAGTGTTGAGAGGAATTGAATAAAGCTTCGATCATTAATCGAACTAGTTTTGAAAAGACATCTAGGTTGATTGCTTGAAAAAGAAAGAATGTGTACTCACTCTGGGGCCACAGAACTAGTTGTCTACCAAGTGAGAAATCCAAAAAATTAAGATACATACGCTAGTTTGTATGCACTAACAAACAAACAAAAAAGTGGCTATGGGGAAAACTCATGCCTCTAGTTGGGCTTCCCACTTAACCATGCTAAAGCTATACCTGTTCGATAACTTTAACAAGGTGCCAAAAAGCCAAAGAAAATGGAAATGTTGGTTTAAGTTTCATAAAATAAGAAAAATAGGATGGCACCATAGGCATGCAAGTTGTGTTATGCAAGCTGGCGGAATAAGAATGTTATGTGTAATATGTTCAAAGGAGTTTTGTTTAGTTTATGCAAGGTCACTCACTTAGGGAACATTGTGTCTAATGTGTCCAAGAGAGGACCAATCAAAGAATAGTATATTCACAACATAGGGGAGAAAAGCAAGGAAATAAGGGAGATGCCCCCTAGAAAAGAAAGCATACCAAACACATAAGGGATCTATGGATTTGGGGTTAGTATGTTCATTGTTGCAGTGTTTTTATTTAAAGAGATTGCAACTTTCATCATTTCCCAAAGCACATAGAATTGGAAGAATGACACAAAGAGAGTGAAAGAAATGGAAAAAGATGCATTTTGAGTCAACATGGAAGAGAGATCGTGGTCTCGACGAATTGCATCATGCCCAAAATGAAAACACAAGCGAAAAGCAAATGAAAAGTGAAAAAGCCTTTGGGTGAACATGAAGGAGAAATTTTGGTCTCAATGCCTTGCGTCATCCCCAAAAGGAAGAACACAAAAAAATGAATGAAAAATAGAAGAATAAAGGTACGAATAGAAGAAGTGTACAAAGACAAGGAAACATCAAACACATGATATGAGGGAACACGATACACACATGAAAATATTTTTTTTTTTAAAAAGGACAAGTAATGCAAATATAAGTCATGGGGTTTTGGGACAACATGGGAGAGAATTAGGCCATCTCAATGCTTTGCATTATCCCCAAAAGGAAAAACACAAAACAAAGCATGAAAAATAGAATAATAAAGGTACAAATAGAAGAAGTGTAAAAAGACAAGGAAACATCAAACACATGATACGAGGGAACATGATACACACATGAAAAGAAAATAAAAATAAAAAGGACAGAAAATGAAAATGTAAGTCAACCATTAACTAAGTTATCATTTTCTAAGTCTTGGATGAACAAGCGGAAAAAAGAATAACAAGGTTAAGAGACAAGAAAATGCATTACAAGGACAAGGCTAGCAATGTCTTTCCTCCCATAAAGTGTAAAAGAAAGAATGAGCCAAGATGAGTGATGAGAGAGGACCATGCAATAGTGAGAATGGGAAGGTCTACAACTAGGGCATGAAAGTATAATGGTGTTTTAAGGGATGAGGGGAAAAAAATTAGTGTCTGTGAAGTGATACTTTTTATATTCCATTCAAAGTTTGACATTCTTCAGTTTGATGTCCAAGAACATGATGGTATTTGCAATATGGTATGTCAGAGTCGTGAGAAAAAATGACCAATCTATTAGAAGGTGGAAAAAGTATAAGATATTTGTTTAAGAGTAATTAGAGTCTCTGCTCACATTTGGTTGGAGGATGTGTAGGAAAATTTATCTTCTTCATTTTGTATGGTCATTTCCATTTACTAGGTTCTCCTTTTTCATGAGTAGAAGGAAGAAGGGGACCCATAGGGATCCTAACATCCTTGTCATTAGAAGGATAGAATGGGTGTTCACATGGAAGGAGAATGTTCAAATTAGGAGGATTCAAAGCCACTATACTAGTATCTTGAATTCTCTAAGGTTGAAGAGGATGTCTCACAGGATGAGAAGGATCTTGATATCCTAGTCATGTTGTATTGGATTCAATTGGTTGTTCAAAAAGGTGATGGATGTCATGTTCATGTTTTGTGTCACAACCTTGTTTACTTAAGATAGTGAATCCTTTTCCATATGTTTCTTCAAGGTTGATAGGATTATTTGTGACTATGTGCTTATAAAATGCTTAAGATTGTGGTGGCTGAGAGGAACTAGGTTCACTTGAGGGAGGAAACATAGGTCCTATGTTTACTTCAGGATGTAAATAAGTAAAGTGATCAGTTGGTTCAACATTAGGGAGTTCTTGTGATCTCATAGAGGGATAAAAGGTTGCATTTGCTTCTAGGTTTTCAAGGAAATCATTATAGAACTTGTTTGAAAAGATACTGTGATATGCAAACAACTATGAAATATGAAGAAATTGAAAGAAATATGCAAAACATAAGGTACAGGGTCAAATCTGAGTGCACCTGGATGTTGTCTGAGCTTTCTGGAGTGTTTGGAATGCTGATGAAATTTTCTAATTTTTCACAATGGGACTCATTCGCCAAGGGTGGCGAATCAGTCCTCCTATTGTTCAAAAATTGTTAGGAAATTATTTCTAATAGCTGAGAGTTGAGTTATGAGAAAGTACATATTTTCATATTTAAAGTTGGATTCATTTGCCAAGGGTGGGGAATCATTCCTCCCCAAGATTTCTAGAAAAATTAGGAGGCAACACTACTACAGTAGATCTGGCAATGTTTCAATGTTAGGTTGTCAAGATCAATTATTGAGAAAATGGACATAAAACACTCAAAATTCTTGAAAAAATGATGAGTTGACCTGAAGAGCCTAGTTGACTTGAATTCCACTTTTCAACACCTTTAAACCTATTAAATCTACCAAAAAAATCTACAAATACACATGCATAAAGGGGAAAAATGTTGGAGGGTTAGTGAATAGGGGTTTGCCTCGATCAAACCCCACTTTGGTAGTCAGACCCAATAGAATTGAATGAAATGTAAAGGAAATGATAAATGAATAACATGAAAGTTTTAAAAACTTACCAAATCCTTTAACATGCAAATCTGAAGTGATGTCAATGTCTACTCTAAATTTCTTGAAAGTGCTTGAATAAATGATGAAAAATGCTTGATTGCTTGAAGATTAAATGCTGGAATGAGGATATGGCTTGAACATCTTAGGATAGTGAATACTTGAGTGAATAATTGTAAAATAAGGTTAAAATCACATATTTATACAAATCTTGTGCCTTACTATCCATTCATACCTCATCACAGGCCCACATGAAGTGAATTTGAGTAAAATCCTAAAAGAAAATTTGAAATATTTAGAATTTGGGGCTAAGGGAGACTCATTTTCCACCCTTGGCGAATGAGTCCCACCTAGGACCCAAAACCAAGTGTCAGAAATAATGTTTTTTTCTAGGATAGAACCCAAAAATACACTTAATATAAGCATATGAAGGCATAAAGAGAAAACATAAAGCATAAGAAGGGTGTAAATTGTGAAAATAAGCCTACAAAAGCATGAAATCATGTAATAAGACTTTACAACACCTCAAAATAGGGCTTTTTAATAAATGAAAATATGATTTTTAGGTGAATTGCATTAAATAAAGTCGAGAAGAATGTAGAAATGTATTGCAACACTTCACAACACCTTCAGAAGACATCTTTATTTGTGCTTTAGCAGAAAAATAAGTATGTTCAAGCCAAGATGTATCATAAAATTAAAGCAACATAGTTCCAAAACTATAAAAGAAGACCTGTAAAAGAACATGAAAATGACAAGGGTCCATTTTTCGATGGCACAATTATGTATAAATATGATAATTGTATTGGTGTGCTTATAAATAAGGAATATATTTCACTCCCTTTATATATTCCCACCTATGGTTGTGTACCTTGAATATGGATACTATTGAACACTTTGGGAGAATGAGAGGGTAGTGAATAGGTATACTTAAAACTTAACTCCTTGTAGAACTTGAAACTCTTAACACAACTCAAAATCCTTTAGTAGATAAAAATAGAACTTTAAGAAGAGAAGTAACAAAGAGAATTGTAGTAATAAAAATATTTAGCACCTTCCATAGACTTAACCAACAAAAGATGTATGAGTAATCAAATCAACAACAAAGAGAAAGAAATAGAGAAAATGCACATACACAAGGAGACACCAAATTTAGGTGGAAACCCCAATGAGGGGAAAACTACATTGAGATATAACTAACAATATAAGTGTAACTACCAAAAAGACTTGCATAAAGGCTCACCGCCTTATAGAATTATAGAAAAATGTCATACAACACTAAAGCACCATCCAACTCCAAGAGAAAGATAGAAGGACATAATGTGATTCAGTATCTCAAAGTAGGATACAATATGAATGAGAGAAAATTAAAAGAATTCCCAAACAACTCTTTGTTGGTTGAGCTATTCAAGCACAATTTATGTTTTCTTTCACAATCTTTAGCACTATCTCTTCTAGATATTCAATATTATTCACACATAAAGTTGTTTATAATTGTACACATGTACATCTTGTTGCATCTGAAAATATCTTATATTTATATCCACCACAACACTTTAATTCTTCAATTAGGTGGGCTAGAAAGAGAATAAAAAGATAATTTAACTAGTTAGCAACCAAAGCATAATGTGGTCCTATCCTAAGGATAGAGAGGAATGAAAACAATGTAACAATTCTTTCAATGTGGTCCAAAATAATTTACATATAGGTGCACATCAAACTAACTTATCCGATTAAAAACTCTTTCAACTGAATCTACTTCATGCAATCCCAAAAAAAATAGGTTAGGACCCAAATCTATCATGTCACATATTCCATGGCTAGCATAGCCCTCAAGCACATGACCTAAATAAAAGAATAAGTCATGTTAGTGAGATATCAACTAATAACCCTGAAAGCCAACTCAAGACACAATGTGGCACAAAAGTGACCAATTGGTAACTTGCAGATCATATAAAGATGCTCCTTCAACATCCAACATCACCTATATACTCTTCTTTCATACTATCATGCCATAAACAACCACCATAGCCCAAATAGGTACATAAAACTCTACTCAAGAAACACACAATACAAACTGTATGATATAATATTTGTAGAATAGCTTGTGGGCCACATTAGCATATGAGATTATAACTAATATATTACATAGATGTTGTGAGCATAAAAACCAAGTTGTAGGAGAAGATACATTAATGTGGAGAATTATGGAGCATTTCCCATATCATTCCAGACAACAACCAACATTGCCAACCTTCTATAATTCACAAGAACCTCCTCGGTAGCATAGGTGACTTGGAAACATATGAGTGCAACATACATAGAGAATTAACATTGAATATCAAATTGCAAGACCAAAACTACAATAGTAGAGGAATTTTGGACATTCTCCTAGAAATACTTCAATGCAAATTCCTAAACCAAAATTATTTGAGCAACCCATGGACACTATAACTTCCTTTCAGTAACACATATATTATTAGGAACATTACAAGAGAGAATGAGACATAGTCATACTTTTAATCCTCATCTAAATATATCATTATTAAAACAACTCTATTGATAGTAATAATGCATTATATGAACATCAACAAATTTTTTGATAAGGTATTGTAAGGAAGCTAAGGTAGCAAAAAAACTTCCTACACTAATCTACAAAGAAGAATAATGCAAAAACTTTTACAGATCTTTAACAACTATAGAAAGTTAAATAGAAATAAGAAAAAATACCATGCATACCACAAAAAAGTGATTTACATGGGGACAACCCTTTTGGGAGAAAAATGCCACACTATAAAAGTTTCCCAATATATATTTAGAAATCACAAAGATTAAAATATACTTGTAGAGAAAGCTTCTCACAACAGTAACACCAACAAGAGATCTAGAGTCAACACAACCACTATCAAACTCTTAGAATACATCACAATGCACAACCATAGTACAACACCCTCATAGAATAGGGTTTCCTTCTAGGGAAAGACAAGCAAAAAAAATATAAACCGTTAGATCTAGGACATAATGAAAAATGTTTCAAATTTAACTCCCATCCATGCCTCTGTGCTAACATATCAATAGTATGTTGTATATTTTCAAGGGTGAGACATATTTTCCTAACAATTCTCCCACTTGTTTAACACCTTACAAGAGCAACGAGAGGATATAAAAACATCATCTCTTAATTGCTAAGGGCCAAGAGGCCCATAGTCTCTAAACACTATCTGAACTTCTCTATGCTCACATAATTAGTTAAATAATCAGTCTCTACCTTAATTAGCTTATCCTTGCCATCTTTAACCATATCTTTAACCAAATGATTTTGGAAAATAATGTGATTGGTCCTGGCATGAAATGTTAAGTTCTTTGCTAGACATATTGCACTTTTACTATCACAATTAATTGTAAATGCGCCTTGTTTTATTCCAATATCTAAAAATAGTCTCTTAAGCCAAATGGCTTCTATACAAGCATAAGTAGTTGTTGTATACTCTCCTTTAGTATTGGACAAAGAAACCATAGTATGTTGCTTAGTCATCCAACTAATTTCACCACTAAATAAAGTAAACACATAAGCACTGTTGGATCTTCTACTATCAACAACACCTGCCCAATCTAAATCCACATAACCATGAATATCAAGGGAAATATCATCTTCAATTATATTACTAAAATAACATAAGGAGTAATTTGAGGTATCTTGCAAATATTTGAAGTCTCTTTTAACCTCATTCCAATGAACTCTACCAAGATTAGACATATATATGGAAGGAATTGCCATTGCTTGGGAAATTTCTGGTCTAGTACTTGGGAAATTTCTGGTCTAGTACAAACCATAACATACATCAAAATTTCAACTACACTCTGGTAACGAACTCTGCTCATGTCTTCCATATCTAGTTGGGATGTTGGACAATTTGAAATAGATAATTTTTTTCCAAATGAAATAGGAGCACACAATGGTCTATAATCATATATATAAAACCTCTATAAAATTGAATTGACATTCCTAGACATTCTCCTAGAGGCTTGTTTGGATGCCTAGAATTACAAGGAGTATTATTTTTTATATGTGGAGGGGTGATCAGTTGGATCATGAGGAGGATTTTCTACTTATGGATTTATGGTTGGATGCCCAATAATCAACCCCAAAAAAATTAGTTTTTGAGTTATGTGGTGAGAATTTTGGTTGTCTAATTCAAAATGGGTTAGGTAAAGCTCTCAAGAGAACCTTTTTATTGCCTAATATTCCTCCTCCTCAACCTCTAACTAGTTTGCATAGTTCCTTACTTAATATGATCCCTATTGTTGTTGGGATTGAGGAGGCTTCTATGCCTTTCCTATCTCCTAGAGTGGGCCCTTCTTTTGAGTCTCCTTCTTGGAGATAACCCCCATTCTTATTAGTGTTATTCCTCTTTGAAATAGGTTATTAGAGAATGGTGTTTTAGGGATTTTGTAGGATCTATAGCCTCATTTTCTCAAAATGGATCTTGTTGTACCAGGGGAGTTACTGCTTCTAATATGGGTCCATTGGAGGCTTCTCAGTTTGAGTCTAGTCATATTGGATTTCCTTTAGCTCCCTCTACTACTCTATATATTTCAAATGAATGGATGAATATAAATTCCTATGGTTTAAAATTTACTTGTATTGAATATTTTTTTGGTTAGAAACTAAATATTAATGTTATCTAAAGTTAGGCTTCTAATTGTTACATGCTTCCACGTCTTTGTATTATGGCCTTGATGAATGGTAATTCTCTCGTGTCCTTTTTTTCCATGGAGGAATGCACTAGCATTTTTCAAGGAGGTCTTTTGTTATTTGTAAAGGATTTTATTTATTTAGAAATTTTGTCCACATGCTTCAATTTTATTGAGATTAGTATGTTGCATATTTGGGTGTGTCTCCTTGAGCTCCCTTTGAAATTTTGGGATGAAGGTAATTTTCAATATATTTCTAATGTTGTTGGTAAATTTATCACCTTATTTAGTGTCATTGGAGATGTGGAGGTGTGGCATTGGAAGGATTCCCAAGAGTGTCCTCTTGGGGGTATTAAGGAGGAAAAGTAAGAACATGCTAGAATCTTGGTAGGTAGAATATGTAGCTCTCTTCAAGACAAGGATATTTTGGCTTGTGGTCCTAATCCAACGGGCATATTCTATGTTTCCTCTAGATATACAGAGCTTGATAGGCAGATGTATTAAAATATTGGGGTCCCTTGGTGGAAGCAATATTGGAATAAATTTTTCTTCGCCTAAGTGTAGTTTCTTTTTATCACTAGTTGTTTAGAATAGATGTCTTACTAGGGATAATTTTTGAAAAAGAGGCTTCCAAGGTCCTTCCATTTGTGTTTTGTGAAATAATAGTGAAGAGTGTGTCTCACGCCTTTCCTTTCAATGTCCTTACTCTAGGAGGATTTGGCATTTTTGGTGGGGGGTTTGAGGACATCCCTATGTTCATGCCTCTTCTTTGATAGAGTTTTGGGAAAGCTTGGGGATACCCTCTACTATGACAACTTTTCTCCATATTGCTTCAATTATTGGCCCTACCTTTATTGTTTGGCACGTTTTTCTTGAGAGAAATAGAAGGATTTTCCAAGATGTTAAGCAAGTTGGGGATCTTTATGGAGGAAGATCTTTAGCAAGATCCAAGAGACTATTTTAGCACATGTTTGTCATTGTGGATGCAAGTGATTTGTCTTTTGTGGGGAATTTTTACTTCGAGGGTAGAGGGTTTGGTTTCTCTACTAGCAATAGTTCTCATCAAGTCAAGAAGATAACTCATTGGGAGGGTCAGTGGAGCCCTCCTGCACATGGAGTTCTAAAGATAAATACAAATGGATACTCTAGGGGGAATCCTAGGCATGCTAGGATTGGTGGTATTTACAGAGATAGTAATGGAGGGGTGTTGTTTTTTTTTCTATTTACAAGGGTCAACATTCTAATAATCTCATGGACGCTCTTGCTATTTTAATGCTATTGAAAGAGGTTATTCCCTAAGCTAGAAGAGTATTACTTGTGAACCTAATTCATATATTGTAGTTGATATGCTAAATGAGTAGAGATTCAATGGTGTTAATTGGAAATTGGTTGTGGTGATCAAACAAATTGTGAATTTTTGTACTTCTTTGGAATTTGTTTCCTTTTGTCATATTGCTAGGGAATGGAATTAGGTGGTTGATCTTCTAGTGAAGTGGGCCTTTGACCATGTGGAGAGATGGATTATAGATGACTGGGGTCTTTTATCCTTAGAGCTCTCTTTGTCCCTCAAAAAGATAATCATGGAAGACTTAAACACATGTAATTGTTTCCTTGGTTGGATTCTTTTGGGGACTTTTGTTGTGTGATCAATTAATGGTTTTTGTGGGTTGTTGCTTATTTCTCTATAGTATATCTTTAATTCAATAATTTTTTACCTCCTTTTTATTAAAAAAAGGTTACTTATATTCATAAAATTTTAAAATTGCTATGATTGGTTTTATATTCATGCTTTAAAATAAATCAATGATGAAATGACCCTTCACATCATAAAAATATGGAAGAAACCATAGAAATACATAATTAAAGATCTAAAAAATGGGAAGGTAAATAATTTATATTTAATGCAAGATAAATAAATAGGCTCAAAGCAACCTATGAATATTTTAAGAAGATGATAAATGAATCTAACAAAGTGTAATTACTAGTTTTTATGTTTATTCACATTAATGTTATTAGTTTTTGTAACCCTCATTATTAAAAAATTGATAAGGTAATAGTTAGCATATTCAATTCATACCAACAAAAAATTTAATGAATGGGAATAATGATTATAATAAAAATTTAGTGACATTCATATGCATGTCAAATGTAAGTTGAGACATAAAATTTAAATATAACACATCCTATATTTTAATTATTTTAAGTATTATAATTTAATTAATAATTTTATGCTCATGTAAAGGGGTTTATTTTTATTTTATTTTATATAAAATCCTTAGCATGTGTTACATAAATAGTTACAGTAAATACAATTTTTTTCTTTATATATTTCTTAAGTAAACATATGAAAGATTTTAATACTACTTTATTGATGTGATGGAAACCCTGGTTAGAGTGAGAGTGGTAGATGGTGGCAATGACTATTCTAGGTAGGGGAATGGTGAAGATGGTGAAGGTGATGGAAGTGACTGAGTCTTTGGGTTATTTCCATATACCCTATGCTATCTTGCTATGGAGGTGACTTGCTATTATGTTAGTGATCACACTAATGGAAATTGTAACGCCCACCAAAAAACCCTAGAGAATGTCACACACATAATGAAAGCGAACAATTTTTTTTTAGAGTGTAATTAAACAAGTAAAGTACACTTATACATACATTCTCTAAGGTACATGATGACACTTACTTACAATACCCATTACTAACCATAAGATTATTACTCATGAATTAAAGATCATACATCTATTAACATTAAAATATATCTCATAAAATATAAAGTACAATCATGATCCATTCATACATTGCATCCACTCTATATTACAATTACAACTCTCATTTCCAAATGAGATAGTTGCTACAAAAGTGTTACAATTACAAATTAGAAAGATTCTCCTTGAATACAATTGAGGAGTAAAACAATTATAAATTACAAGGTATCCAACAGATACAAGAGAGAACATGAAAGAATTACAAATTCACTGGTACACATGAGCTTTCCAATCATGAAGTACTCACCATCATGAACAAGAACTGGGGACCCAACGGTGTAAGGTGCACGTTCCATCCAACGATGTGGTACCTGAAGGACCAACCCCCATACTAGGAGATAGTAAAAGAGCTTTCTAGGAAAACCTACAACCTCTAGACATAGGCAAAAACAATATTGAACTACAAAAGTACAAAACTTACAAAATGGTTACAATGCTTCTAGATAACAATGATCAATTGCACAATATAAAAAACTAACTCACGGTTGTTATAGGAGGAGTGTCATCACAAAGTTTCATGGGTTACCCTGGTGAATCTTCCTAAGCTCCAGCCCCCATTTTGGGTTACCCTGGTGACCTCTTACGAAAACTGACCCCACATGCAATCCAATGCAAAATCGATTATCTTTCCGAGAAACAAGATATCGATCTTTACATTCCAAGCCTTCTTCTATCATCCCAAGTCTTTACTAGCCCTTGAGTCCATGAGTGAGGCATTAACAATAGTTAAGTTTTTAAACTACCATTTTTTCCGTAACATATTTGTTTTATTTTCACTAATTAAACTAACTCTGCATGAGTTATCCTGATGCCACTTAGTGTGTTGGACCTCATGGAAAGCCACTCCCTTATTAACAACCTAAGGGATCAATTCCACTAACATAGGGTAAACTAGGTGCACATAACCAATCACAAATACCAACTCATAATGATGTACAACACAACCTGTTTATAGAACTAGGTGACCATACTAGATAAAATACCACATGCACTATCCAAGTTATTTCAAAGATAAATCAACATAAGTTACGATCCCCATCTCAAGGAAACATATCTGGAAGTCTTACATAAACAAATAACTCAATTTTCCCAACAACGAGAATGAGAGAAACATAACTTTAAAAAAAAATCAAGCAAAAGATAAAATCTAATATTAGGATATTCTAAATCCAAATAAGGCAATTACATATTGCATGAAAACAATCAAAACAATACATTGCTCAATTATTGCTAATTCGAGACAATTTTATTCATATGATGAGAACAAATCATAACTAATTGTTTAACTCTATAATTCCTCAGTTATACATTACATGAAAATAACTAATCTTATCGCAAATTTGTTTGCAACCAATAAGAAATATAAATAAAAAATCACTTTCTTTAAAAAAATTATTTTATTTAAAACAAATAACCATTTCCCTTAAAATAATTTCCTTTTTTAAATAACTACTTGAGCATTTGACAAGCAATAATAATTTAAATCCAAAGGTTTACTTCAGTTTCCCAATAATATTTAAATATAAAAATCCCACTTCCCCATTGAAATCATTTCATTATAAAATAAATGTTTTCATCTATTATAATAAAATAGTCTTAAGATAATTATATTTAAATATATAATATATATATTAAATAATAAAAAAATATAATATAATATAGTATAATATATATAATAATAAATAAATATTATATATATATATATAAATAAATTTTATACAAAGCAAACCACAACCACAGGCAGGGGACACATGGGCAACCCTATTGCTAGGTGGGCTGCTATGTAGCCTCCCCCTTATGGGGGTCGTTGCTTGTGGGGGTAGCATTGGGCGCTTCCTCCACAGCGAATGCCTCCCATAATGCGGGCGGTTGTCGGGGTAGCTCCCCCAACACCCCTAATTTAACATTAAATTTTTTATTTATTTTTTTAATCAAAAACTTCTTAGATGTAGCCATTTTTCCGTATGATGAATTTCTTCTTGGGCTTTTTTTAAATCCTCATTTTCACAAAGAAAAAACTGAATAGCATATTAATTTTTAAATCATTTAATCTATGCACTTTACAAATACAATTAAACTATTCACTTAATAAATTTAATTGATTAATTTATTAACTCAACAACTAAATTTATTACCAAAAATGTAAAAATTGCAGAGCAAAACCTTCACCTCCCCCAACAAGATCTTTCAAAAAAAATATCTATATCTTCTCCTTAATTTTCAACACTTATTCAAAATTAAAAATATCTTTTTCAACCACTATAGATATTTTCTTCTTATGCATTTACAAGATATTTTGCATTTTAATAATTTAAAGCACAATTTAATTTCAAAATAGATTTAAATCATTTAATCTATGCACTTTACAAATACAATTAAACTATTCACTTAATAAATTTAATTGATTAATTTATTTACTCAACAACTAAATTTATTTAATTAAATTATTTACTTAATAAATAAATTTAATCACAAACATTAAATTACTTTACCAATAAATTTAATTTAATTAACTAAATTAAATTAAAAGCTTTTAACAACTTTACTCTAAAATAAATAAATAACATTTAAAACCTACAATCATTAATTTTTTTCAAACAACATTGCAAGATAATTAATTATCAAAACAAACAAGTATGACATGACATTACAACATACTAAACACGAACTAACTACACACTATGACTGGGATTGTGGTTTGACAAGGCCACTCCCTATTAACATAACTGTTGGGAAAGTGGGCTGTGAAGTCAGGTGGAGACAATGTCATGTACCTGTAATCCTGCAAAACAAGACAAGTGTTGCATAAAACATAGCAGACACATCATGAAGATAAATCACAAAATCACAAGGTGCTCGCAAGCATACCTATAGGAATCAATCAATTTTAAAATTGAAATATTCAAAATCGAAGGGACAAGTTCATGACCATCAACATGTCCTATAGACTATAAGAATTCCACTAACTTGGATAAGGCAAGTGTATATAAATATGTTAAAAGAAATGATGGGGTCAGAACAAGTATATAGAAATGTTTTTAATAAATATGGATCTAGCATAAAGACAGTAGATCTAATTTTGTGTAAAGTTATGTTTCTTGTCAATATATCAAGAATTTTTCTTTAAAAAAAGTTGATAAGAAAAAATAATTAATAAATTAATTCATATCAAAATTATATAAATGGCTTAGATTATAATTGATTATAAGCTTTAATAGAATTTTTTTATTAAATTAAAACCCTCAAAAAATATATGCAAATTGATTTGTTTTTTTTAACAAAATGTGAAATAAATAAATTTTCTAGTTGATTTCCCTTGATCATTTTAGAATATTTATATTTTTAAACTATTAAATTTTAAGATTTTAGAGGTTAATGGTGGTCCAATGCCAGCTGTATTGAGCATGTAACTAATTATTAACTGTTCTTGATAATCTAGTTATGTACACAATATCGATGTTTAATATTATTTATAGAAACATGTTAGATATGTTAATTGTAAGATATTTATTTATGTTATATAAGATATGCCATATTTTATTTATAGTTTCATGGCAAACAAAAAAGATAATATTTTTTGAAAAGAAACGATTCACTATTAATTTTTTTTTTTTTGTTGATTGCAATTTCTCTTTATTCATATAAGATATTTATTTATCCTATGTAAGATACGTGATATTTTAGTTATAGTTTTATTGGCAAACAAAAAAAGACAATATTTTTTGAAAAGACACAATTCATTATTAAGAATATTTTTTGTTGATTACAATTTCTATTATTCATATAATTAATTATATTTCATCTTCATTTCCATTATATATTACATCTCTCAATACTATTATTAAAGAAATTATAAATTATATTTTACAATTAATATCTAAAAAAAAATTAATTAAATATTGCTAGCAACTTATGAACATTTCAAGACAATACTCTTTTCCATTTTGCTATAGTTTATGTTTCTAAGGTAAATGTATATATATGTAAGGAATATAATTGTTGAAAACCTAAAACGAGTATCAATTGAGTGGAAGAAAGAAAAATAAGTTCAAAAGAAAACAATAGGTTTTTTTTCAATGGTTTTTTCTAGTTTCTAAGCTTTTTACTTTTTTGTGGTGGATATACTTTTATTCAATTTGACTGCATTTTAACAAAGAAAGGCTACTCAAGAGAAAATGTATATCTTTCCATCGATCTAGCTTTATATATATATTGAACAAAGCAAAAGAATTTACAAGAATAAAACTACCAAAAATAGCTGATAACTGAAGAACATAGCCAGCCAAAAAACCACCCATTCTATACAATTACAAAAGCTGTCCAACAACATAGAGACATGATTACAGAAGCCGTATAACATCAAATCACAACAACTTTATTAAATGTATTCTTTAATCTTGGGAAATGTCAAAAGGTTTGTCAGCAGGTACCCAGCATTAATAGCAGCCCCTAGCCTCATTTAGTATTCCCTTATATATATCCATGTCTGTCCATTGCGCTTTCTATTGTTTAGGTTAAACTCGAAACCGCGGGATTGGTGGAGCTGCATCATAAGAGAATATAGAAATCGCGTGTGGGGAACAATTTTCTGAGGTAGTTCAGAGAGATCCAGAAGCCGAATAGTTGATCAAAATATGGACCGAGAGAACTATGGTGGAGATGATCAAGATGAAGTGAAACCATGTCCTTACAAGAGAAAAAGAAAGCAAGTCAAGCCAGTCAGGTGCTACACCACCACAAGAAAATTCAAGCTCTGCAAGTACTCGTGATGGAAGAAGGAAGGTAACCCAATGCAGTCTGGGTACAAATTCACAAAGATCCTTCTCTACAATACAGAAATGTAGAAAAGCCCAGCATGATGATGTTATGGACAACTTTGAAATCTCCTCAGCAAGACATCAATCTGAAACCATTTTAGATTCACTTACTGAAAGTGAAGTGGGTATGGAGGAATCTTTTGCAGCCACACCTCTCTACCCTAAAAATTTCACATAAACAAAATGTGGGAGAGATTTTTCTTCAGGAAAAGCACTAGGCCCACATTTTAGAAGATGTGGCATAAAAGGAGATAAAATTTGGTCATGCTCATTGTGCGGCACGGTGTGCCCTAGCATGCAATCTCTAGGCGGTCATAAGAAAGCCTGCCGAAGAAATCATGTCTGATGGAGGATGCCAAAAGTAAGCCTTTCTTACAACTTTATTTTTCATTTTTCATACATTAGATTTAGGTTAACTAAGAAAACAAGAAGACTTTGAACTAAAAGTTGCTACTGTTATATGTTTATAAACTAGAGATATATGCCGATTCTTTGTTGTGAAATAGTTGAAGGATTCTTTTTGCTTGTCAGTCCGCAGATTAGGTAAACGGGAGTTGTCTGTAAAATGTTTTCCTCAACCAGTTAACCATGCCGCTAGGGTTGAATAAGGCATATGGGATACATCGCTTCAAAGCCTTTTGAAGCCTTTGCAAAGCTTTAAAGGAAGCCAGTTTTCCAGCAGCCATAGAATGCACATCATTTCAGGACCACGATCGATAGAACTCAGGAGCGCATCGCCTGGAGAAAAAACAGCTAAGCTCGCGACAGTGTGAAAGAGGCCAAAGTGTTATCGAGAATGACGCCATCCCAATTACACATGCATGGCATATTTTGAAATAGTTTGTATGGGATATTTTGAAATAGCTTGTATTTCGGTTTTAAAGTAAGTGCGTTTGATCTTGAGTAGTATTGCGATGGATAGTCTCTCCGGAAGGTCAATACTCCACCTTTTTTTATCACGTGAGATGAGTTTTTGTGAACCACTACTCATTGAACATTGGTAATGAGCATTTAATTTGTATTAAGATAAATATATGTCCAATAAATATTTGTTTTAAGATTAATATGTGCCAAAAAAATTATTTAGTTTTATTGTTTGGTATTTAATTTTCCTACCATGACTCTAGATGATTATTTGAAAATGTATTTTGTAATGGATGCAAACTATGAAGTTTCCATGGTTATTGAGTAATTAAAACAAATAGAGATTTCAAAGTAAAAAATATATACTTTATAAATATAAATTAGTAAGTAATAATTTAAAATAATTATTTATTATAATTTTAATTAATATTTAAAAAAAAAATTGCTTGAATAATATTTGTGTTTATATGTTTTTTTTCTTATATTCAATGTTTCTTATCAAATTCTTTGCATAATATATTGTGGAGAACTCTTCAATGAAATACGATTTTACAATATTGTTTAAATATGGATGACTAAAATTATATAATAATCAATAGAGTGCTATATCAAAAACCCATGCAATTCATTGTATTTTATATATAAGAATAATTTTAAGTTTTCTTAAAATGGTTTGGATTTTGGATGTTAGTATAAGTCTACAATGTTTTTTAATAGTGTCAAAATAGAAGTGCTTGGAAATAAATCTCATAATTTTGTACATCATTAGTTAATTTTAATCAAATTCTATGAGAACCAAACATATTATAATAAAATTTGGTAAAAATGAAAGATGAGTTATTGCTCTTGTCATGTCATAATAATGAAAAAAAAAAAAATCTATCACTCTTACTATCAAACATATTATAATAAAATTTGATAAAAATGAAATATTAGTCATTGCTCTTGTGATGTCATAATTATAAAAAACAAGAAATCTATCACTCTCACTGTTAAAGCCAAACTTCACACAAAGAAGCAATATTCTGCCCAAATTTGCAATGAACATCTATACTTTATTCTAATTCATATAGTACAAAATTTCATAACTTCGAAACAAAATAATCATTTGAATTGACAATTCAATCTTATTATTATTAATTCATCTCACAGTTGTACTTTTGTGCGATCTACTTTGCTCTGTTATATCTTTCCCCCCTCCTATTTTTCTCCAAACTACAATGCCATTGTTCTAAGCTTTCAACAACTCCCTATGCCATGCACAACTATCACTCTTTCAACACCTCCCTATGCCAATGCACAGCTATCACACATCCCTCTTCCTCTGTACAATGAATTCTTTGATTTTCTTGCGTACTCTCCTCTCTCCCAATTGCAGCTAGCTAATGGGAAACATTTCAAAAAAAAATTATTTGTTTTCCATTTTGGGGTCTTCACTCTCCATCTTTCAACTCTAAGCCCCCTTCTATTTACCCACTCCTACGTATCAAGAAGGAACACAAACTCGAATATGAGTTTCCTTCTATAATCTCTATCCACTTTTTTACACTCACGCGGTCCATCACAACACTAAGGGTTTTGAAGGAAATCAATATTTAAGTTTTGCTTTGTCTTCATGTATGAACCACACCTCTCTAGCTTCCTCTCCTCCTTTGCGCAACTGCCAAGGGAAGGAATGTAACGCCCCGTCGTGTGAACCCCAAAGGACAACTAAGGCAAGGATTACCACACAATTTTTATTTTTTTTTAAAGTAAAACTAACATACATGAGTTGCACAAAAGTTATGACATGAACATTCATTTAAACAAACCCAATATCATTTACGTCCCTTGGGGTACACGAAGATACATTACGAAACTTAATGCCATACATCAATGATAAAGAATGAAAGCCAAATCTAATCCATGACGAAGCATATATATAAACCTTCAATAAGAACCATTCACTTAAATGAATACAATACTTTGAATAACTTCTGATATGGATCCATATCCACACAAGGTTCACCAATGATAAATATTACATCACATCCTTTTCATTACTTTACACTATTCAAGTCTTACAATGATACAAACATGTTTCCCAATATGGGCAGGAACCACATAACAAGATAAGATGATACAGCAGAAAGATAAGAACAAAGTAATGTAACTGGCTCGAAGACAAATACAACTCTGGAGTCGCTGCAACGGCACCAATCTCCACCTCTCGATCCTTGACTGGGGACCCAATGGGGTGCTTAGCACGTTCCACCCGACCACGTGTGTCTGAAGACCCACCCCCCATGCTAAGGAGCTGACAAGAAGAGACCTCAACCAAGAACATCCAAACAGGGAACCACAAGACTCAACATCATACAAAGGTATCATGAAACTCACGGATTACAATGACATAATCAACATCATTCATGAGTCAACAAAATCAAATAAAACTATGAAAACTCATCACGTTAAACCCAAGTGATAACAATTAAGAAAGTCACCAAAGAGCATCTATAAATCATTTCCACAAGAATCCAAAACAACATTAAGATTAGAATATCCAGAGGCGACAAGAAACAAGAACAAGGGTGTCTAGTCGGGAGGGTCATCGCATAGCTCACATGGGATCCCCTAGCACTTCCTCCAACCGAGGCGTCGACACCCATCTATGGATTCCCTAGCCCTCAAAAACAACATAAAGATACACTAACAAGAGGTAACTACAACCAAGCACAAGGGTGTCAAGTGGAGAGTGTCATCGCATAGCTCTCATGGGATTCTCCTGGCCCTTCCTCCAATTGAAGTGCTAGCACCCATCTATGGATCTCCTGGTCCTTCCTCCTAACTGAGGCGCTAGCACCATAGGGTAGCTAATGCGGAGCCGATAATCTCTCGTGAGGACGAGACTATGACTTTTCCGACCACGGCCTTCTCAGTCCGTCACTAGTCTATGGTAGCCCTAGTGCATAACCGAGGAATCCAATGTTTTATTATCTTGTATTTTTTAAACTACCCAACCCTCTAAATTCTATTGTTTAGGTTATCACTTGTTTAACTACTCTTTTGTGGGTTATCCTAAGCCCTTCCTCATCCTGAGGCGCCGGCGCCCACAAAGAGCCACTCTCCCTATGACCCTTAACATATCTCAAAACAGGCAAGGGGTTGTACAATAATCGAAAAACAAATAATCTCAAGACCAAACTACACGAGGCATTAACCATCTCGCTATAAACACATAATCAATGTCTCAACAATTCATGTACAACCCTTTTAAAATCATGATATCAAAACACTTGCCTCCTCAAGGGCACATAAGAGAAAACATCAACTGACAATAATCTCAAGCCTCTAGAAGCCAAAAGAATGACAATCTACAAACAAGGGTAAAATGAAGCAACAAGAATTTTTCCAATTAAATTCCCACACAAGGATAAAATTCAGCTAAATCAATGATCATGACAACCGAATAATCAACCAATACACAATCTTAGAATGAAAATTAATCCACTCCAATATAGGCAACAATCAACCACCAATGTTCTATGTAATGATCCATATAAAGGACATACCAACAACAAATAAATGAGTAGAATGGAGGATAATATTCAAAAGATCATCTAAATTAACTATACCACTTGTAACCAACCAAATTACGAATAACCTAATCCACCAATGTTTACATAATTTATCAAAAAAAATACTTAAAGTAATCCCTCTCACTATTTTACTAACCTACCCATTAACCCTTCCTACTTAATTTCACTATCCAAATTATAATAGAATCCATTTGTATACCTATTCATTCATAAGGAGTAATCCAAAATATGAAAAGAGGCTATTTGAGCACGTTACTAAGTATCCCAATAATCCTTTTATAATAAAATTGCCATGCAATATTAACAAAAGATCACTACGACTGAACGACCTAGTGAGTTTGCTAATCTATCCCTAGATAGAGCAATAATTAACTAAAACAATCTAACTTAATTTATTTAATTAAAATCCTGTGATGAATTAACATAAGAAACACCGACCCCTTATATACTTTAACACACAACATATTTTATTTCCTAAGCTAATATTCATTAAGTTGACCAATACACCCATAGTCATAAGTGACGTGACTCGAATAATAGGGTAACTAAATACACTTCTACAAAGATCTTAAGACCCACATAAATTTAGATCTGGGTAAGGGTATTCTTACACAAAGTCACGTGTTTATCTATCAATGAAGTCAAATACCCACAACATTCACTTATTTTATCAAGACGCAAGTCATGCATTTGAGCTATTCAAATCAAGATCAAAAGAAGAATAAAACTAGTTTCAAATTTAATGAAGCCTTGATAACGGGATTTATAATTTATATAAGTATACTTTAAGATCAATATATATGTATCTAAAATTTGGGCCAATCTTATGGCATACGCATAGAAATGAATAAAGGATACCTACATACAATGTATTTGATGGGGTAAAGACATACAACACCATAAGAAAGGTTAAGAGCAGAAAACAGAAAACATTAAGGCTACAATACAAAGCATCGAATGCTTAGCATGAGACATAACCCAACGACTAAGAAGTACGAAAGACGAAAACACAATGACACAAATTAGAAATTCATCAATCAAAACAAAATGGAACTAACAATATATATATATATATATATCAGATGGAGAACCAGGAAAAGACAAGCAAATACAGGGAGTAAGGAAGGCGACACAACTCAGCAATGTTACTTTTACCAGCCACGCTATGTTTAAATCCCTTGACTAAAAGGATTTCCCATGGAGGGCGTCGATCCAAGGATTCAAAACATGTCAACCCTGAAGTACATATGACTGACTTCCACAGACGATCTGTAGCAGAAGAATCAGAGAGACTATTTCAATTTCTACATCTTTGCAGGTCTAAAAGTTGTAGCTGTGATAGGTTGCCAATGGTTTCAGGGAGGCGATTTAATTCTGTACAATGCCTCAACTCTAAATGCTGTAACTGTGACAGGTTGCCAAGCATATTAGAAAGTGAATATTGGAATCTGGAAACATCACCATCTACTTGCATTATTATCAAATCCCAAAATTTATCCACTAGATTGAATGGCAGGAGGCAGGTGAGGTGCAGATACGTGACTTAAGAGTGTACAAATTTCTCTTTTCTGAACAAGACACATTTCTGTTTGGTGGCGAGTTTCAGAGGCAGCCTCAAGTTTGAAGATTGGAAAATAACCTTCCCACAAACAGCGGAAAGCTCTCTATGTTATTGATTGCCATTATTTTATTTTCAACTGCTGGAACTATGGCAGAATGTTAGATATCTACTAATAATGAAGGGACATCCATCAAAGAATACCAAAGGGAAAGTTTTGTCTAATGATGTAGTTGCAATTGCCTTGGTATACCTGTATGCAAAATGTAGCAACAAAGACAAGGCTAGTGAAGTGTTTGGAAAAAAAAAAGGTAAAATCAAAACCAAGGAGAATAAGTCGAATAACAAACGGGTTTCATATCTATCACAAAATCAACATAAATCTCCAGAATGAAAATGAAATGGCAGCATGATACGCAATATAGCCATTTTCATGAAATGAATTTTACAAGGTATAGAATACCAATCAACCGAAATGGAGACACAAAGCAAGGTAACGAAAGTCAAGCGCTTACTATGCTCCGTGAAATGAATACGTCATGCAAGGTACAACAATTATAACATGGAACCACCATAAGTATTCAATGCCTATTACTAAGCTTATTCGTCGAATTCCAATCGTATTGTTTATTCATCATGAATCAAGAATAACGCAGGAGGAAATAGCATTGCATGCTATCAACTAGATATAATGCATCCTATAATATAAAATGCTAACTATAAATCACTCATGCTGCTAGTAGACATACTGCGCAGCCAGCAAAGGGTACGTAGAGGAGAAACAAGACTCACCCAAATGCATGTAGCAATGGGCAACGGTGACACTGCATTGAAGAGAGCCTGCAGACAAAGGATAGAAGACCCTCAAAATGTCATGACCTCGGGAGTGAATAATAGGCAGATGTGTGAATTGTACTGGTTGAAAGGCCTTAGAACTTGCAAGCAAATGTAATTTATAGATTCTCAATTTTCTAATCGCCCACACTTAACTCGAAGGCGTGCTGCAACAATAAGGAGATCTTCCATAGAGGAATAAATGAACCACTCGAGTGGATCCCAAATATTAAAGAGTGCATGATACGGAGTTCATAGCCCTAAATAAATCCAACATGCAGCAATTCTATGATGAACTTTCAAGCAGCCATAAGCATGCAACGACAAATTGGAAGGCATCAAACATCAATTTTGCAATGAACGGGTGAAACGAACACAAACAATGCCATACAAAACACCAGTCGGATTAATCAAAAACAAGAACAAAATGCATAACAAGGAAGTCAGAGGCCAACCTGGATCCTACGCTTGAGGATTAGAGATGATGAGCAAAGGCAACCTCTTACGCAGCCCCCAGATCGGTTCTCCAGAGGCAACTTCTTCCAGATTCTGAAAGCTCGAAGCTTTTGTAAGATCGAGCTATGGTGACCCGATCACACCCCACTTCCCCTCTCCATCTTCCAAAAACTCTCAGCAAGATAGATTTTCCAAACCAAAAACACCAGATCCTCGCCCCCCTCCCCCCAAAATTGATTCTAGTTCCAGCATATATCCAACGAGATTTTGTTTTTTAATTTTTTAATTTTTATTTTATTTTTACTTTATTTATTTTATTTTATTTTATTTTATTTTTGCTTTAAAACTCAATTTGAAAATATTATTTCTTTTACCTGATTAAAAATCATCTTTCTTTCCATATTTATTCAATTGATAAGATCACTTATCTTTATTTGATTTCTTTATCATATTTAAATTGTTATCTTTTCTTAGCAATAAATTATCAACTATAATTAAATATGATACATTTACAATAAAAATTAATTAATTTAATAATAACTATCTACGTTATGGTTCATAGATTTAGTTTATTTAATCATTTTAATTTAATTTACTAAATAAAGGAGAACACTATGTTTACTAAATAATTCAATACCACAATACACAACGATTTCACACTTACACTCGCATCCAAAGAGGGCCACTACAAGGAACCATCTGCGAAGTTGTTTTTTTCCCTTTTTAGTCTTCCCCTACCTTCACGTCATCCCTCTGCAGTCTAAAGATGGGTGTTACCTTCTCCACTTCAAACTATGCGACCTTTCATATTCCTCAATATTTCTTTACAAAATTGAATAGCTTAAAAATTTTAAATGATACTTCCATTTATTTTTATTGCCTCTTTAAACTTCATTAACTTTCTATATCCATCCATAGTCTATTAAGTTTCTCTATTCAACATTTTATTTCATTTCAAATCTCATCCTTCTTATCAGGCATGACTTTATCTCCCTTCTCAATGTTTATGAAACCAACATATTTTTTTCGTGATGAAAATTAAACTTAAATTATAAAAATCCTAATATGACATTTTCTCTATCAATGAAAACAATGTCACCCAATCTCTACCAAAATTTATCATGGAAATCAGGATTAAATTGGACTTAGGCAAAAATGCACAATGAACATAATTCATACCAAAACTAAAAAAAATAAATTGGAATAATTTTTGAGTGATACCGACTGCTTGTTCGCGTAGGATGCTAATACTATTTACTTTATCTCTTTAAGTTATTTTATTTATTTAAGATATTTTATTTATTTAAGAAAACATCAAGAGAAATTTGGGAGGCTACTTAAGACTTCTGAAGTTTTCAGGTGCACATTCATCCTCTTTTGGTTCAATCTAAGGTACAAGAGAAACAAGGATAAATATTCATATGTTGCATTTGGATATTTTTCAATATTTATTTTTCTTTGTACATGTTGAAAAAATATAGTTTACATAAAACATACTCTTTTTTTAGAAAAACACCTATATTTATTAGCATAGTTTAGTTGCTTAAGAAAAGGTATTAAATAATTTTATTAGTTAGTTTTTATTTCTTTAGTGCATTGTGACTGCTTTCCCATTTTGAGTAATCTTAGGCATGGGAACACTATACATGCACCTTTTATTTACTTTCATTGGTTGAGAAGTGCATTATTAAGGTGTGTATCCACCCTTGTATTAATTGTTAATTATGGCCTCATATAAGTTTAGCTTGAATCTAACCCTAGTGATAAAAATTACTATGAAAAGGTCTTATGTAATAAATTAAAACCTTAAATAATAAGTCACTAAAAAATAGCCAAAACTTAATAGTTTGGTAGAGGCCTTCTAACCCTACTCTGAAGAACCCTAGTGGGGACAAGAAAGGGAAAAATTATGGATTTATTGGATATGCAACAACTATGGATATTAATCGTTGTTGTTATAGAAAAATAAAGGCCTTTATTCTTAAAGAGGATGAGGATGAATTACTAAGAACACTATTATGAGTCCTCAAAATAAGAAAGTAGTTCAAAACCATAAAGATATGAACTTAATTGGTAACTTTGAGGAGTTGGGAAAGAGAGCCATACATATTTTTGATTGAGATGACAATGGTTTTGATGATGATAGATCTGAGTAGAAAAGGAAATAGCATCTGGGTGAAAGGAGATATTCTATGCTTGCAAAGACCTCTATTGCTCAAAATTTAAATGATAGAAATGGAAAGAAGGTAAATTTTGATAAATATAAAGAGTCTAATGTTGAGGATGATTATTTTTTAGGTACAATTTGTTTCAAGATGAGGGGGAAGTAGAGAATAATCATAATTGTGAAGATCAGGAAGAGGAGGAGGAGGAGAAAGAAGAAGATGAGGAATGTCACATTGATGTTGATAAGAAAGAAGGGCAAGAAGAAGATGATGAATTGAAAGTGGAGGATGAGGTGGAAGAGTAGGAAGTGGAGGAGAAGATGACCATAGGGGAAGGTAATATTGATTTTTCAGCCTATAATGGGATGGGTGATAATGACTCTTAGAAAGATATTGAAGATGATAAAAGTTCAAAAGAGATTGAGAGAATCAAAGGATAAAACAACCTAGTGGCACATGACTCAATTGATTTCTTAAGTGTTGAATTTTCTCTCCTAAAAAGTAAATGGAAGGGATTGATAAAAAAAATGTAAGATATAAAAAATGGAGGAATAGTAAAAGTAAATGGAAAAATACCTTACTTTTCATCAACAATCTTCAAGAAAGAGTGAAAAATATTGAAACTACCATTGGTATAATTTTTCACATTACTAATAGAATAATGAGGAAACCTATGATGGGAATTATTATAAGGTTGTCAAAGATTAAGAAGCAAAAATGAAAGAATGTAAGAGAACATGATCTACATGTTTCTAAAAAGGAGAAGAAGTTTGATACCTCAAAAGATAACACTACTTGTGAGGATTATTTGGAATTTATATCTCAATATTAAAATTATATTTTATAAATGGTTTTCTTCTTGTAGCTTTGTAGTTTTTTTTTCTTTTGGCTATTTTAGTGTTGCGTTGTGTGCCAGTCATGGTTTTTCTTTGTTTTTTCTATTGAATTTTATGTTTTAAGTCTTTGAAATTATCATGTATCAGGCTTAGGACCCTTTGACTCCTTAACAATTTAAAAAAAAAACTATAATACTAAAAATAAATAAATAATGACAAAAGAATTAAAGTAGAAAATCTTTTCGGAATCCTTATGACATACCTTCATCCTATCCCCACCTTTCCATTGAACCTCCCAAATTCTTATCCCTACCTATCCCTTCCATTCACATTTGACCAATCTACAATTTTCTTACTTTCTCAACACTCTTGACTTGTGCACCCATACAAAATCCATTATACTTCTTGCACCCCTTGAAATTTCTTAACCCTTTGTATGCCCTTGTGATACCAACCAACTAGTTTTCCCTTGATCACTCCACTACTATCTCTCCTTGATTCTTGTGTAGTTCCAAACACTATTGCATGATCAACCTTACATTTTGTCCCTATACCACTATCATAAAAATTATTATGTTTAAATAATATATTAAGTGTTAAAATACTTATTGACTCAATTGATCCTTATATAAGTACATTCTTAATTATTGTAAGAAAAAATAAAGAATATAAACAAAATAATTGAATGACATTTTTATTTGATGCATTTTTGTTTTTGAAAAAGGAAAAATAGGTTTTGAATGGACCCGAAACCATGTACAACAGGTTTTGAATGGACCCGAAACCATCAAGTTTTAAGTGGACCCGAAGCCCACCCCAAGGAGAACAAGCTGCTCAAAGAAAGAATCAAAAACATCCAGCAGCTCACCAGGGATGAAAAAATGCCAGCAACCTGCCACAAGCCAGTAGGTTGCCTAGAAAAACAACCAAGAAATCACATGAATCTTGGCATTGTTGGTTTTGATGGGACCAATAGCCCACTACACTCAATAGTTATAGACAAGACCAACAACCCATAACATGAGGTTTTGACATGGACCTTAAACCCAAATATACAACTTTTCACAATACAAATCAGGAACAAAGCTCCACCAGCCAAAATAGCAGAGTCCAGCAACCCACCCCTTCCATCTTTATAGGATAGGTAAACACAGAAGCATAGAGCACCGGCAATATACTTTAAAAGACGTATATTCTCTCCACCTCTAAAGGAAAGAACTCCAAACTTCTCATGGCTGCAACATTCAAAAACCTTGGGATTGAAAAACTCAAAGATCTACTTCCTATTCAAAATCTCCACCTCCATAGAAGATAAAGAAAAGAACACAGCATGTAGGTCCTCATCAAAACCCAGGCCACCATAAAATAGGGCTTCAATAGCCCCCCAACAGCCTTTCCAAGCACAACTACCAGCATCCCACTCCACCTCAATAGGAGAAAAGTCACTTCCAGCCTCCACCATCTCCCCCTTAATAGAAGATAGGACTACCTCCATAGGAAAGACCAGAAAAACCAAAGGATGCGCCAAAAGAGGCCTGAAAAGCAAAGCCATGGAACCAAGAAGGTGAGGGACAAAAAAACCCCCACCACCACAATACCCAAAGGTCACAAATAGTAAAAAGAGAAACACAGACCCCGTTCTAAAAAAGAAAACACCCTAAAGAGGCCCCGAAGGACTCTAAGGTAGACACACCTCTCCCAGTAAAACAAAAAATGCTTTAGGGAACAAGGAGAGACAAGAAACAACAAAACCAATGTTTTCCTGCCAAAGGGACATAGCAAAAGCATAGGCAAACAAAGCAGCCCTCAGATAAGAAAACCCTACAGAAAAAACACAAACAATGACACCCCACACAGTAAAAGGAAACCAGATGAAAACAGGGGCCAAAGAGGAGTTGAGAAGCTACCAGATTTATGTGACTCAGACTAAGAACAAACAATGGCAACAAAAGCCCTAAAATACATAGTTTTGAAGCTCACCTAGTCAGGGAAATACCATCTATCACAAAGTCCCATAGAAAAATAAGAAGCCTCCAAACTCCCAAGAAATAAAAGAAGATCAAAAGAAGGCAGGGGTACAAGATTAAAAAAGAAGCTGACCCATCTATAAACCACCGAAACAAACAGAGGAGGAAGGTCCACCCACCAAAGAGGAGAAAGAGACCACCCCTCGGAAGAAGGCGCACAAACCACCTCAAGAAAACTGACGCCAGGCACAGATCTGGCCTCAACCATGGTCCAGGCTTCCCACGGACACCTAGCCAACCTCAGAGAGAGAGAAAGGCACCGGCAGACAACCAAAGCCTTCCTCTGCCCACCAGAAAACCCTAACGCTAGCTCACCATGAACAGGGCAAACCCCAGCAATGTGATTCATCCCACCGTCATCATCTTCTTCGTCTAAATCTTCATCTCCCGCCTGCGCAAAATTTGAACTACTTCATCTGCTTCCTATCCTGCCCAAGCACTCCATTCATATATTCATTTTGAATTATTTGATGCATTCTTGTTGATATCATTTAACTAAATTATTTTGTCATGACTAATTTCATATATCTAAGAATCCTAAATTAGAATACATTTATCATTAACATTAGGAGTAAATTTGATTAGGTGACAATTTTGACTCTATAATTTTTATCTATTTTTCTACCTTTTATCATTTACTTGATATTTATCTTCACATAAATCAATGTAGCATTGTTGTAGCACAAGTTGAATTTAAGAAAATGATATTGTTATGCACACTTTTCCACATTTTGTTAGCTATTATTTCAAATTCCATATGCATTATATTTTCCCTTTGGTTACCTTCAGTAAAGGGATGTACATAATTTTTATGTCATCTAACTAATTCTTAAAATAAGGTAGTTTTCCCACATGAATATGATGGTATCAATTGCTATTTGTAAAACTCCCTATATTATTATGAATTCTCATTAGAAAGAAATTTCACAACATTTGTAATAGGAAGGAACTATCTATTTGATTTTTCCACCTCAATGTGGTGCTATGAAGGTAATAAAAGAATAAAGTATTTCTCTTATTTTACAATATTTATATGGGTTAAATATATATTTTCTTGTGGGTTCATTCCAAGTGACCTACCAAATCCATTTCATAGTCTATATTTTAGATATTTTTTACTAAGTTATGTTCATTCAAGTATATTTTTAGTTTATTATTTCTCCTTATCATAAATGGATCTTGGTGACCATAAAGTGAGTGTATTTGCACTTTAGACTAAATTTCTTACCTATTTTTTTGTCATTTTCTTCCTTATCCAAATAATTTCTTCTCCTTTAGGTTAGAAATAATCTACTAAGGTTTTATTTATTTTCTCATAATCTATATTGGTTTTACCAAAGTAAAATTTTCTATGAGGGTGGCAATAATCAAATGAGTATATTAGCTTCAACACCTAAGAATTATACAACCTGTAGACATATCTATAAGATCCAACATACTCATTTTTGTATCTAAAGACATAATATAATATTTTTATCATAACATATTTTAAATTCAATTCATAATTTTTGATACATATTAAGCTTCTAACTGTAGAATGTTATCCAATTGATACTTCAAGGATAAATTAATGGTTTATTAGTGTGGCCTTATCCCTCATAGTTAATTCTCAACAATGTTAATCTCACATTATGTATAAATATGATAATTGTATTGGTGTGCTTGTAAATAAGGCATAGATTTCACTCCCTCTATATATTTCCACCTATGGTTGTGTACCTTGAATATGGATACTATTGAATGCTTATGTAGAATGAGAGAGCAGTGAATTATTCTACTCAAAACTTAACCCCTCGTGGAACTTGAAACTTTTAGCACAACTCAAAATCCTTTATTAGATAGAAATAAAACTTTAAGAAGAGAAGTAACAAAGAGGATTGTAGAAATTAGAATATTTAGCACCTTCCACAAACTTAACCAATGAAAGATGTATCAGTAATAAAATTGACAACAAAGAGAAATAAATAGAGAAAATGCACATACAAAAGGAGACACCAGATTTATGTGGAAACCCCAATGAGGGGAAAACCATAGTGAGAGGTAACTAACAATATAAGTCTAACTACCAAAAAGACTTGCATGAAGGCTCTCCACCTTATAGAATTATAGACAATGACATACAACACTAAGGAACCATCCAACTCCAAGAGAAATATACAAGGACCTAATGAGAGTCACTATCTCAAAGTAGGATACAATATGAATGAGAGAGAATTAAAAGAATTCCAACACAACTCTTTCTTGGCTGAGGCGTTGAAGCATAATTGATCTTTTCTTTCACAATCTTTAGCACTATCTCTGTTTGATATTTAATATTATTCACACATAGAGTTCTTTATAATTGTAAACATCTACTTCTTTTTGCATCTGAAAATATCTTATATTTATATCCACTACAACACTTGAATTCTTCAATTAGGCTGGCTAGAAAGAGAATAAACAAATAATTTAACTAGTGAGTAACCAGAGCATAATGTGGTCCTATCCCGAGGATAGAGAGGAATGAAAAAAATCTTGACACTTCTTTCAATCTGATCCAAAATGATTCACATATAGGAACACATCAAACAAAGTCATCAAATACAAAATCTATCAAATGAATCTACTTGATGCTATCCCAAATAGAATAGGTTAGGACCCAAATCTATCATGTCACATATTCCATTGCTAGTGTAGCCCTCAAGCACATTCCCTAAGCAAAAGAATAATCCATGTTAGCTAGATATCAACTAATAACCTAGAAAGCCAACTCAAGACACAATGTGGCATGAAAGTTACCAATTAGGAACTTTTGGATCATATAGGGATGCTGCTTGAATGTAAAAAACCACCACATACCAAATAGGTACATAAAACTCTACTCAAGAAACAAACAATACATAATTGTATGCTATAATATTTGTAGAATAGCTTTTGGACATCATTAGCATATGAGATTAGAACTGAGATATTACATATATATTGTGAGGATAAAAACCAAGTTGTGGGAGAAGATACATTAATGTGGAGAAATATGGAGCATTTCCTAGATTAGTCCAAACAACTAGCAACATTGTGAACCTTCTATAATTCACAAGAACCTCCTCAATAACATAGGTGAGTTGGAAACATATGAGTGCAACATACATAGAGAATTTACATTTAATATCAAAATTAAAGACCAAAAATACAATAGTAGAGGAATTTGACACATTCTCCTAGAAAGATTTCAATGCAGATTCCTAAACCAGAATTATTTGACCAACCTATGGACACCATAACTTCATTTCAGTAACAAATATATTATTAGGAACATTAGAAGAGAGAATGAGACATAGTTATAATTCTAATTCTCATCTAAATATATCATTATTAAAATAACTCTATTGATAGTAATAATGCATTATATGAATATCAACAACTTTTTTGATAGGGCATTGTAAGGAAGCTAAGGTAGCAAAAAACTTCCTACACTAATCTTGAGAGGAGAATAATGCAATTTTTTTTATAGATGTTTAACAATTATAGAAAATTAAATAGAAATAAGCACAAATAGCATGCATACCAAAATAGAGTGATTTACATGGGGAAAAATTTTTTGGGAGAAAAACACCACACTCTAAAAGTTTCCCAATATATATTTAGAAATCACAAAGACTAAAATATACTTGCAAAGAAAGCTTCTCACAAAAGTATCACCAAAAATTGATCTTGAGGCAAAACAACCACTATCAAACTCTTACAATACATCATGATGCACAACTATAATACAACACCCTCATAAAATAGGGTTTCCTTCTAGGGAAAGACAAGCCAACAAAATATCAACCATTAGATCAAAGACAATGAAAAATGGTCCAGATTTGACTCCCATGCACACCTCCATGCTGACGTATCAATAGTACATTATATAATTTCAAGGTTGAGACATATTTTCCAAACAAATCTCTCACTTTTTGAACACCTAAGTACAAGAGCAATGAGAGGGTATAAAAGACACCATCTTTTAATTGATAGGGGAAAATAGGCCCATAGTCTCTTAACACCATCTGAACTTCTCTATGCTCACATAATTAGCTAAAGAATTAAATTTTTTGTTAAAGTATCTACCTTAATTAGCTTCACCCTACCATGTTTGACCATATCTCTAGTGAAATGATACTGTACATCAAAGTGCTTGGTCCTAGCATGAAATGTTGAGTTCTTTGCTAGACATATTACACTTTGACTATCAAAATAAATTGTAAATTCAGCTTGTTTTATTCCAATATCTTAACATAGTCTCTTAAGCCAAATGGCTTCTTTACAAGCATAAGTAGTTGTTGTATACTATCGTTTAGTAGTGAACAAAGAAACCATAGCATGTTGCTTACTCATCCAACTAATTGCACCACTAAATAAAATAAACACATAAGCACTAGTGGTTCTTCTCCTATCAACAAGACCTGCCCAATATGAATCCACATAACCATGAATATCAAGGAAAATATCATATTCAGTCATATTACTATGATAACATAAGGAGTAATTTGACGTATCATGAAAATATTTGAAGTCTCTTTCAACCTCATCCTAATGAACTTGACCAATATTAGACATATTTATGGAAGGAAATCCCACTGCTTGGGAAATGTCTAGTCTAGTACAAACCATAACATACATCAAACTTCCAACTACACCCTGGTAACGAACTCTACTCCTATATTCCATCTCTAGTTGGGATGTTGGACAATCTAAAATAAATAAATTTGTTCCAAATGAAATAGGAGCACACAATGGTCTATAATCATATATATAAAACCTCTATAAAATTGAATTGACATACTTACTTTGGCCAAGCCATAGACTTTTATTTTCTCTATCTCTTTTAATTTCCATCCTAAGAATATATTTTGCTACACCAAGATCTTTCATTTCAAATTTAGCACCAAGTTGATATTTTAGTTCTAAAATCATACCTATCCCTCTAACAATAAATAACGTATCATCAACATATAATGCATTAAGTGGAAACAATCACCATTAGTTTATTAATAAACACGATGATCTAATTTAAAATGCTCAAATCCCAAACTAAACACATATGTATCAAATTTCTGGTACCACATCCTAGGAATTTTTTTTAGGCAATAAAATGATATCTTCAATTTGAAAACCAATTTACTTTTACCTTCCACCATGTAGTGCTCTGGTTGTGTCATATAAATATGCTCCTCCAAGTAACCATAAAGGAAAGTATTTGTCACACCCATTTTATCAACCTCTAATGCCATTTTTTCAACAAGAGATTATATCTCACCATAATCAACACCATCAACTTGAGAGTAACATTTTGCAACCAATCTTTCTTTGTATTTCTCAATACTTCCATAAAAGAAATCTTTTCCTTGAAAACCCATTTGTGAACAACAAGTTTTCGTCCATTAGGAAATGGTAGAAGATCCAATGTATCATTATTTTTTAAAGCTACCCTTTTTTCATCCATACAAATCTTCTAGAATTTTGTATTGTTCATACCTAATACCTCTTCTATTGATTTGGGTTCATCCATGCTAGTATTCAAAGAAAATTTTCATCTCCAATCATTAGGTGAATACCTTTCAAGTGGTTGTCTATGCCTTGTAGACCTATGAAAAATTTGAGTTGGAGATTCTTCATCCTCTTATAAAGATTTAGATCTACATGAAATTCGGGTATGTGCAGGATCATCATGGAAAAAATAGGCCCTTAAGTGGCAATGAAAATTTAGAAAAATTAGAGTCAGGCAACTTGACATAAAAATTTGAATAAGTTATCTATACTATTTCAAAAATATGTAAGAATATAATTTGTGGAAAGTTGAATCTAGTTTCTAAACTACTAGGTTTTTTTTTCTTAAAAAGAAATTTATTTGGTGAAAAATTGAAATTTCAATGCAACAGTACTTAAATTTCAGGGAAAAAATAAGCAGGTGTCTATTTGACCACCCTAACTATAATAAAATGATAATATTTTTTATAATATTTTAGATATAAGTAGAGGACTAATGTTTGGATGTGATGCATATTTTTTTGTAATTTTTTTCCAAGTAAATAATTAATTATGAATTTTTTATTACAACTTTTAAAAATATAAAAACTGGTATGTTTGACCACCTTCACTTGGTCAAACTTCATGAAATTCAATTTTTTTTAATCCTATAGTATGTAAAGCATAGAATGTGACACATTTTTTGGATTCAAAAAATGTGATACCATTTGAAAGAAATAGATGTTTTTTAATTAGGCTATCAATTAGGACTTTAGTCGTAATTCTAATAGAAAATGAATAATAATTATTTATTAGATTCAAAGTAAAGTATAATTTATATTGGTGGAAAGATGAGAAGCTCCTTTACAAACCCTTTTCATTTCATCAATATTGGGTAGAAAAAAATTTGTCAGCCACATGTACGAAGTCTAGAAAAGCAAGGTAAGTTACACACATTTTTTATGTTGAATTCTTAGGATTGGTAGGTCCAAACCAAATTCTAAAGAAAGCTCGAGGCTAATCCCTAGGCATTAAATTTTGTCTCAAACATATCAGATATCCAATTTGAATATGATATCCAATATTTCTTAGATAGAGTTTAAAAAATGTTACACATATTATAATACATGATTTTAAAAATATAATAAAGTTTATATTTTAATATATAATGTACAATATAGTTTATAATGTAAAATATAATATATAATTTATGATAATCTCTTACTTGAATTATGTATTTAATATATAATTTATTATATTATTATGTATAATATTTAAATATTATCTCTTTCACTCTCTCTCCATCTCTCTTTCCTAAGTCTCTCACTGAATCACTCTTATCTCTCTCCCCTCTACCCTTAACCCTAAACCTTAAGCCCTTCACCCTAAAACCCTCTCCCCTCTACTCTCTCTCTCTCAAGTCTCTCTCTCCTAACCCCCTCTCCCTCTCTTAGGTCTCTCTCACTCTCTCACTCCCTCTATATCTCTCCCTCTACCCTTAACCCTAAACCCTTAACCCTTAACCTTTAAACCCTAAACCCTTAAACCCTCTACCCTCTACCATTAACCATATATAACCTCTCTCTCCCACTCCCCCCCTCTCTTCTCAAGTCACTCCTTCATATTTCTATGATCTGCGCTCTCTCTCTCTCTCTCTCTCTCTCTCTTCTCTCCCTCTCTCTCCTCTCTCTCCTCTCCCTCTATTCTCCCATCTTAGTCTCTCCCACCCTGATTCTCCTTGCATTCCCGATTTTTCACCCAGACCGTGACTGATGATCCTGATCTTTGTTCTGATCCATCTCCTCTGATCCTCTTCCTGATTCTCTGATCTTTTGACTGATGTTTTTATCCGATTCTGCTCGATTGATCCGACTGTTTGATTTGCCTGATTTCGACCCTGATTTTGATTTCTCTCTCGTTTTGATTTTTTTTGACGATTTTGATTTTCGATGATTTTTGATCTCTCTGATGCCGGATCTCGATCTGCTGATCCTGATTTCTGATCTTTTGACTCTGCATTGATTTGATCTTCTCTTTCCACTCTATGAACTCTCCTACTCTCTCCCACCCTCTCCCACCCTCTCTCCCACCCTCTCCCACTCTCTCCCACCCTCCATCTCTCTCTCTCTCTCTTAATTCTCTCTCAAGTCTCTTCCTTGTACCCCCTCTCCCTCTCTGAGGTCTCTCTCTCACTCACTCACTCCATCTATCTCTCTCCCCTATACCCTTAACCCTTAAACCATAAACCCTAAAACCCTAAACCCTTATAAATCTCTACCATGAACCCTATACCCTAAACCCTTAACCCTAAACCCTTGACTGTTAAACCCTCTACCCTATACCATTAACCCTCAACCCTTAAAATTTTATATTACAATTGTTGTTTGGTGGTTTGTCAAAAACCATACAACAATGATCCAAAAAGTTATCTAGAATGTCCCTATGTGTGCACCATTTTACAGAAAGTTTTGGTTTATTAACATTAACTAGAATACCGGTGTAGGGGTTAACAAATAAAGAGTCTATTTGGGCCTTGGTTATTCTGATATCTTTCACATCATCATAAGACAATCCACATGTGTAAATTATCTCATGTCTTCTCACTACAAATGAAAGGCATTATGTTTTTTGGAGAGGGTTTCTATACTTTTAATTATTTCCTTCAATGTGTTTGACATCTCAGATAATTGAGGGATTCTCATATAAACATCAGAAATTCCCCTCAATTACTGCAATTTTTCACCAATTAAGTCTTCAATTGATAGCTGTGGAGATGGTGGAGTGTTTGACATTTGTGTATTTTCATTCTCAGTTGGTGGATCATTTGGAATTTGTGCATTTTCATTCTCAACAGCCATAATGCCTAGTTAAAGTTAAAACTAATTAATCTAATTAAAATTACACAATATAAATGAAATTATTGTAAAAATACCCTACTTTTTAATATAAATCCAAAAAAAACCTACTTTTTAACAATAATCTATAACACACTCTAAATTTTAATAAAAAATACATAAACAACACTATTTTTTAATCAAAATCCATAAAAAACATTAATTTTTAATAAAAATCCATTGTAAACTCAAGTTTTTCATAAAATTAAATCAAAAGCCCTATTTTGAAAAAGAAATCCATAGAAGACTATGTAAAATTATACAAATCTAATTGAAAATTTGAGTAAAGAAAAAAATTCCAAAATCATACCTTTCAAATTGGATATTTGATATTTGTAACTCCTCCTCACTATGTTCCCACAACCTGTCCAAATGAGAAATGATTTTAAAATCCCTTAGATATATTTATTTATAGGTACCTCAAAGCGGATATCCGATTTGGATCAAATATCCAATTTGGATCAAATATCTAATTTGGATCTGATATCTGATTTGAATCAGATATCCAATCCAAATTGGATATCTGATATGTAAATATTGGTTTGGGAATTTCTTTGGAGCAATTTACTAACACCCAAGCCACAAAAAAAGTCAACTCGACATTTTCACATTTTTAGGTTGATGAAAAATGTATTTTTTTTCCCATTTCCACTTTTTGGCCCATGATGATTCTGTACATACCCCTCTCCTCAACTTCTTATCTATCCATGGTCCTAGATTCTTCTTTCTCAAGTGTAGAAGGAAATTGAATCACATATTCTTGTTTACTTTTATTTAGATGCAATGCAATAGAAGAAGGATTAGTTTCTCTAAAAATAACACTTTTACCTTTTATTACCTTTTGTGCAACAAGATTCAGAAGCTTGTATCCTTTCACACCATAACTGTATCAAATGAAGATACATTTCATAGCCTTGTTCTCCAACTTTTTTCACTTCTCCTTTGGAACATGTGTGTATGCCTCACAACCAACAACTCTAATATGTCTTAATGAAGGCTTGTCACCCAACCGTACATCTATAAGAATCTTATCAACAAGAGTTGATGTAGGTTGTTAATTAGGTAACAAGAACTGGCAACAACTTCAACCTAGAACCTTTTCTCTAGACCAGCACCACTCAATATACTCCTAGCCTTCTTCATTAGTGTCTTATTCATTCTTTCTTGAAATCCATTTTATTGTGTAGGATATATAATTGTATTTTTTCTATGAATAACACAATATTTATAAAATATATCAAAATAATTAGAGAAAAATTCAGCACCATTATCAATCCTCAAACATTTTATTTTCTTTCCAATATAAAACTTATTCATTTCTTTAATTTCTTTAAATAGACTAAAAACTTTAGATTTACTCTTTAGAAAGTATACCACTATTCTTTTGCTATAATCATCAATAAATGAAATATAATATGTGGACTTACTAATTGATGAAACGTCTTTACAAGAACAAACACATTAGAATGAATAAGATCTAATACAGCTCAATATTTATAAGAATTTGAGTAAGATTGAACACAGTTTTATTTTCCATAAATGTAATGATTATAAAATTCAAATTCAAGATTATAATATGACAAACCTTCAACAAGAATTTTATTTTCAAGGCTCTTAGGCCCTTTTCTCCAATGTGGCCAAAAATATAGTGCCATATCATATTTTTCTCTACAGGTAACTTTTATTCAATAGAAAGAGCACCCTTGGGCACCTAAAAGCCATGACCATATATTGAAGGTGAAACTCTCACCTCTTCCACATAATTTTTTTTCATAGAAGTACTATTACACTCAATAGTGCATGCATCAAGCTTATACAATGTGTCACATCTAACACCTCTAACAATCACCATAGCACCTCTGACCATTTTGTATCCTACATTAGAAAATACTACCTGAACACCTATATCTATTAGTTTTCTTACAAATAACAGATTTTGTGTTAATCAGAGGATATGTAACACACCATTAATCATTTTTATTCTACCATTAGGAAACCTAATGTTAACTTTACCTCTACGAATAATGTTTAAATAAGAATAATTACCCAAGTACACCTTAACTCCATTAGGTTTTTCATATTAAAAAAACCAATCTCTATTAAATGTCATATGGAAAGATGTACCTAAGTCAATTAACCATGCATCATTACCTGTATGAGTTTCCGGAGCTATAATGATTTTTTTGTGATCTTCATTCCATAACTCAAAATTAGAATCAAATCTCTTAATTTTCTTTTTCTCTAATACTTTACATTTCTTACAAACATGTCCAGGCTTATCACAATTTCAACAAATAACTTTGGACTTTTTAGGAGATTAGATCTCCCCTTGGAATTGTATTTGTCATTCTTCTCATTTCTCTTTCCTTTTTCCTTAGGTATTCCATGAACATTGAGAGCCTCCTTGGAACTAATGGATACCTTCCTCCTCATCTCTTTAGAAAGAAAAGAACCCACCACATCTATAGTCTTCAGTATAACACAAGTACTCCTAATAGCCATAACAATATTATCCCACAAATAAGGAAAAAACCAAAGAAAGATCTAAAATTTCTCCTCCTCATCCATTTTGATAGCAATTTATGCCAACTAAGCCAAAAAAAAATTGAATACTTCCAATTAGTCTATAATTCATTCACTCTCTTCCATTCTCAAGGAATATATTTTTTTCTTGAAGAAAATCTTGATCACTAAAGATTTGGATTGATACATCTCACCAAGCTTCTTCCATAGTTTTTGTGCATAATAATCTTCATGGATATTGATTAAAATAGATTCTTCCAAGCATAATCTGATTAGGCCCTTGGATTTATGATCTATAAAATCATATTGAGTAGTCTGAGTAGGATCTTCTAGTATTGAAACATTCTCATCAATAACATGATTCCATAGATCTCGATCTATCAACAAATCCTCCATCTCTAGCTTCCACATTTCAAAATTATTTCTAGAAAATTTATCCACCTATAGTCTCTTTGATGAACTTCCCATCTAAAAATTCTTGCAACAAGATCATAAAATATCTTCTACATATGCTCCCCCTCAAATTTGGATTAGTTCAAAAAACCTAGCAAACCACAACTGAAGAAAAAGGTGATTAGGATTTGATATAACTTGTAAGGAAGCTAAGGTAGTGAAACTTCCTACACTAATTTGAAGAGGAGAATAATGCAAAAAAACTTATAGATCTTTAATAGTTACATAAACATAAATAAAAGTATCATGGATACCACAACACAATTATTTACATGGGGAAAGCCCTTTCGGGAGAAATACCCCACATTCCAAAAGTCGCCCAATATATAATTTAGAAGTCATGAAGATTATAATGTACTTACGAAGAAAGTTTCTCATAGGAGTGTCACCAACTAGAGATCTAGAGGTAACACGACCTCTATGAAACTCTCAAAATACATCACAACACACAACCATAATACAAAACCCTCATAAAATAGGGTTTCCTTCTAGGGAAAGACAAGACTACAAAATATTAACAGTCATATCTAAGATCTAATGACAAAAGTTCCATATTTACAATAATAAAATACACATAAAATGTGGCTTTCAGGGGTATTTCCCTTGAACCCTCACCAAGGAACGCAAACCCTAGGCCTCCTACGAAAGGGAATGAACTCCTCCAAAACCCCACAGGGGTACCCCCTATAACCCCCCCACCTCCCCCGCACTGACATATCAACAATACCTTATGTATTTGCAAAGTTGAGACATATTTTCCTAATGGACATGATATGCAACCATGATATTCTTAGATTCTTATCTTCATTGATAAGGAATGAAATCCAACCGTGAAGTTATTCAACTTTTCTCTTTTTTTATAAGGAAAGACATCAAACCATGAACTTATTGAATTCTTCTTTGATAAGGCATGATATCCAATAATGAACTTCTTCAATTCTTCTCTTTTATTATAAGGCATGGCATCAATTACAAATAAAAAATGATGTTGAAAATAGCTACCAACAATCTCCTTAGTGTTAACATCAATGAGAACCATCATTATATACATTAATGAAAACACAACCATAAGTGTTAACATCAATGACAACTACCACAAATCTCCCCCTTTGGTACTAATTGCAACACAGACTGCTCACTATTCCATTTGACATCAAGAAGAAAGGGTCAATCACTTATGTAGAAGGAAACAAGATTTTTTGTGACTTAAGGAGAACAGGTAAAAGTGATCTTCTATTGATGGAGTAGCACATGCTCCCCATTTGACCAACAACACTTCTTTTTCATACACATACAAAAATTGCATAATTTATTTAGTACTCCCCCTTACTACTAGATCCCCTTTAGAGGTAGCACTCATCATTCTAAGAAAACATATATGACATTAATCTATCACCTCTAAAGACACACCATCTTATGTATCTAGTTAGATAAAGGAGGAGCAATAATCCCTAGCTTCTACCTCAGATACTCAAAAGTATCCTTTGAAAGAGCCTTTGTAAAATATCTATAATCTTACCCTTTGTACCTACACATACTCCATTTTGAATTCATTTTTTAGTAAATTTATACCTCAATAAATGGTACCAGGTTGAGATGTGTTTAGTCCTTGAATGCATTACCGAATTCTTAAAAATATTAATAGAACTTATATTGTCACATAGTATCTAGGAATAGGTTCATCATACACCACATTCACATCGTTCAAAGTTAGCTTCATCTAAAGGACTTCAGTACAATAATATGCTACAAAAATATATCCATCTTCTGCTATGGACAAAGAATCCAATTATTTCATTTTCAAACCATGAGACCAATCCGTCTCCCAAAAGGAATGCACTCCCATATGTGCTTCTCCGGTCATCAACACAACCATCCCAATCAACATGAATATAGGCATTGAGAGAGAAATTTTGATCCTTTTTGTAGCATAGCCTATAATTTAGAGTACCCTTTAGGTATTTGAAAACACTTTTCACAACCTTTTCATTGGATTGCTTAGGACTAGCTTGAAATCTGGCAAACAAACATACCGCGTACATGATATTAGGTCTAAAATAGTTAAGTATAGTAACTCTCTAATTATAGACCTATAGAGAGTCTGATCAACCTCTAGAGACTCATATTATTTACTTAGATGATAACTAGTCACCATAGGGATTCCCAAAAAATTATTAAAATTCCAATATTTTGCTAAATAATTTAAGGACCAAGGAGAAATGATAGCTCACAAATCATTGACATTTAAAATCCTTTTGAATCTCCTCTATAAACCTCTTATATATATCATCATCTCCACCAAATATGATGTCATCAATACACACAACTACAGTCAAAAAGTTATCTTCCTAAACTTTAATATATAGATTATTATCTACATTACCCTTACAAAATTCTTGTTGAAGTAGATAGTTATCTAGTCATACATACCAAGCTCTAGGAGCTTGCTTGAGACCATATATATGAATTTTGAGTCTACAAACCATATAAAAATATTCAAAAACTCAACGCCATCTGGTTGCTCAATGTATACTTCTTCCTATAGATAACCATTCAAATAATTTTACTTGACATCCATTTGATATACTTTGAATTTATTATGAGCAATAAGTGCATAAAAAATTCTCATAGCTTCCATTTTGGCTACTAGAGAAAAATGCCCCTCAATGTCAATGCCTTCTACTTGTGAATATAATTTGGACTTTTTTTTCAAAACTTCACCTTCCTCATTTAGCTTATTTCGGAACACCTGCTTTGTTCCTATCACATTCTTATGATCAAGTCTTGGAACCATTTCCCAAGTTTCATTCTTCTCAATATGATCTAATTGTTCCTCTAATGCTTTTATCCCATTTTCATCTTTGATGGCATTTTCATTTTTCTTCTCAACTTTTGACAAAAAAACACATATTTACTTGCTCACTAGCTCTTGAAAAATTCCTCCTAGTTAGTATACCTTCATACTTGTCTCAAATGATCCAATTTGTAGAGTGATTATTCTGCAGATATTTTGCTAGAGTATTGGGAGTCTTCACTAGTTCTAGTTCCCTTTCTTTTTTCTCTTTAGTTTCATCTTCTTCTTCTTATTTTTCCATCTAGTGAAACATATCAAATCTAAAGACTTTAGTTTCAAGAGATATTTGATACAAATATTCATCTACTTTTACATTTATACTTTCAATCATCTTCCCTAGTATATTTTTGTAGCATCTATATTCCTTGCTCATAGTAGAATAATCATGAAAGATTCCTTCATCACATTTGGAATCAAGCTTCCATAATCACCATCATCTCTAGACGTGTCATCTATTGCCAAAGATTCTAAACTATTTAACAATAGGGTATGTGCAGGATCATCATGGAAAAAAAGGCCCTTAAGTGGCAAAAAAAATCAAAATAATCAGAGTTAGGAAACTTGAGGTAAATATTTGAATACGTTATCTATATTATTTCAAAAATATGTAAGAAAAGAATTTGTATCAAATTGAATGTAGTTTCTAAACTACTAGGTTTATTTAAAAAAATAAATAAATCTATTTGGTGAAAATTTGAAATTTTAATGCAGTAGTACTTCAATTTCAGGGAAAAAATAAGTAGGCGTTTGTCTGACCACCTAACCACAATAAAATGATAATTATTTTTATAATATTTTAGATATAAATAAAGGACTTATGTGCTGATGTGATGCATATTCTTTTGTAACTTTTTTCCAAGTAAATAATTAATTATGAATTTTTTATTACAAATTTTAAAAAATATAAAACATCGTATGTCTAACCACCTTCACTTTGTCAAAACTTCATGAAATTTATTATTATTATTTTTAATCCTATAGTATGTAAAGCATAGAATGTGATGCCTATTTTGGATTCAAAAAAGTGACATTGTTTGAAAGCTATAGATTTTTTTCAATCAACCTATAAATCAAGGCTTTAGTTGTAATTCAAATAGAAAATGAATAATAATTATTTATTAAATTCAAAGTAAAGCATAATTTATATTGGTGGAAAGTTGATAATCTCCTTTAGAAACCATTTTCATTTCATCAATTTTGGGTAAAAAAAATGTCGTCAGCCACATGGGCCATCATATCACTTACATATCATCACTTTTTGGCCCATCATGATCCTACACATACCAAGTAGGAGATATTCCATACCATAGATCATAAGGGGTTTTATTGTTTTTGACCCTTAGCTTCACTCTATTGACCAAATATATAATAGTATGAATTGCTTCCTTCCTATACACATCTTATAGGTCACCATCTTTCATCATTGTTCAAGCCATTTCTTGCATAGTTATATTTTTCTTTCAAATATACCATCTTGTTGATGGGTTTTAGGAGAATAAAAAATTCACTCAATTCCATGATATTTACAAAACATTTTACATTCATATGTAGTAAAACTACCTCCCCTTTGTGACGGGTATGTGCAGCATCATGATGGGCCAAAAAGTGGCGATATGATGAGCATGTGTAGGGTATGTGGCTGACGAATTTTGTTTTAGCCGAATTTGATGAAACAAAAAGGGTTTTTAAAGGATATTATCAAATTTCAACCAATATAAATTATGCTTTACTTTGAATTTAATTAATAATTATTATTCATTTTCTATTTGACTTATGACTAAAGTCCTGATTGATAGGATGATTGATAAACATCTACAAATTTCAAACGGTATCATAGTTTTTGAATCTAAAACATGTGTCACATTCTATGCTTCGCATGCTATAAGATTCAAAAAAGGAAAATTGAATTTCATGAAGTTTTGACCAAGTTAAGGTGTCAGACATACGAATTTTTATATTTTTTAAAAGTTGTAGTAAAAATTCATAATTAATTATTTAGTTGGAAACAAATTGCCAAAAAATATGCATCACATCTAGATATGAGTCCTCTACTTATATCTCAAATCTTATAAAAAAATATTATCATCTTATTGTGGCTACGGTGGTCAGACAAACACCTACTTCTTTTGTTTTCCCTACAATTTAAGTACTATTGCATTGAAATTTAAAATTTTCACCAAATAGATTTAAAAAAAAAAGAAAAGAAAGTAGTTTACAATCTACATTCAATTTTCTACACATTCTATTCTTACATATTTTGGAAATAATATAGATAACTTATTCAAATTTTTACAGCAAGTTGCCTAACTCTAATTTTTCTGAACTTTTTTCAACTTAAGAGCCTATTTTTTCCATGATGATCCTACACATACCCTGACCTTAAATATTAGATTCTAGCATGCACTTAATTTTCTACTTTTTCTTTAAAGATCTTAAACTTATAAAAGGCTTATGATTTCTCTTTTAAGAAAGTAACGTAATTTATTCGTGTGTAATCATCTAGAAGAAAAATAAAGTAACTTTCACCATGTTGGCTCATTATCCTTGTAGGTATGCATAAGTTAGTGTGAATCAACTCTAATAGCATTGAAATACATAATTCCTTTATTTTGAAACTATTATTAGTTTTATTTCCCATCCGACATTCTCTGCACAATGTGTTTTCAAGCTTGGTTATCTTTGGTTAATCTATCCTTGTATGGGAGGAATTTATCCTTACAATGTTCTCAAAGTTGATGTGCCCCATTCTTTTATGCCCCATTCTCTTATGCCCCATTTTTTTTGTTCCTTCAAGAATTTTTCTAGAAATTTCCTTTCAGATTTAGTATCCATTAGCATGAAATGTAAATTTGTAACCTCTATTAAACATTTGTCTTACACTTAGGATATTTTTTTTATACCTTTGAAATATAGGAAATATTCAATTTTATTATTTCCATCAATTATTATATCTCCTTTTCATTATATTTGTGTTGAATTTTCGTCACCAAACATAAAAAATCCACCTTTGATATTTTTGAGAGTGATGAACTTACTTCTATCACCATTCATGTGGTGAAAAAAACCACTATGAATTACCCAAAAAATTAACTTCTTCCTTTGCATGAAATATAGTCCATACTACCATTGATGTTTCATTGGTCCTTTTGTTTAGTAAGGTACCAAACCTTTTCCATTCATTATTATTGTTATTTTTTCCATTAAAAGTTATGAATAGGGATTCATCATTTGAATCATTATCATATTCATAAGAGAAACTTCCATCCTGAGAATACAAACTTATTTTAATCTTCTATCTTTTGTTATCATCAACCGATTCTTTGTATGGACATTTGGATGAAAAATTACCTATACTTTCACAATTGAAATATTTAATGGGTAACTTACCTTTTTATTTTCTAGTACCATTCTAAAGTCTCCTCATAAATTTAGCTTCAACATCATCAAGGTCCCCATTTTTATCAAGAGCCTGATCTTCAATATTTTTATTACCTTTGAATGCATATTCTTTCTTTGAAACATCTTTACCAAAATATCTCATTTCAAAATTAGTGAGAGTACCAGACATTTCCTCAACTGAATATAGATCCAAGTCTTTAGATTCTTTAATGGAAAATATATTATGACTATAAGATTTTGGGATATATCTCAAAAAATTATCACAATTTCACGTTTATTCACTTCTCCACAAAGACCAATAATGCTAATACAAAATTCAACCTGGAGCATATAACATGTAATATCTTTATCATCTATCATCAAAAAAGTATCAAATCTACTCTTGGATATCTATATCTTGGTTTTCTTAACTTTAAAATCTCATTCATAGATACTATTGAAATTATACCAATTATCATTGGTAAATCTATAGTTCATCACCTTTAATAACTCTTAGTCAACTATTGCATATAGAAAAGAATTCTTGGCTTTAGCATTTCATTTGTATAATCTAATTTTGATAGGATCTATAATAGGAGTGGTAGAAGCAACACATAAACTTTTGAATGATTACCAGAGAACAAAAATAGGAGAGTTTAGTTGCCCTTCCATTCTCATTTTCCATTAGGAATAATTAGTCCCATCAAACCTAATACCCTTGTATGAAAAATCATGTTCCATCCCTAATCCTTTCCTTAAGTTGTTAGGCTTCTATGGAGGAACTTGAATTTGATACAACAAGGAGACCTAATGTACATGGAAAACCCAATGAGGGAACAAACACAGTGGGTTAACTCATAATATAAGGCTCACTACCAAAAAGACTTGCAAGAAAGCTCATTACCTTAGGGAAAGATACTAAAATGAAGTCTAGGAGCAAGATAAGGACCTAATTAGATTCACTATCTCTACAAAGAATGTGAAAACAAATACTATTGACTAATATGTTCAAGACTTTTAAAATATTTAGCACCATCTCTTTTGGATATTTAATATGCTCATTACCTTAGGGCAAGATACTAAAATGAAGTCTAGGAGCAAGATACAAGGACCTAATTAGATTCACTATCTCAGAAAAAGATATAAATGAATAGAGAGCAAAGAATGTGAAAACAAATATCTATTGACTAATATGTTCAAGCATAATTAATTTTTCCTTTTAAAATATTTAGCACCATCTCTTTTGGATATTTAATATGATTCACACATACACTTCTTCAGACATTTACACATCTCCATCTAGTTGCACCTAAAAATATGTTACATTTCTATCCACCAAACACTTCAATTCTTTAATTAGGGTATGCGCAGGATCATCATGGAAAAAATAGGCCCTCAAGTGGCAAAAAATTTAGAAAAATCAGAGTTAGGCAACTTGACATAAAAATTTGAATAAGTTATGTATATTATTTCAAAAATATGTAAGAATATAATTTGTAGAAAATTGAATGTAGTTTTTAAACTACTAGGTTTATTTTAAAAATATATATATATTTGGTGAAAATTTGAAATTTAAATGTAGTAGTACTTGAATTTTAGGGAAAAAATAAGAAGTAGGTTTCTATCTAACCACCCTAACCACAATAAAATGATAATATGTTTTAATAAGATTTTAGAAATCAGTAGAGGACTTATGTCTAGATGTGATTCATATTTTTTTGCAATTTTTTTCCAAGTAAATAATTAACTATGAATTTTTTATTACAACTTTTCAAAAATATAAAAACTCGTATGTCTGGCTACCTTAACTTGGTCAAAATTTCATGAAATTCATTTTTTTTTAAATCCTATAGTATGTGAAGCATAGAATGTGATGCATGTTGTGGATTCCAAAAAAGTGATACTGTTTGAAAGCTATAGATATTTTTTAATCAACCTATCAATCAGGACTTTAGTCACAATTCAAATAAAAAATGAATAATAATTATTTATTAAATTTAAAGTAAAACATAATTTATATTGTTGGAAAGATAGGAACGTCCTTTAAAAATCCTTTACATTTCATCAAATTTTTAGCAACATACCCTACAAATACCCATCATATTGCCACTTTTTGGTCCATCATGATCCTGTACATACCCAAAAGGTCAACGAGGAAGAGAATAAACAATAGATTTAATGTGTTGGCCACTAATGCATAATATAGTCCTATCCTGAGGATACAGAGGACCATAAGAAAACTTAACACTTATTTCAATGTAATAAAAAATAATTTACATGTAAGTAGACATCAACCTAAGTTGGCATCAAGGAGACGTGTGGATGAAACATTGAAGCAAATAACCAACTATCCTATAAAAACTATTTCAATTAAATATACTTGAAGTGGTCCCAAATAGAATAAGCCATAACCCAAATCCATCATGACACATTTTTCATTTCTAGCATAGTCTCCATTTGAACACATGGCCTAAAAAAGAAACAAGATATGTCATCCAGATATCCACAAGTAACCTAGAAGTCTAACTCAAGACATAATGTTACACCAAAGTGTTGTATTAACAACATGTAGATCAGTTAGGGATGTTACTTGAGCATCTGACATCACTTCCATACTCTTCTTTCATAATTTAGTGCCATCAACAACCACCACAAACCAAAAAATTATATAAAACTCTATTCAAGAAACATAAAATACATAACTAGATGATGTAACATTTGTAGAACAGATTGAAAACCACTTTAACATATTATATTAGAAATAAGAAATTGCACACAAATTATAAGCATATTCACCAAGTTGCAAGAGTAGAGACATCAATGCAGAGAACATATGGGGTAGTTCTTGAACTAGTATAGATAACTAGCAACACTACCAATGTTCTACAATTCACAAGAAACTCCTCAACAACATAGGTGACCTAAAAATATAAGAGTGCAATGTACACAGAGCATTAACATTGAATACCAAACTACAAGATTATAGCTACAACAACAAATGAATATAGAACATTATCCCAAAAAACATCAATATAGCTTCCTAAACCAGTATCATTTGAGAAAATTTTGGTGACTAGAATTTCCTTTTAGCAACACATATATTATCAGTAATATTAGGAAAGAGCATGATACATATTCATACTTCTAATTCTCATCTGAATATATCATTATGAAAATAACTCTACTAATAGTAATAATGCATTATATGAAGGGTATGTGCAAGATCATAATGGGCCAAAAAGTGATGATATGATGGGTATGTGTAGGGCATGTGGCTAATGACTTTTTTTAACCCAAATTTGATGAAATGAAAAGGGTTTTTAAAGGAGATTGTCAACTTTCTATCAATATAAATTATGCTTTACTTTGAGTTAAATAAATAATTATTATTCATTTTCTATTTGAATTACAACTAAATTCCTAATTGATAGGATAATTGAAAAACATCTATAGCTTTCAAATGATATCACATTTTTTGAATCTAAAACATGTGTCACATTCTATGCTTTGTATACTATAGGATTCAAAAAAATGAATTTCATGAAGTTTTGACCAAGTTAAGGTGGTCAGACATACAAGTTTTTAAATTTTTTGAAAGTTGTAATAAAAAATTCATAATTAATTATTTCCTTGGAAAAAATTACTAAAAAATATGTATCACATTGGGACATGAGTCCTATACTTATATATAAAATCTTAGAAAAGAATATTATAATTTTATTGTGGTTAGGGTTGTCAGATAGATGCCTACTTCTTATTTTTTCCCTAAAATTTATGTACTACTGCATTAAAATTTCAAATTTCCACCAAATAGATTTTTGTTTCTTAAAAAAAGCCTAGTAGTTTAGAAACTAAATTCAATTTGGTATAGATTCTATTCTTACATATTTTTTAGATAATGTAGATAACTTATTCAAATGTTTACATCAAGTTTCCTAACTCTAATTTTTCTAGATTTTTCGTCACTTAAGGGTTGTTTTTTCTATGATGATCCTACACATACCCTGAACATCAACAAGAATACTTATTTTATAAGGCATGACATACAACCATGAAATTCTTCAATTATCCTCCTCTTTGATAAGGCATGACATGCAATCATGAACTTCTTCAAATCTTATATTCTTTGATGACATCAATTACATCTAATAATTAGCTTTGACAATAGCTACTGTTACCCATAAAATTTTCCTTAACTTTATTTTATGATGCTATCTTTCTTTTCGCCTAAGTCCTATACCCAATTTATGTTTGGGTGGTATTTTGTTATTCTTTTTGAACTTGGGTGGGGTTTTTCTATGTTCATCAAACCTCTTGTTTTACCGCTTATATTATTTATCCTTCATCGGGTGGTGTTTTCCCACCATGTTTGTACTTTATTTTTCTCCCAAGTGGATGTATGGATGTTAGTAAGTCGAGTGATGGGTCATGAGTCTGAGTTTAGAAGCTTCACCCAGAAGTTATGCCTCAAGTGATATTATTTAGATTGTCTTGAACTTGGGAGGGGCTTTATTGGGTTCTATGAATCACCAATTTTTTTTCCTAAGATGAGTTTTTATTGATTAACACAATTATAGCCAGTATGATTATTAGCTAATGCACAATACAGAAGAAAACCAACATTTTCCAAGCATGATATGAACAAGGAACAATGGAGCCATACATGTAAAAACACAAATAGAATAAAAAAGAGATATTTTATTTATATATGTAAATGTTTTTATATTGTACTAGCATAGCCAAAACCACTTGGTACAATTACAAAATCCAGGTGGTAGACACAAAAAGAGGCAAAAGAAAAGAAATTTCATTTCAGGTACATAAAGAAAACATCAAAACACAGACACCCTCAGTGAAAATCTATAGGTGTTCGATTTGAGCCAGTGACAGTAGATTTTCATGTAAATGGAGGAATTGTATGAACAGTCCCATATCATTCCTTACCACTCTTGTGTGCATCAGAGCCATGGCCTCCTCCAGAGTCTCATTTTGGATAGCAGACAAAATGCAGATGGTGTCAGCTATTAATCCAATTTAGGGATAATAGCTGAGTCCATTAATCACCACCTTGACACGATGATGGAATTTAGGTTTAACTAGGCACTTGAATGCTCTCACACCCCAGTCTCGATGACCAAAAATCTTGATGACTGTGTAGATGAAGCACTCTAGCATAGAGGTGTTATACACATGGGCTTGGCTCAGAAACGCCTTGCCAAGGATACTCTAGAGCACTTCCTCCTCCACTTTTCTTTGCACCATGAAGATCTCTTTTAGCTAGTCAGAAGTGTGCCTAAACAATGGACTCCACTCAATTTCCTCTAGGATAATATAGTCATTAGTAGAATTTCCATCACTTTGGGAGCTCATCATGTTGAATGCAATTAATTGTGGGAGAAAGGTTACACTGGTTGAATTTATAGATTTTTTATTAGACATGGACACATTCTTCTGAGCTTGATAATATGTTAATTTAATTCATATTTATGGTTGGTTTGTGTCAACTTGAATTAGAATTTCCTATCAGGAAGCTCACACATGCCACTTCTTGATATCCTTATGCTATGTATTAAAGGTTGGTGGAGTGATTGGTCCTTTGGTGGCTATTGCTAGGGTTATGATCAATTTTCTTTGTTGATACCTATTCCCCTACAAAATTTTGATTATTCTTACCAATTTCCCAAGGATAGTTTGGAATATAAGAAGTTGCTAATTTAGTAATAGTTTTGGTGCCTATCCTATGGCTTTAGCCATATTATAAATTTGAAGTGAAAAAGGACATAAGGGACTTTTATCTTTTTGGATACACCTATGGGTGTTATCAAGAAGCAATAACATATATTGTAGACTATAAAATCTTGTAATCAATGTGTTATGAATTAAATGATGTCAAGTATGTTAATCTTGGTATTATGCATACAATATAGTCATGTCTCCTTCCAAATATGAGCTATATGTCATTTATTTATTCCAGTCTAGTTTATTTTCATTAGTTGGATTTCATATTCATGAATTTCCAATCTTTCTGTTGATTATAAATGGTTATGCCCTCTACTTCCGCATTATTTTCATATTTATGAGCTACCGTTAGTCACCTTTTCCACTTTATAGTTAAAACAACATCTCATTTCCTTTAGGTTAGATTACTTCATTGAAAATCTAGTGAGGGAGTTGTACCTTGACAAAATTTAGAGAGAAGCCACAAATGCAATTTTGGAGTTTTGAGAGCTATTAGTGGATTTTAAATGGTGGAAAATATGGGTTTAGAGTCATTACTTAATTTATATATTAAGAGTCATTTCATTCACTAACAACTACCAACAATCTCCTTAGTGTTAAAATCAATTACAACCATTAGTGTTGAAATCGGTGACAATAACACAACCCTTAGGGTTGACATCAATTATAAAAACTTCCAACATATACATTGGAAATTAGCTAAAAGTTATTAAAATAGTATTTTTCTTAGTTTCCTATAATTCATCTAGATTATTAATTTATGACTATGTATCCTAACACATAACTTTATACTAGGAAATGAGTCATATGAAATTATTGTATTTCCCCTTGAATGGTGTAAACATTTAAAATCCCTAATTAAAACAAAATTTGGTCCATAACTAAAGATTTTTATGGACTACTCAGTTATTATTGTATTTCCAAGATAACAAATATATCATACAACTCTAGTAACCTTTTTTATGGTTGAGAGAAAATTTTATGCATGTTGTTGAATTGTCTTATTATGCTAATCTCTTTGAGATGATTAATTTCCAATATTTCTCTAGTTAATTAATTTTTGGCCATGGAACTTTCTATGGAAGCAATTCAATTTTTAAGGAAAAAATATACTATGCATTCTCTCATTGACTTCCTTTTCACATCTAGTTAAGATTCAGACAAAATTTATCCATCCTCTATGCACATTTATATTGGATACTATGTATTACCAATAAATGACACTTTTTCTCTTCCCTTACAATAAGATCACCCTTCCCCAAAAATTATCCCATTTTATATGCCCCTAAACTACTCTTACCTAAATCTAATGATATAAATATTCCTATTTGAATCCAAAATATTGACTTACATTTTCTAGATTACTAAGATTGCTATGATAAATAGTTATCCTTACTATGTTTTCATTAAAAATTAAATCCCTTTATTCCTTTTATTGGTTATATTAGACTCGTCCATTTCTCTTTCTATCATAGAAAAATGGCCCCTTGTCATTTTCATGGCCTTTTAAGTTTTGTTCCATGGTGTTGGAACTATGTTACTCTCATTTTATGTTGTAACATGGCTTGAACATACTTCTTTAGGTACTAAAATTAAAAGAACGATGTCTTGTGAAGGTGTTGTGAAGTATTGTAAGACATTTCTACATTCTTCTAGACTCTATTAATTACAATTCACCTATAAAACACCTTTTTACTCATCATCAAGTCCTATTTTGAAGTGTTGTAAAGTCTTGTAACATGATTTCATGCTTTGCTAGGAACATCTTCACTATTTACTCCTTTCTCATGCTTTATTTTTCCCCTTTATGCCCTCATATGCTTTAATTAAGTGTATTTTTGGATATTATCTTGACAAATAACATTAAACACAATTTTTTTCCAAACACATGTTCTTAGGTCCTAGGTGGGACCAATTCACCATGGGTGGCGAATAAGTCCCCCTGGCCCCAAATTCAAAATATTTCAATTTTCCTTTTAGGATTTTATTCAAAATCACTTGATGTCAGCTTGTGATGAGGTATGAACAAATATTAAGGCACAAGACTGTGTAAATATGTGATTCTCACCTCATTTTACATCTCCTATAACCCCCATTCATCAGGTTCAATTATTCACCTATTCACTCAAGCATTCAAGCATATTACAACATCTTTTCAAGCACTATTCAAGCACTTTGAAGCAGCCATTGACATTACTTCAGACTTACATCATCAAGATTTCAGTAAGTTGATAGCAATTACATGTTATTAGTTTATCTTTCCCTTGCATTTTATTATTTTATTAAGGGTTTGGTTACCAAAAGTAGGGTTTGACCAAGGCAAACCCCTATTCACTAACCATCAACCATTTTTCCCCTATTGTATGTTTGTTTGCAGCCTTTTGTGTGCAAATTTGACAAGTTTTTAGGTGCTGAAGATTTTTTTTCAAGTCAACTAGGTGCTTCAAGTCAACTTAAGCCAATTTCAAGTTTAGAGAAGGCTTTTTGCCTGTTTCCTCTAGATTTGACTTTGGCAACCTAACAAGCAGACTTTTCTAGATCTGGTGTTGCAGAGTTGTCTCCCAATTTTTCATAAATTTGGGAGAGGAATGATTTACCACATATGGAAGATGAGTCCCACCTTAGGACTAAAAATCTGAATTTTGTTAGATTCTGGATCTCGACAGTCAGAAACTAGCTTATGATAGTTTTTCACTAGTAGGTGGACTGATTCGCCACCCTGGGTGAATGAGTCCCACTGCAAATTTTCAACGATTTCATCTAACATCCACAACATTCTAGTTTCATTAGATATTTCCTAGGTGCACTCAGATTCATGCCTTCTCTTTCTGTTTTGCATATTTCTTTCATTTTTTCATTGTTAGCATATGACACTGTGTTTTCAAACATAGCTTAAATATAACTTTTGCATTAGTTTTCATTAATTTTAAGTAGTGAATTGCATTTAGTTAACTTCATTTACATTATAAAACATTACACATAATATTATTTGAGTGAATCATTAGCATTTTTGGCTCGAATCTCTCCTTTTAGGTGAAAAACCCTAGAAGTGCAAGAGAAGCATTTCAGGTCCCAAAAATCTATGTTTCATTTTGGTGAACTTGAATTTTGAACACTTTTGCATTAATTATTTCCATTGCATTAACATTTGCATTAGGAAATTTCTTTGTTATTTCCTTCTAGGACTTTTTCATCTTGGATTAGTAAAACTTCATCTAGGTTTCATTTTTGCATTGCATCACATTGAAAAAATTAAAAAATATACATTTTTCATATGCAATTACATTTTTTAGAGCATTAAATTCATCTTAAAAAATTATGAAAAACACTAAAAAACCTTATACTAGGACTCATTCACCACCTAGGGTGAATCAGTCCCTTTGCACTTTTTTAACTGCATTTCTATTTTCTAAACTTAGTTCTCTGTTACCGTTAGCAAAATTTATGTTATTTGCATTAAGACACCTTATATTACCTTTCCTTTGCATTCACACATCCTTTTTCAAACTTTTCTGAGAGTTTGATGTCCTTTTGCTAATACTTTAGTGAGAAGAAGTTCTAGACTCATGGCATCTCGTGATAGCATTTTCGTTGTGGACCTTGAAATCTCACAAGATCCTATTTCTAGTATGGATAATGTTGCATTAGGCATTGAAAATGATACTTCCATTCCTTCCCCTTTCTATCCAATGAATGTTGAAACTCAAAACAATGCCCTCATGCAAGAAAAATTCATTAATATTCATGAGGATTTTGCACATTTACAACAAGACTTGTCACTGGAACACATTTCCACAACTGCCATACATACCATTGACAACCTTCATCACATAATTGAAAGTGATGAAGAGAATTACTAAGATTTACAATAAACATGCCTCTTCCAATACCCAAATATCAAGCATTCTTGTAAGCCAAGGAGGACCTCAAGTTCCTCACCCTTCCAGCAATACATCCATACCAAATTATACCAATCCACAAGTCCACACATCTAAGCATCAGGCTAATTATGCAACTACTTCTTTCCCAATTCCACCTAGCATTCCTACTTATTTTGTGGCATCGCAAGTCCCTTCCACCACCTTCACACCCCTTAGCATTACTTTCACTTCCCCTAACATCACTTACACCCCATCACCATTTTCCCTTCCACCTCAACCCTCTTACCCTGATCCTATTCTTACACAACTCCTTAATACCATTTCATCCATGCAATAAAAAGTTACTTCCATTAGCCAAGGTCAATCTGCTCCACCTACATACCATGTCCATAGGAGCCCCTTATCCTTAGAAATCTTACATACCCTGATGCTGCAATGAATAGAAATACCTTAGTTTGAGAAATACAGAGGAAAAGGTAACCTTATCAGTCATTGAAGCATCCATTAAAATCTGCAAACACTAAACTTCATGTAGGGGTTAGTATTTCACAAATCTATCAAAATGCTTCAAAATGCAACAAATGATAAGAGAAGACTAAAAGCATCATGAAAACAATTAACAAGTACCTATTCCATAGTGGATTGGTGTCAAATGTGCAAATTACCCTTTCCCAATCCTTGCTCAAGAGCTAAAATGATAAGATGCAATGGAGATGAAGAGAAAAATTAGTTTTCAAACCAAGAGAGTAACTTTGCATAAAAGTTGTGGATGATTTTGATGAAGAATGGGGTCCTTATTTATAGATTTTCTTGATGAGAGATTGGCCAAATGGGTGAATGTGGGACTAAATATAGACCAATGGAAGAAGGCCACTTGTCAAGTTGTGATACGCTGAAGGTTGTGCAAGATTAGGGAAATGTGCCCATGAGAGGGAGTTTGAAATTCAAATTTGTGCAATAAATTTTGAGAGGGGGACAAGAAAATGAGAAATAAATGCAATGTTGGAGGGACAAGTCAACTTGTCATATTTTTCAAACATGAGGGAATATTCCCCATAAATGCCATTTTGAGTGAAAATGATGATTTTAATAAATCAATAAATTGATTTATTTGTGCAAGTGGCATTATCTAGAGGATGTGATGGGTGATTAGGTTAGGCTAATTAGGATTAGGTTAGCTTAATGATAATTAGGATGATTTTGACTTTTAGGACTTACATATTTGATTTATTTAAATCAGAAAAGGATGGAATATGCATTATGATTTTATTAAATGGATGTTTGATTTATTTGATTAAAAGGTTGATGATAATGTTTATTTAATTTTAAATGAGTGACCTTAGGAGATGGAAATTAATGAGATTACCTGATAAATGAATGAAGCTGAACTTGATTAATTGATGAATGGACCTAATGTGGAACCTTGATGAATGGACCTGATTGAATGCATAATGTTAATTTTGCATGTCTACATTTTTCTCCTCTTTGAAGCAATGTACTTGTTGTGTTGGTTCAAAGAATAAACTTGCCGCAATCAAAATTCCAAAGAATTTATGATTTTTCGGATGCCCCAGCGGAAAGAAGTACATTGGTACATTGCCCCCTCGAGAGATTGAGCGAAAATATGCAATTTGAGGGTTGATCTTGCAATAAAGAGGTTCAAAATGGATGGTCATGGATGATGATGCAAATGAGATGGATGAGATTGATGATGTGATATGCTGTGATTATGCAATGTGATGATTTATGAGATGCTTAGACTAACAAATCTATATTATGATGACGATATGTTGTGATTATGCAAATGTGATGATTTATGAGATGCTTAGACTAACAAATCTATATTATGATGATGATATGTTGTGATAATGAAAATTCATGATTTATGCAAATGTGATGACTTATGAGATGCTTAGACTAACAGATCTATATTATGATGATGATATGTTGTGAAATGATCGATGTTTCCTATTATGTATGATATGTGGTATGCTAACAGTTTGTGGATGCAAGATGAATGCATGATGGATGCATGATGGATGCATGATGGATGTATTGGTGATGATGATTAACTATTCATGTTGTGATGTTAGTGCGGAAAAGAAGATATTAGATGATGACAAGAGGATCAACAAGCCAACATTATGAGAGATGATGATGAGAAATGATGATGATAGATGGATGATTTTCTTTATCAAGGATTGGGATTTTTAGAAGAGTCACTTACCTTATGTTTGATAACACGCATACGTACGATGCATCAAGGTATAAAGGAATAGGATGGTGTTGTACTTAGTGTCATGTACTTTGACTTGACAAATAGATAGGAGTATTCCTGTTCACACCTGACATACGAAAACCTTGCTAGGATGCACTTTAGAAGTTTCAAACATCTCAGACTTTAGATGCCCCATTCCTATCTCTCTAAATCCTTTGTTTAGATATCATCGAGAGGTCCTTGGACTGAGTGCAATAAGATAAGTCAAAAGAAAAAGATAAAGCACACAAACAAGTTGATGTTCTTCAATACTGGTAACCAAAAGGGAATGTGTTTTTAAGGATAAGAACCGAAACTTATTGCCAAAAGATAATGCCCATTGTAGGAAGGATACATCCTAGGACATGTTAGTGGATGGTGGCATGTCATTTCGTTTATCCAAAGTGTTCTTTCTGATAAATAATGCCCCTTGTAGGAAGGATTCATCCTAGGACATGATGTTATCAGATGATTGATATGGGACTATTTGGATGATGGACTATTGACACAAAGAATTGACCAACTTGTTTACGTACTGACTGAGACTTGAGACTTGACACTTTTGAGCTTTACTTTTTAAGCTGGTAGACTTATTTCTAATTGTTTCACCAAAGGTTGAGGATGACGATCAGTTTATTATGGATGGTGTTATTGTGGGTGCAAGAGGGATGAGGCAAATGGATTTTTTAAAATATTTGGATGTTTTGCAATGTTTTGCAATGTTTTGAGGCTATTTTTGGTGTTTTTTGAGGTTTTCAAATGTTTTGATTTTTAATTTTTTAATTTTTTCTAGGATTTTCTGAGATTTTGACCAAGAAACTAACTTAAAGACCTATCCTAGGGGCCTCAGGGGCTGATCAACAGATTAGCCTTGCCTACGTTATACACGTAGAGACCATGTAGTTTGACTGATGACTCGACCTATTTACAAATGATGATATACATGATGAAATGTCAGTTTATTATGACGAACTCCTATAGGACTAACCTAAATGTCTCGGGGGATGATCAAAGATCAACCTTGCCTATGTCCAAGCTTAGAGATGACATAATTCGACTAGATGACCTTGTTTTTGGCTGTTTGAATTAATTTTTGACCTCTTTTTGGATTTGGATATGTTTTGAATGTTTTTGGATTTTCTAACTATCTGATGTTTTTTGGATTTTCTAATTTTCTAATGTTTTTGGATTTTTTGATTTGAGGACTTTAAGAATATACATGAATCTGATCCAATGAGAACATGCCCCCAGCATGATGCAATAGACTACTCTGACAAAGGCAGGACAAATTGACCTTGAGGATGGGCTGAGTAGTACTAGGAGGAATCATGATATGAACACAAGACCAAGCTATGGTGCAGATGCGAGTGGATGTGTGATGGAAGGAGACTTGAATGCAATGGATGATGGAAGTGAAATGGAGGGATGATGCTGAACAAGCCGTAAAGATCCTGGTGGATGGAAAGTACTTATTTAGACAAGGCGCTTGTTTGCCAGGTTTTCACCAAGGTAATTGCCCAAAGTGCCACCAAAGTGGTTTTCACTATAGGATGATTTTTTTGATCCTTTTTCTGATTTTTTTGGATTTTTTCCTTTTTTGATTTTTCTCTTGTCACCAAGATGCCTATTTGCTAGGTTTTCGCCAAAGTAACCATTTTTTCAGAATTTTTTCTAATTTTTTGGATTTTTTGGTTCTATACCTTGAAAGAATTAGGCATAATTTTTTTTGAGATGGGAGTTATTTATTGGCTCCTACAAAGGTTCCCCTTCAGGTGTTGATAACTAATATGCCCCTAATTTATAACTTGCTATTATGAAAAATGGTCCCAGCCAATTGGGTTCAAATTTTCCTTTGCTGCTTGGGTTTGGGACATTCTTTTGATTTTCTTTTAAGACTAGTTCTCTGACTTGGAAAGTCTTGCTTCTGATTTTCTTGTTGTAGCTTCGTTTGAGTCTATTCTAATAGACTTGCAAGTGATTTAAAGCATCTATTTGTTTCTCATCCAATAACTCCAGCTCATTTAGTCTTGATACCTAATATTCTTCATCTGTGATAAGGTTTTACAGTGATATCCTGAGAGATGGGAGCTTGATCTCAATGGGGAGTATGTCTTCTGATCTGTAGACCAAGGAGAAGGGGGTGGTGCCGGTGGGTGTACAGATGCTGGTTCGATAAGCCTAGAGGGTAGGATTAAGCTGCAAGTGCCAATCATGACCTACGTCATTGACTATTTTCTTGATGATTTTGTGGATGGTTTTGTTTGTGGCTTTTGCTTGGCCATTGCCTTGGGGATAGTACGGGGTGGAGAAGCGATGTTGGATTTTGAATTTCTCACACAAGTCATGAACATCCTGATTCTTGGATGGTGTCCCATTATCTCAGATAATGGCTTGTGGGACACCGTAACGACAAATGAGATAGTTTAGGATGAATTTTGAAATTTGCTTCCCAGTGATATATGTCATGGGTATGGCTTCCACCCACTTTATGAAGTACTCAATTTCAATTATGATGAATTTATGGCCATTAGATGAGGTGGGTGTGATTTTCCCAATGACATCAAGTCCCCACTATGAAAAGGGCCATGGTGTGATAATCGGATGAAGCTCTTGAGTTGGAGCATGGATGAGGTCCCCATGCTACTAACATTGTAAACATCTTTTAGCATGATCATGTGCTTCTTGCTCCATTATGGGCCAATAATACCCCATCCTCAATAGTTTCTTGGCTATGGTCATTCCATTCAAGTGTGAACCACATATACCATTGTGTACTTCAATTAGAGTGGTTAATGCCTCCTCAACATTTAGGTAGCGTAGAAAGGTACCTTCTATGCTTCTACAGTATAAGGTATCACCTAGGATGACAAATTTGGATGCCTTTTTGACAAAAGTTCATTTTAGGTTTGATGGGAGGTTAGCGGGTATGACACCTATGTGAAGATATGTGTAGATGTCATGGTACCAAGGATCACTAGGACCAATGATTTCACACACAAATCCTGATTCTGGTATCTTGTATGTGGGAACGAGAAGCTGCTCAATCAAGAATTCATATTTTGGAATGTTGTTGGGGATATTCAGCAAGGATCCCATTTTTACCATGGCATGTGATACTCTATTGTTGGTTCTAGGAATTTGCTCAAATGTTATTTCAATGAAAGATTCTTTGAGAGTCTCCATCAATTTCTTGTATGGAGTGAGCTTATCATCCATGGTCTAATATTTTTTATTGACTTGATTTATGATCAATTGAGAGTCTCCATACACTTTGAGGGCCATGATGCTCCATTGCACTGCAATTCTGAGACCTATAGTCAAAGCCTCATATTCTGCGATGTTGTTTGTGCAAGGAAATGCCAGTTTGTATGACCTTGGTATGCAATCTCCTTGTGGAGTGATGAAGAAGACACGAGCTCTTGATTCGTGCTATGTGTATGAACCATCGAAGTATAGTTTCTAGTGGTCAGCTACGTTGAGGTTAAAAATAGATTCATCTGGAAACTCTGAGACAAGAGGATTCTCAGAATAGATAGGTGCTTCTTCTAGTTGGTCTGTGATAACTTGACCCTTGATTTATTTCCTCTCCACATACTCGATGTCATATTTTGATAATATCATTACCCATTTTTCCATTCTACCAGTTAGCATTGCCTTTGATAGTAGATACTTGGGGGGATCAATTTTGGCTATGAGCTTGATCTTCTATGCCAACATGTAATGTCTAAATTTTTGTGATGCAAACACTACTGCGAGGCATGCTTTCTCGATGAATGACTAGTTTAGCTCATGACCCACCATTGTCCTACTGATATAGTAGATAGCCCTCTCCATTTCGTTTTCATCATGTTGAGCCAAGAGACCTCCAAGGGCTGCTACTGTTGCTGACACATATAAGATCAATGGCTTCTTTGGGATGGGTGGCATTAAGACTGGCGGTGTCAGTAGATATTCCTTGATTTTTTTGAATGCCTCTTTGCATTTTGTATCCCATTTATATGCTACCCCCTTGTGGAGTAGGTGAGAATATGGATTTTGCTTGTCTGCCAGTTGTGCTATGAATCGTCAGATGGATTGAAGTTTGCCTTGGAGACCTTTCAGTTGTTTTAATGTATTTGGTGCTTCCATCTCGAGGATTGCTTTTACTTTTGTTGGATCCACCTTGATACCCCTCATGGACACTATGTATCCTAGATATTTACTTGATTGTACTCCGAAGATGCACTTCTTGGGATTTAGTCTGACTTTTTATTCCTCCAGTCTGTCAAAGATAGCACTTAATGTTGCTATATGATCTTTTCTTTTTCTTGATTTGGCTAGGATGTCATCAACATAGTTTTCAACTGTTTTATGAATCATGTCATGGAAGATCAATGTCATGGCCCTTTGATATGTTGCTCCTGCATTCTTTAGGCCAAATGGCATCATGTTCCAATAGTATGTCCCCCATGGAAAAGTGAAAGATGTCTTGTGTTGATCCTCTTTTGCTATCATGATTTGATTGTATCCTAAAAATCCATCCATTAGTGATAGCATCTCATGTCCTGCTATCATATCTACTATCATATCGATGTTGGGAAGTGGGAAGTCATCTTTCAGACATGCTTTGTTCAAATCTCTGAAGTCTATACAGATTCTAATGGCTCTGTCAGGCTTTGACACAGGTACCGAGTTTGATACCCATTCTAGATAGTCTAATCGTCGTATGAATCCTACATCTAATTGCTTTTTGAGCTCCATTTTGACTAACAAAGTGATTTGAGGATGCATTTTTCAAAGCTTTTCTCTGAGAGGTTTTTCTTCTAGATACACTGCTAAGTGGTGGACCACAGTCATTGGATCAAGCCCTGAAATATTAGCATAAATCCATGTGAAGTTTATTTGTCTTTCCCTTAGTAATGTTGCTAGGAGTTCTTGCTCTTTTGATAATAGTGATTCTGAATAAAATGTGATATGCGGGGTCTCCTCTGTTCCTAGGTTGATTGTATTGCATTTTTCAGCCAAGACTACTGACTTTTCCTGATGAATAACTCTTAAAGGAAGATTGAATCCTTCATCCTCGGGTGCCTCAGAGAGGTTTTCACCATTGGATACGTCCTTTCTTTTTACTTTTTTCTTGTCTGAGAGTGCCACAATGTGGTTTTCACCCAAGGAATTGGATATGATTCTTAGTTTCCCACTTTTGTGACTGAAGGATTCAATCATTTCCCCATAGTAGGCATGTGTGTCCAACTCCATTATAAACCTTGCTTTGTGATCCCCATCTGGAATGTTATCCCTCAATCCCATGAATTTTGAGAGAGCCTCATCATTTTCCAATGTATCAAGAACCTGTGGTCCTCGTTGGTCATAGTCGATCGGTTGGGGGTAGACTAAGTGGATCTCATGATTTTGATGATCGGATTCGAAAGATAAGGTACTAATCATGTAAAGGGTAGTATCCTCAAATAACCTAGGTAGATTGGATATGGGGTCCTCGTCATCGCTACTAACATAGGCCTCAGTTATAAAGTTATGTATGTCACTACATATGGATGTTGATGAGCGTACTTCTGCTACTATTGGATGAGGAGTAATATTAACCGTTCTAATCGGAGGACTTCGCCATGTATGGTTATACTTGGAGGGGTACATCCAAGGCCAAGATTTTTTATCGGTCGCATCTCTAGCATGATAGGTATTATGAGCCCATTTTTTGTTTTGTCCAAGTCTTTGGTTTATATCGTAGCCCATTGCAAGCATCATTTGCAGACCCTTTCTTCTATTATCCATTGGTAAATCTGGTACTATTCTCTCATCTTGATAGAGTATGTGTGATGGATCTTCCTCAATAACCTCCTAGCCAAGGTCTCTCCAGCTTGTGAATTCGGGATAGTCTTCAGGAGACATTTGTGATGTGGAAGCATGATTCTCTTGTGGACGAACCCGTGATCTAGAAGATTGTGGTAACTCTTCTACCACAAAAGCATTGTTAGGGAGCTTGTAGCTTCCACAACTGTCACCCTGGATGATGAGCTTGATGTCGGAGATGGTGGGAATGGCAGGAGTGGCGGGTGTCTTTGTCATAGAAGTGTATGTGAGGGTGGCAGGATCGACATATTGTGTGGATGGGCCCTCATCATTTTTTGGCACTTGGGGAATTTTGTAATACTTTTCCTCAAGATTTTTGCAATATGAAAAAGGTTCGGGATCTCCGTGGATGGTAACCTCTTGTCCATTATGTGTGAATTTCACACATTGGTGAAAATTTGATGCTACGGCTTTCATCACATGGATCCATGGATGTCCTAGGAGGATATTATATGGTAAGTCAAGGTCTAAGACTTGGCAATTAGTTTCCATGATGGTGGGCCCCACTTGAATAGGGAGTTTAATTGTGCCTTGAGACACTCTTTCTTGGTCGTCATATGCTCTTATCATGATGCCCCTCCCTTTGTCGATGGAATCTTCTGATATTTTCAACTACTTGATGAGGCTTAGGGAACATATGTTCAAGCCTGCACCTCCATCCACTAGGACCCTTTTGATTTTTCTCTTATGTACTATGGCTTCCAAGTGAAGTGCATGGTTGTGAGATGGTTGGGCGGGGAAATCTTGGTCAGAGAATGTAAGAAGATTAGGCGTAATGATATTTTTGACCATATCTTGGAATTGCTCCACATCAAGATCTATGGGGATGGTGGATGAGGCTAATGCTTCTTCAAGAATTTTCCTATGGGTAGATGATATTTTTAGTAACTCCATGATGGAGATTTGTGCTGGCGTTCTCTTGAGTTGATCTAGGACATTGTAGCCATTATGGATAGGTCTAGATGCATGGATTTTGTTTGACTAGGATGAGCCTACAATAGTTGCTTTGCTGCTTCTTGTGGTGACTCAAAAATATTTGACATGGGCACCCTTGATGGTGATGACCTTGGAATCTTCATTTAGGGAGGCAATGACTGATTTATAAACATGATTTACTCTACCCTTCCCTTTATCATTTTTATTCCCTTTGTTGCCATGTTTCGACATCAGATTCATGTATATTTTAAGTTCTTGATTTCCCATAGGTTGTTCCACATTTATGATTTTTTTATCGATGAGATCTTGGATGATATTTTTGACTCTCATGCAACTATTTGTGGTATGGCCTTTGATTTTATGAAATTCTCAAAGTTGATTCTCATTATACCAAGGAGGTTTGACATCGGGTTCTTGGTAATTTTCAAAGGTAGGAGCTTGAATGAGTTTTTTGTCTATCAAATTTTTCATGATGACTTCTAATGGTTCCCCCAAAGTAGTGTACTTTTGCTTGGGATAATTCTTGCATGGGGGTGGTTCTCTTTGATCATTGAGATTATTGATTGTTGAATTGTTGTTTGGATGATATGTCTTGTGATGCTTGTTTTGGTGTTGTGTTTGGGTTTGCAGTGTAGGTGTATGTTGGCATGGACCACTAATGGCCACCTTGGCATCGATGACGCCATCATTAGTAATGTTTTTGTTCCTTTCCCATGTGCGAGGTTTATCACTGTAATTAGATGATGGGCAATTTTTTTGTTGTTCATGGTATGATGTTGATTCTGCAGGTTGAGTCACAAGGGCTCTTTCAATGCTAAGCACTTTGGAGATGAATTGCTCATATGTGGTGATGCCCTAAACCTTCAAATGAAATTCCAAGTGACCTTCAAGGTTGGCTATGATGGTGCAAATTTTTTATTCTTCTGGCATGGTCCACTTGCTCAGATTTGCTTTGGATCACCATCATTGAAGAAATGAAGCAAAAGATTCATTCTTTCCTTGTTTTAGAGCCAAAAGTTCTTTGAGACTAACATCCATTGCAATGTTACATTCATAGTTCTTAATGAATGCATCCCTAATTTCTTGGAATGTTCTATTTCTTGAAGGTAAGTGAGAGAACCATTCTATAGTGGGGCTTGCCAAAATCCTAGGGAATAGCCACATTAGATAAGTATCGTCATATACGACTTCCATGCAATGAACCTGGAATTACCTTATGTGATCTTCAAGGTTTCCCGTCCCTTGATATTTGTCAAATTTTGGGATTTCAAATCCCTTGGGGAATGGTTTCAACTCTAGGCTCCTATCAAATGGATAGGGACACAAGTTGCTTGGTGTTTTTGTTGTTCGCCTGGATTGCATATCAAGCACTTGTTGTGAAAGAAACATGAGTTGTGTCGTCACATATTTTTGAGGATCAAGGGGTGGGATGAAAGTGTTTTGGGGTGTTTGAATCATGGGTTGGGTTGGTTTGTTTGTTGGTGTGTTGTTTGATGGAATCTATATGTTCTACTGAGCGAGGTAGGCTTCTACCTACTTTTGTATGAACAATGCTTGTTGTTGATCTTGTTGTTGTTGCACTAAGATTTGTGCTTGTTTTTGCACTTGTTGGTGTTCTAACAATGCTTGTTGTTGTGCTTGCTGTAGTTCTAGCAATGCTTGTTGTTGGGCTGCCAATTCTACTACATCTTGTTGTTCTTTATATTGCTTTAATGCTTGTTGATATGCTTGCAATTGCACTGCTTGTGCAAGAAGTTGTGCTTGTGCTTGTGCTTGTTGTGCTTGATATTGAGCTTGCGCTTGTTCTTGTGTGACTTGTGCTTGTGCTACTTGTTGTTGCAATAGAGCTTGTGCTTGAGCAATCTTGTGTGCTTGTAATGCTTGAGCAACTTGAGTGGCTTGTTGTTGTTGTTGCAATAAAGCTTGGGCTTGTTGCACTTGTAATGTGGCTTGTGTTGCTTGGACTACTTTAGCGGCTTCCGCAACTGCTTGTTGTTGTTGTTGTAATAAATCTTGGGCTTGTTGCATTTGTAATGTGACTTGTGTTGCTTGGGCTGCTTTGGTGGCTTGCACAGCTTGTTGTTGTTGTTGTTGCAATAAAGCTTGGGCTTGTTGCACTTGTAATGTGGCTTGTGTTGCTTGGGATGCTTTGGCGGCTTGCGCAGCTTGAGCAGCTTGTTGAGTAGCTAGGTATACAACTTTTTGTTTCTGAACTTGTTGGTATCCTCTTTGAAAAGCGGCTTGCAATGTTGCATTATATTGACTTGATGTGGTGAAAGTTGGTGGTGGTGGGGGTGGTGGTGGATTTAGAATGGCGCTTGTGGTAGTGGTGAATGGTGATGTCGTGTTGATTATCTGATTGGTGGATGGTGTTTTTGGTGTGGTGGTTTGAGTGATGAGTGGTGTCGTTGATGTCATTGGCCCTTGAGAGACCATGCTTTGCGATGTTATGGGGATGGTTGATGATGTTTCCATTGCTTGTGTGTTTTTTGTTTGTTGTTGTGATGTCAACAATAAGTTTTGAGCATTTGGCATAATGTTTTTATTGATGGTTGGGATGTTGTTTTGATCGATACTTGGTAGAGGGGGAAGCCTTGAACCAAGGAGTGGTGTAGATGAAAATGGTGATGGTGGGAGAGGTGGAAATGTAAGGGGTGTGAGTCCTTGTGAAAATTTTGTGGTGTTGAAAATGACCCCTGGTCCGAACATGTCTCCCTCTTCTTGTGGATTTGTGAGAAGAGGTGTTTGTGGTGTTGCGTGGAAAATGATGATGATGAATCATGATGGAAGGTGATAGGAACATTTTTGTGTAGTGAGTTTTGAGGTATGTTTTGTTCCAAGGTGGTGTTTGAATCCAAGTTTTGATTATTAATGAGGGGATGTGCTTGAAGAGAGTTGAGGAATGCATTTCCCTTGTTAACGTTGGGTTGAGTTGGAGCTAAAGATGTCGTGATTTGTGAAATGTTTTGTGTGATGTTTTGGGATGGAGGTGTAGATGAAATGGGAATGGTGGATGATATTGGAGGAAATGATGTCTCCACTATGGTACTCACGTCAAAATCTAAAGGTAACTTGGCCCCTTGTTTTGCTAGTTCAAGCATGTATAATGAAGGGTTAAGTCTCATCATGATGTTAATGATTTTTTGGTTCTCTGTATTTTGGAGCATTTCAATTATTTATTTATGAGACATTCCAAAGGTAAGATCCTCTCCTTGATTTTCCTCTTGTGGCTTTTTTGATGATGTTAGAAGGTTAACTGTGAGAGTTCTCGAGCCAATGGGATTCATTTCAGGAGTGGTTTGACTTAAATCACTTGAAGCAGGTGTTTCTTTGTTGGTTTCTGTGCTCTTCTTGTATTGAGATCTAGTTTGAACCATAAAAAAAGGATCAATATTTAAGAATGGGAGATGAATATCTTGATTTCTTTGGATTGATCTTTATTTTATGCCCCAAAGTGAAAATTTTTAGGATATCTTGTGGATTGAAAGATTATAGGATGATGATGTAAAAGATGAATGATGCGGATGTTATGATCTTTTGGTAAATCTTGAAGGAGATAATAGGCTTTTGATTTCTGACAAAATAAAGATTTTTTATATTTCAAGTGGGACTTATTCACCAAGGGTGGTGAATCATTCCTCCCCAAGATTTTTGGAAAATTAGGAGGCAACATTGCTACACCAGATTTGGCAATGCCTAAATGTTAGGTTGTCGGGATCAATTCTACAGAAAACAGACAAAAAACACTCAAAATGCTTGAAAAGATGATGAGTTGACTTGAAGAGCCTAGTTGACATGAATTCCACTTTTCAATACCTTTAAACCTATTAAATATATAAAACAAAGATGCAAATACACTTGCAAAAAGGGGAGAAATGTTGGAAGGTTAGTGAATAGGGGTTTTCCTTTATCAAACAGTCCCACTTTGCTAACCAAACCCAATAAAAATGAATGAAATGTAAAGGAAATGATAAATGGATAACATGCAAGTATTACAAACTTACCAAATCCTTGAACATGCAAATATGAAGTGATGTCAATGGCTACTCCAAAGTGCTTGAATTGATGATGAAAAATACTTGATTGCTTGAAGACTAAATGTTTGAATGAGGAGATTACTTGAATGTGTTAGGATATTGAATAATTGAGTGAATAATTATAAAATGAGGTTAAAATCACATAGTTATACAAATCTTGTGGCTTACTATCTATTCATACCTCATCACAGGCTGACATTAAGTTAATTTGAGTAAAATCTTGAAGGAAGGTTTGAAATATTTTGAATTTGGGGCCAAGGGGGACTAATTCACCACCCTTGACAAATGAGTCCCACTTGGGACCTAGAACCAAGTGTCAAAAATAATGTTGTGTTTAATGTTGTTTGTCGGGATAGGACAAAAAAATATAGTTAATATAAGCATATGAAGGCATAACGAGATAAAATAAAGCATAATAAGGGTGTAAATAGTGAAAATATGCCTACAAAAGCGTGAAATCTTGTCACAAAACTTTACAACACTTCAAAATAGTGCTTTTTAGTGAATGAAAATGTGATTTTTAGGTGATTGCATTAAATAGAGTCTAGAAGAATGTAGAACTGTCTTACAACACTTCACAACACCTTCACAAAATGTCTTTCTTTGAGTCGTGGCACCAAAATAAGCATGTTCAAGCCAAGATACATCATAAAATTAAAGCAACATAGTTCCAAGACTATGAAACAAGACCTAAAAGACCATGAAAATGACAAGGATCCATTTTTTTGACAACACATTTAGCCTCCACTTTAGTGAGAGAAACTTGCTTCCTCACACAAAAGTAGCCATGAACATCAAGAAGAGGGTTCAAATGCACTTACCTTAGCAAGATGGAATACAAAAAACAAGGAGGATGATCATGCCCCCAGGATGATGATCCCTTGAAAAACTAAACATAAGGACAAAGGAATGCACAAGTGTTGAGAGTAATTGAATAAAGCTTCAATCATCAATCGAACTAGTTTTGAAAAGAGATCTAGGCTGATTGCTTGAAAAAGAAAGAATGTGTACCCACTCTAGGGCCATGGAACTAGTTGTCTACTGAGTGAGAAATCCAAAAAAAGTAAGATACATACACTAGTTTGTATGCACTCACAAACAAACAAAAAAGTGGCTATGGGGAAAAGTCATGCCTCTAGTTGTCCTTCCCACTCAACCATGCAAAAGCTATACCTGTTCGATAACTTTACCAAGGTGCCACAAAGCCAAAGAAAATGAAAATGTTGGTTTAAGTTTCATAAAATAAAAAAAATAGGATGGCACCAAGTTGTGTTATGCAAGGTGGCCAAATAAGAATGTTATGTGTAAAAATGTTATGTGTAATATGTTCAAAGGAGTTATGTTCAATTTATGCAAGGTCACTCACTTAGGGAACATTGTGTCTAATGTCTCCAAGAGAGGACCAATCAAAGAATAGTATATTCACAACATAGGGGATGCAGTGTGTTGCATCAAACCACCAAGAGGAATGCAATATTATGAAAAAGATCACACTTATGAAGGACATCACACCCAATGTCATACACAAAGTGACAAACACATCACGTAAATGACAAGGCTACACTAAGAATGAAACTGAAATAATGATAATGTATGCCCCACACTTTAAAGCAATTTCCACACATCATTCTGTGAGAAATTACTTGAAAGTAGAAAAGAGGAAGAAAGTAAGACATGAGAGCTAACTCAAAAAGCTCTATGCCAGGTCATATGTTTCAAAGTTAAGTTGTGTCATGTCAAGATAGAGGAGAAAAAAATGGAAAGAAGGGAGATGCCCCCCAGAAAAGAAAGCATACAAAACACATAAGAGATCTATGGATTTCAAGTTAGTATGGTCCTTGTTGCAGTGTTTTGATTTAAAGAGCTCGAAACTTTCATCATTCCCCAAAGCACATAGAACTGGAAGAATGACACAAAGAGAGTGAAAGAAATGGAAAACGATGCATTTTGACTCAACATGGAAGAAAGATCATGGTCTTGATGAATTACATCATCCCCAAAAGGAAAACACAAATGAAAAGCAATTGAAAAGTGAAAAATCCTTTGGGTCAACATGAAGGAGACATTTTGGTCTCAATGCCTTGCATCATCCCCAAAAGGAAAACCACAACAAAATGAAAAGGGGGTTTTCAGTCAACATGGAAGAGAAATAAGCCATCTCAATGTTTTGCGTAATCCCCAAAAGGAAAATCACAAAAAAAAAGCATGAAAAATTGAAGAATAAAGGTACGAATAGAAGTGTACAAAGACAAGGAGACATCAAACACATGATACGAGGGAACACGATACACACATGAAAAGAAAATAAAAATAAAATGGACAATTAATGCAAATGTAAGTAAACCATTAACTAAGTTATCATTTTCTAAGTCTTGGATGAACAAGCAGAAAAAGGAATAACAAGGTTAAGTGACAATAAAATGCATTACAAGGACAAGGCTAGCAATGTCTTGTCTCCCATAAAGTGTAAAATAAAGAATGAGCCAAGATGAGTGATGGGAGAGGACCATGCAATAGTGAGAATGGGAAGTTATACAACTAGGGAATGAAAGGATAATAGTGTTTTAAGGGATGAGGGGAAAATAGTCAGTGTCTGTGAAGTGATACTTTTTCTATTTCGTTCAAAGTTCGGCATTCTTCAGTTTGATGTCCAAGAACAGGATGGTATTTGCAATATGGTATGCTGGAGTTGTGAGGATGAATGACCAATCTATTAGAAGGTGGTAAAATTATAAGATCTTTGTTTAAGAGTAATTGGAGTCTCAGCTCAAATTTGGTTGGAGGATGTGTAGGAAAATTTATCTTCTTCATTTTCTATGGTCATTTACATTTACTAGGTTCTCCTTTTTCATGAGTAGAAGGAAGAATGGGACCCATAGGGATCCTAATATCCTTGTCATTAGAAGGAGAGAATGGGTGTTCACATGGAAGGAGAATGTTCAAATTAGGAGGATTCAAAACCACTATACTAGTATCTTGAATTCTCTAAGGTTGAAGAAGATGTCTCTCAAGATGAGAAGGATCTTGATATCCTAGTCATGTTGTATTGGGTTCAATAGGTTGTTGTTCAAAAAGGTGATGGATGTCATGTTCATGTTTTGTGTCACAACCTTGTTTACTTAAGATAGTGAATCCTTTTCCATATGTTTCTTCAAGGTTGATAGGATTATTTGTGACTATGTGCTTATAAAAAGGCTAAGATTGTGGTGGCTAAGAGGAACTAGGTTCACTTGACAAAGGAACCATAGGTCCTGTGTTTACTTCAAGATGTAAATAAGCAAAGTTATTAGTTGGTGCAACATTATGGAGATCTTGTGATCTCATAGAGGGATAAAAGGTTGCATTTTCTTCTAGATTGTCAAGGAAATCATTATAGAACTTGTTCATGCTAGCACCATCTTCTCCAATAATGTGTACATCACAAGGAGGACAATCATGAGGAGTTAAAGGAGCATGAGTTTGTTCAATGTCATTAAGGTCACATCAAAATGTGTAATTGGACATGTCTACCAATGATTTGAGGGAATTTCAAAACTTATTAAAGGAGAATGCCATGATGCCAAGAAACTAAAATGCAATAGGCAAAAGAAGACAAAGAATTTATATGCAAAAATAGAATGCAGGAATAGAAAGGTATAATGCAAAAAGTGGAGAAAAATGTTGTTTCAAAAATGTAGAGGGATTGATTGACCCTGGGTGGCGAATGAGTCCTGGGATACAATTTTATTTGTGTTTTTCAAAATTTTAAGAATGATTTAAATGTTTTTCAGAATGCCAATACTAACACAGAATGCAACGTTTCAGTTTTTTCAATGAAATTGAATGCAAGAATGAAAACTAGATGATTTTTTCACTATCGCAAAATGAAAGACCGTAGAATGCAATAACAAATCACTGTCCTAATTGAATTTCAATGAAAATGAAACTAGGATGCAAGATATGAATGAAATCAAAAGTTTTAAAATGTTCAAGATTCGGGTTCACCAAAATGTGAAAGATTTTAGAAACCTAGAATGCTAGGCTCTCTTCCTAGGGTTTTCCACCTAGAAAGAGAGAGATTATGGGTTCTAAAATGCTTATGCAAATTCAAATTAGGATGTATGCAATGTTGTTTAATTTAAATGAACTTATCTAAATGCAATTGACTGGTTAAAATGATTTAAAATGTATGCCAAAGCTCAATTTAAGCTATGTTTGAAAACACACTATGATATGCAAACAACTATGAAATATGAAGAAATTGAAAGAAATATGAAAAACATAAGGTACAGGGTCAAATCTGAGTGCACCTAGATGTTATGTGAGCTTTGTCAATTTTTTGGAATGCTGATGAAATTTTCTAATTTTTCACAGTGGGACTCATTCACCAAGGGTGGTGAATCAGTCCCCCTATTGTTCCAAAAGCTTCGGGAACTAATTTCTGACAGTTGAGAGTTAATATCTGACAAAGTCTAGATTTTCAAATTTAACGTGAGACTCATTTTCCAATGGTGGCGAATCAGTCCTCCCCAATATTTCTGGAAAAATTAGGAGGCAACACTGCTACACCAGATCTGGCAATGTCTGAATGTTAGGTTGTCAAGATCAATTATGTAGAAAATGGACAGAAAACACTCAAAATGCTTGAAAAGATGATGAGTTTACCTGAAGATCCTAGTTGACTTGAATTCCACTTTTCAACCTTTAAACCTGTTAAATCTATGAAAAAGCGCTGCAAATAGACATGCATAAAGGGGGAAAATGTTGAAGGGTTAGTGAATAGGGGTTTGCCTTGGCCAAAACCCACTTTGGTAATGAAACCCAATAGAAATGAATCAAATGTAAAGGAAATGATAAATGAGTAACATGCAACTATTAAAAACTTACCAAATCCTTGAACATGCAAATCTAAAGTGATGTCAATGTCTACTCCAAAGTTCTTGAAAGTGCTTGAATTGATGATGCAAAATGCTTGATTGCTTGAAGATTGAATGCTTGAATGAGGAGATTGCTTGAATGTGTTAGGATAGTGAATACTTGAGTGAATAATTGCAAAATGAGGTTAAAACCAAATATTTATACAAATCTTGTGCCTTACTATCCATTCATAGCTCATCACAGGCCCACATGAAGTGAATTTGAGTAAAATCCTAAAATAAATTTTGAACTATTTTGAATTTGACGCTAAGGGGGACTCATTCGCCACCCTTGGTGAATGAGTCCCACCTGGGACCCAAAACCAAGTGTTGGAAATAATGTTGTTTTCTAGGATAGAACCCAAAAATATAATTAATATAAGCATATGAAGGCATAAAGAGACAAAATAAAGCATGAGAAGGGTGTAAATAGTGAAAATAAGCCTAGAAAAGCATGAAATATTGTAACAAGACTTTACAACACTTCAAAATAGGGCTTGTTAATGAATGATAATGTGATTTTTAGGTGAATTGCATTAAATAGAGTCTATAAGAATGTAGAAATGTCTTACAACACTTCACAACACCTTCAGAAGACATCTTTATTTGAGTTTTTTTTAAAAAACAAGCATGTTCAAGCCAAGATGCATCATAAAATTAAAGCAACATAGTTCCAAAATTACGAAAGAAGACCTAAAAGACCATGAAAATGACAAGGGTCCATTTTTCGATGGCACAATTATGTATAACTATGATAATTGTATTGGTGTGCTTGTAAATAAGGAATATATGTGACTCCCCTTATATATTCCCACCTATGGTTGTGTACCTTGAATATGGATACTATTCAACACTTTTGGAGAATGAGAGGGAAGTGAATAGGTCCACTTAAAACTTAACCCCTTGTGGAACTTGAAACTTTTAACACAACTCAAAATCCTTTAGTAGATAAAAAAAGAACTTTAAGAAGAGAAGTAATAGAGAGAATTGTAGCAATAAAAATATTTAGCACCTTCCATAAACTTAACCAACAAAAGATCTATCAGTAATTAGATCAACAACAAAGAGAAAGAAATAGACAAAATGCACATACACAAGGAGACACCAAATTTAGGTGGACACCCCAATGAGGGGAAAACTACAATGATAGTTAACTAACAATATAAGTGTAACTACCAAAAAGACTTGCATAAAGGCTCACCGCCTTATAGAAATATAGAAAAATGGCATACAACACTAAAGCACCATCTAACTCCAACAGCAAGATACAAGGCCCTAATGAGATTCACTATCTCAAAGTAGGATACAATATGAATGAGAGAAAATTAAAATAATTCCAACCGAACTCTTTGTTGGTTGAGGTGTTGAAGCACAATTTATGTTTTCTTTCACAATCTTTAGCACTATCTCTTCTAGAAATTCAATATTATTCACACATAAAGTTAGTTATAATTGTACACATCTACATCTTGTTGCATCTAAAAATATCTTATATTTATATCCACCACAACATTTGAATTCTTCAATTAGGTGGGCTAGAAATAGAATAAACAAATAATTTAACTAGTTAGAAACTAAAGCATAATGTGGTCATATCCTAAGGATAGAGAAGAATGAAAAAAATGTAACACTTCTTTCAATGTGGTCCAAAATGATTTACATATAGGCACACATCAAACTAAGTTATCACATAAAAATCTCTTTCAAATGAATCTACTTGATGCAATCCCAAAAAAAAAAAGGTTAGGACCCAAATCTATCATGTCGGATATTTCATTGCTAGCATAGTCCTCAAGCACATGACCTAAGCAAAAGAATAATTCATGATAGCTATGTATCAACTAATACCTGAGAAAGCCAACTGAAGACACAATGTAGCACAAAAGTGACCAATTAGTAACTTGTGGATCATATACGGATACTCCTTGAATATACAAATCACCTAAATACTCTTCTTTCATACTATCATGCCATAAACAACAACCATAGCCCAAATAGGTACATAAAATTCTACTCAAGAAACACACAATACAAACCATATGATATAATATTTGTAGAATAGCTTGTGGAACACATTAGCATATGAGATTAGAACTGGGATATTACATTGATGTTGTAAGAATAAAAACCAAGTGGTAGGAGAAGATACATTAATGTGGAGAAATATGAAGTAGTTCCCATATCATTCTAGACAACTACCAACATTTCCAACCTTCTATAATTCAGAAGAAACTCCTCAGTAACAGAGGTGATTTGGAAACATATGAGTGCAACATACATAGAGAATTAGCATCGAATACCAAATTGCAAGACCAAAACTACAATAGTAGAGGAATTTTGGACACTCTCCTAGAAATACTTCAATGTAGATTCCCGAACCAGAATTATTTGAGCAACCTATGAACACAAGAACTTCCTTTCAGTAACACATATATTATTAGGAACATTAGAAGAGAGAATGATACATAGTCATACTTCTAATCCTCATCTAAATATATCATTATTAAAAAAACTCTATTGATAGTAATAATGCATTATATGAACATCAACAACTTTTTTGATAAGGTATGGTAAGGAAGCTAAGGTAGCAAAAATACTTCCTACACTAATCTTGAGAGAAGAATAATGCAAGCCGGTATTGGCATGGTGTGATGGTTTATAGGTGGCATTGTTGTTCTTGCCACGAAGGTTCAAACCCCGTTGGGGTGGTATTGTTGAATGGTTGTATTCGGTTCATAGCTCCAGTCAAAAGCATTTAACCCTTGAATAAAAAAAAAGAGAAGAATAATGCAAAAACTTTTACAGATCTTTAACAACTATAGAAAATTAAATATAAATAAGAAAAAATACTATGCATACCACAAAAAAGTGATTTGCATGAGGAAAACCCTTTTGGGAGACAAACACCACACTCTAGAAATTTCCCAATATATATTTAGAAATCACAAAGATTAAAATATACTTGTAGAGAAAGCTTCTCACAAGAGTATAACCAACAAGAGATCTGGAGGCAACACAACTACTATCAGACTCTTATAATACATCACAATGCACAACTGTAATACAACACCCTCATAAAATAGGATTTCCTTCTAGGGAAAGACAAACAAACAAAATATAAACCATTATATCTAGGAAAATGAAAAATGGTCCAAATTTAACTCCCATGCATGCCTTTGTGCTGACATATAAATTATATGTTATATATTTTCAAGGTTGAGACATATTTTCCTAAAAATTCTCCCACTTGTTGAACTCCTTACAAGAGCAACAAGAGGGTATAAGAACATCGTCTCTTAATTGATAGGGGCCAAGAGGCCCATAGTCTCTGAACACTGTCTAAACTTCTCTATGCTCATAGAATTAGTTAAATAATCAACAAAATTCATTAAAGTATCTACTTTAATTAGCTTCTCCCTACCATCTTTCACCATATCTCTAACAAAATTATTTTGGAAATCAATATGATTGGTCCTGGCATGAAATGTTGAGTTCTTTGCTAGACATATTGCACTTTTACTATCACAATAAATTGCAAATGAACCTTGTTTTATTCCAATATCTAAACATAGTCTCTTAAGCCAAATGGCTTCTATACAAGCATAAGTAGTTGTTGTATACTCTCCTTTAGTATTGGACAAAGAAACCATAGTATGTTGCTTACTCATCCAACTAATTTGACCACTAAATAAAGTAAACACATAAGCACTGGTGGATCTTCTACTATCAACAACACCTACCCAATTTGAATCCACATAACCATGAATATCAAGGGAAATATCATCTTCAATTATTTTACTATGATAACATAAGGAGTAATTTGAGGTATCGTGCAAATATTTGAACTCTCTTTTAACCTCATTCAAATGAACTTGACCAAGATTAGACATATATATGGAAGGAACTCCCACTACTTGGAAAATGTCTGGTCTAGTACAAACCATAACATACATGAAACTTCTAACTACACTCTGGTAATGAACTCTACTCATGTATTCCATCTCTAGTAGGGATGTTGGACAATCTGAAATAGATAAATTTGTTCCAAATGAAATAGGAGCACACAATGGTTTATATTCCTATATATAAAACCTCGATAAAATTGAATTGACACTCCTAGACATTTTCCTAGAGGCTTGTTCAAATGCCTACAATTACAAGGAGTATTATTTTTTCTATGTGGAGGGGTAATGAGTTGGATCATTAGTAGGATTTTTTGCTTATGGATTTATGGCTGGATGCCCAATAATCAACCCAAAAATTTCTAGTTTTTGAGTTATGTGGTGATAATTTTGGTTGTCTAATTCATAATGGTTTAGGTAAAGCTCTGAAGAGGGCCTTTTTGTTCCCTAATATTCCTCCTCCTCAACCTCTAGCTAATTTTCACATTTTCTTACTTAGTATGATCCCTATTGTTGTTGGTATTGAGGAGGCTTCTATGCCTTCCCTATCTCCTAGAGTGGGCCCTTCTTTGGAGTCTCCTTCTTGGAGATAACCCCCATTCTTGCTAGTGTTCTTCCTCTTTGGAATAGGTTATTAGAGAATGGTGTTTTACGGATTTTGTAGGATCTATAGCCTCCTTGTCTCAAAATGGATCTTCTTGTGCTAGGGGACTTGCTGCTTCTAATGTGGGTCCATTGGAGGCTTCTCAGTTTGAGTTTAGTCATATTGAATTTACTTTAGCTCCCTCTACTACTTCTCTATATATTTCAAATGAGTGGATGAACAGAACTTCCTATGGTTTAAAATATACTTTTATTGAATATTTCTTTGGTTACAAACTAAATACTAATGTTATCTAAAGTTAGGCTTCTAATTGTTAGATGGCTCCAGGTCTTTGTATTATGTCCTTGATGAATGGTATTTTACTATTCTCCTTTTGTTCCATGGAGGAATGCAATAACATTTTTCAAGGAGGTCCTTTTTTTTTTGGAAAGGATCTTCTTTATATTAGAAATTTTGTCTACATGCTTAAATTTTATTGAGATTAGTATGTTGCATATTTGGGTGTGTCTCCTTGAGCTCCATTTAAAATTTTGGGATGAAGGTAATATTCAATATATTTCTAATGTTGTTGGTCAATTTATCACCTTATTTAGTGTCATTGGACATGTGGAGGTGTGGCATTGGAAGGATTCCCAAGAATGGCCTCCTGGGGGTACTAAGGAGGAAAGGCAAGAACTTGCTAGAATCTTGGTAGGTAGAATATGTAGCTCTCTTCAAGACAAGGATATTTTGGCTTGGGGTCCTAATCCAAAGGGAATATTCTATGTTTCCTCTAGATATATAGAGCTTGATAGGAAAATGTATGAAAATATTGGGGTCCCTTGGTGGAAGCAAAATTGGAATAAATTTTCTTGGCCTAAGTGTAGTTTCTTTTTATCGTTGGTTGTTTAGAATAGATGTCTTACTTGGGATAATCTATGAAAAAGAGGATTCCAAGGTCCTTCCATTTGTGTTTTGTGAAATAATAGTGAAGAGTGTGTCTCACGCCTTTCCTTTCAATGTCCTTACTCTAGGAGGATTTGGCATTTTTTGTAGGGGGTTTCAGGACATCCCTTTGTTCATGCCTCTTCTTTGATAGAGTTTTGGGAAATCTTGGTGATACCCTCTACTATGACAACTTTTCTTCAGATTGCTTCAATTATTGGCCCTACCTTTATTATTTGGCACCTTTTTCTTGAGAGAAATAGAAGGATTTTGCAAGATGTTAAGCAAGTTGGGGATCTTTTATGGGGGAATATCTTCAGAAAAATCCAAGAGACTATTTTAGCTAAATGTGACATGTCGGTCATTATGGATCCAAGTGATTTGTCTTTCGTGGGGAATTTTTACATGGAGGGTAGAGGGTTTGGTTTCTCTACTAGCAATAGTTCTCATCAAGTCAAGAAGATGACTCATTGGGATGGTCAGTGGAGCCCTCCCACACATGGAGTTCTAAAGATAAATACTGAAGGTTACTCTAGGGGGAATCCTAGGCATGCTAGGATTGGTGGTATTTGCAGAGATAGTAATGGAGGGATGGTGTTTTTTTTTCTATTTAGAAGGGTCAACATTCTAATAATCTCATGGAGGGTCTTGCTATTTTACATGCGATTGAAAGAGGTTATTCCATATGCTAGAAGAGTATTATTTTTTAACCTAATTCACAGATTGTAGTTGATATGCTAAATGAGTAGAGATACAATGGTGTTAATTGGAAACTGGTTGTGGTGATAAAAAAATTTGTGAATTTATGTAGTTCTTTGGAATTTGTTTCCTTTTGTCATATTCCTAAGGAATGGAATCAGGTGGTTGATTTCTGTTGAAGTGGGCCTCTCACCATGTGGAGAGATGGATTATAAATGACTGGGGTCTTTTATCCTCAGAGATCTCTTTGTCCCTCAAAAAGATAATCATGGAAGACTTAAACACATGTAATTGTTTCCTTGGTTGGATTCCTTTGGGTACTTTTATTGTGTGATCAATTGATGGTTTTTGTGGGTTCTTGCTTATTGCTCTATAGTATTTCTTTAATTCAATAAATTCTTACCTCCCTTTTATTAAAAAAAAAGGATAATTATATTCATAAAATTTTAAAATTGCCAGGATTGGTTTTATATTCATGTTTTAAAATAAATCAATGATGAAATCACCCTTCACATCATAAAAATATGGAAGAAACCATAGAAATACATAATTGAAGATCTAAAAAATGGGAAGGTAAATAATTTATATTTAATGCAAGATAAATAAATCGGCTCAAAGTAACCTATGAATATTTTAAGAAGATGATAAATGAATCTAACAAACTACATACTTACTATTTTTTATGTTTATTCACATTAATGTTATTAGTTTTTGTAAGCATCATTATTAAAAAATTGATAAGGTAATAGTTCACATATTCAATTCATACCAACAAAAAATTCATTGAATGGAAATAATGATTATAATAAAAAAATATTGACATTCATATGCATGTCAAATGTAAGTTGAGAAATAAAATTTAAATATAACACATCTTATATTTTAATTATTTAAAGTATTATAATTTAATTAATAATTTTATGCTTATGTAAAGGGGTTTATTTTTATTTTATTTTATATAAAATCCTTAGAATGTGTTACATAAATAGTTATAGTAAATACAATTGTTTTCTTTATATATTTCTTAAGTAAACATATGAAAGATTTTAATACTACTTTATTGATGTGATGGAAAACCTAGTTGGAGTGAGAGTGGTAGATGGTGGCAACGACTATTCTATGCAGGGCGATGGTGAAGATGGTGAAGGTGATGGAAGTGACTGGGTCTTTGGGTTATTTCCATATACCCTACATTATCTTCCTATGGAGGTGACTTGTTATAGTGTTAGTGATCACACTAATAGAAATTGTAACACCCGCCACGAAACCCTAGAGAATGTCACACACATAATGAAAGAAAACATTTTTTTTTTTAAAGTGTAATTAAAAAAGTAAAGTAAACTACACTTATACATACATTCTCTAAGGTACATGAGGATGCTTACTTACAATACCCATTACTATCAAAAGTTACTAAACATAACATAATATTATTACTCATGAATTAAAGATCATACATCTATTAACATTAAAATACATCTCATAAAATATAAGGTATTGTAATCATGATCCATTCATACATTGAATCTATTCAATTTTACAATTACAACTCTCATTTCCAACTGAGGTCCTACAAAAGTGTTACAATTACAAATTACAAAGATTCTCCTCGAATACAATTGAGGAGTGATACAATTACAAATTATAAGGTATCCAACATATACAAGAGAGAACATGAAAGAATTTCAAATTCAATGGTACACATGAGCTTTCCAATCATGAAGTACTTGCCATCAAAAACAAGAATTGGGGACCCAACATTTTAAGGTGCATGTTCCACCCAACCATGTGGTACTCGAAGGACCAACCCCCATGCTAGGAGATAGTAAAAGAGCTTCCTAGGAAAACCTACAACCTCTAGAAATAGGAAAAAACAATATTGAACTACACAAGTACAAAACTTACAAAATGGTTACAATGCTTCCAGATAACAATCATCAATCACACAATATAACAAGCTGACTCATGGTTGTTATGGGAGGAGTTTCATCACAAAGTTGCATGGGTTACCCTCACAAATATTCCTAGGCTCCAGCCCCCATCTTTGGTTACCCTGGTGACCTCTTACGAAACCCGGCCCCATATGCAATCCAATGCAGAATTGATTATCTTTCTGAGAAACAAGATATCGATCTTTCCATTCCAAGCCTTCATCTCATCCCAAGTCTTTACTAGCCCTTGAGTCCATGAGTGAGGCATTAACAAAAGTTAAGTTTTTAAACTACCCTTTTTCCCTAACATATTTATTTAATTTTCACTGATTAAACTAACTCTGCATGAGTTATCGCAATGCCACTTAGTGTGTCGACCCTCATGAAAATCCACTCCCCTAATAACAACCTAATGGATCAATTCCACTAACATATGGTAAACCATCTTCACATAACCAATCACAAATACAAACTGATAACAATGTACAACACAACTTGTTCATAGAACCAGGTGACCATACTAGATAAAATACCATGTGCACTACCCAAGTTATTTCAAAGCTAAATCAATATAAGTTACAATCCGCATCTCAATGAAACATATCTGGAAGTCTTACATAAACAAATAACTCAATTTTCCCAACAACAAGAATGAGAGAAACATAAATTTAAAACAAATTCAAGCAAAAGATAAAATCTAATATTAGGATATTCTAAATCCAAATGAGGAAATTACATATTGCATCTAAACAATCAAAACAACACATTGCTCAATTATTGATAATTCGAGACAATTTTATTCATAGGATAAGAACAAATCATAACTAATTGTTTAACTCTATAATTCCTCAATTATACATTACATGAAAATAACTAATCTTATTGCAAATTTGTTTGGAACCAATAAGAAATATAAATAAAAAATCACTTTCTTAAAAAAAAAATATTTCATTTAAAAAAAATAACCATTTCCCTTAAAATCATTCCCTTTTTTAAATAACTACTTGAGCATTTGGCACACAATAATAATTTAAATCTAAAGGTTTACTTCAGTTTCACAATAATATTTAAATATAAAAATCCCACTTTCCCGTTGAAATCATTTCATTATAAAATGAATTTTTTCATCTATTATAATAAAATAATCTTAATATATTTTTTTTGACCGGAGCTATGAACCGGATACAACAAACCACAAGAAACAACCAAACCCGCGAGCACAAAGGCACAAGGCCTGCGAGCACTTTGGCCCAGCGAGGGTTTGAACCCTGGTGGCCGTCACTACAACCAAGCGACTTGACCACCAAACCATGCCCTTATCGGCGTCTTAATATAATTATATTTAAATATAATTATATATTAAACATATATATATATAATTATATACTTATTGTATATATATTTATATATTATTTAAATATAATATATATATATATATTAAATAATATAAAAATAAAATAAAATATAATATATATATTATATAGATAATAAATAAATATTATACATAATATATATAAAAAAAGAAATTTTATACAAAGGAAACCCCAACCATAGGCAGGGGATGCAGGGATGACCCTACTACTGGGTGGGCTGCTACACAGCCTCCCCCTTATGGGGGTCATTGCCTATGGGGAAAGCATTGGGTGTTGCCTCTACAGCTAGCGCCTCCCATAATGGGGATGGTTGTGGGGGTAGCTCCCCCAACACCCCTAATTTAACATTAATTTTTTTATTTTTATTTATTTTTTAATCAAAAACTTCGCAGAAGCATCCATTTCACCATATGACGAATTTCTTCTAGGGTTTTCTTTAAATCCTCATTTCCATAGACGCAAAAAATCAATAGCATATTAATTTTTAGATTCAATTACAATTTCTAAAAGGGTAAATTTAAAGATGACTTTTTCTACAGGAAAAAAATGACAAATTATCAAAGGTGATTAAAGGTTTTTTGTTGATTTTTCTACAGAGGTTTTTAAAAATTCACAATAATCCTTTCAAAATTTAAAATCAAAACTTCTAAACCATAAAGCAAACTAGAGCCTATTTTCTAAAGTCTGAAGAAATAAAATTTGAAGTTGAGCTTCCCTCTATATTTTTAACAGCCAAATTTTCCTCACCTTCCCCAACAAGATCTTTCAAAAACATATCTATATTCTCTCCTTAATTTTCAACACTTAGTCAAAATTAAAAATATCGTTTTCAACCACTATAGATATTTTCTTCTTATGCATTTACAAGATATTTTTCATTTTAATAATTTAAAGCACAATTTAATTTCAAAATAGATTTAAATCATTTAATCTATGCACTTTACAAATACAGTTAAACTATTCACTTAATAAATTTAATTGATTAATTTATTTACTCAACAACTAAATTTATTTAATTAAATTATTTACTTAATAAATAAATTTAATCACAAAGATTAAATAACTTTACCAATAAATTAAATTTAATTAATTAAATTAAATTAAAAGCTTTTAACAACTTTACTCTAAAATAAATAAATAACATTTAAAACCTACAATCATTAATTTTTTTCAAACAACAATGCAAGATAATTAATTATCAAAACAAACAAGGACAACATGACATTATGACATACTAAACAAGAATTGACTACACACTGTGACTAGGATTGTGGTTTGACAAGGCCACTCTGCTACTATCTCCCTATTAACATAACCGTTGGGAAAGTGGGCACACTCAGACCTATGAAACTAGGTGGAGACAATGTCCTATACCTACAATCCTACAAAACAAGATGAGTTTCGAACATGCATAAAACATAGCAGACACACCGTGAAGAGAAATCGCGAAATCACAAGGCCCTCACAAGTGAGTGATGTAATCTCGTCCCTTTCACCAATATAGCCACATCAAGACGGACAAAATTTAAAGCATCAGTAAAACACCACATGAGTGTACAACAATATTAACTCAAATAACAACTATGCTAATCAAAAGCATCCACATAATGTATCATCACATCAAAGTATAGCATCCACATCGCTCCAAAGCCAACAATCATAAAATAATCACAAGGTATCAAGATCTATCATAGTAAAGGTACTGACTAATAGCCCAAACAAATCAGAAATACATAATAGCAGCTGGAGGGGCACTATAGAAATGATGTTGTTGGTGTGGATTATAGCTTTGTTTTTGAGGATGGGTTATCATGGTGCAATGATGAGGAAGTAACGCTCTTAGATATTCTCCTAGAGGCTTGTTTGAATGCCCAAAATTAGAAGTATTATATTTCTACGTGGAGGGGTGATCAGTTGGATCATGAGTAGGATTTTTTTCTTATGGCTTTGTTGTTGGATTCCCAACAATCAACCCAAAAATTTCTAGTTTTTGAGTTGCATGGTGAGAATTTTTGTTGTGTAATTAAGAATGGGTTACGTACAACTCTCATGAGGGTCCTTTTGTTGTCTAATATTCCTCCTCCTCAACCTCTAACTAATCTACACATGCCCTTACTTAATATGATCACTATAGTTGTTGGGATTGAGGAGGCTTCTATGCCTTCCCTATCTCCTAGGGTGGGCTCTTCTTTGGAGTCTCCTTCTTGGAGATAACCCCCATTATTGCTAGTGTAGGTCCTCTATGGAATGGGTTATTAGAGAATGTTTTTTAGGGAATTTTGTAGGATCTACAACCTCCTTGTCTTAAAATGTATCTTCTTGTAACTATGGGAGATGCCGCTTCTAATGTGGGTCCATAGGAGTCCTCTGAGTTTGAGTTTAGTCATATTGGAGTTCCTTTAGCTCCGTCCACTACTTCTATATCTATTTCAAATGAGCGGATAAATAGAACTTCCTATGGTTTAAAATCTACTTGTATTGAATTTTTTTGGCTTATAGACTGAATCTTAATGTTATCTAAAGTTAGGCTTTTGACTGTTGGATGGCTCCTAGTCTTTGCATTATGGCCTTGATGAATGGCTTTTTGCTATTTTACTTTTGCTCAATAGAGGAATGAACTCACATTTTTCAAGGAGGCCCTTGGTTTTTTGGAAAGGATTTTCTTTATTTCGAAAGTTGGTCAACATGCTTGAATTTTATTGAGATTAGTATGTTGCATATTTGGGTGTGTCTCCTTGTGATCCCTTAAAAAATTTTGGAGGAAGGTATTATTGAATATATTACTAATATTGTTGGTCAATTTATCACCTTATTTAGTGTCACTAAATATAGATCTAATTTTCTTTATGCTAGATTTTATTTTTTGGTTAAGCCTAGCTCTGAGTTTCCCAAAAATGTGAAGCATTGCTCCAAACTTAGGATTTGGGAGCTGAAATTTTAGTATGTAACTTCTCGAGTCCTACATTCCATGTAGCAGTGTCCTTAGCCTCATAATCTTCTTGATTATCCCTCTACTTTTAAATGGATTGAGAAGTATTTTTTTAACATGCCCTCTTCAAAAAGGTTGGTATTTCTTGGAATATTAAGATAACTCTTGATGATGTGATTGGAATCTTCCTAGATCTGAATAATGAGCAATCTCTTCAATTCTAGCCCACCAATATGTTGAGGTTGATGTTGATGTTTGGGTTCAAACCTACTTGATTATCTTTTTCTAGTTTTGGGTATTCTCAAAACGTTTTTTCGTTCATTGTTCTTGTCTAAGCTTTATTGGTCTTGCTATTCTCCTTGTTGTTTGGGAGACATGTCCTTTTAGCTATTTCTCCTTATCTCACCACTGGTGATATTTTTTTCTTATGTTTGTATTTATGGCTATTCTATAATGTGTATGATCCCTTCCAATTTTTACCTTAATCAAAACATATGAAATACTTTTTAAATATTTTTTATAGATTATATGGATGAGAAAATAATTCAAGATTTACATTTTTAAGGTAAATAAAGTTTAAATATTTAATTTCTTTGGTATTGCATGTCTCATATGTTGATGAGATTATGTTGGGAAGTATAAACACTACTCTACATTTTAGAACAATATAAATATTATTAATGTAGATTTATTCAGGTTATATATAAAGTTTAAATAGATAAAAAATCACATCCATTTTATTCATTATGAAACATTTTATGTTTTATAATTTATTTTATATTTTCTTAAATTATTTCAAGAAATTTTTATATAATTGTCACAATTGTAGAATGGTAAATAAATATTTTTTATTTCAATAAGCTAACCTCACCATCACAAGGAGACATTTTGTAAAAATTCACATACTAAGATCTTAATAAATAAAAATTTATTGTTTTATATGTGTGAATCTAGAGGTTGGGACTAGTTTATTGTCACCAACTTATTTCACTCCTAGAAAAATTATAATAGAATTAGCAATTTTTTTCTTTACTGTATAATTATTATTATCCTTCCCTTCTTTTTCCAATATTTGTGTCCTTCTAGTGTCAAAAAGTGCATGTGTAGATTGTTGGTATGTTATAGGGTGCCATTTTCTCATTTAATTCATACTAATATGTATGTATATTTGACCAAAAAAAAACTCTTTAAACATGCACATAATGCTAGGAATTCTCATGTTGATCTTGATTCCTTTTAGTGCTCCAATTGAACTACCAAATCTGAATAACATGCGAATATAAGCCTTATAAACCCATGCACCACAAAGAAATTAACTTAACTCATTTAAATATAAGGATATAATAGCAGATCATATAAATTCACAATTGGTGGCTAGCCCTAGGTTCATAGCATACATGCATGAATCAATCCATTTTATAATTGAAATATTCAAAATCCGAGAGACAAGTTCACGACCATTAGCATGTCCTATAGGCTATAAGAATTCCACTAACCTGATGATAGTTAAATCCATATGGATAATGTGTTTTTCAAGTGTGATTATCTTGGAGTGTTAAATAAATGGATAAGGTAAGTGTATAGAATTATGTTAAAAGAAGTGATGGGGTAGGAATACATGTATAGAAACATGTGTAATAAATACATAGCTAGCATAAAGACAACAGATTTAAGTTTGTGTAAAGTTATGTTTCTTGTCAATATATCAAGAAATTTTTTAGAAAAAAAATTATTTAATAAATTAAACCATATCAAAATTATATTAATGGCTTGGATTATAATTGATTATAAGCTTTAATAGAAATTTGTTATTAAATTAAAACCCTCAAAAACTATATCCAAATTGATTTATTTTTTGGTTGATTTCCCTTGATCATTTTAAAATATTTTTATTTTTGAAAGATTAAATTTTAAGATTTTGGAGGTTAATGGTGGTCCAATGTGAACTGTATCTGAGCATATAATTAATTATTAGCTGTTGTTGATAGTTCAGTTATTTACAACATTATCCATGTTTGATATTATTTATAAAAACACGTCAGATATGTTAATTGCAAGATATTTATTTATCCTATGTAAGATACGTGATATTTTATTTATAATTTCATTGGCAAACAAAAAAGACAATAACTGATAACTAGAGAACATAGTCAGCCAAAAAACCAACCATTCTATACAATTACAAGAGCTGTCCAACAACATAAAGACACGATTACAATAGCCGTATAACATCAAATCATGAGAACTTTCTTAAATATATTCTTTAATTTTGAAAAACGTCAAAAGGTTTGTCAGCAGGTTCCCAGCATTAATAGCAGCCCCTAGCCTCATTTAGTATTCCCTTATATATATATCCATGTCTGTCCATTTTGCTTTCTATTGTTTAGGTTAAACTCGAAACCGCGGGATTGGTGGAGCTGCATCATAAGAGAATATAGAAGTCGCGTGTGGGGAACAATTTCCTGAGGTAGTCCAGCGAGACACCAGAAGCAAAGCAGAATGGGTGAAGTGAAACCATGTCCTTACAAGAGGAGAAGAAAGCCAGTCAAGCCAGTGAGGAGTTCACTGGGAAATTTGTTTTCTACTACACAGTCACTCGAAGAAAAGTCAAGCTCTGCAAGTCAGGTAACCCTATGCAGTTTTGGTACAAATTTACAAGAATCGTTATCTAAAATACAGAAATGGAGGAAAGCCCAGCATGATGATGGTATGGACAACTTTGAAATCTCCTCAGCAAGAGATCAATCAGAAACCATTTCTGATTCACTTACTGAAAGTGAAGTGGGTATGGAGGATTCTTTTGCCGCCACACCTCTCTACCCCAAAAATTTCACATGTACAAAATGTGGGAGAGATTTTTCTTCAGGAAAAGCACTAGGCCCACATTTTAGAAGATGTGGCATCAAAGGAGATAAAATTTGGTCATGCTCATTGTGCGGTACGGTGTGCCCTAGCATGCAATCTCTAGGGGGTCATAAGAAAGCCTGCCGAAGAAATCATGTCTGATGGAGGATGCCAAAAGTAAGCCTTTCTCACAACTTTATTTTTCATTTTTCATACACTGGATTTAGGTTAACTAAGAAAACAACAAGACTTTGAACTAAAAGTTGCTACCGTTTCTAAATAGTTAGAAGGTTTCTTTGTGTTTATCAGTCCGCAGATTAGGTAAAAGGGAGTTGTCTGTAAAATGTTTTCGTCAACCAGTTAACCATGCCGCTAGGGTTAAATAAGGCATATGGGATACATCGCTTCAAAGCCTTTTGAAGCCTTTGCAAAGGTTTAGAGGGAGCCAGTTTTCCAGCAGCCATAGAATCCATATCATTTCAGGACCACGAGCGACAGAACTCAGGACCGCATTGCCAGGAGAAAAAGCAGCTAGGCTCGGCACAGTGAGAAAGAGGCAAAAGTGTTATCGAGAATGATACCATCCCAATTACACATGCATGGCATATTTTGAAATAGCTTGTATTACATGCATGCGATATTTTGAAATAGCTTGTATCTTGGTTGCAAAGTAAGTGTGTGTGACCTGGAGTAGTATTGTGATGGGTAGTCTTCCCTGAAAGTCAATACTTCACCTTTTATAGCATTATCTAAGTGCAATGAGTGGTGAGTGGTCCATTCATTATCATGTGAGATGAGTTCTTGTAAACCACTACTCATTGAACACTCGTCAATGAGCATCTAATTTGTATTAAGATAAATATGTGTCCAATAAATATTTGTTTTAAGATTAATATGTGTGAAATAAATTATTTAGTTTTCTTGTTTGGTATTTAATTTTCCTACCATGGCTCTAGATGATTATTTGAAAATGTATTTTATAATAGATGTAGGCTATGAAGTTTCTATGGTTATTGATTAATTAAAAACCACATAGATTTAAAAATAAAAATTATATACTTTAAAAATATAAATTAGTAAGTAATAATTGAAAATAATTATTTATTTTAAAGTTTTAATTATTAATTTTTGAATTGTTTGAATAATATTTGTGTTTATATGTATTTTTTCTTATATTCAATGTTTCTTATCAAATTCCTTGTACAATATATCCTGAGAACTTTTCAATGAAATAAGATTTTATAATATTGTGTAAATAAAGGATGACTAAAATTATATAATAATCATTAGAGTGTTATATCAAAAACACATGGAATTCATTGTATTTTATATATAACAATAATTTTAAGTTCTCTTCAAATGGATTAGATTTCAGATGTTAGTATAAGCCTTCAAAATTTTTTAATAGTGTCATAATAGAGGTGCTTGAAAATAAATCTCATAATTTCTTACATCATTAATTAACTTTAATCAAATTCTATGGGAACCAGACAAAAATGAAATATCAGTCATTGCTCTTGTGATGTCAGAATAATGAAAAACAAGAAATCTATCACTCTTGGTATCAAACATATTATAGTAAAATTTGATAAAAATGAAATATCAATCATTGCTCTTATGATGCCATAATTGTGAAAAATAAGAAATCTATCACTCTAGATGTGAAAGCCAAACTTCACACAAAAATGCAATACTCTGCCCAGAATTACAATGAACAACTATACTTTATTCTAATTCGCATAGTACAAGATTTCATAACTTCAGAACAAAATAATCATTTGAATTGACAATTCAATCTTATTATTATTAATTCACCTCACACTTGTACATTTGTGCTATCTGGTTTGCTCTGTTGTATCTTCCCCCCTCCCATTTTTCTCCACACTACAATGCCATTGTTCTACGCTCTCAGCACCTCCCAATGCAATGCACAGCCATCACAAATGCCTTTACCTCTGTACAATGACTTCTTTGATTTTCTTGCTTACTCTCCTCTCTCCCAAGTGCGGCCAGGTAATGGGAAACAATTCAAAAAAAATATTTGTTTTCCATTTGGGGGTCTTCACCCTCCATCTTTCAACTCTAAACCCCCATCTATTTCCCCAATCCTACGTATCAAGAAGGAACACAAACTCAAATATGATTTTCCTTCTATAATCTCTATCCACTTTTTTAACATTCACGCGGTCTATCACAACACTAAGGGTTTTCAAGGAAATCAATACTTAATTTTTGCTTTGTCTTCATGTATGAACCACACCTCTCCAGCTTCCTCTCCTTCTTTGCGCAACTGCCAAGGGAAGGAACCATCTGCGAAGTTTTTTTTTTCCCTTTTGTAGTCTTCCCCTACCTTCACGTCATCCCTCAGCACTCTAAAGATGGGTGTTACCTTCTCCACTTCAAACTATGCGACCTTTCATATTCCTCAATATTTCTTTACAAAATTGAATAGCTCAAAAATCTTAAATGATACTTCCATTTAATTCTATTCCCTCTTTAAAATCATTAACTTTCCATATCCATCCATAGTCTATTAAGTTTCTCTATTTAATATTTTATTTTATTTCAAATCCCGTCCTTCTTATCAGACATGACTTTATCCCCCTTCTCAAATCTCTACTAAAATTGATCATCGAATTTGGGATTAAATTGGACTCAGGAAAAATGCACAATGAACATAATTCAAACAAAAACTAAAAGAAACAAACTCAAATTATTTTTATATCACATGATTAAAATTATATTTATATTTTACTTTTCTCTCGTGTTTATATTGAAATAAAACTATTTACTTTATATATTTAAGTTATTTTATTTATTTAAGATATTTTATTTATTTAGGAAAACATCAGGAAAAATTTGGAAGGCCACTTAAGACTTCTAAAGATTTTGGGTGCAGATTCTAAAGATTTTGGGTGCGGATTCATCCTCTTTTGGTTCAATCTATTAGTATAATAAAACCCAAGGTAAATATTCCCCAAGGTAAATATTCATTTTTTGCATTTGGATACTTTTTAATATGTATTTTTCTTTGTACATGTTGAAAAAATATAGTTTACATAAAACATACTCTTTTTTTAGAAAAATACCTATATTTATTAACATAGTTTAGTTGCTTAAGAAACGAAATTAAATAATTTTATTAGTTAGTTGTTATTTCTTTAGTGCATTTTGATTACTTTCCCATTTTGAACAATCTTAGGCATGGGAACATTATAAATGTACCTTTTATTTACTTTCATTGGTGGAGAAGTGTATTATTGAAGGTGTGTATCCACCCTTATATTAATTGTTAATTATGGCCTCATAGAAGTTTAGCTTGAATCTAACCCTAGTGATAAAAATTACTATGAAAAGGTCTAATGTAGAAAATTAAAACCTTAAATAATAAGTCCCTAAAAAATAGCCAGAACTTAACAATTTGGTAGAGGCCTTCTAACCCTACTCCAAATAACCCTAGTTGGGACAAGAAAGGAAAAAATTATGGGTTTTGGATATGCGCCAACTATGGATATTAATCCCTATTCTTATAGAAAAATAAAGGCCTTTCTTGTTGAAGAGGGTGAGGATGAATTACTGAGAACACTATTGTGAGCCCACAAAATAAGAAAGTGGTTCAAAACCATAAAGATATGAACTTAATTGGTAACTTTGAGGAGTTGGGGAAGAGAGCCATTCATATTTTTGATTGAGATGAAAAAGGTTTTGACGATGATAGATATGAGTAGAAAGCGAAATAGCATTTGAGTGAAAGGAGATATTCTATGCTTTCAAAGACCACTATTGCTTGAAATTTAATTGATAGAAATGGAAAGAAGCTAAAATTTGATAAATATAAAAAGTCTACTGTTGAGGATGATGATTTTTTAGGGATGATTTTGTGGTTGCTACAATCTGCAAAATGGTTAAAATGTCAACACACAATATTAGCAACACAACAAATTTTTACATCCATATGAAATATTGAATCATGCTTCATAATGCAATCTAAACAACTAATATCAACTAAACTAAGTGAAAGCACAAAGAAGCAAGAATCCAACTCTATCTCATATTGGATTGGTGTCACATGTGCTAGTGACCCTTTCCCAATCCTTGATTGATAAGCTAGTGATGAAATTGCTATGGATATGGAGATGATAAATGGACAAGATCAATTCTCAAAGAGAATGACCTTGCATCAAGTTGTGTAGATGATGGAGTTGTGAAGTGAAATGGACAAGATCAATTCTCAAATGAAGAGAGTGGCCTTGCAAGAGATTGTGAAGAGATGGTGAAAGATCCTGATAAGAGATGAATCCTCTATTTTATAGATTTTCAAAATGCTAAGTGTTGAAAATGGACCAATGTGGGACAAAGATCAAGCCAATAAGATAAGGCCACTTGTGAAGTGATGATAGGCCAATGGTTGTGCAAGATTTGGGAAGAGTGCCCATGAGAGGGAGAATTTGAATTCAAATTTGAGAGTAAATGCTAAGTGGGGGACAAGAAAATGAGCAATAAATTAAAAGTTGGAGGGACAAATCAACATGCCTTTGAATTCAAAATTGAGGAAATATTCCCCATAAATGCCATGTTGATGGAAAATCTTGGATTTAATAAATCAATAAATTGATTTATATGTGCAAGTGGCTAAATCTAGAGAATGCAAGTGGGATGAGATTAGCATTTAATCATGGTTAGATTAAATTAATGATGATTAGGTTAGCTTAATGGTGTTTAGATGATTTTGACTTTTAGGATTTAAATATTTGATTTATTTAATTCAGAAAAGGATGAAGTATGATTTGGATTTGAATTAAATAAAGTCCTAATTTATTTAATTAAATGGATGACACAAGATGAAGGTTGAATGATTTATGAGAGATGAAATGGTATGATTTGATTAAACCTTTGGATTGACCCGATTTACCTGATGAATGGATTTGTTGCATTTGATCAATTCAATGAGCCGGTGAATATGCATAATGCTAATTTGACGTGTCTACATTTTGCCCCTCTTTGAAGCAATGTACTTGTTGGATTGGTTCAAAGAATAATCTTACCACGATCAAAATTTTCTAATTTTCTAATTTTTCGGCTGCCCTAGTGGAAAGCACACTAGTACATTGCCCCCTTGAGAGATCGAGTGAAAAGATTTGATTTGAGGATCGATCTCATGATAAAGAGGTTCAAAATGGATGGTTATGATGAGGTGATTTTAAGATGCTTAGAATAACAAATCTATATTATCCTAAACAACTTAAATGATGATATGATATGAGATGGATGAGATTAATGATGTGATATGTTGTAATTATGCAATGGATGATTTATGAGATGCTTAGACTAACAGATATATATTATGATCATGATATGAATGCATGATGGATGCATGATGGATGAATGATGGATGAATTGGTGATGATGATTAACTATTCATGCTGTGATGTTAGTGCGGAAAATGAAGAAATTAGATGATGACAAGAGGATCCAACAAGCCAACATTATGAGAGATGATGAGAAATGACAATGAGAAATGATGATGAGAAATGATGATGATAGATGGATGATTTGCTTATCAAGGATTGGGATTTTCAAAGGGTCACTTACTTTATGTTTGATAACATGCCTAAGCATGATGCATCAAGGTATAAAGGACCAGAATGGCATTGTACTTAGTGTGATGGACTTTGACTCAACAAATAGATAGGAGTATTCTTGTTCACACCTGACATACGAAACCTTGCTAGGATGCACTTTAGAAGTTTCAAACATCTTGGACCAAAACATGGAAAGGTATAACCAATCAATGTAATAGTCAACAAGCTATCTAAAAAATCCTCTATACATATCTAACAAAGAAAGTATTCACCAATTTATTTTACAAGAATGTCTAACAAGCACAGTAGACAAAAGAATGATGATCATTGCCCCATTCCTATCTCTCTAAATCCTTCATTTGGATATCATTGAGAGGTCCTTGGAATGAGCGCAATAAGATAAGTCAAAAGAAAAAGATAAAGCACACAAACAAGTTGATGTTCTTCAATACCGCTAACCAAAAGGGAATGTGTTTTTAAGGATAAGAACTGAAACTTATTGCCAAAAGATAATGCCCATTGTAGGAAGGATACAACCTAGGACATGTTAGTGGATGGCACGTCATTTCGTTTATCCAAAGTGTTCTTTCTAATAAATAATGCCCTTGTAGGAAGGATTCATCCTAGGACATGATGTTATCAGATGATTGATATGGGACTATTTGGATGATGGACTATCGACACAAAGACTTGACCAACTTGCTTACGTACTGACTGAGACTTGAGACTTGATGCTTTTGAGTTTTGCTTTTAACCTGCTAGACTTGTTTCCAACTATTTCACCAAAGGTTGAGGATGATGATCAGTTTATTATGAATGGTGTTTATTGCGGGTGCAAGCGAGATGAGGTGGATGGATTTTTTCAAATATTTGGATGTTTTTGGAGTTTTTGAAATGTTTTGAGGTTGTTTTTGGTGTTTTTTGAGGTTTTACAAATGTTTTGATTTTCAAATTTTCAAATGTTTTTGGGATTTTCTAAGATTTTAACCGAGAGACTAACCTAAAGACCTATCCTAGGGGCCTTGAGGGATTATCAACATATTAGCCTTGCCTACGTTATACACGCAAAGACCATGTAGTTCGACTAACGACTTCACCAATTTACAGATGACGATATACATGATGAGATGTCAGTTTATTATGACAGACTTCTATAGGACTGACCTAAATGTCTCGGGGGATGATCAAAGATCAACCTTGCCTATGTTGAAGATGGATGAAAATGGACTAGATAAATGGTGTGTGGATGCATGGATTTATTATGGCTGAGATAGATGGAATGCTAGATTTATTATGGATGGTGTGGGATGCTTTCATCTGAACTGGCACACATAGATGCTTGATTCCACACATGATGCATGTTTTCCAGGTTTTCATCATGGTCTTACCCAAAGCGCCGCCCATGCAGTTTTCACTAGAGGACATTTTTTCTCTTTACTATTTTCAATCCCTTTTCTGATTTTTTTGGATTTTCATATTTTTGATTTTTTTTGTATTTTTTCTGAAATGTTTATGCTGAACCACTTGGTGGTGTTGACGTAGATGCCCCTGTCATGATGTGCCATCGATATCCTGCTTGAAGAAGCTACTTTGACAAGATACGTGCACTTGAATACAATTTTGGGGATTTCTGATCTGCTTCGTCGATACCGGAGTTAACTTTGTCTTTGTGTGCACATTGTGATAGAGTGCCCTTTGAATCCTTATGATGAAGGGTCATTGCCAATACATGGTCAATGTGAGAATTCGATATCATGCATGGAGGCATGGATGGAGTGTATTTAGGTATAGGAGATGGATTAGTTGACAGTTTGGAACCTTTGACTCTCCAAACTTGGGAAGATGAACAATGATGGGTGGATGCAAAAATGTGTAGGGAATTAGGACCAACTACTTGATACACTTTGTACGTCACTTGAAAATCCTACTTTTGATTTTGTGGACATCTTTGATGGATACCTTTCCCTCTTTTAGTTTTCCCCACAGTTTCTTTGACTGATGGAGTTTGATAGGGATGATCTTTCTTTGTATTTTTTGGTATCCATATGTATTTTATTTGTCTGATATGCTTCTCATCTTCTTTTGCTTTGATAAGGTTCTTCGTACTTTGATTCAATTCTTTCTTTTGACGTTGGTCCCAATTCATGGATGGGGTGATGGGTAGATGAAGATTTGTGACGTGGTGTGTTGTAGTATTGGCAATCGTTTCATCACAAGGATTCTTTGTGCTCCCTATATTGATGCTTGCTTGAGACAAAGTTTCCCCCAGTATTGTGGAAGTAGTACCTTCATGCTTTGATTCTACTTGTGCTGAGAGCTCTTGTTCAGAATGCATTCTCTGATCAATGATCAATGTATATGACATTATTTCCATTTGCTGCTCTACTAACTCTGGATGTTCTATCTGACTTTTTCCTCGAGAGGATAATGATGGATATCTTTATTCATGATGTCCTCAATCTGAGTTTGGGACATATTTGATCATGATGTTGACAACTCCATTTGATTGTAGGAGTTAAGAATTTACTCTTTTTGTGTAACAAAATCTTGTTCTAGATCAAGATCATCTATGTGTCCATCCATAGAAAGCATCTCATGGGTAGATGGAGGAGTATGTGCTATGTGGATATGATCATCTTGCATAGATAAGAGAGTTTCCATTAGATCATTATAGTATCTTGAAGATACAAATTCTTGATCTTGAATGATTTCAAAGTTGCTTTCAACATGCTTTGGATCAAGTTCTTGACATGGATTAGTTTCAAAGGATGGACTACTTACAAATGGCTCTTGGATATCTTCATTATGCATGGGAAGTGGCTTAATATCTTCGTGATCTTTGAGTGGATATGGATCAGGTGTCGAGTTGAAGATTCCTTCAATATCAGCAATCATGAGGTCAAAGGATGTCAATATGTCTTGGAAAGGACCATTGCTATACTTTGGTGAAAGACATTGATCATACATTAGAATAAATTCTTGAGATATGTCCTCTACCTCGTTAGGTGATCTAGATACATTTTCAACATGATCACTTGGTTGATGCCTCGTTGGATGAAGAAAAAATATCTTTATTGATGGATATATCTTGAACATTATTTTCAACAATTGCGGTAGAGAGATTTCTAAGGTCTTCAACCATAGGGTCAAATGATGTTGACATTTGTTGAATTGGATCATTGTTGGGTATTGTTGGTGTATTTTGATCATGATTGAGAAGTGACTCTTGACATATATTCATTTGATCATTGGATGGAGTAGACACAACTTCAAGGTGTCGAATGATGGAGTGATCTTGATCTTTGTACTCAACAGTTGTTGTTTGTTGGGTAGCTAGAGAGGCTTGGGCAGCTTGAGAGGCTTGTTGAGTTTTTCTTGCTTGTTGTGTGGCTCGATATTGTCAGATAGCCTTTTGGTAGGCTTGGTGAGCCTTTACCGCAATGTCATATTGTCTCACTAAGTTTGGTTTTGGTGGTAGTGGTGGCAGATTTGGAATCATGTTGGATGCGATGACAAGTGGTTGAGATATGATGGGTGTGATAGGGGTGGATGAGATTGGTGGAAATGATGTCTCCACTATAGTACTCACATCAAAATCTGAAGGCAACTTGGCTCCTTGTTTTTCTAATTCAACCATGTATAACGAAGGGTTGAGTCTCATCATGACATTGATGATTCGATGATTATCTGGATTTTGGAGCATTTCTATCATTTCCTCATGAGACATTCCAAAAGTAGGGTCCTCTCCTTGGTTTTCTCCTTGTGGATTTTGCGATGATGAGAGGGTCAATGGATTGCTTGATTTTGCTAGATTCATTTATGCATTGGTTTGGCTAAGATCGCTTGAAGCGGGTGTTTTTTTGTTGGCTTCCATACTCTTCTTGTATTGAGATCTAGTTAGAACCATAAAACGGGGATCAATCTTCCAGAATATGGGAGATGAATCTCTTGATTCTTTGGATTAATCTCTATTTTATGTCCCAAAGTGAAAGTTTTTAGGATGCTTTTCAAGGATCAAATGTGATGATGATATGATGGTGATGTTTAAAGATGGATGTTATGGATTTTTTTTGGCTTTTGATAAATCTTGAATGAAATACTAGGCTTTTAGGATTTTGGATTGGTTTTATTTTTGGATTTTGAGATTTTGTCCTTGATCTTGATTTGGATTTTGATTTTTATTTTGAACAAAAAGACCCTAAGATGTTTGATAATGATCTAAAGGATAGTTGTGTTCAAAGGATGATGATTTGGATATGTGTGAGGAGAAGGATGCATCTACCCACACCTACCCAAATAAGATGATTGTTTCACTAAGTATATGGAGAAGGATTCACCTACATACACTAAGTTAGACAAGATGATTTTGATAACTTTGACTAAGTATATGCAAAAGGATGCATCTACACATGCCTAGCCAAAGGTGTTTTGATAAATTTTTTCAAGGACTTGGTCTCAATGATTTTGGATGATTTTGATCTTGCCACAAAGCCTAGTATCAAGGATGATTTCAAGATTATCCAAAAGATGATTTGTGAGATGGATATAATGTTTTGAAAGATGGATGAAAGAGGTTTGATTTGTTTTGTTCCTTAGGTGAACCTAAAAAGACACTTTGTTTTCCTAGACCTAGGTATTGAAGAGCATGCATATGCTTCCTAATGACCTTTGTAACCAAAAAATGATATGAAAATTTTGGATTTCCAATCAATGATTTGTGCTTTTGGGATTTGGAGTCTTCAACACACATGAAAGTTCATTTTTGTTTAGCTTTGCTTAATGTCTTTATTTTACCAAAAACACTTTCTTCAATTATGTTTTCAAACTAAGATGTCCAATGTATCAATTTCTTCAAACTCCACAAGATATGTTTATGTGGAAATTTAATGAACTTAAGGCAAGGGTTTCCTTTTGTTTACTTAAGAAGACAAATTGAGGTATAATCCAATGCTTAGGAACCTCTAAGGACATGAATCCCAAGGGAAAGCAATAAAATATGGATTGAGTCAATGATATTTTTCTTCAAAAGGGTTTGAAATTTTGAAACTCATGTTGAATGTTTGTTTGCAAAATGTTTTCAATAAACACACTGTGTTTTCAAATAGGCAATGTAACATCCTAGCTTAATGGGTACGTTTTTCTTAGTGGGCTTGCCTCATGCCCTTCATAGAAGAGATGATTTTACATGCAACCAAGGAAAAATATAGAGGTATGATGAAATCCTAACCTCTATATTTCAACCAAGATCGGACATGGCAAGTAACTTCTTGGAATCTAAGTTCCAATGCACCACTTTAATAAACTCGCTCAATGGATAAATAGGCCACTACAAAACAAGGGTTCTAGTTCTGACTTTCCATTCATGGAGATTGACCCATATGGCAAGAATCCCCTTTCAGATGCATCTTGTTGAAGCCAACCTCGTGATAATGGCATTTAACCAATACCCACATTTATATCCCAGATGGAAATACTCTTGGCTTTAGAGTGTTACCAGTTGAGTCGTTCCCTTGGGTGAGTACTTTTTCCCCAAGGCAGGCCCTCTAAGATAAACAAAAGAAAGAAAAGACACAATCCGTAACTTGATCAATCTTTGATGGCACAAAGAAAGAGAATGTACGTGAAAATGCCCCTACTCACACTCGCACAAGATGTTCATTTTTTAAGCCCAAATCGAAGTGTTTCAAAGCAATAAAATGCATTTTGAGTGTTTCTCTTGCACCCTAGATCACACGAAGTGGAAGGGGAGAGGATATGCATTCAAAATGCACCCAAGACAAAATCACAATTCAAGCACTTGTTCATTTTATAGCCTTCAAAGCAATTGTGTGATTCGTTTTAAGCACCAAATGAAATATGAAGATTGCTTGTCCAATTTTTAACCCAAAACGAACTCTACTAAGTGTCTAAGCTTGAATTCTAACCATTTGTGAATGAAAAAAATAAAATTGTTCTTTTTAGACCCAAACGAAAATTAGTGCCCTAGGAGCGAAAAGGTAACAATTTCATAAATAAGTGTTGAACAAACACTTAAAGCGTTAAAAAACACTTTGAGTTTTTTTAAAAAAATCCTCCTCCTTTCGTTTTCATTTGCTAGCCTTCTCCTTTTCTTTGTACCTTTTCCTTTCGCTTTTCCTTTGTACCTTTGTTTACTTTTCACTTTTCCTTGTACCTATTAAGAAAGAAAATTAGTTCATTAAAATCATTTTAAACACTAACTTTGAATGATAGAGAATGTCAAAGACTAATGATTTTAAACTAATGAGATGAATCATTAATTAGAACCATAAATAGATAAATATTTGCAACTATTTGAGTAAGATTACAAATCCCTTTTACTCAATACCAATTAATAAGAATGATTGTAATCTTAGGTTTTTGATTTTCAATACCAAATGTGGTTGCTACAATCTGCAAAATGTATAAAATGTCAACACACAATATTAGCAACATAGCAAATTTTCACATCCATATGAAATATTGAATCATGCTTCATAATGCAATCTAAACAACTAATATCAACTAAACTAAGTGAAAGCACAAAGAAGCAAGAATCCAACTCTATCTCATATTGGATTGGTGTCACATGTGCTAGTGACCCTTTCCCAATCCTTGATTGATAAGCTAGTGATGAAATTGCTATGGATATGGAGATGATTAATGGACAAGATCAATTCTCAAAGAGAATGACCTTGCATCAAGTTGTGTAGATGATGGAGTTGTGAAGTGAAATGGACAAGATCAATTCTCAAATGAAGAGAGTGACCTTGCAAGAGATTGTGAAGAGATGGTGAAGGATCCTGATAAGAGATGAAGCCTCTATTTTATAGATTTTCAAAATGCTAAGTGTTGAAAATGGACCATGTGGGACAAAGATCAAGCCAATAAGATAAGGCCACTTGTGAAGTGATGATAGGCCAATGGTTGTGCAAGATTTGGGAAGAGTGCCCATGAGAAGGAGAATTTGAGAGTAAATGCTAAGTGGGGGACAAGAAAATGAGCAATAAATTCAAAGTTGGAGGGACAAATCAACTTGCCTTTGAATTCAAAATTGAGGGAATATTCCCCATAAATGTCATGTTGATGGAAAATATTGGATTTAATAAATCAATAAATTGATTTATATGTGCAAGTGGCTAAATCTAGAGAATGCAAGTGGGATGAGATTAGCATTTAATCATGGTTAGATTAAATTAATGATGATTAGGTTAGCTTAATGGTGTTTAGATGATTTTGACTTTTAGGATTTAAATATTTGATTTATTTAATTTAGAAAAGGATGAAGTATGATTTGGATTTGAATTAAATAAAGTCCTGATTTATTTAATTAAATGGATGATGCAAGATGAAGGTTGAATGATTTATGAGATATGAAATGGTATGATTTGATTAAACCTTTGGATTGACCCAATTTACCTGATGAATGGATTTGTTGCATTTGATCAATTCAATGAGCATGTGAATATGCATAATGCTAATTTGATGTGTCTACAGATTTGTTTCAAGATGAGGAGTCCAAGAAGAGAATAATGATAATTGTGAGGATCAGGAAGAGGAGGGGGAGGAGAAAGAAGATGAGGAATGTCACCTTGATTTTGATGAGAAAGAAGGAAATGAAGAAGATGATGAATAGGAAGTGGAGGAGAAGATAGATATAGGGGAAGGTAATATTTATTTTTCAGCCTATAATAGGATGGATGATAATGATTCTTAGAAATATATTGTAGATGATAAAAGTTCAAAAGAGATTGAGAGAATCAAAGGATAAAACAACCTAGTGGCATATGACTCAATTGATTGCTTAAGTGTTGAATTTTCTCTGCTAAAAAGTAAATGGAAGGGATTGATAAAAAAAAAAGTAAGATATAAAATATGTAGGAATAGTAGAAGTAAATGGAAAAATACCTTGCTTCTCATCAACAATCTTCAAGATAGAGTAAAAAATATTGAAACTGCCATTTGTATAATTTTTCACATTACTAATAGAATAATGAGGAAACCTATGATGGGAACTATAATAAGGTTGTCAAAGATTAAGAAGAAAAAATTAAAGAATGCAAGAGAACATGATCTAAATGTTTCTAAAAAAGAGAAGAACTTTGAGACCTCAAAAGATAACACTACTTGTGAGGATTATTTGGACTTTATATCTCAATATTAAAATTATATTTTATAAATTGTTTTCTTCCTATAGCTTTGTAGTTTTATTTTTTGTTGGCTATTTTAGCATTGGGGTGTGTGCCAGTCATGTTTTTCTTTGTTTTTTCTATTGAATTTTATGTTTTAATTCTTTGATATTATCTTGTATCTAGTTTAGGACCCTTTGACTCCTTAAAAATTTAAAAAAAGAGCTATAATACTAAATATAAATTGATAATAAAAAAATAATTAAACTAGAGAAACTTATTGGAATCCTTATGACATACCTTAATCCTATCCCCACCTTTCCATTGAACCTCCCAAATATTTATCTCTACCTATCTCTTCCATTTCCATTTGACCACTCTACAATTTTCTTACTTTTTCAAGACTCTTGACTCGGGCACCCATATAAAATCCATTATACTTCTTCTTGCACCACTTGAAATTTCTTAACCCTTTGTATGCCCTTGTGATACCACCCAACTATTTTTCCCTTGATCACTCCACTACTATCTCTCCTTGATTCTTGTGTAGTTCCAAACACCATTGCATGATCAACCTTACATTTTATATGTATACCACTATCATAAAACTTATTATAATACCCCTCCTGTGATTGTTTAGATTTTTTTTTCTATGTTTTGATTTGGTACTTTGATACTGTGATGAGACTGTTATTGTTTGGTTTGGTTAGTAGACCTTGTTGTTTATGCCTATACATTTGAGGACATGGTTATTGATATGATATTGTGGTTGGTGATATTAGTTTGATTTTAGTAACATTGCGATGCATTAATTTAGTAAATTATGTTATGATATGATTTGTTAGATTAGAAATGATTAATTTAATGGTTATATTATATTGTTTGGATAGATGTGATGAAGGACAATGTAGCACCACTTGTTCGTGGGTGCCCTGCTACGCTGCGATTCCTTCTCACAATACAATGCTTTGATTTTATATATGTATGCACATGTACACGACTTCGTTTGTATGTAGGGATTGTAAGTACATAGTCTCAATTCCACCTGCTTTGGCAGGATAGGGCGAGCACCAATAACCCAACGACATAATGTTGAAACAAGAGATGACTTGGAAGTCATCCCGTCCCATGTTGTCAAACCGTCATGATTGAATGGTATTGTGTGTTCTTGTAATTGTCCTTTCTGCAATTATTATTGTGTTCATGTGAGTGTCTTGTCGTATGTTATTCATGTTGGTATTTTATAAGTTGTGACTGATTTAATTAAATGATGGTAATAATTGTTTATTATAATGTTAGATTAAATTGTATTTAAATATTTAAATTTATTTATTTATTTTAAAAGTCATGTATTTTATTATATGCTAATTAAATATTAAATTGTGTTTTGTTAATTTAATTAAATTATCTTGTTGAAGATAATTATAAAACAAATAAATTAAATAAATCAAATTATGTGCAAAGCAAGTAAAGCTTGCAAAAGCTGATTTAAAACAAAAAATATTGAAGAATAGAAAAATAAATAAATAAAAGAATGGAAAAAGTTGTGTGAACGAATGAGAATTGAGATTTGACTAAAAAGCTTGCTTTCAGAGATATAATTTCTTTTATTGTGGATTTTTGAGAGCTTTTGGAAGAAATTGGTAATATCTTTTATTTAATTGAAAATTTGTGAGTATTTTGGGGAGAGAGGATTATTGAGACAGGAGATTGTACAAGATAATTGTTATGTATTTTTTAATCTTCTAAAGTTTTGAAAAAGATATTTCCATTCTTTTGCTTGAAATATTTTGGAGAGAGTCTTCTGAATAAAGGTTGAGATTCAAATTGGAGCACGATATTCTGGAGGGGAGATTTTAAGGTAGGAACAAGAAGCTCTACATAGAGGCCATTTGGATCAAGCAAGCTTCATCAGATTCTTGAGAGAACAGGACTTTAAGTTCCACTCGTTTTCTCCTTTAGTCTTCTGTCTCAAAAGATATAAATTAGTAAATGAATAAATACATTTGAAAGGAGGATCTTTGCTAGAAATTTTCATAGTTGATAAATAGAAAACTATCATGAAGGAATTTCTATGATCTCTAAAAATATTCTATAGCTCCTTTTATAAATTGTTTATAAATGACATTGTTCTTTTAATAAATAGATTAATTTGAGTATATATATACACATTTCTGGTATATATATATACATATTCTTATATAAAAATATTATAAGTTGAACTCAAATGTAGTACAAAGAAAGTTACCTTTTCATTTCTTATTATAGAGGAAATTATAGCCTAATTGTTTTATTGATGAATAAAAGATATATTTATATATATATATATATATATATATATATTGTTGTGTTGTGGATTTACTTCTGAAAGAGAAATGGATATTATATGATATATATACTTATATATTTAAATATATCAAAAGTTTCTATGTTTTATCATATTATATTATGTGGAGTGATATACATATATTTATTAAACTATATTCTTGGCATTTAAATTTACTTGAAAATTGTATTTCAAAATCGAATTCATGGTCGACTACCATCGGCGTTCGTACTGGGTAAAGGATAGAATTTTATTTTATAAAAATAAATTAAAAAAAAATAAAAATTTAAAATTTAAAATAGGAAATTGAATTTTGTTCATTATTATGGTTTTGTTGGGGTTTGGGAAGGGCACGGCAGGCCGTACCCACCCTATAGCCTGACACCACTGCCAGTAGCTATAGGATAAGGACTGGGAGGCCCGCAGTCCCCCTCATTTTTTTATTGGTTTTCATTTTTTTATATATATATTTATTTATATATATTATTTTATTTTATTTTTTTATAAAAAAAAAGAAGTGTAATTTTCTTTTTTGAAATGAAATATTAAAGATTTTTATTAAAATAAAATTTAATGTATTATTATTATTATTATTATTATTATATGATATGTTATTTGTTTTTAAGAATTAAATATTTAGATGCAGAATTATGGTTTAATTATGGGCAAACAAGTTACATAAATTTTGTCGAGGATGTTGTGTTTCCTCATATCAATTCAAATTGAAATGTTTTATGTAATTGTGTAAATCATTTTCCTTAAGCTATGAAATTGTGTGATCTTGCTATCATTTTCCATTTAATTGTTGTAAACTCTACTCTTGGATGTGGGAACCTAGTTTTAATTTGCAAACAACTATGAAATATAAAGAAATTGAAAGAAATATGGAGAACAAATCTTAGTGCACCTAGATGTTGTGTGAGCATTCTGGAGTGTCTTGAATGCTGAGAAGAGTGTAAATAGTGAAAATATGCCTAGAAAAGCATGAAATCATGTCACAAGACTTTACAATAGTTAAAAATAGTGCTTGTTAGTGAATGAAAAGGTGTTTTTTTTGTGAATTGCATTAAATAGAGTCTAGAAGAATGTAGAAATGTCTTACAATAGTTCACAACACCTTCACAAAACATCTTTCTTTGAGTTTTGGCACCAAAATAAGCATGTTCAAGCCAAGATACATCATAAAATTAAAGAAACATAGTTCCAACACCATGAAACAAGACCTAAAAGACCATGAAAATGACAAGGATCCATTTTTTGATAGCACATTTAGCCCCCACTTTAATGAGAGAAACTTGCTTGCTCACACAAAATTAGCCATGAACATCGAGAAGAGGATTCAAATGCACTTACCTTAGCAAGATGGAATACAACAAACAAGGAGGATGATCATGCCCCTAGGATCAAGATCCCATGAAAAAGTAAACATAAGGACAAAGGAATGCACAAGTGTTGAGAGGAATTGAATAAAGCTTCTATCATCAATCGAACTAGTTTTGAAAAGAGATCTAGGATGATTGCTTGAAAAAGAAAGAATGTGTACTCACTCTGGGGTCATGGAACTAGCTGTCTACCGAGTGAGAAATCCAAAAAAGTAAGATACATATGCTCGTTTGTATGCACTCACAAACAAACAAAAAAGTGGCTATGGGGAAAATTCATGCCTCTAGTTGGGCTTCCCACTCAACCATGCCAAAGCTATACCTGTTCGATAACTTCAACAAGGTGCCACAAAGCCAAAGAAAATGAAAATGTTGGTTTAAGTTTCATAAAATAAGAGAAATAGGATGGCACAGTAGGCATGCAAATTGTGTTATGCAAGGTGGCCAAATAAGAATGTTAGGTTTAAAAAAGTTATATGTAATATGTTCATAGGAGTTTTGTTCAATTTATGCAAGGTCGCTCACTTAGGAAACATTGTGTCTAATGTCTCCAAGAGAGGACCAATCAAAGAATAGTATATTCACAACATAGGGGTTGCAGTGTGTTGAATCAAACCACCAAGAGGAATGCAATATGTTGAGAAATATCACACTTATGAAGGAAATCACACCCAATGTCATCCACAAAGTGACAAACACATCATGTAAATGACAAGGATACACTAAGAATGAAAATGAAATAATGATAATGTATACCGCACACTTTAAAGGAGTTTCCAATGATCATTCTATGAGAAATTACTTGAAAGTAGAGAAAAGGAAGAATGTAAGACATGAGAGCTAACTCATAAAGCTCTATTCCAAGTCATATATTTTAAAGTTAAGCTGTGTCATGTCAAGATAGAGGAGGAAAGCATGGAAAGAAGGGAGATGCCCCCCAAAAAAGAAAGCATACAAAACACATAAGGGATCTATGGATTTGGAGTTAGTATGTTTGTTGTTGGAGTGTTTTTATTTAAAGCACTCAAAACTTTCATCATTCCCTAGAGCACATAGAACAAGAAGAATGACACAAAGAGAGCGAAAGCAATGGAAAAAGATGAATTTTGAGTCAACATGGAAGAGAGATTGTGGTCTCGACAAATTACATCGTCCCCAAAAGGAAAACATAAATGAAAAGCAAGTGAAAAATGAAAAAACCTTTGGGTCAACATGAAGGAGACATTTTGGTCTCAATGCTTTGTGTCATCCCCAAAAGGAAAAACACAACAAAACACAAAGGAAAAAAAGGAAAAGATAAAGGGGGTTTTGGGTCAACATGGAAGAGACATATGCCATCTCAATGCTTTGCATCATCCCCAGAAGGAAAAACACAAAACAAATCATGAAAATAGAAGAAGTGTACAAAGACAAGGAAACATCAAACACACGATACGACAAGAAAATGCATTACAAGGACAAGGCTAGCAATGTATTGCCTCCCATAAAGTGTAAAAGAAAGAATGAGCCAAGATGAGTGATGGGAGAGGACCATGCAATAGTGAGAATGGGAAGTTCTAAAGTTAGGGAATGAAAGGGTAACAGTGTTTTAAGGGATGAGGGGAAAATAATTAGTGTCTGTGAAGTGATACTTTTTATATTTTGTTCAAAGTTTGACTTTCTTCAGTTTGATGTCCAAGAACATGATGGTATTAGAAATATGGTATATTAGAGTCGTGAGGATGAATGACCAATCTATTAGAAGGTGGTAAAAGTATAAGATATTTGTTTAAGAGTAATTGGAGTCTCCGCTCACATTTGGTTAGAGGATGTGTAGGAAAATTTATCTTCTTCATTTTGTATGGTCATTTACATTTACTCAGTTCTCCTTTTTCATGAGTAGAAGGAAGAAGGGGACCCATAGGGATCCTAACATCCTTATCATTAGGAGAGAATGGGTGTTTGCATGGAAGGAGAATGTTCAAATTAGGAGGATTCAAAACTAGTATAATAGTATCTCGAATTCTCTAAGGTTGAAGAGGATGTCTCTAAGGATGAGAAGATTCTTGATATCCTAGTCATGTTGTATTGGATTCAATTGGTTGTTGTTCAAAAAGGTGATGGATGTAGTGTTCATGTTTTGTGTCACAACCTTGTTTACTTAAGATAGTGAATCCTTTTCCATATGTTTCTTCAAGGTTGATAGGATTATTTGTGACTATGTGCTTATTAAATGACTAAGATTATGGTGCCTGAGAAGAACTAGTTTCACTTGAGGGAGGAACCATAGGTCATGTGTTTACTTTAGGATGTAACTAAGCAAAGTGATCAGTTGGTGCAACATTAGGGAGTTCTTGTGATCTCATAGAGGGATAAAATGTTACATTTGCTTCTAGGTTGTCAAGGAAATCATTATAGAACTTCATGCTAGAACCATCTTCTCCAATAATATGTACATCACGAGGAGGAAAATCATGAGGAGTTAAAGGAGAATGAGTTTGCTCAATGTCATTAAGGCCACATCAAAAGGTGTAATTGGACATGTCTACCAATGATTTGAGGGAATTACAAAACTTATTAAAGGAGAATGCCATGATGCCAAGAAACTAAAATTCAATAGGTGAAAGAAGACAGAATTTATATGCAAAAATAGAATGCAGGAATAGAAAGGTATAATGTAAAAAGTTGAGAAAAATGTTGTTTCAAAAATGTAGAGGGACTGATTCACCCTGGGTGGCAAATGAGTCTCGGGATACAATTTCAGAATTTTAAGAATGATTTTGTTTTTCAGAATGCCAATGCAAACATAGAATGCAAAGTTTCAATTTTCTCAATGAAATTGAATGCAAGAATGAAAACTAAATAATTTTTTCACTAACGCAAAATGAAAGACCCTAGAATGCAATAATAAATCACTGTCCTATTTGAATTTTAATGAAAATGAAACTAGGATGCAAGATATGAATGAAATAAAAAGTTTAAAAATGTTTAAGATTTGGGTTAACCAAAATGTTGCAATGATTTTAGGAACCCGAAATGCTAGGCTCTCTTCCTAGGGTTTTCCACCTAGAAAGAGAGAGATTATGGGTTCTATAATGCTTATGCACATTCAAATTAGGATGTATGAAATGTTGTTTAATTTAAATGAACTTAAATAAATGTAATTGACTAATTAAAATGATTTAAAATGGATGCCAAAGCTCAATTTAAGCTATGTTTGAAAACACACTGTGATATGCAAACAACTATGAAATATGAATAAATTGAAAGAAATATGCAAAATATAAGGTACGGGGTCAAAGCTGAGTGCACTTGGATGTGATGTGAGCTTTCTGGAGTGTCTGGAATGCTGATTAAATTTTCTAATTTTTCATAGAGGGACTCATTTGCCAAGGGTGGTGAATCATTCCTCCTATTGTTCCAAAAGTGTTGGGAATTGATTTCTGACAGCTGAGAGTTGATTTCTAACAAAGTATAGATTTTCAAATTTAACATGAGACTCATTTTCCAATGGTGGAGAAGTAGTCCTCCCAATATTTCTAGAAAAATCAGGAGGCAACACTGCTACACCAGATCTAGCAATGTTTGAATGTTAGGTTGTCATGATCAATTATGCAAAAAATGGATAGAACACACTCAAAATGCTTGAAAAGATGATGAGTTGACTTGAAGAGCCTAGTTCACTTGAATTCCACTTTTCATCACCTTTAAACCTATTAAATCTACCAAAAAAAGATGCAAATAGACATGCATAAAGGGGGAAAATGTTGGAGGGTTATTGAATAGGGGCTTGCCTTGCTCAAACCCCACTTTGGCAATCAAACCCAATAGAAATGAATGAAATGTAAAGGAAATGATAAATGAATAACATGCAAGTATTAAAAACTTAACAAATCCTTGAACATGCAAATCTAAAGTGATGTCAATGTCTACACCAAAGTTCTTGAAAGTTCTTGAATTGATGATGTAAAATACTTGATTGCTTGAAGATTGAATGCTTGAATGAGGACATTGCTTGAATGTGTTAGGATAGTGAATATTTGAGTGAATAATTGTAAAATGAGGTTAAAATCAAATATTTATACAAATCTTGTGCCTTACTATCTGTTCATACCTTATCAGAGGTCCACATGAAGTGAATTTGAGTAAAATCCTTAAATAAATTTTGAAATATTTTGAATTTGGGGCTAAGGGGGATCATTCACCACCCTTGGCGAATGAGTCCCACCTGGGACCCAGAACCAAGTGTCAGTAATAATGTTGTTTTTTAGGATAGAACCCAAAAATACAATTAATATAAGCATATGAAGGCATAAAGAGACAAAATAAAGGAAGGGTGTAAATAGTGAAAATAATCCTAGAAAATCATGAAATCTTGTAACAAAACTTGACAACACTTCAAAATAGGGCTTGTTAAAGAATGTAGAAATGTCTTACAACACTTCACAACACCTTTAAAAGACATCTTTATTTGAGTTTTAGTAGAAAAATAAGCATGTTCAAGCCAAGATGCATCATAAAACTAAAGCAACATAGTTCCAAAACTATGAAAGAAGACCTAAAAGACCATGAAAATGACAAGGGTCCATTTTTCGATGGCACAATTATGTATAAATATGATAATTGTATTGGTGTGCTTGTAAATACGAAATATATTTGACTCCCTTTATATATTCCCACCTATGGTTGTGTACCTTGAATATGGATACTATTGAACACTTTTGGAGAATGAGAGGGCATTGAATAGGTCTACTTAAAACTTAACCCCTTGTGGAACTTGAAAATTTTAACACAACTCAAAATCCTTTAGTAGATAAAAATATAACTTTAAGAAGAGAAGTAAGAGAGAGAATTGTAGCAATCAAAATATTTAGCACCTTCCATAAAATTAACCAGCAAAAGATGTATCAGTAATCAAATCAACAACAAAGAGAAAGAAATAGAGAAAATTCACATACACAAGGAGACACCAAATTTAGGTGGAAACCCCAATGAGGGGAAAACTACAGTGAGAGTTAACTAACAATAAAATTGTAACTACCAAAAAGACTTGCATAAAGGCTCACCACCTTATAGAATTATAGAAAAATGGCATACAACACTAAAGCACCATCCAACTCCAAGAGAAAGATACAAGGACCTAATGAGATTCACTATCTCAAAGTAGGATACAATATGAATGAGAGAAAATTAAAAGAGTTCCAACACAAATCTTTGTTGGTTGATGTGTTGAAGCACAATTTATGTTTTCTTTCACAATCTTTACCACTATCTCTTTTGGATATTCAATATTATTCACAAATAAAGTTATTTATAATTGTACACATCTACATCTTGTTGCATCTAAAAATATCTTATATTTATATCCACCACAACACTTGAACTCTTCAATTAGGTGGGCTAGAAAGAGAATAAACAAATAATTTAACTAGTTAGCAACCAAACCATAATGTGGTCATATCCTAAGGATAGAGAGGAATACAAAAAATGTAACACTTCTTTCAATGTGGTCCAAAATTATTTACATATAGGTGCACATCAAACTAAGTTATCCGATAAAAAAACTCTTTCAAATGAATCTACTTGATGCAATCCCAAAAAAATAGCTTAGCAACCAAATCTGTCATGTAACATATTCCATTACTAGTGTAGCCCTCAAGCACATGACCTGAGCAAAAGAATAAGTCATGATAGCTACATATCAAATAATAACCCAAAAAGCCAACTTAAGACACAATGTGGCACAAAAGTGACTAATTAGTAACTTGTAGATCAAATACGGATGCTCCTTGAAATTCCAAATCACCTACATACTCTTCTTTCATACTATCATTCTATAAACAACCACCACAGCCCAAATACGTACATAAAACTCTACTCAAGAAACAAACAATACAAACCATATGATATAATATTTGTAGAATAGCTTGTGGACCACATTAGCATATGAGATTAGAACTGAGATATTACATAGATGTTGTCAACATAAAAACCAAGTGGTAGGATAAGATACATTAATGTGGAGAAATATGGAGCATTTTCAATATCATTCTAGGCAACAACCAACATTGCCAACCTTCTATAATTCACAAGAACCTCCTCGGTAGCACAGGTTACTTGGAGACACATGAGTGCATCATACATAGAGAATTAACATTGAATATCAAATTGCAAGACCAAAACTACAGTAGTAGAGGAATTTTGAACATTCTCCTAGAAATACTTTAATGCAGATTCTTGAACCAGAATTATTTGAGCAACCTATGGACACTAGAACTTCCTTTCAGTAACACATATATTATTAGGAACATTAGAAGAGAGAATGAGACATAGTCATACTTCTAATCCTCATCTAAATATATCATTATTAAAAAAAACTCTATTGATAGTAATAATGCATTATATGAACATCAATAACTTTTTTGATAAGATATTGTAAAGAAACTAAGGTAGAAAAGAAACTTCCTACACTAATCTTTACAGAAGAATAATGCAAAAAAATTTATAGATTTTTAACAACTATAGAAAATTAAATAGAAATAAGTAAAAATACCATGCATACCAAAAAAAAGTGATTTACATGGGGGGAAACGATTTTGGGAGAAAAACATCACACTTTAAAAGTTTCCCAATATATATTTAGAAATCACAAAGATTAAAATATACTTACAGAGAAATCTTATCAGAAGAGAATCACCAACAAGAGATATGGAGGCAACACAATTGCTATCAGACTCTTAGAATACATCACAATGCACAACTGTAATACAACACCCTCATAAAATAGGGTTTCCTTCTAGGGAAAGAAAAGAAAACAAAATATAAACCATTAGATCTAGGATAGTGAAAAATGCTCCAAATTTAACTCCCATGCATGCCTCTGCGAGCTGACATATCAATAGTATGTTATATATTTTCAAGGTTGAGACATATTTTCCTAACAATTCTCCCACTTGTTGAACACCTTACAAGAGCAATGAGAGGGTATAAAAACATCATCTCTTAATTGATAGGGGCCCAGAGGCCCATAGTTTTTGAACACTGTCTGAAGTTCTCTATGCTCACAAAATTAGTTAAATAATCAACAAACTCCATTAAAGTCTCTAACTTAATTAGCTTATCCCTACCATCTTTGACCATATCTCTAACAAAATGATTTTGGAAATCAATGTTATTGGTCCTGGCATGAAATGTTGAGTTCTTTGCTAGACATATTGCACTTTTACTATCACAATAAATTGAAAATGCACCTTGTCTTATTCTAATATATAAACATAGTCTCTTAAGCTAAGTGGCTTCTATACAAGCATAAGTAATTTTTGTATACTCTCCTTTAGTATTAGAGAAATAAACCATAGTATGTTGCTTACTCATCCAACTGATTTCACCACTAAATAAAGTAAACACATAAGCACTAGTGGATCTTCTACCATCAACAATACCTTCCCAATCTGAATCCACATAACCATGAATATCAAGGGAAATCTCATCTTCAATTATATTACTATGATAACATAAGGAGTAATTTGAGGTATCGTGCGAATATTTGAAGTCTCTTTTAACCTCATTCCAATGAACTTGACCAAGACTAGATAAATATATGGAAGGAACTCCCACTGCTTGGGAAATGCCTAGTCTAGTACAAACCATAACATACATCGAACTTCCAACTACACTCTAGTAATGAACTCTACTCATGTCTTTCATCTCTAGTTGGGATGTTGGACAATCTGAAATATATAATTTTTTTCCAAATGAAATATGAGCACACAATGGTCTATAATCCTATATATAAAACCTCTATAAAATTGAATTGGAACTCCTGGACATTCTCCTAGAGGCTTGTTCAGATGCCTACAATTACAAGGAGTATTATTTTTTCTATGTGGAGGGGTGATAAGTTGGATCATGAGTAGGATTTTCTGCTTATGGATTTATGGTTGGATACCCAATAATCAACTAAAAAAAATTTAGTTTTTGAGTTATGTGGTGAGAATTTTAGTTGTCTAATTCAAAATGATTTAGGTAAAGCTCTGAAGAGGGCCTTTTTGTTGCCTAATATTCCTCCTACTCAACCTATAGCTAATTTTCACATTCCCTTACTTAATATGGTCCCTATTATTGTTGGGATTGAGGAGGCTTCTATGCCTTCCCTATCTCCTAGAGTGAGCCCTTCTTTGGATTCTTTTTGGAGTCTCCTTCTTGGAGATAACCCCCATTATTTGTAGTGTTCTTCCTCTTTGGAATAGTTTATTAGAGAATGATTTTTTAGGTATTTTGTAGGATCTATAGCATCCTTGTCTCAAAATGCATCTTCTTGTACTAGGGGAGTTGTTGCTTCTAATGTGGGTCCATTAGAGGCTTCTCAGTTTGATTTTAGTCATATTGGATTTACTTTAGCTCCCTCTACTACTTCTCTATATATTTCAAATGAGTGGAAGAATAGAACTTCCTATGGTTTAAAATCTACTTGTATTGATTTTTTTTTGGTTAGAAACTAAATACTAATGTTATCTAAAGTTAGGCTTCTAATATATTGTATTGTATTATGGCCTTGATGAATGGTATTTTTCTATTCTCATTTTTTCCATAGAGGAATGCACTAACATTTTTCAAGGAGGTCTTTTGTTTTTTGGAAAGTATTTTCTTTATTTAGAAATTTGGTCTACATGCTTAAATTTTATTGAGATTAGTATGTTGCATATTTGGGTGTGTCTCCTTGAGCTCCCTTTGAAATTTTTGGATGAAGGATTCCCAAGAGTGGCCTCCTATGGGTACTGAGGAGGAAAGGTAAGAACTTGCTAGAATCTTGGTAGGTAGAATATGTAGCTTCTTCAAGACAAGGATATTTTGGCTTGGGGTCCTAATCCAAAGGGAATATTCTATGTTTCTTCTAGATATATGGAGCTTGATAGGCATATGTATGAAAATATTGGGGTCCCTTACTGGAATCAAGATTGGAATAAATTTTCTTGGCCTAAGTGTAGTTTCTTTTAATCATTGGTTGTTTAGAATAGATTTCTTACTTGGGATAATCTATGAAAAAGAGGCTTCCAATGTCCTTCCATTTGTGTTTTGTGCAATAATAGTGAAGAGTGTGTCTCACACCTTTGCTTTCAATATCCTTACTCTAGGAAGATTAGGCATTTTTTTGTTGGGGGTTTGAGGACATCTATGTGTTCATGCCTCTTCTTTGATAGAGTTCTTGGAAAATTTGGGGATACCCTCTACTATGACAACTTTTCTTCAGATTGCTTCAATTATTGTCCCTACCTTTATTGTTTGGCACCTTTTTCTTGAGAGAAATAGAAGGATTTTCCAAGATGTTAAGCAAGTTGGGGATATTTTATGGAGGAATATCTTCAGAAAGATCCAAGAGACCATTTTAGCTAAATGTGACATGTCAGTCATTATGGATCCAAGTGATTTGTCTTTTGTGGGGAATTTTTACATTGAGGGTAGAGGGTTTGGTTTCTCTACTAGAAATAGTTCTCATCAAGTTAAGAAGATGAATCATCAGGAGGGTCAGTGGAGCCCTCCTGCACATGGATATCTAAAGATAAATACTAATGGATACTCTAGGGGGAATCCTAGGCATGCTAGGATTGGTGGTATTTACAGAGATAGTAATAGAGGGGTGTTTTTTTTTTTTCTATTTACAAGGTTCAACATTGTAATAATCTAATGGAGGCTCTTGCTATTTTACATTCTATTGAAAGAGGTTATTCCCTATGCTAGAAGAGCATTATTTGTCAACCTAATTCATAGATTGTAGTTGATATGCTAAATGAGTAGAGATTCAATCGTGTTAATTGGAAATTGGTTGTGGTGATCAAACAAATTGTGAATTTATGTAGTTCTTTGGAATTTGTTTCCTTTTCTCATATTCCTAGGGAATGGAATTAGGTGGTTGATCTTCTACTGAAGTGGGCCTTTGACCATGTGGAGAGATGGATTATAGATTACTGGGGTATTTTATCCTCAAAGCTCTCTTTGTCCCTCAAAAAGATAATAATGGAAGACTTAAACACATGTAATTGTTTCCTTCGTTGGATTCCTTTGGGGACTTTTTTTGTGTGATCAATTGATGGTTTTTTTTGGTCGTTGCTTAGTGCTGTGTAGTCTTTCTTTAATTCAATAAATTTTTACCTCCTTTTTATTAAAGAATAAGGATAATAATATTCATAAAATTTTAAATTTTCTATGATTGGTTTTATATTCATGTTTTAAAATAAGTCAATGATGAAATCACCCTTCACATCATAAAAATATAGAAGAAACCATAGAAATACATAATTAAAGATCTAAAAATTGTGAAGGTAAATAATTTATATTTAATGCAAGATAAATAAATAGGCTCAAAGTAACCTATGAATCTAACAAAATGCATAATTACTAGTTTTTATGTTTTTTCACATTAATGTTATTAGTTTTGGTAACCATCATTATTAAAAAATTGATAAGGTAATAGTTCACATATTCAATTCATACCAACAAAAAATTCAATGAATGCAAATAATGATTATAATAAAAAATTAGTGACAATTCATATGCATGTCAAATGTAAGTTGAGACATAAAATTTAAATATAACACATCTTATATTTTAATTATTTTAATTATTATAATTTAATTAATAATTTTATGCTCATGTAAAGGGGTTTATTTTTATTTTATTTTACATAAAATCCTTAGAATGTGTTACATAAATAGTTATAGTAAATACAATTTTTTTCTTTATATATTTCTTAAGTAAACATATGAAAGATTTTAATACTTCTTTATTGATGTGATGGAAACCCTAGTTGGAGTGAGAGTGGTAGATATTGGCAACGAATATTCTAGGTAGGGAAATGGTGAAGATGGTGAAGGTGATGGAAGTGACTGGGTCTTTTGGTTATTTCCATATACCCTACGTTATCTTGCTATGGAGGTGACTTGCTATAGTGTTAGTGATCACACTAATAGAAATTGTAACACCTGCCATGAAACCCTAGAGAATGTCACACACATAATGAAAGCGAACATTTTTTTTTTAAAGTGTAATCAAACAAGTAAAGTAAACTACACTTATACATACATTCTCTAAGGTACATGATGACACTTACTTACAATACCAATTTCTATCAAAAGTTACTAAATATAACATAAGATTATTACTCATGAATTAAAGATCATACATCTATTAACATTAAAATACAACTCATAAAATATAAAGTACAATCATGATCCATTCATACATTGCATCCATTCAATATTACAATTACAAATCTCATTTCCAAATGAGATAGTTCCTACAAAAGTGTTACAATTACAAATTAGAAAGATTCTCCTCGAATACAATTGAGTGATACAATTAAAAATTACAAGGTATCAACAAATACAAGAGAGAACATGAAAGAATTAGAAATTCACTAGTACACATGAGCTTTCACATCATGAAGTACTCACCATCATGAACAAGAACTGGGGACCCAATGGTGTAAGGTGCATGTTCCACCCAACCAAGTGGTATGTAACGCCCACCGTGCAAACCCCAGAGAACACACACAATGCAAATATATTTTTTTTTTAAACCAATTAAATTAAACATGCAATAACATTAAACCATAACCACATAGTATATTACCAAGCATTAACACACTTAGTTCTCTGGGGCACGCGAGGTTACATCGTAACAACTAAACAGAAATAAAAATAAAGATTACAACAATATCATTTATAATGATAACCAAGGATAAGGATACATCCAAAAACCATGATGCGAGAATAATAAACATCGTGTAGTTACCTCCACAATAAATCTCTTAATAGAGTTACAAAGGATCCTAACTATTACATCATTGTTTTAATGTTACATTACAAACTCTGATAAATGAATTACATTGAATTTTCCCAACATGTGGGATGCTACAAATATATTGAAATCTAAATACAAGGTGAATACTGGTACAACTCCCACTGGATATGCTGAGAAGACAGGATGCTGATGGGGAACCCAACGGGTGCGGAGCACGTTCCACCCAACCATGTGAATTACAAGTAACTCACCCCCTGTGTTCAAAGGTGACGAGGAAGTGAACCCGACCATGAATGTCAAACCAAATCAACAACAACATGTAATAAAACAAGTACAACTCAAAGCATACAATGAACAACCATCAACGTTCACAAATCACATAACAAGTTGAAACTACGAAACTCATCACAATAACATGAAGTATCACCAATTAGCAATCATGAAACAAATTCACAAGATCAAAAGCATCATAAAGATACAATATCCAGAAGAACCACAACAACATCCAAAATACATTTCCAAATAAACCTGAAACAATAAAAAGAACATGATTCCATATAAGTCTAAAACAACAATTCAATACACAAATTCCAGAGGCAACTAGAAACAAGGCAAACGGGTGTCAAATGGAGAGGGTCATCACATAGCTCTCATGGGATCCCCTGGCACTTCCTCTAACTGAGGCACCGGCACCCATCTATGGACTCCCTAGCCCTCGAAAACAACATAAAGTTACAATATCTAGAAGCAACAAGAAACAAGAACAAGGGTGTCTAGTGGGGAGGGTCATCGCATAGCTCTCATGGGATCCCCTAGCACTTCCTCCAACTGAGGCACCGACACCCATCTATGGATTCCCTAGCCCTCGAAAACAACATAAAGATTACAATATCCATAAGCAACAAGAAACAAGAACAAGGGTGTCTAGTGGGGAGGGTCATCACATAGCTCTCATGGGATCCCCTAGCACTTCCTCCAACTGAGGTGCCGGCACCCATCTATGGATTCCCTGGCCCTCGAAAACAACATAAAGATTACAATATCCAGAGGCAACAAGAACCAAGAACAGTGGTGTCTAGCGGAGTGTCATCGCATAGCTCTCATGGGATCCCCTGGCACTTCCTCCAACTGAGGTGCCGACACCCATCTATGGATCTCCTGGCCCTTCCTCCTAACTGAGGTGCGGCACCATAGGGTAGCTAATGCGGAGCCGATAATCTCTCTTGAAGACGAGACTACGACTTTGCCGACCACGACCTACTCAATCTATCACTAGTCTACGGTAGCCCTAATGCATAGACGAGGAATCCAGTTTTAATTATCTTGTGTGTTTTACTACCCATCCCCCTAAATTCTATTTTTAGGTTATCACTTGTTTAACTACTCTTACGTGGGTTCCCCTGAGCACTTCCTCCTTCTGAGGCGCCGACGCCCACGAAGAGCCACTCTCCCTATAACCCCTAACATAAATCAAAACTAGGCAAGGGTTGAACTAAAACATATAAAGCATAATACTCAAAACAAGCTCATGCGAGGCATTAACCATCTCGCAATTCCTCATAATCAAAAGTCTTACAACCCCATTCAACCCTTCCTAACATAACACCAATAACGCTCAAAATCATAAACAAAGGCAACTCACACTTTAAATAACAAGCCTCTGGAACAAGGTTTTCATAGGACAATACGGTTCCCACATCGACAACACTAAGCAAAGAAAACCACAACATAAAAAGAAAACTCAGATAACATTTACAAGGTTGCACCATTACGTTTGATTCCAATCCTGATTATGTAATTAAATACAATTGTCTCAACAAGGTCTACAATCATAGTTAAAGTCTAATTTTTTCCTAACAAATTACTCTATCCAAAACAAAAATAAATAGTGCCATTTTAAAATATATCAAAATTCCTAGAATGACAAAAAAAATATCCAACCTTGGGTATTTAACTCTAGTGCAAAATGATATTCCTAAATATAATAAATCAACTTTAAAAAAAAAATTAAATAATTATAATCCATTTTTTTTTTAAATTACATAAAATAACCATAATTGTATTCATAAAATTCATTATAATTATATTTTGAAAAAAAATCTAAATACATATAAAAACATATATATATATATATATATATATTTATTTATTTTAGAAATAAAGAATAAACAAGAAACGAAAACTAAAAAAAACACATAAAATAAACAATAAAAAAAAACAAATTCACAAACCATAGGCCGCGGCTGTACATAACCCTTACGGCTACTGTACACAGTGGCCCTTATGGCCGTTGTACACAGTAGTCTGTAAGGACTGCTGTACAACGCATTCAGTAGGGGCAGGGGCGGGGTACGGCCCAGCCGTCCCCCCAACCCCCATTCAAATTTTAATAAAAATAAATAAAATTTTGATATACCAAAAACTTTTTATATTTTATTTTATTTTTCTCAATCAACACGGAAAACGAAATACTTTTTCTGTGCATGGTACAGGAACAGTTTTCAAAATTTTCAATTTTTGTTTCCTTTTAAAAAAATATAAATACTTTAAACAAAAGATTGCAATAAAAATGAATACAAGGATATATCTATAGGTATATATGTATATATATATATACATGAAATCTCTCTGTATATATATATATATTTCAATGAATATAAATACAGTTATATATATATAATTACATACACACAAATAATTTAATTTTCTATATATAAAAGAAAAGAAAACAGATTCATCACATATTTAAAAATACATATAAAAGATAATCACAAAAAAAAAATTCAAATTTATTTAAACACAAAGATTGATCTTTTCCTCAGTAAACATAAGAGTGAGCAATTGGAATTTTGACAGAGTTTCTTTTCAGTTTGTCTGCGAAGCATTATTTCTAATCTCAACATTTCCTTTCGAAGGAAAACCTATTTGTTTATTCATTTCCTAAACTCAAGAAAATCACTTAAATCTAAATCACAGACAGATTCTTTTTGTTTATTAGCAACACAAATTCATTCAAATCATAGTTTTTGGTTTATTTTGCAGATTGAGAGAATCAAAGATAGAGACAAGAACCTGGAGTCATGCGCTTCTTTGAGAATCCGATGAAGCTGGTTCCTGACGGCCTTTACGAAGAACTCCTCCTTCTTGCTTTGAATCTCCTCTGAGTCACCATGCTCAAATCTCAAACCCGGTCCTTTGTTCAGAAGACTCCAAATAACTAGTAATAGATTCCCAAACCCTTTCTAGAACTCTCTTCAAATTAGCAAAAGATCCAAAAACCCCTATTCTCTTCATATTCAAAATACATAATAACTTGTGCAACTTCTCAATCCCTAATCTTCTATGTCTCGAAACTTACCAAAAATTCTTAATTCAATAAAAGATAATATCCCTCTCTTCTCAAAAACTCTAAAAATCAAAAATAAAAGAAAATCATTCTTTAAAAGCAAGCTTTTTAATTATATTTGTATTCCTATTTGTTCTCACAATCTTTTTTATTCTTTTATTTGTTTTATTGTTTTAATTTCTATTTTTACCACTTTACTTGCACACCACATTATCTATTTAATTTATATAATTTATTCTACAATTATCCTCACCAGATAATTGATTAAAATAATTAAAACACATTTAATATTTAATTATCATTTAATTGAAATATATGATTTCAACAATAATTAAATCAGTTAAATATTTAAAAGGAATTTAAATCTAACATTAAAACAAACAATTATTTCCATCATTAAAATCGAATACACCTCACATATAAAGTACCAACATTAACCAAAAAATGACAAAATACAAAACACAAACCTCAAATGATGACAATTACAAAAATGAACAATACCAATCAGCGAGATGATCTGACATCATGGGACGGGATGACTTCATCGTCACCTCTGTTTCAACATTTAACCGTTGGGCTATTGGTGCTCGCCCTGTCCTGCCGAAGCAGGTGGAATTGAGACTTGTACCTGCATACAAATAAAGTCATGTACATGTGCATTCATATATATATAATCGAAGCATTAAATTAAAGTACTACATTGTGAGAAGGAATCGCAACATAACAGGGCACTCGCGAACGAGTGATGCCATATTGTCCTTCATCACACCTATTTTAACAATTATAATATAACCAATAACTCAACATTTCTAACTAACAATCATCTCATAACATATCTAATTAAATCACTGCATCATATTATAACTCTGAAAATCAACTAATATAACCAACCATAATGTCATATGAAATAATCATGTCCATAATGAAATAACATCATCGTCAAACATCTAACCAACCAAATCAAACAATAATAGTATCATCAAAGTCACAAGTAGCAACGAACACATAGAAAATAATAAATCCAACCAGTAAGAGGAGGGGTACTACATCCTCCCCCCCATAAAATCGGCTTACTCCAGGAAGCTGGTAAACAAAAGAAAATAAGATTCCCTAATACAGGAGGCATCCTGACACACCAAGACGGTGAACTAATCACCATTAGAAACTAGCATCAAGCTCACACATAAGAGTAACAAATACTAATACAAGTATTAGTAACATGAGGGTATTACATGGTACCCAAAGGACCAACCCCCATGCTAGGAGATAGTAAAAGAGCTTCCTAGGAAAACCTACAACCTCTAGATATAGGCAAAAACAATATTGAACTACACAAGTACAAAACTTACAAAATGGTTACAATGATTCCAGATAACAATGATCAATCACACAATATAACAAACTGACTCATGGTTGTTATAGGAGGATTGTCATCATAAAGTTGCATGGGTTACCCTGGTGAATCTTCCTAGGCTTCAACCCCCATCTTAGGTTACCCTTGTGACCTCTTACGAAATCCAGCCCCACATGCAATCCAATGCGAAATCGATTATCTTTCCGAGAAACAAGATATCAATCTTTCCATTCCAAGCCTTCTCATCTCATTCCATGTGTTTACTAGTCCTTTAGTCCATGAGTGAGGCATTAACAAAAGTTAAGTGTTTAAACTACCCTTTTTTCCCTAACATATTTATTTAATTTTCATTGATTAAACTAATTTTGCATGAGTTATCCTAATGCCACTTCGTGTGTCGGCCCTCATGAAAAGCCACTCCCCTATTAACAACCTAAGGGATCAATTCCACTAACATAGGGTAAACTAGCTGCACATAACCAATCACAAATACCAACTCATAAAGATGTACAACACAACTTGTTCAAACAACCAGGTGACCATACTAGATAAAATACCATGTCCACTACCAATAAGAAATATAAATAAAAAATCCCTTTCTTAAAAAAAATAATTTCATTTAAGACAAATAACCATTTCCCTTAAAATCATTCCCTTTTTTAAATAACTACTTGAGCATTTGACAAGAAATAATAATTTATATCTAAAGGTTTACTTTAGTTTCCCAATAATATTTAAATATAAAAATCCCACTTCCCCATTGAAATCATTTCATTTTAAAATAAATATTTTCATCTATTATAATAAAATAATCTTAAGATAATTATATTTAAATATAAATATATATTAAACATATATATATAATTATATACTTATTATATATACATATATATATATATATAAATATAATATAATATAATATAATATAATATAATATATATATTATATATATAATAAATAAATATTATATATAATATATAAAAAATAAAAAATTATACAAAGCAAACCCCAACCAGAGGCAGTGGACGTAGGGGCGACTCTACTGCTGGGTGGGCTCTTACACAACCTCCCCCTTATGGCGGTCTCCTATGGGGGCAACGTTGGGTCCTGCCTCCACAGCTAGTGGCTCCCATAATGGGGATGGTTGTGGGGCTAGCTCCCCCAGCACCCCTAATGTAACATTAAATTTTAGCCCCTCTAGCACCCCTAATGTAACATTAAATTTTAATTTTTATTTATTTTTTTAATCAAAAACTTCCTAGATGCAGCCATTTTGTCGTACGGAAAATTTCTTTGGGGTTTTCTTTAACTCCTCATTTCCACAGAGGAAAAAACTCAACCTTTGTTTTTAGTTTTTTTTTTTTACTATTAAAATTTTTTTACAAAGGATCAAAGGTTTTTTCTTGATTTTTCTAAAGGTTTTCAAAAATTCATTTCCAATTTTCAAATTTAAAATCAAAACTTCTAAACCTTAAAGCAAACTGGAACCTATTTTCTGAAGTCTGAAGAAATAAAATTTGAAGTTTAGCTTCCCTGCAAAATCCAATCTTCCAGTCTTCCAAAATCTCCAGTTTTCCAAACCAAAAATGTAAAAATTGTAGAGCAAAACCTTCCTCTATATTTTTAATAGCCAAATTTTCCTCACCTTCCCCAACAAGATCTTTCAAAAAAATATCTATATCCTCTCTTTAATTTTCAACACTTAGTCAAAATTAAAATAATCTTTTTCAACCACTATAGATATTTTCTTCTTATGCATTTACAAGATATTTTTCATTTTAATAATTTAAGGCACAATTTAATTTCAAAATAGATTTAAATCATTTAATCTATGCACTTTACAAATACAATTAAACTATTCACTTAAAAAATTTAATTGATTAATTTATTTACTCAACAACTAAATTTATTTAATTAAATTATTTACTTAATAAATAAATTTAATCACAAAGATTAAATTACTTTACCAATAAATTAAAATTAATTAATTAAATTAAATGAAAAGATTTTAACAACTTTACTCTAAAATAAATAAATAACATTTAAAACCTACAATCATTAATTTTTTTCAAACAACATTGCAAGATAATTAATTATCAAAACAAACAAGGATGAAATGACATTATGACATACTAAACATGAATTGACTACACACTATGACTGGCATTGTGGTTTGACAAGGCCAATCTGTTACTATCTCCCTATTAACATAACCATTGGGAAAGTGGGCACACTCATACCTGCGAAGCCAGTTGGAGACAATGTCTCGTACCTACAATCCTGCAAAACAAGACTAGTGTCAAATATGCATAAAACATAGCAGACACACCATGAAGAAAAATTACAAAATCACAAGGCCCTCGCAAGTGAGTGATGTAATCCCATCCCCTTCACCAATACATCCACATCAAGACAGATGAAATTTAAAGCCTCAGTAAATCACCACATGAGTGTACATCAATATTAACTCAAATAACAAATACACTAATCAAAAGCATCCACATAATGTACCATCACATCAAAGTATAACATCCACATCACTCTAAATCCAATGATCATTAAATAATCAGAAGGTATCCAGATCAATCATAGTAAAGGTACCGACTAATAGCCCGAACAAATCAGAAATACATAATAGCAACTAGAGGGGCACTACAAAAATGATGTTGTTCGTATGGATTATAACTTAGTTTTGGAGGATGGGTTATCATGGTGCTTTGATGAGGAAGAAACCCTCTTAGACATTCTCCTGGAGGCTTGATTGAATGCCCATAATTAAAAGTATTATATTTCTACATGGAGGGGTGATCAGTTGGATCATGAGTAGGATTTTTTGCTTATGGCTTTGTAGTTGAATTCCCAAAAATCAACCCGAAATTTTTTAGTTTTTGAGTTGCATGGTGAGAATTTTGGTTGTGTAATTCATAATGGGCTAGGTACAACTCTCACGAGGGTCCTTTTTTTGTCTAATATTCCTCCTCCTCAACCTATCACTAATCTACACATGCCCTTACTTAATCTGATCACTATAGTTGTTGGGATTGAGGAGGCTTCTTTTCCTTCCCTATCTCCTAGGGTGGGCTCTTCTTTGGAGTCTCCTTCTTGGAGATAACCCTCATTCCTGCTAGTGTTGGTCCTCTATAGAATAGGTTATTAGAGAATGTTGTTTAGGTAATTTTGTAGGATCTAAAACCTCCTTGTCTAAAAATGTATCTTCTTGTAACTATGGGAGTGGTTGCTTCTAATGTGGGTCCATAGGAGGCCTCTTAGTTATTGTTTAGCCCTATTGGAGTTCCTTTAGCTCTGTCTACTACTTCTATATCTATTTTAAATGAGTGGATAAATAGAACTTCCTATGGTTTAAAATCTACTTGTATTGAATATTTTTTGGTTATAGACTAAATCTTAATGTTATCTAAAGTTAGGCTTTTGATTGTTGGATGGCTCCTAGTCTTTGCATTATGGCCTTGATGAATGGTTTTTTGCTATTTTACTTTTTCTCAATAGAGGAAAGAAACTCACATTTTTCAAGGAGGTCCTTGGTTTTTTGGCAAGGATTTTCTTTATTACGAAATTTGGTCAACATGCTTAAATTTTATTGAGATTAGTATGTTGCATATTTGGGTGTGTCTCCTTGTGATCCTTTAAAAATTTTGGGACGAAGGTATTATTGAATATATTTCTAATGTTTTTGGTCAATTTATCACCTTATTTAGTGTCACTAAATATAGATCTAATTTTCTTTATGCTAGATTTAATGTTTTGGTTAAGCCTAGCTCTGATTTTCTCAAAAATATGAAGCATTGCTCCAAACTTAGGATTTGGGAGCTGAAATTTTAGTATGTATCTTCCTGAGTGCTACATTCCATGTAGCAGTGTCCTCAGCCTCATAATCTTCTTGATTATCCTTCTAATTTTAAAGGGATTGATATTTTCTACTTTTAACATGCCCTCTTCAAAAGGGTTGGTATTTCTTGGAATATTAAGAGAACTCTTGATGATGTGATTGGAATCCTCCTGGATCTAAATAGCGAGTAATCTCTTCAATTCTATCCCACCAATATGTTGAGGTTGATGTTGATGTTTGCGTTCAAACCTACTTGATTATCTTTTTCTTGTTTTGGGTCTTCCTAAAACTTTTTTTTCGTTCATTGTTCTTGTCTAAGCTTTATTAGTCTTGTTATTCTCCTTGTTGTTTGGGAGACATGTCTTGTTAGCTATTTCTCCTTATCTCACCACTGGTGATATTTTTTTCTTATGTTTGTATTTATGGGTATTCTATAATGTGTATGATACCTTCCAATTTTTACCTTAATTAAAATATATGAAATACTTTTTTAATAGTTTTTCTAGATTATATGGATGAGAAAATAATTCAAGATTTACATTTTTAAGGTAACTAAAATTAAATATTCAATTTCTTTGGTATTGCATGTCTCATATGTTGATGAGATTATGTTTGGAAGTATAAACACTACTCTATAGTTTAGAACAATATAAATCTTATTAATGTAGAGTTATTCAGGTTATATATAAAGTTTAAATAGATAAAAAATCACATCCATTTTATTCATTATGAAATATTTTATTTTTATAATTTATTTTATATTTTCTTAAATTATTTCAATTTTGTTTTATATAATTGTCACAATTGTAGAATGGTAAATAAATATTTTTCATTTCAATAAGCTAACCTCACCATCACAAGGATATATTTTGTACAAATTTGCATACTAAGATCTTAATAAATAAAAATTTCTTGTTTTATATGTGTGAATCTAGAGGTTGGGACTAGTTTATTGTCACCAACTTATTTCACTCCTAGAAAAATTATAATAGAATTAGTGATTTTTTTCTTTACTGTCTAATGATTATTATTCTTCCCTTCTTTTTCCAATATTTGTTTCCTTTTAGTTTCAAAAGGTGCATGTGTAGATTGTTGGTATGTTATAGGGTGACATTTTCTCATTTAATTCATACTAATATGTATGTATATTTGATAAAAAAGAACTCTTTAAACATGCACATAATGCTAGGAATTCTCATGTTGATCTAGATTCCTTTTAGTGCTCCAACTGAACTACCAAATCTAAATAACATGTGAATATAACCCTTATAAACCCATGCACCACAAAGAAATGAACTTAACTCTTTTAAATATAAGGATATAATAGCAGATCATATAAATTCACAATTGGTGGCTAGCCCTAGGTTCATAGCATACATGCATGAATCAATCCATTTTATAATTGAAATATTCAAAATCGAAGAGACAAGTTCACAACCATTAGCATGTCCTATAGGCTATAAGAATTCCACTAACATGATGATAGCTAAATCCATATGGATAATGTGTTTCTAAAGTGTGGTTATCTTGGGGTGTTAAATAAATGGATAAGGTAAGTGTATAGAATTATGTTACAAGAAGTGATGGGTAGGAATACATATATAGAAACATGTGTAATAAATACATAGCTAGCATAAAGAGAATAGATCTAAGTATGTGTTAATTTATGTTTCTTGTCAATATATCAAGAAATTTTTTAGAAAAAAAATTGATAAAAAAAATTATTTAATAAATTAAACCATATCAAAATTATATTAATGAGTTGGATTATAATTGATTATAAACTTTAATAGAAATTTGTTCTTAAATTAAAACCCTCAAAAACTATATCTAAATTGATTTATTTTTTGGTTGATTTCCCTTGATCATTTTAAAATATTTTTATTTTTGATATATTAAATTTTAAGATTTTTGAGGTTAATGGTGGTCCAATGTGAACTGTATCTGAGCATGTAATTAATTATTAGCTGTTGATGATAGTTCAGTTATTTACAACATTATCCATGTTTGGTATTATTTATAAAAACATGTCAGATATGTTAATTGCAAGATATTTATTTATCCTATATAAGATACGCGATATTTTATTTAGGCTGAGAGGCGTTCTACAGTTATAGCAGGGGTGGAAAAAACCTGAGTATAGGTGATCCCATAATAGTGGTTTACAATTTTTGGCCAAACTGGACACTGAAATTATTATTTTTAACTAAATCTTCACATTCGGGCACCTATAGCAGCTAAACTGTGAGGAATTTGAAGATGGTGCAAAATAGAGTCTCATCAAATTTCGTCTATAGATTCTAAAAATATTTTTTTCAAATTTTTTGGAATCAAATTGCACTTCTTTTTCCATCTCCCACGAAAGTAGATTTTTTTCAGAAAACAACATTTTTAAAAAGTAACGCACACCGTATAATGCATAACTTTTTTTCCATATCTAGTGCTTCCACTTGGTTAGATAGTTTTTTATTGAAAAGTTTTTGCTTAATCAAGTTTCAAAGTTAAACAAATTACAATTCAGACATAGCGCGACTGTATAACGCGTAACTTTTTTTGTATATGTCAAAATTTAATTTAATTTTTTTTGTTGGATCAAGGACTTCAATATCTGGTGCACTCATATTTTTAATTTTTTTTTTTAATAATCTTCTATTTTTCCACATGTGAAGAACAAAGAAATTCATTTTCGATGAAAAACCTATGTTTAATAAAACTTAAAAAACAAATACGTAACAAAACCAAAACATATTAAAATTATATTCATTGGATAGCTTGTTCTGAGGAATACCATAATTATTTGAAATAAATTTTAAATGAATTATTTGATCCCCCAAAATCTAAATCAAAAGTGATTTTTTATCAGCATTTTGATAGGTGTAAAGAAGACGCATTTATAGGTATGGTTTAAAACTAGTGAAGTTCTATCCAAGGGGGTTTGATCTAAGGTGATTTGATCAAACCCTCTTCAATTGGAATCCTTAATATGGAACTTTTTAAGGCTTAAATCATTATATTTTCTAAAAATATGTGATTTCAGCTAAAATTCATTCCTCTTAGGAATTGTAAACCACTATTATGACAGCACCCGTACATAAAAAAGAAAGACAAACGTAACTGATGGAAGTGCTAGAAGACGAAGAGACATGGAGGTAACTAGCGTGGGTCATACAAGGATTGAGTAACTGAAACGTACAAGAATTGTGTGAAGTTAAGCGATAGGGGAGGGTAGTGGGAGAGTCGTCCAATCTATTAAAAGGCATAGCCAAGTCCATTCATGCCCGATATGAATTTGCATTTTGTATTCTGTTACTTAGCTTCGCTCCTGCAATTCCTCTACCGCAACATTTAGCTTTTGAATTTTTATCTGGCTCCAAGCGAAGCTGTAGAGGCGAAGAGCTTGAAGGTGTAGAAGAGTGTGTATTGAATTTATTCAACAATAAGTCCCTGTGAATAGCTGAGTCAAGGTTAGGGCCATAAGAGTTTTGATTGCTTGCTTGGGGAAACATATATTTGTTGAATGCCATTGTTATGATTGTTGATAATAGTCCAGTTTGATTGCTGCTTGGGGTAACAAATATTTTTTGAGTGCCATTATTGTTGAATCTCTATGTGCTTGGGCAGTGCATTGGCCCTCTACTTGAATATACACTACCCCAACAGCCAGCTCTGATGTGTCTCATCTAGCTGCCTCAACAACGCCCTATTGTCCACTTTTGTTTTGCTCTGATAGACATCTATAGCTGTGTTCCCATGGGTTTGGAACGCTCCTCCCCACTGATCTCTTCCATACAGTTTTGGTATTCTTTGTTGCTGTGTAATGGATAAATTTTATTTAAGTGAGGATAGAATACAAGCTTTTGAGGTTTCTTAGATATGCCAGTTTTTGATGTTTCAAGCTTTTGTGTGCATGGTTGCCCAGATTCTATGGGTAGAGGTAGTTTTAGCATTAGATTATTTGCACGAGCAAGGAACATTATACAATATACAGAGATCTGAAGCCGAAGATCATATTGGTGCAAGAGAGTGGGCAAATAATGCTCACTGATTTTGATTTATCCCTTCATCTCGTATTTGATGATGGTGAATATATTGAATGGAGGTCTTGTTCGTTTGTGGGTATAGATGAGTACATTGCACTAGAGGTCTTGTGGGAGAAATTCCACTCCTACGCAATACAAAACTTCATCCTCATTTCAAATATGAAGGATAGATATTTAGAACTAATGTGGCATGTGTCCAATTTTGAATTAGTAGTTATCAATGTTGAGACCGAAATATGAATTAGAGTGCATGGAATTGGCTCCAGCGAATGGCTTACAAAATGTTGTACATTCGTTTCAAAATAGAAAACCCCTCTGAAGTTTATATGCAACGATGGGTACAGTCCGCCCATTTTCAACAGAAGCAACAACTATCAAAATATGTTAATATGCAAGTGCACTTCCCAGGAATTTTAAAGGAAGAAGCTAGAGAACAAGACGAAAGGGGAGAAAAATGACCGAAAAATATGTTGTTTTGTATGTTCTGAGATGGGTAATTTCTGATATGACTTAGGCCATGAACGTATTTAGAAATACACATTTTTTCTTTGCTGTTTGTTTTTAATTCTATCATTTGGGTGACGTTTTCAGCTAAATTATGCCAGTTCTATTAATAGACTTTGAGGAAATCATGATTGGTATAAAACAATTGCATGGTAATTTTGTGTAACAAACATTAAGCTAGGGACTTTTAATGAAGCATAAGTTTTTAGAAATTTAGAAATCCTGGATTTTCCATTTTGAAAGTTGGATCATAATTAAAGTAATGGTATGCTGCTCTGAATTTGAAAGGTGGTTGTTGAATGTATTTCTATTTAATTCTATAAAATTAATCTTTGCTCTATGTTTAATCTTTAAATGTTTATCAATCTTTAGCATTTACAATCAAAGTAATTTCAGATTCAAATATTTGAATAAGTTTAATCTAATCACAAATAGCAATCATCTACTTGACTTCTATTAAGGTGATTGAGGTGGCTAAGTAATATTTTTGGATACAATCTAACATACAAAAAATCATTCCTAATGAGTGATGATAAAATGATGAGAGTAAAGAAGAATAGTATTGTGTAGTATATTGTGATCACAAGTATAGGTAATAATTAGATAGTTCAATATATTATTTTTGATTTAAAAGTTTGTGAAGTTTATTTAAAGAAGAATATATATTTTAATTTATTAGTTTTTTAAGCTCATTTAGTGTGGTTAAGTTTTATTCATAGAGTACCAAGCTTATAATACATACATGGTAAGATCATAATTTTGAAGATTAAATCTATAGTTTTTAAAGTTCAAATTATAGTCACTACATCAATAGGATAAATGTTTCAAATTTTATGTTCTTAATATGAATAAGATGAAATGGCTAAAGTTTCTAAAATTTAAAAAATCAAGTATAAAATAATATTTTATTATAAAAAAACACATCATAATTGGTATAAATTTTTTATAAATAGTGAAATAGGTAAAGTTAGATTTTCTAATATTATAAAAATTAAAGCAAGTGAAATGGCTAGAGTTTCTAAAATTTTAAAAATTAAGTATCTAAATTAAAATATCATAAATTTATTATTATATATAAAAATGTTAGGTTCAAGTAGGGTTAGGTTTAATATTAGGTTAGGGTAAAGTTTCAAATAGATTTACTCTTGGATTTCTATTAGGTTTAGAGTTAGGGTTAGGGTTTGCATTCAATTGGTGTTAGAGTTAGATTTAGATTTCTATTAGGGTTAGGGTTACAAGTTAAGATTAGGATTAAGGATGGAATTAGGGTTAGGTTTAGGGTTGTGGACTGATTAGTGTTAAGGTTTATCATTACAATAAGAGTTAACATTCAATTAAGATCTAATTAAGGTTACATTTAGGGTTTATTGTCAATTAGGATTATGGTTCAACAAGGTTAGGATTAGAATTTAATTATAGTTAGGATTAAAGTTAGATTAGGGTTCAGGTTCAATTATTGTCAAGGTTAAAGTGTTTTATAATAATTTCTCTGTGCCATCGAGGGTGAAAAATAAAAACAAAACAAAGGGGGTAAATTAGAACTAGACATAATTAAGATTGGATTTGAAGTTTTTGCTAGGATTAGGGTTATGCTTGGGGTTAGGTTAAGTGATAGGGTTAGGATTAGGATTCAGATTAGGGTTAGGGTTAGGGTTGGGGTTAGGGTTAGGATTTCAGTTGGGGTTTGTGTTAGGATATCTCAAGGTTATGGTAAGACTTATTGATTGGGGTTGGAGTTAGGATTAATATTTAGGGTTAACTTTCTAATTTTAAAACAATGTTTGGGTTTAGGTTTTAGGGTTCAAATAAGGTTAGATTTAGGGTTAGGTTTAGGGTTTAGGGTTTAGGGTTCAATGTTAGGTTAAGGTATAAGGGTTCAAATAGGGTTAGATTTTAATTAGGGTTAGGGAAAGTTTCAATTGGTAATATAGTTAGAATTAAGGTTCCCCACTAGAATTTGGGTGAGTGTTATATTTAGAATTATAAGTAAAGATAGAATTATGGTTAGGGTTAGGGTTATAATCATGAATATATTTATCATCATGAATAGGGATTACGGTTAGGGTAAGGGTTATAGTTATAGTTATGGTTATGGTTAGGCTTAGGGTTATCATCAAAAATAAGATTATCACCACGAATAGGATTATTGTTAGGGTTAGGATTAGGGTTAGGTTTATCATCACGGATAGGATCAGGGTTAGGGTTATGGTTATCATCACTAATAGGTTTATCATTACGAATAGGGATTATGATTAGGGTTAGGGTTACGATTATGGTTATGGTTATCATCACTAATAGGTTCATCATCACGAATAGGGATCACTATTCTAATTCATTTCTTCAAGGAATTAGGCCTGGTCAGCAGTTCTGGCCGTTCAGGCCACTCACCGCCAGTCCTGGCCGTAAACCCTGGGCCCTGGGCTGGTTCCTGGCCTGAATTGGGCTGGCCTGATCCTGTTTGTGGGCCCTGGCCTGATTGAGTCGGGCCTTGATCCTGGCCTGATTGGGCCCTGTGACCTGGCCTGGCCCTAGTCCTGGTGCCGGCTGGTTGGGCCTGATCTTGGGCTGAGCCGGCGGCCTGGCCCCAGTGTGATCTGGCCTGACACAGGCCTGATCTGATCTGGCCTGGTTAGGCCCTGGTGATCTGTCCTGGCCTGATCCTGGCTGGCTGTTCCTGGTCCTGGCCTTGATCCTGACGCGGTCCTGATTGTGGGCTGGCCTGGCCTGGGCCTGGTCTGGCCCTGGCCTGGTTGGGCCTGGGTATGATCTTGATCTGGGCTAATTTGGGCTGGCCTGGTCCTGGCACTGGTCCTGGGCTGGCCTGGCCTGGCCTGGTTGGGCCCTGGCCTGGCCCTGGCCTGGGTCACATTTCAGATTGTTTCAGCCTGGTCTGGCCTGGCTGGCCTCAGTCCTGGCCCTGTTGCAGCCCTGTTCCTGACCCTGGGCCTGGGCCTAGGCCTGGCCCTGGCCTGGCAATGAGCCCTGGCTGGTGTTGTCTGTGCAACCCTCGGCCTAATCCTAATCCTAACCTAATTAAACTCTAACCTTAACCCTAACCCTAACCTTAAACCTAATCCTAATCCTTACCTAGAAAAACTCTAACCCTAACCCTAACCCTAACCTGAATTAAACTATAACCCTAAACCTAATCCTAATCCTAACCTAATTAAATCCTAACCCTAATCCTCTTCTTCATCCTAATCGTAACCCTATCTTAACCCTAAACCTAATCTTAATTAATAAACCTAACCCTAATCCTAACCCTAAACCTAACCCTGACCCTAACCCTAACCTAATTAAAGCCTAATCCTAATCCTAACCCCAACCCTAAACCTAATCCTAATCCTAACCTAATTAAACCCTAATTCTAATCCTAACCCTAATCCTAAACCTAGCCCTAACCCTAACCCTAACCCTGACCCTGACCCTGACCCTGACCCTGACCCTGACCCTGACCCTGACCCTAACCCTAAACCTAATCCTAAACCTAAACAAAATTAATAAACCTAACCCTAACCATACCCATAACCTTGTCATTAGTTTCCTGATTCAATCTATAATCCTAGCCTAGCCTGCCTAAGCCATAGTCTGCTCCTGATCCTAACCCTAGGCCTGATCCCTGAAGCCTGGCCCCTGGCCCCAATCATAATTATAACCTAATTCTAGTCCTAGCCACTATCCCTAGTCTAGCCTGGCCTAATTCAGGCCCTGGCATGGCCATGATCCTAGTCCTGTTAGTTAGATCATGGCCACTGCCCTGGGCCTGGCTAGGCTATGGCTGGCTGGCCTGGCTGAATTCAGGCCCTGGCCCTGGCCTGGTCCTAGTCTTGGCCTGGGCCTGGCCTGGCCTGATTTGTGTTTCCGGGCCTGGCCTGGCCTGGTCTGGCCTGGCCTGGTCTGGCCTGGCCTAGATTGGGGCCTAGCTGACCACGGGGTCCTGATCATGTTCGTTGGTACCTTCAGTCCTATTTCAGCTGGCCTCAGTCCTGGCTGTGACCCTGGGCAAGATGATGGGCCCTGGCCCTGAGTCACAGGTTTATTTCAGCTGGCCTGGCAGCAGCCTGGCCTGGCCCACAGTCACTGCGTGGCCTGGTCCTGGTGAGTGGCAGTGACCTGGTCCTGGCCTGGTCACCAGTCCTGGCCTGGCCTGGCCTCATTGGGCCCTGGCCTAGTCCTGGCCTGGCTGGTTCAATTCAGTGCTGGCCCTGGCTGTGGCCTAATCCTGGTCCTGGCCTGGTGGGCCATTTCAGTCTGGCCTGCCGCCCAGCCCCAGGCCATGATCCTGGCCTGGCCTGGCGTCTGGCCCTGGCCTGATCATGGCCTGGCCTGGCCTAGTCCCTGCTGGTTGTGGCCATTCCTGATGCTGGCGTAGTGCGGCTGTTCATAACCTTAATCATATGAACTATCATATTATAATATATTAATTATTATAATAGTTTTATAATAATATATATATAAATAGGAAAAATAATTTATTTAAGATATTTCATGTTGCGCCACGATTGCTACTAGCATATATATATATAATTTTAATAATAATATATATAAAATACGCGGAGAGATATCCTTCTCGAGGCGCCTATTTCATTTTTATAATAAAAATTTGATTAAAAAATAGGCGAGCTGTCCAATTCTATACAATTACAAGAGCTGTCCAACAACATAAAGACATGATTACAATAGCCGTATAACATCAAATCACGAGAACTTTATCAAATATATTCTTTAATTTTGAAAAACGTCAAAAGGTTTCTCAGCAGGTTCCCAGCATTAATAGCAGCCCATAGACTCATTTAGTATTCCCTTATATATATCCATGTCTGTCCATTTTGCTTTCTATTGTTTAGGTTAAACTCGAAACCGCGGGATAGGTGAAGCTGCCTCATAAGAGAATATAGAAGCCGCGTGTGGGGAACAATTTCTTGAGGTAGTCCAGCGAGACACCAGAAGCAAAGCAGAATGGTTGATCAAATTATGGACCGGGAGAACTATGGTGGAGATGATCAAGATGAAGTGAAACCATGTCCTTACAAGACGAGAACAAAGCAAGTCAAGCCAGTGAGGAGTTCATTGGGAAATTTGTTTTCTACTACACCATCACTCGAAGAAAAGTCAAGCTCTGCAAGTAAGGTAACCCAATGCAGTTTGGGTACAAATTTACAAGAATCGTTATCTAAAATACAGAAATGGAGGAAATCCCATCATGATGATGGTATGGACAACTTTGAAATCTCTTCAGCAAGAGATCAATCAGAAACCATTTCTGATTCACTTACTGAAAGTGAAGTGGGTATGGAGGAATCTTTTGCCGCCACACCTCTCTACCCCAAAAATTTCACATGTACAAAATGTGGGAGAGGTTTTTCTTCAGGAAAAGCACTAGGCCCACATTTTAGAAGATGTGTCATCAAAGGAGATAAAATTTGGTCATGCTCATTGCGCGCTACGGTGTGCCCTAGCATGCAATCTCTAGGGGGTCACAAGAAAGCCTGCCGAAGAAATCATGTCTGATGGAGGATGCCAAAAGTAAGCCTTTCTCACAACTTTATTTTTCATTTTTCATACATTGGATTTAGGTTAACTAAGTAAACAACAAGACTGTGAACTAAAAGTTGCTACCGTTTTATGTTTAGAAACTGGAGATAGGTGCCGATTCTTTGTTTGAAATAGTTAGAAGGATTCTTTGTGTTTATCAGTCCGCAGATTAGGTAAAAGGGAGTTGTCTGTAAAATGTTTTCCTCAACCAGTTAACCATGCCGCTAGGGTTAAATAAGGCATATGGGATACATCGCTTCAAAGCCTTTTGAAGCCTTTGCAAAGGTTTAGAGGGAGCCAGTTTTCCAGCAGCCATAGAATGCGCATCATTTCAGGACCACGAGCGATAGAACTCAGGACCTCATCGCCCAGAGAAAAAGCAGCTAGGCTCGCCACAGTGAGAAAGAGGCAAAAGTCTTATCGAGAATGATGCCATCCCAATTACACATGGATGGCATATTTTGAAATAGCTTGTATTACATGCATGTGATATTTTGAAATAGCTTGTATCTTGGTTGCAAAGTAAGTGTGTTTGACCTGGAGTAGTATTGTGATGGGTAGTCTTCCCGGAAAGTCAATACTTCACCTTTTTTAGCATTATCTAAGTGCAATGAGTGGTGAGTGGTCCATTCATTATCATGTGAGATGAGTTCTTGTAAACCACTACTCATTGAACACTCGTCAATGAGCATTTAATTTGTATTAAGATAAATATGTGTCCAATAAATATTTGTTTTAAGATTAATATGTGTCAAATAAATTATTTAGTTTTATTGTTTGGTATTTAATTTTCCTACCATGACTCTAGATGATTATTTAAAAATGTATTTTATAATAGATGTAGGCTATAAAGTTTCTATGGTTATTGAGTAATTAAAAACCATATAGATTTAAAAATAAAAAATATATACTTTATAAATATAAATTAGTAAGTAATAATTGAAAATAATTATTTATTTAAAGTTTTAATTAATTTTTGTTTTTTAATTGTTTGAATAATATTTGTGTCTATATGTATTTTTTCTTATATTCAATGTTTCTTATCAAATTCCTTGCACAATATATCCTGAGAACTTTTCAATGAAATACAATTTTATAATATTGTGTAAATAATGGATGACTAAAATTATATAATAATCATTAGAGTGTTATATCAAAAACACATGGAATTCATTGTATTTTATATATACCAATAATTTTAAGTTCTCTTAAAATGGATTAGATTTCAGATGTTAGTATAAGTCTTCAATATTTTTTAATAGTGTCATAATAGAGGTGCTTGGAAATAAATCTCATAATTTTTAACATCATTAGTTAACTTTGATCAAATTCTATGAGAACAAAATATATTATAACAAAATTTGATAAAAATGAAATATCAGTCATTGCTCTTGTGATATCATAATAATGAAAAACAAGAAATCTATCACTCTTGTTATCAAACATATTATAGTAAAATTTGATAAAAATGAAATATCAATCATTGTTCTTGTGATGCCATAATTGTAAAAAATAAGAAATCTATCATAGCACCAGAATTACAATGAACAACTATACTTTATTCTAAGTCGAATAGTACAAGATTTCATAACTTCACAACAAAATAATCATTTGAATTGACAATTAAATCTTATTATTATTAATTCATCTCACACTTGTACATTTGTGCTATCTGGTTTGCTCTGTTGTATCTTCCCCCCTCCCATTTTTCTGCACACTACGATGCAATTGTTCTACTCTCTCGGCACCTCCCAATGCCATTCGCAGCCACCACACATGCCTTTTCCTCTGTACAATGACTTCTTTGATTTTCTTGCTTACTCCGTCTCTCCCAAGTGCGGCCAGGTAATGGGAAACAATTCAAAAAAAATTATTTGTTTTCCATTTGGGGGTCTTCACTCTCCATCTTTTAACTCTAAGCCCCCATCTATTTCCCCAATCCTACGTATCAAGAAGGAACACAAACTCAAATATTACTTTTGTAACCCCCCGCCGTGCGAACCCCAAAGGACAACTAAACAATAATTATTGCACAATTTTTTTTTTTTTAAAGTAAACATAACATATATGTAAAACACATTAAGTCATAACATGAATTTCATTTAAGCAGATTCACTAACACATACATCCCTTGGGGTACACGAGGAGTCATTACGAGACTGAGATCCACACAACAACAATAAAGAATAAAATCCAAAGATATAATCCATAACAAAATAAACATTAACAAATATAACACATACATGATAATAATTGATAAGAAACCATATGAGTACATAAATACAACATACGCATAAATAACTTAACACATGGAATAACAATTGCCATGGCCAATATTCACACCAAGTTAACATTACATTGCAGTACAATGTTCTAGAGGTACAATGATACAAAAGTGTTTCCAAACATAAATGGAAACCATACATAAGATAACATGATACAAATAAATAGATGAAAACTAGCTCCAAGACGGATACAACTCTGGAGTCGCTGCAATCGCACCAATCCGCACCTCTCAATCCTCGACTGGGGACCCAATGGGGTGCTTAGCACGTTCCACCTGACCATGTGAGTCCGAAGACCCACCCCCCATGCTAGGAGCTAACAAGAAAGAGACCTCAACCAAGAACATCTAAACAGGGAACCACAAGACTCAACATCATACAAAAGTATCATATAACTGAAGAATTACAATGACAAAATCAACAATATCCAAGAGTCAACATAATAACTTAAATTCATAAAACCCATCACATAGATCAAAGAGATAACTAGTAACAAGTAACCAAAGGATGATCATTAGACACTTCCAAATCAAAAGAATAACAATAACATCATATCTTAGTACCAAAAGAGTACAAGGTCATAAGTCAAATATCAATGAGATCATACAAGACCACAAAGTACACCAAAGATATATCAAGACAATAATCATAAATCAAGATAAATCCAAATATCAAAAATCTAAACCAACTCCCATAACCTACTTCCAGAGGAACACAATAAAGTAAAACACATGGCCAACTAGGGGAGAGTGTCATCACATAGTCCTACATGGGCTGTCCTATGCTCTTCCTCCCAACTGGAGGTGTCGGTCCCATCTATGGCTGTCCTGTGCTCTTCCTCCCAACTGGAGGCGTCGGTCCATAGGGTGACTCATGCAGAGCCGTAGACCTCTCATGAAGATGAGGTCACGACCTTGCCAACCACGACCTTCTCAGCCTTCCATTAGTCTGCGGAAGCACTAATGAAGACGAGGCATCCATTTTTAAAATCTTGCAATGATATTACTACCCAACCCACCTAAGTTAATTATTAGGTTTTCACTTATTTACCAACTCACTCGTGGGTTATCCTATGCCCTTCCCCTTAAACGGGGCACCGGCCCCCACGAGGAGCCACTCTCCCTAGAGACCCAACCACATAAAACCAAGAAACCAAGAACAATCAAGGGTTGTACCATCATAACTTGAACAAAGAATTATAACATAAAAGTGTGTGAGGTATTACCCATCTCGCTAATAAGTACAACATCAGAGTCTCAACAATCCTCATACAACCCTTTCAAAATAAAGAAACCAATACACTTGCCACTTGGAAGTTCAAAAGAACAACTCTCCACAAATGAGAGTAAAGAAAAACAATATAGTTCCAACAAGAGACCTAACACTAGAAAAACTCCTCAATGAAAGGAAAAATAATGAGGAACCATTAAAATCAGCCATTAAGATCAAAATCTCGGTAAAATAGATCAATAAAGAAACAATAAGAACAAGTACTCCCTTGCCTCTGGAAGATTTCCCATTCAAAGGACTGACAACAATAACAAGACCCCAAGGAATGAGTCAACCGACATAAGGTAGTGAGTGGAAACATCCCACAAAATCATCACAATTAAATTTAATACACTTTCGACCGGTATCCAAGGGAGACCTCTATTTCTCCTCCTAGATTACCAAACCATACTATACTCAACAATCATACAATTTAACTCAAACCTAATCAATAACTAATACAAAAGAACAATCAACCAAAGGCACAAACCTAATACGAAAATAAAGAAATCAATCCAACTCCGACGTTCTATCTAGCTATCCCTATAAAAGACTTACCATCAACAATTAAAGGAGTATAAGAGAGATCAACATTTAAAAGATCATCTAATTTACTTAAAAGAACAAGGCATCCATAACATACAAACTCTACTTTTCATTATTTCTAATTTAACTATTCCCCTTGAAACTAACCAAATTAAGAATAAACTAATCTAGATTATCCAAAAATTAACATGAGAAAACTCTAACTTACTCATTAACGCATCACATTATACTCTCAACTTAACAACCTAATAAACCTAATTTATTCCTTTGCACTATAATTCACAAGTAATTGTAGCAATATTTATCCTAAGTAACCAACTACATAAAGAGTCTACAAGATATTAAAATATGGCAAGATTTTACTATAAAGGTTAAAACGTGAAAAATAAAACATATAAGAAATAATAAATAAATACATTCCTCTATCATTTTAACAAATAAACATACTTAGATTCGTCTAAATGAATGTACAAAAAGTACGTACCTTCATGCCTTTTGTCAACTCGCCTTAGTAGCGATACACATAAGTTGTCAAGGTTAGACGGTTAAAAGAAGAAGCAAAATACAATTAACACCCATAAAATCTAATCATCCCTTAATAGAACATAATTGGCTTAGTTCCCCATTATCTAGTCTTAGCCCCATTCTTACATTTATTTAATAAGATCAAGACCTTTTATTAATGAATTATAGATGAGTAAACCTAATAAATAAATATAGTTATCTTTTTATTATAACTTAGTCCCATTTATTAACTAATTCTTCTTCATAGAAAATGACTTAAATACAAGCATTATATCAATACAAAAGCAATACAACTTAAAGATCAACAGCATCTACTAACAATCAATCCAAAAGAATAAATAAGAATGAAGACTCAATTCAAGGAACAATTTGTGTTCATTGACTACCATAATTAGATCAACAGAGTTTACTACAATACTTAACCATGGTAAAAGATATACAATTGTATTATTTATGAGTTTAATACAAATGTGATACTCAATATTTAGAATTATAAGGAATTCAACAATAAATTCTTCTTTGACTACATATAAACTAAAATCAATTTTCTTTTATTCCTACAAATTTCAAAATCCATTATCTACATTCTTAATTAAATACTAGTACACACTAAACATTTCTCATAATTTCAGAAACAAGCATTCATATATAAAACACCAACTTGAGTTCCCAATCATTTAATTTAAAACTTCAAAGTATTAATATTCCCTTAATTCTACAATTCCATTATAAGGGAGTATTATGAATTCAATATTCTAGAAAATGCATGTCTTCATTAATTCATATTCATTTTCCATTAATCTAAGAGAAACTAAATGAAAGCAATGAGTTCAACCAAATTGTCATCTCAAATTATAATAATATATGTTTATACATTCTAAAATATAACTAATGCAGTTAATTAATTAAAAGTCCCATCCTACAAGAGCCATAACTCAACTATACAAATATTTCACTAAATACCTTGCTTCGATATTTTATCACTATAATGAGGGTATAATTACATACCTATTCATATACCGCCAGGGAGACTAACTTATGATAATGCAACAACTATGGAGAGTCTCTGATTTATCAAAGGAGAGTAATTTCTAATTTATTTATTGATAAATTCTTCTAATTCTGGATCCACATTCCTATTCTAATTTGAACAAAAACTAAGACAGGTTGACAATAAAATTAGAGAGATTAATTAAACCTTTAAACTTCCTATTATGTTCAGGTATGCAGCTGAGACAGGATAATAATGAAATCAGAGAGCTTATTTAATTTTCTACAACTATGAAGTCTAAAAATTTGCAGCTATGACGAGTTGCCAATGATTTCAGGGAGATTATTTAATTATGCACATGATCCAAAGTCTAAACACTGTAGCTGTGATAGGTTGCCAACGGTATCAGGGAGATTATATAAATTTAGATTACCAGACTATGCGAAGGGGCTCAACTAAACACTGTATCCAATAATATCAATTTCTCTCAGCTTCGACTGAACGGAGGTAATTGGCAAAGGCTTGAAACATTGCGCAGACGAAGAGAATTAAATAATCTACTCATTGGTCCTCAATTTCCTCACTTGAAAAATCTGCTTATTGACGGAATCAGAGAAGACACACGAGCCAAGCTTCCTCCAAGATTGAGATGGTTACGGTTGCAAAAACGTGAGGAACCATTTTCCCTCAGTCTTATGGCTAACATTTGGGATTTTGAGAAATAAAAATCAGAGTAGTTTATTTAAATCTATACACCCTACCATGCTCAAGAGAGTCGCTATGACAGGTTGAACAATGAACCCAGAGAGACTATTTAATTTACTGCACCTTTGCAAGTCTAAACATTACAGCTGCGGTGGTATGCCAATGGTTTCAGTGAGGCTATTTAATTTTGTACCATGCCTCAACTCTAAACGCTGAAACTGTGACAGGTTGCCTAGTATATTAGAAAGTGAACATTGGAATATGGAAATGTCGCCATCTAATTGCATTATTTAACATATTTTCAAGAGCTGCAACTGCAACAGATTGACAGAAGAAGACAACGAGAGATGAAGGAGGGGCATCCATCGAAGTACAAGCAAACACAATAAAATTATAATTGGTCATTGAGTGCACAAGGAGACAAGCATTTGAAATGTAAAGACATGGTAGGACATCTGAATCTACTGACAGAGTGCCGCCACACAAGATATGCATAAATTAGATTTTATAGAAAAATCATTATTGACAAATCAATGAGACTTAATTTTGACGATGTGCAGAAGATTATAACTACAATTACAAATCTTTCCTAAGAAAAGCTGGGATATTAAACGTACGCAGAAGAAACAATGTCTAGGAACTGTTAGCCCACAATGATCATACCAACCAACAAAGTTTACTAGAAGAATGAAACGATACCCTATGAAGCATATTTTGCTTTAAAGGAGACAAACCCAACCAATCTCTCTACAATTGCTTATTCAGACTTTTTACAAAATAAAGAGCAAAGGAAATTATAACAAAATTATTGAGGGTTTATAGCTACTAGATTCTTGAGCGTGAGACAAGCTATTATTATGAAATAAAAGTAATGCTTACGGGTTCAAATGAGGTGAGAATGCTCCTCAAGCAGAGTGTCCTCCTCCTTCATTCTTCCTTCTTCTTTTCTTTCTTGGTTAGTTACAATTCTCTTCGACTTCCAAAACATTTCAGCTTCCTATCTCCTTAACCATTCAAATTTCTTATTATAATGATTATCTAATAAATTATTAATTATTATCGAATTTCCTTAAAGAATACTTTTACAAAACAAATAGTTTATTTATTTATTAATAACTCTTTACTTATTATTTAATAAAACTAATTTATTTAATTTAATTGATTATTACTTTAATTTCTAATCATATTTTAAATAACTTTGAAAATCACTTATGATTTAAATTTATTATTTAAACATAATTACTGGCATATTATATTTTCCACACAATCAAATAACATAGGAATTAATGAAGCACACATAGAAATTCACACACAAGACCAAAACAACTGTCACGTGGGGGGGGGGCGGCATTACAACTTTCCTTCTATAATCTCTATCCACTTGTTTAACACTCACGCGGTCCATCACAACACTAAGGGTTTTTGAGGAAATCAATACTTAATTTTTGCTTTGTCTTCATGTATGAACCACACCTCTCCAGCTTCCCCTCTTTCTTTGCACAACTGCCAAGGGAAGGAACCATCTGCGAAGTTGTTTTTTTCCCTTTTTAGTCTTCCCCTACCTTGACGTCATCCCTTAGCACTCTAAAGATGGGTGTTACCTTCTCCACTTGAAACTATGCGACCTTTCATATTCCTCAATATTTCTTTACAAAATTGAATAGCTCAAAAATCTTAAATGATACTTCCATTTATTTTTATTCCCTCTTTAAAGTTCATTAACTTTCCATATCCATCCATAGTCTATTAAGTTTCTCTATTCAACATTTTATTTCATTTCAAATCTCGTCCTTCTTATCAGGAATGACTTTATCTCCCTTCTCAACGTTTATGAAATCAACATAATTTTTTCGGGATGAAAATTAAACTTAAATTATAAAATTCTAATATGACATTTTCTCTATTAATCACAACAATGTCACCCAATATCTACTTAAATTGATCATTGAATTTCGGATTAAATTGGACTCAGGAAAAATGCACAATGAACATAATTCAGACAAAAACTATAAGAAACAAACTCAAATGATTTTTTATGTCACATGATTAAAATTATATTTATCTTTTACTTTTCTCTCGTGTTTATATTGAAATAATACTATTTACTTTATCTATTTAAGTTATTATATTTATTTAAGATATTTTATTTATTTAAGAAAACATCAAGAGAAATTTGGGAGGCCACTTAAGAATTCTGAAGATTTTGGGTGCACATTCATCCTCTTTTGGTTCAATCTAAGGTACAAGAGAAACCAAGGTAAATATTCATTTGTTGTATTTTGATACTTTTTAATATTTATTTTTATTTGTACATGTTGAAAAAATATAGTTTACATAAAACATACTCTTTTTTTAGAAAAATATTTATATTTGTGAACATAGTTTAGTTGCTTAAGAAAAGAAATTAAATAATTTTATTAGTTAGTTTTTATTTCTTTAGTGCATTGTGACCACTTACCCGTTTTGAACAATATTAGCCATGGGAACACTATAAATGTACCTTTTATTTACTTTCATTAGTGGAGAAGTGTATTATTGAAGGTGTGTATCCACCTTTATATTAATTGTTAATTATGGCCTCATATAAGTTTAGCTTGAATCTAACCCTAGTGATAAAAATTACTATGAAAAGTCTAATGTAGAAAATTAAAACCTTAAATAATAAGTCCCTAAAAAATAGCCAAAACTTAACAATTTGGTAGAGGCCTTCTAACCCTACTCCTAAGAACCCTAGTCAGGACAAGAAAGGGAAAAATTATGGGTATTGGATATGTGCCAACTATAGATATTAATCCCTATTCTTATAGAAAAATAAAGGCCTTTATTGTTGAAGAGGATGAGGATGAATTACTAAGAACAATATTGTGAGTCCACAAAATAAGAAAGTGGTTCAAAACCATAAAGATATGAACTTAATTGGTAACTTTGAGGAGTTGGGGAAGAGAGCCACACATATTTTTGATTGAGATGAAAAAGGTTTTGACGATGATAGATCTGAGTAGAAAGGGAAATAGCATTTGAGTGAAAGGAGATATTCTATGCTTTCAAAGACCTCTATTGCTCAAAATTTAATTGATAGAAATGGAAAGAAGCTGAAATTTGATAAATATAAAGAGTCTAATGTTGAGGATGATGATTTTTTTAGAGATGATTTGTCTCAAGATGAGGAGTCCAAGAAGAGAATAATGATAATTGTGAGGATCGAGAAGAGGACAGGGAGGAGAAAGAAGAAGATGAGGAAGGTCACCTTGATGTTGATGAGAAAGAAGGAAATGAAGAAGATGATGAATAGGAAGTGGAGGAGGAGAAGATAGCTATAGGGGAAGGTAATATTGATTTTTTAGCCTATAATGGGATGAATGATAATGACTCTTAGAAAGATATTCAAGACGATAAAAGTTCAAAAGAGTTTGAGAGAATCAAAGGATAAAACAACCTAGTGGCATATGACTCAATTGATTTCCTAAGTGTTGAATTTTTTCAGCTAAAAAGTAAATGGAAGCTATTGATAAAAAAAATGTAAGATATAAAATATGTAAGAATAGTAGAAGTAAATGGAAAAATACTTTACTTCTCATCAACAATCTTCAAGATAGAGTAAAAAATATTGAAACTGCCATTTGTATAATTGTTCACATTACTAATAGAATAATGAGGAAACCTATGATGGAACTATTATAAGGTTGTCAAAGATTAAGAAGAAAAAATGAAAGAATGCAAGAGAACATGATCTAAATGTTTCTAAAAAAGAGAAGAAGTTTGAGACCTCAAAAGATAACACTATTTGTGAGGATTATTTGGAATTTATATCTCAATATTAAAATTATATTTTATAAATGGTTTTCTTCCTATAGCTTTGTAGTTTTATTTTTTGTTGGCTATTTTAGTGTTGGGGTGCATGCCAGTCATGTTTTTTCCTTTTTTTTTTCTATTGAATTTTATGTTTTAATTCTTTGATATTATCTTGTATCTAGTTTAGGACCCTTTGACTCCTTAACAAATTAGAAAAAGAGCTATAATACTAAACATAAATAAATAATGATAAAATAATTAAAGTAGAAAAACTTTTTGGAATCCTTATGGCATACCTTAATCCTATCCCCACCTTTCCATTGAACCTCCCAAATTCTTATCTCTACCTATCTCTTACATTCCCATTTGACCACTCTACAATTTTCTTACTTTTTCAAGACTCTTGACTTGTGCACCCATTATAAATCCATTATACTTCTTCTTGCACCCCTTGAAATTTCTTAACCCTTTGTATGCCCTTGTGATACCACCCAACTATTTTTCCCTTGTTCACTCCACTACTATCTCTCCTTTATTCTTGTGTAGTTACAAACACTATTGCATGATCAAGATTACATTTTCTCTATATACCACTATCATAAAAATTATTATGTTTAAATAATATATTAAGTGTTAAAATACTTATTGAATCATTTGATCCTTATATAAGTACATCCTTAATTATTGTAAGTAAAAATAAAGATTATAAACAAAAATAATAATATGGATGACATTTTTATTTGATGCATTTTTATTTTTGATAAAGGGAAAAATGGGTTTTACAGGGACCCAAAACCACCAAGTTTTCAGCGAAAGAGAAAGGATAAAAAGTCCAATAGAAAAAAATATGGTACTCAAAAAGAAAAAATTAGAAAAAGCAGCAGCCACCCGCAACAGACCAAGAGGGTCAAACAAAAAACCAATCGAAAAGCCAGCAAAAAGACTAACCACAACTAACCCAAAGTCTTCAGAACAAACCCAGTTTCAACCTCCAGGTTTTGCATATCCTAAACACCCCTCTTGAAGGTTTGAATCATCTGTGGCATAGGAGGAGCATTCCTCTTCAAATTAGCCCTGTTCCTCTTAGAAATACCAACATCCTCATCTTGGTTTTTATCATTGACCTCTTCCAGATCAACCACCAAAGACCCTTGTTGAGCTTTGTCCAATTTTTCCATCATGGAATTGATTATGATGGCATTGTGTCTTTCCATCCTATTGTTCTACTCGACTATAGTTTTAACAGTATTTTTCATTTTTCCCAGTCAATTTCAACCCTTCTATCCATACCTGCTTGGTTCTTGGTTTCTTTACTAGCACCATGATCTTTTCGCTCCACCTCATTCTCACCAAGCGCAGTAACCTTGAAACCCATTTCTTTCAGTTTACTTTGAAGGGCCTAGTTTTTAATTTTTAGCTCGTTGATTTCATGAAAGATCCATTTCAAAATTTTGAAATGGTCAGCAAAATTATTCTTGGCTAAACCAAAGACATCCATAGAGGGTTCCCTATCAAGGTTGAACCAAGTTTTAGCCGAGTCAAGGGTAACAAGGGAACCAATTCTAGCATCTATGTCCAATGATGGGGCAACAAAGGATGAAGTATTGCTAGCACTAGAGTCCTCAGACTCAGGAGAGTCTTCACAGTATGACACAAGGTTTTTACTTGGTAGATTCTTATCAACATTTCTGGTTTTACTGGTAGAACTTCCTGGCTCAGATGTGGAGCAAGCTTTCATAGAATTAAGGCTTTTCTTACAAATTTGGACAGAGGAAGGACTAAGGACCATCCTAACCGAGCTCAAATTAGAAAAGTTCCCCAAGCAGATGGGTTCAGTATCATCCTCCTCAAAATCAGGAAGGGCAACCAAATTAGAAGGGGTAGGAATTTTTTGGAAATGTTCAACAATTAATCAAACTAGTATGCAAAATAGGATTTTTTTTTGGGTTTTTCTTATGATCAACTAGACTTTTTCTCAAAGAATAAATAAGATAGTAGGGAAAAGAAACCCTAGCCTGTAGCAGAAATAGTTGAGCAGGGCAAAGTGGAAACCATAGACCTTGGGGAAGCGACCATCCACAGTAATCTACTCCATGATGACATGAAGAAATTTCCTCCAGAGAGTTTTTATAGTGTCAACTTCGAAGTAGCTATTAGAAATTTTCACCAATTTCATTCTTTCCTTCTCTTTCTTCAGAAATATGATGACAGCTTCATCAGAGAAAACCCTATCCTAGAAAAATTTGTGTCCATCAGTGGACATTCTAGTCACTTCATCTATAAGGTTTTGATCGAGCTCCACTTTCCTACCAAAAAGGGTAAGTTCCCCATTATTCCAATTCTTCTGAAAATGCTCAGTGGCCTCCTGATTCGACCCATGGAGTTTTTCTAGAAAAGGTAGTAAATCCCCACTTTTTACATCATTCCACTCTTTAGGATTTCTAGTATGAGTTTCAAAGCTATCCAGCTCAACTCTTTTCCTATCTCCGCCCATTTTGGCAAGCACAGTGGGGAAGGAAGCGGTGAAATATTTACTTGAAATGGTCCCGCCAAATCTAAGAGCCCACAAAGCATGCTAGGAAAATTTACAGTTTAAGGAACAAAGGTTGGTGCCATACAATTTGATGATTGTGATGTAATTACCCCATCTTATCACAAATAATGAGGAGACACGATTTTTGCCCATGTGACACATCATATTTCAGTAAGGCCCAAACATTAATGCTTAATTCACTAATATTTAGCCAAGTGCACTGTCCTTTGCTCCTGACCCCTTCATTCACAAAAAAACCACCACAACATTGGCTTCTCTATAGGTGTGTGAAATCTTTATATTATCAAACTTGGCTAAAGTCGATATAGCATCATCAATCCAAGACTTTATAGTCCACGAGGGGGGGACCTACCTAAAAGACAATCGATAATATTTTTGGAATCCCCTTCAAACTAAATGTTTTTGAAATTTAGTCTATGGGCCAAAATTAAAATATGGAAAGCTCCAATAGCCTCAGCTAGGTGATTGGCTTGAGAACCAAGAGGGGTGGTAGTCACACCTAGAAAGTTTCCAAAGGAATCCCTTATTACTCCACCGCAACCCGCCGCCCCATGATTACCTTTAGCCGCTCCATCGAATTGGCTTTGACCCATCCATTAGGCGAAAGAGACCAGTAAACACCCTCTCTGTTCTTCTTAGCTTGTTTAGGAACACTAGGAAAATAAAGACTTATATATCATTTGTTAGCAACCATAAGATCATAGGATGAGTGAGCCACTTTCTCAGAATTGCTAACCTTCTGGGATATAGCTTTGACATTTTCTTTCAAAAATTTGATTATTGTAACAAAAACAATATCCACTGGTGCTTCTTTATCTTTCTAAATTCTATTGTTTCATTCTTTCCAGAGACCCCAAGCAATGTGAGGGAAATTGAAATCCCACAATTGTGCCAAAGAATAGGATTGTGAGTGAGGGCTTTCCATTGAGAGAAGAAATCTTCAATAGACAAGGGAAAAACACAAGAAAGTTGCCAGAAACTTATGATTTTTTCCCAAATCAAGGCAGCAAAAGGACAGTGAAGAAACAGATGACTCACTGACTCTTCCTCCATCTTGCGAAGAAAAAATCTATTAGGTATTTGAAAACCACACTTGCAGAGATTATCAACCGTGAGAACCTTATTTTGGAGAAGGATCCAAAAAAAGATGTTGATTTTAGGGACCAGATGTTTGAGCCAAGCCTTTGACTAGAAGGGGGGAGAAGCCTGGAAAGAAGTAAGCCTAGAAAAAGTAGACAAACCAAAATAATTTCCTAAAGGATCATCACACCAAATAAGACAATCTTTTGTCTGATGAGGGCAAAGTCTGACAGCCAGCAAAGAAGACTTAATAGGAGCAAGGTCCTGATTGATAAGGCACAGATCCACCCATTTTCCATCCACAGGATAGTCTTTCACATATTATACAAAAAGAGCTTTGTAATTCTTAGCCCATCCACTAAAGGAGTCAATTTTTATAAGGAGCTCATGAAATAACCATCTATCCTCCCATAATCTAGTTTGGTTTCCACTTCGAACCTACCAACCCACTCCAGATTCTATAACTTTTCTTCCATTAGTCAAATTATTCCAATAGGTTGAGCCTCTGGGAAGAAGATGGGAATCCTTCAAAATTATAAAGGATCTATTACCCTCCAAATATTTGCTTGCAAGGATATCAGTCCATTCCCTAGAGGATGAAAATATTCTCCAAATTTGTTTAGCTAGAAGAATCTTGTTAACCATTCTAATTTTTCTAAGACCCAAACCTCTGGCCTTTTTTGGTCTACACACTAGATCCCATCCAATAAGAGGCAGTCTTTTTTTTTCTTCAACACCCAACAAAAGAAACATTTTTTGAATCTTTTCAATAGCGTTCGCAAACTTAGCCAAGATTTTGAAGAGGCTCAGAGCATAAATCAGCAAATTCTGAAGTGTAACTTTGAGGAGTTGAAGTTTTCCCACTTGGCTTAATAGAGCTCCTTTCTAGCTGATAAGTTTCTTACTAAACCTCTCGACCAATGAAATCCAAAAGGATTCTAGGGGTTTAATGCTTAAGGGTAAACAAAGATAAGTGGCAGGCAAGGACTCCACCCTACAACCAAGGATTCTGGCAATTTTATTATGTCTATGAATAGGAATGTTGAAGAAAAAAAGAGAGCATTTTTGTTTATTAATCATTTGTCCTGACACCCTCCCATACTCATCTAGTAGAGATTTCAAGGTTTTTCCTTATGAGATAGAAGATTTGCCTAAGAGCATATTATCATCAACAAATTGTTGATAGAACAAATCAGATTTCTTTAGGACAGTTTGAGATCAAGAAGGGATCTATTATTGATCAACCTTTTTAAATTCCTGCCAAGATTTTTAGCCATAATAGTGAATAAAATAGGAGAAATTGGATCTCCTTGTCTTAGACCTCTGGTGCTTTGGAACAAAGTCATAGGAGAGCCATTAACCATGATAGAAATAGAAGTTGTAGACATGAGCTATTCCACCATTTGAAGAACCCTATTGCAAAACTAGAACACCTTTAAAATTTTAAACAAGAATTTCTAGTCAACTCTATCATAGGCTTTTGAGATATCAAGCTTTAACAAAAATACTTTAGTCTTAGATTCAATCAAGGAATGGATATTCCCATGCACTGTGACAATAGAATCCAAGATCTATCGACCAGGAAAAAATCCATTCTGTTGAGGTGAAATCAGAGTGGGAAAGAGAATTAAAAGTCTAGAAATAAAAACCTTCAAGATGATTTTATAGATCAAATTGCAGAGGCTTATGGGTCTGAAAGGCTCAAAGTTCACTTCTCCAGGATTCTTAGGGATAAGAACTGGAAAAGTAGCATTGAAATATTTTAGGAGACTTCTGGATCAAAAAAAATCTTTAACAGCATTCACCACATCTTCTCCAACAATCTCCTAGAACCGTTGTAAGAAAAACATAGGGAACCCATCAGGACCCAGAGCTTTACTCCCTTCAAAGGAGAAAACAACCATCTTAACTTCCTCATTGGTAGGAATAGCTGATAGCATAGAGTTATTTTCTTGATTGTCACATTGGGTATAGCCTCTATTAAATTATCCTAATCATTTTGGTTATTTTCATCATTCTCAGAAAGAATATTTTTAAAGAATAAAACAAAATCCTTTATGATATTCTCCTCCTCTTCATACCTAGTACCATCCACTTCAATTTGAGAAATTATGGTGATAGCCCTATGTTTTGAGGCCTACAAATGAAATTATCTAGCATTTTTATCACCTACAGATAACTATAAAGCTCTAGATCTTTGTCTCGAGAAATCCCTCTCTTTTCCAGTGATATCATGCAACTTAATAAGGATCTCATTCTCTTTTTCCTTAATATCATTCAAATATCCTTCCTTCTGGATTTTGTTTTGAATCTCTCCCAGATCCATCTGAAGATCATATTTAATCTTGAAAATGTTCCCAAAGGACTCTTTTTTCCATTTTTTAACGTTGAATTTAACTTCCCTTAATTTTTTAGCCACCCTAAACATAGTTGTACTAGAGATACTTATATTCCACAATATCCTTAGTTATTCTTTAAAAGAAGGATGAGAAAGCACATTTTTTCAACTCTAAATGGGATATTTTTCTTCTTCTTTAAAGGCTCCACAAAAAAACTAATAGGGAAGTGACCAAATCCAATCCTAGAGAGGGCTTTAAGAGAAAAATAGTCGTTAAAGAACCATTGATTAGAGATTAAAGATCTATCTAATTTAACCTGGATAAGATGCGTACCCTTTCTGTGATTGGATGAAGTGTAGGAAGCTCCTTGCAAATCCAAATCAATCAACGCTTGGTTGTTGATGAAGCTTTGAATATCCTCTTTACTCTCTGCATTTATCTGGGAACCTACAAATTTCTCTTCATTTAATAAGGAAGTATTAAATTCTCCCATGATAACCCAAGACTCTCTATCAAAAATCCTCCTAAAGGCAGCCAGCTCCATCCAAAAGGATTTTCTAAGACCTTTTCCATTGGGGGCATAGATATTTGATTAGATCCAGCTGAAATTATCCGTAATATGGGTGAATCTAGTAGCAATATGGTTAGTTCCTTCCAAAATCAAATCCCCTTTGATTATATGACTATTCCAAAAAGTAACAATACCTCCCAAAGCACCATTCAAGCTGTTTCCATGTGAAATACAATGCTGAAATAGTTTCATCTTTTCCACTTATTTCCTTAAACATTTTAGTTTCCTAAATAAGAATAATATTAGGCTTGTGATCTCTAATAAAATTGTGGAGAACATCCTGCTTGTGGGGATTATTAAGTCCCTTGATATTCCAAGACATGATCTTCATGAGTTACCAAGGGAGTTGAGGTACTCTAGGATGGTTTTTGAGAACCATCCACAATATCCTGAAAAATATTATGCTCTCTTGTCCATTTAATAGACTTTTTCCCTCGAGAACTCTTTGTTGCTCCACAGTCTTCCTTTGCTTTTGATATGGTTGAAATGCCACATGGGGTTTTCCATTGTTTTTTTTTCTTTTTCTTAGATAAAACCTCTTCTTTTTTAGTCTCTTCTTGATGATCCACCCCTTTACTAGATCCCTATTCCTTATCAATAAGAATTCTTTGCTCCCAGGGTAATGTCTCCATGATGCCATTCAGATGAAAGGTTGAAAAGCTGCTAGAAAGTTTAGTAGAATGGTCCTGATTATCAAAGGAGTCCTTATCAAGTTCCAAGGAATTATGATCCATAAAATGATCAACACACAAAGGATGAAAGCCTTCAGAGGAAGGGAGAAGAAGAGGGATGTTTAGCTCCAAAGACAACCCCTAATAGGAATATTTTCAACTAGACTCAGCTCTTGGGATAAGGAGCTAACATCCTGACTTTGCATAATAGCACCATCCATCTGATCCTTATTTGCTTCTCTATCCTTAGTTGTTAAGGTATTCTCAAGATCCTTACATCGGAGTTCTTGTGGAACCTCACCATTATTACCAAAATCACCATCAGCCTTATTAGAAGTGCTTTGAACATTAGACTCTTTATTCTCAAGGCTTTCTCCTTCTGATTCTCTTTTTCCATATAGATTCTAAAGAACTAGTTGGTTTCTCTTTCTCTTTGGTGGCATTTAACAGACATTTCTTAGCCCTATGCCTAGATTTTCTACATTTGAAACAAGCAAAAGGGATAGTTTCAAACTCTATGTCCTGTGACCAGGAACCCAGCTTCGATTGAATCTCAATTGAAGAGGGTAGGTCAACATTCTGAGAGACCCCTATGTGTATTCTACCAAATACCAATATTTTTCTAGCTGCAGTCATAGAATCAATAGAAAGGATCTCTCCAAAGGAGGTCGCAATGCCATAAAAGACATCCTCATTCCAATATTGATATCATAATACCATAAAAGACATCCTCATTCCAATTTTTGATTCATGTTTGTTGATATCATTTATCTAAATTATTTTGTCATCACTAATTTCATATATATAAGAATCCTAAATTAGAATAAATTTATCATTGAAAATAGGAATGAATTTGATCAGGTGACTATTTTGACTCTATATTTTTTATCTATTTTTCTACTTTTTATCATTTACTTGATATTTATCATCACATAAAGAAATGTAGCTTTGTTGTAGCACAAGTTGAATTTAGAAAAATGATAATGTTATGCACACTTTTCTAGTTTTTGTTTTCTATTATTTCAAATGACATATGCATTATAATTTTCCTTTGGTTAGCTTCAATAAAGGGTTGCACATAATTTGTAAGTCATCCAACTAATTCTTAAAATAAGGTTATTTTCCCACATGAATATGATGCTATGAGTTGCTATTTGTAAAACTCCCTATGTTATTATGACTTCTCATTAGGAAGACATTTCACAAAATATGTAATATGAATGACCTATCTATTTAATTTTTCCACCTCTATGTGGTGCTATGAGGATAATAAAAAAATTATCTCTCTTATTTTACAATATTTATATGGGTAAAATATATATTTTCTTGTGGGTTCATTCCAAGTGACCTACCAAATCCATTTCATAGTCTATCTTTAAGATATTTTTTTACTAATCTATGTTTGTTCAAGTATATTTTAAGTTTATTATTTCTCCTTATCGTAAATGGATCTTGGTGACCATAAAGTGAGTTTATTTGCACTTTAGACTAATTTTCTTACCTAATTTTTTGTCATTTTCTTCCTTATCCAAATAATTTACTTCTCTTTTAGGTTAGAAATAATCTACTAAGGTTTTCTATATTTTCTCATAATCTATATAGGTTTTACCTAAGTAAAAATTATCTATAAGGGTGGCAATAATTGAATGAGTATATTAGCTCCAATAGCTAAGAATTATACAACCTCTATACATATCGATAAGATCCAACATACTCATTTGTATATCAAAAGACACAATATAATATTTTTATCTTAACTTCTTTTAAATTGAATTCATAATTTTTGATACAAATTAAGCTTTTAACCGTAGAATGTTATCCACTTGATACTTCAAGGATAAATTAATGGTTTATTGGTGTGGTCTAATCCCTCATAGTTAATTATCAAAAAATTTAATCTCACATTATTGTGACATAGATTTTAGGAACCCAAAATGCTAGGCTGTCTTCCTAGGGTTTTCCACCTAGAAAGACAGAGATCAAGGGTTCTAAAATTCTTATGCGCATTCAAATTAGGATGTATTCAATGTTTTTTAATTTAAATTAACTTAAATAAATTCAATTGACTGATTTAAATGATTTAAAATGGATGGAAAAGTGCAATTAAACTATGTTTGAAAACACACTGTAATATGCAAACAACTATGAAATATGAAGAAATTGAAAGAAATATGCAGAACAAAAGGTACAGGGTCAAATATGAGTGCACCTGGATGTTGTGTTATTTTTTTAGAGTATCTGGAATGCCGATAAAATTTTCTAATTTTTCATAGTGGGTCTCATTAGCCAAGGGTAGCGAATCATTCCTCCTACTATTGAAAAAGTGTTGAGAACTAATTTCTGATAGTCAGGATTTGATTTCTGATAAAATACAGATTTTCAGATTTGAAGTGGGACTCATTCTCTAAGGGTGGAAAATAATTCCTCTCGAATATTTCTAGAAAATCGGGAGGCTACACTACTACACCAGATCTGGCAATGTTTGAATGTTAGCTTGTCGGGATCAATTATGTAGAAAATGGATATAAAAAATTCAAAATGCTTGAAAGATGATGAGTTGACTTGAAGAGCCTAGTTGAATTGAATTCCACTTTTCAACACCTTTAAACCTATTAAATATACAAAACAAAGTTGCAAATACACATGCACAAAATGAGAAAAATGTTGGAGGGTTAGTGAATAGGGGTTTGCTTTGGTCAAACCCCACTTTGGTAATCAAACCTAATAGAAATGAATCAAATATAAAGGAAATGAAAAATTAATAACATGAAAGTATTACAAACTTACCAAATCCTTGAACATGCAAATCTAAAGTGATATCAATGGCTACTGTAAAGTGCTTGAAAAGTTCTTGAATTGATCATCCAAAATGCTTGATTGCTTGAAGATTGAATGCTTGAATGAGGAGATCGCTTGAATGTTTTAGGAGAGTGAATACTTGAGTGAATAATTGTAAAATGAGGTTAAAATCAGATATTTATAAAAATCTTGTGCCTTACCATCCGTTCATACCTCCTCATAGGCCAACATGAAGTGAATTTGAGTAAAATCTTGAAAGAAATTTTGAAATATTTTGAATTTAGAGCCAAGGAGGACTCATTCGCCACCCTCAACGAATGAGTCCTGCATGGGACCCAAAACCAAGTGTCACAAATAATGTTCTTTTTAATGTTGTTTGTTAAGATAGGATCCAAAAATATTGTTAATATAAGAATATGAGGGCATAAAGAGACAAAATAAAGCATGAGAAGGGTGTAAATAGTGAAAATATGCCTAGAAAAGCGTGAAATCTTGTTACAAGACTTTACAACACTTTGAAATAGGGCTTGTTAATGAATGGAAAGGAAATTTTTAGGTGAACTACATTATATAGAGTCTAAAAGAATGTAGAAATGTCTTACAAAAATTCACAACACCTTCACAAGACGTCTTTCCTTGAGTTTTAGCACCAAAATAAGCATGTTCAAGCCAAGACACATCATAAAATTAAAGAAACATAATTCCAACACTATGAAACAAGACCTACAAGACATTGATAATGAAAAGGGTTCATTTTTTTATGGCACATTTGTACTGCCCTTAGCACACACGCCCCGTTCGGAATGGGGACCCTCTTTCCTTTCACCTCGTGGGGTCTTTTGGGGCCACCTCGTTTTGCGTGCCTCTCTTTTTTTGATGACCCGCATGGTCGATGTTGCTCCAAAGTTCTATCATAAATCAGTCAGGCCTCAGCTTTTTGGTTTTCTTCTGCCTTCCGGGGTCTCGGGGGTCCCTTTGGCATTTTGGCTCTGGAACGACCTTGGGCCCCTTCGGGCTCGGGCGTCCGGAGTGCTCTGTTCGGGTTTCCCCTTTGAATTTGTTGTCCTTCACAGTGTTCTCTGGGTGTCCACCCACCCCTCGGGCTCTGACCTGCCACCCACCGCCTAAAGCTTGCATAAATTTTTGGGGCAGCATCTGCCCCTTCGGGCCCCGGGCTCTGGAAGTCCGTTTCCATACTTCCGTCCCGGTCTCGCCATCCGCGACGGCAAGCCTTCAGCGAATTCCTTCCAGCCTCTCGCCATCCGGGCCCTGTGCCTATCTCCGCCATGGCCGTTCAAAGTTGTCAAAAATCAAATGGCGGTCATCGCTCCTCGTCTTTCCGGCCGCCGAGTCCCAGAGTCTCCGCCGCTGCCACCAACTCAATTCAAATTTCACCAACTTTTGGCATGACCGTACCAGCAATTAATGTAGATATTAATGGCGGTTGGGGTATAAAATGCCTAACCCACCAATGTCATTTTTATTATCCAGATTGAAGCAAGTTGGAGCAGCGATCACCTGGAGCCCACCACGATCAGCAGCGTCATGACCGTCACCATCAACTTTACTCCGTCGACCCTAGTGGATCCCACATTCCCCCCACTCGGCATTTTTGAGGTAGGCTATCCTATTTGCCCTCCCATCTTTTTCGTCATTTTGGGGAATTTAAATGAATTAAATAATTGGCTAGGTTGAAATAAGTGGTAGAGAACTAAGTTGCGCTCATTACCCATCTTTTGAAAATCTCCCAAACCCATCGGAATTGCCCTTGCCGCCGATCCAGGACTTGTCCGCGTCATGGTTGTTCTTCGCGCAATGAAAAAGTCCTTGCCGGGCCCGAGACCCTCCTTCGCCATCGGAATCCAAACTCCAAACTCTTGGCGGTAATTTGCCATGATGGGCCCGGTCCATCGGGTTTCCCTTCCCGGGTTTCCCTTGGCACTTCGCCATGCCTCATCTGCAACACATGCCACTGCCTTCCGGCTTCCGGGCTCCAGAATGTATTTCTCTGTCTTAACTTAAACTTATGCATGTGTACTTTTACCGCCTCGGGCTCCGATCCTCGGGGTTCCATCTCTGGGTTTCTGCCCTGCTTTTGCCGGTAGTCTATGTCGATGTGGAATTCTTCCATCATTCTCATCGGACCCCGAGTGTTGGACCTCTGTGTCTAAATCGTCACTGTTTCCAATGGCGAAATCGTACGGTGAGGTCCCCGTTGCCACCCGACCCCCGGGCCCCGCATCATAGACTTCCGTCTTCGGAAGTCCTGCGCTCTCTCGGTGATGATGCTCCTGCCCCGCCGTTGTTGACCAGCGCCCCGACTGCTGGGCCTCGACGCTCCAAATACTGCCGAACCAAGCAATGCACATTGCCCGCCTTTTGGCTCTCTGGGCTTCGAAGGGTCGTTCGCCGTGGACTAATGCCATATCCATTCTCGGCCATTTGCCTTCTAGATCCCAGTGTCCAGGCTTCCGTTGTCGGAAGTCCGCCGCTCGATCACTGCTACTAAATAGAAATACCCCACCTGGAATTCCACCCTCTGGGCTCCGGCCTGCTAAGTGCTGTCAAGTTCTGTAACTCAAAATCACCTGTCAGACTTCCGTCCAGCGTTTGCCTCCCAAAATGGAAAAGTCCGAGCACCTTCCTGACCGAACCAGCCCGAGCCTCCGTAGAAAATTAACCCAATGATGGCCGTCCTTTCGCCTCTCGGGCCCCGAGCCCCGGGGTTCCGCCTTCGGATTTTCGCCTACTGTCTGCTGTTGCCAACGGCCGCCTCTTAACTGCTTTCTGGCTTAAGACCTCCGATGCACCTTAGATCGACCCAAACAAGCTCAAATCCAAAATCTAACTTTGACCCTCATCTTATATTGTGCTCTTCTCCATCATAAGCCTTTCGAAACATGAACATTTTGCCAAGAAGGGTCTCCGGGAGCTTTTCATTGCATTTTCCCTTCTAGGCAGCATTCCTACCAGGGAAGTTCGGCCCTCTGGACCTGGATTGTCCAAATGCCCTAAAACGAAGATCGATACCATCTAAGGATAAAATTTATGATATACTTGAATGATTATTTAGGTGTTATCGTTGAAATATGGACTAACATGAATGCTTTTGATGTTTTGTTGCACTAACTTTGCCCTTGTTTGCAGAATATATGGAATCAGCTACAGGAACTTTAGGGGCCTCCACCGAAAAGGAAAAGGGCAAGAAATCAGGGAGGACCGCTCGGGGAAAAGAAGATAAAGATCAGATGAAGTTTCAGTTTCAGAGTGAGCCGCTCTAGTCAAAGGTCTCAATAGACTAGAAGGAGATTTCAGATACAAACATTGGTTAGGTGGACATAGACAAGTTCACTCAAAGGGTCAAGGTCAACCCTATGACAAAGAATACCAGACTAATATGACAGAGTGGAATCGCCAAGGCTGCCAGTTTCCCTCCTTCTCTCATTGCACCTGAACTAGATGGCTTGCCGAGAAGCCTATCAAATAGACACTAGAACAATTATGGACAAGGAGGGGAACATCCTTGCCGACATGTCACCAGAAGGAATCACGAAAATATTTCACATTTCCACGTTCCCACATATGGAGGTCCCCTCATTGGAACAATGCCAAGCAGCATGGGATGCTAGTCCATCAGGATGCAAGAAGTCTATCAACCTATACTGGCTTAAGGAGAAACGGGGCAGCACTGCGAAGGTTCCCCAAGAGCTGTTCCGTAGCGATTTCCATGAAGACTACCACAACCTAGTAACTATGCTGAGTAGGGTCATGGGTCTCCCAGCTGCCGCCTACTTCCAAGAATGGATGGCCTATTATATTGAGCAGATCCTGTGGGGGAATGAGGATGTTAACACTAATGTCTCATTCGACTGGGGAGGCATCATCAACAACTGCTTCCATGAGCAGTTTATCAACGTCAAGAAGAGCTCTAAGTTCTACATGACCTCCTACCTCATCTACTTCCTGGCAGGTCAAAGACAATACAGTGGGCTATTTGTGGCGCCCGATCAGGGGCATAAGAGAGGGCTCAAGCCATTCGACAAATACCCTCAACTCTAATACCACAACTTTAAGGAGTAATACTGGGTCAACGACGCCTTCATTGGCCATATCATCAGATTGATCGCCAGAGACTTTGAGAGGAGAGTCTCCCATAGCACCAGGGCGCTCTTGAAGGAATATTCCTTTCTATTCATCCAGTTCCCCAAGTTTACCTACATTCAGGATCAGGGTTTCACGGAATGGCCAAACAGATTGTCGAGATACCCAAACGATAGGATCATTCTCCTGGAGCTTTCTCGGTAGCTCCAACACATCCAGGCCGTCTTTAGCAACAAGCACATGGCAGGGATCCCCTATCCCATGACCCTTGGCTAGGGCCTGTACCGGTTACAGACTTCTTAATGCACCAGTAATTCTGAGAAGGAGCTTAAGGAATATCATTTTGACTGGTACACTGCGCGCCCATAGATGGACCCTCACGGCCACGTCAGGAAGGCACTGGGGCGGGCATATGCCCACAAATACCACATTGAAGAATTTTGGGCTGATTGCAAAGATGACAAGGAGGTGCTCGCCCGACACTATATGCGCATGACGGTGCTATTCCTAAGAAGTGTGCAGCCATTCCCAGTGCCGGATTAGGTTGAGGAAGATGAGTCTACAATCATGTACCCAAGGTACCTTGTGGTTGCCAACCTGCCAATTCCTTTGATCGACTAGGATGAACAAGAGGTTGATGACCTGGATACCATCACCCAGCCAATCATAACTCGCACTAAGGAGTGGGTGGATGGGTAGGTGGTGCACCTAACGTGACAAGGGGTAGTCCTAACATATGAGGAGCTCAAGAGCAAGCCAGGTACCATGGAGGATGTTGCTGCCACCACATCAACTGGTGAGACCTCCAAGTCTCCCCCCATCACCAGATCTTAGAAAAGGAAGGGAACAGAGACAATGCAATCTGCAGACCCTAAGGAGCAAGCAAAGAAGGACACAGGAGACTCATCTCCCAAGAGGATCAAAGAGACAATGACTACAATAGAATTGCAGCCTCCCTTGCTTCTCCCTCCCCCTCTTGGTGCACCGCCCGCCTCCTAGACTGCGGTCACCTCCTCTCCGTAGGTGGTGGATATCTCTGTCCATCTTGCCCCTTCGCCCTCGGCCAGGTCAGTGGTCATCATTGATTCCTCTTTCGGCATGACCACTCCTCCTTCCTCTGCTGCCATGTCTCCAATCACATCCCTCCCTCTGGCAACAATAACATCGCCTGTCCCCCTTTCCACTATGCTCGAGGCTCTTACGAGGCACATGCAGAGTCTTCCCCTTGAGCTCTCATAGATCCTAATGGACCTAGCTCTCCAAGCAGCCCTCGCCCAAGCCCTCGCAATAGCTCAGCGTTCACAACTGCCAACGGGGCCGCCAGCTATGGAAGCCACAATGCAGATTTCAAAAGAGTTAGAGGAGCGAGAGTAGGAAGCCTCAAGGTCTATGGAGGAAGAGGCCGATGAATATCAGAACACCCTGAGTACGAGCATTGAACCATCGACAAGGTGGTCTATGAGGGAGAAGAGACAGGCTCTTCCGAGAGCGGGGATGAGGAGGATGGGTCAGCTGCTAAGGAGATCATCCAAATGTTTGATGAGGACCTTGAGGAGGAATTGGCACAGCAACTAAAGGATGTTGGGGAGGAAGTAGAAAGGTCACCACATGGCGAAGAGGGGCAGTCGCTGGAGGAGCAGCCGCAAAAGGATTTATCTAAGGCTGAGACCCATGTTGTAAAGAGCCCAGAGGCCGAGACTGCTGAAGAGAAGGAAGGAGAGGAGACATTGAAAGAAGAAGATCCCACCTGACAATTATCCACCAAGCTGCCCATTAAACACCTCGTGTTTATTCGCGACTCCGACGAAGAGGAGGAGGATGCTACTAAAGAGAAAGAGGAGCCCCAAAAGTAAAAGGGGTGGAAGTCTTACCTCTAACTGAGAAAGGTGAGGGCAGCCATGATGCACCCAAGGATAAATCTGCTATGCCCTATTGGTTGGAGAAGCAACTGGAGAAGATGACTCCTGTTCTGAAAGAACCAAGGGAGAGATTGGAGGCCATCTTGGCTTGATCCCCGAGCATGACAAAGAAGGAGAAGAAGCCCAAGTTCAGATCTAGGATAACAATGGATGCTTCCGGCTCCCGAGCAGCACAAGTTGCAACTCCTACAGTTGGCCAAACAGGGGTGAGCTATAATATCTCCACCATTGACTTGGGGATAGCAACTAGAGAACATAAAGTTGAACACCTGGAGGAATCAGTGGCCATAGTGGTGCACCTGATCAAGCAGGATAAGGTCTCCAAAGACAAGCTCAAGGTGCAGGTTGCGGCTCTAACCGATTATATCTAGCAATGGACCTCAATGGATAACTTGCCCACTACCTCTACAGCAACACTGCAGTTGCTCTCCAAGGAACAGATTGATAAGATGGAGAGAAGGAAGAACTTGGAGAAGACCACTAAGGATTGGTTCCGACAGGTCACGTACATTGGAAACATGGGAATCAGCAGGGCTGTACGAATAACCAATAAGTTCTTGGACATGATCCAATCCCTGGAGGGTAGAAGGAGGCTCTGCACCAATTTCCCTGTGACATACAACTCCACCTTCTCAAGAATTGAAGCCATCCTTCAGATGCCTGAGGACACATGGGAGGAGAAGCTAGAGCTGAAAAAGGAAGATCACTAGCTGGTGGATGTATGGCGGAAAGACCTCGATAATCAGAAGGAGAGGTTAGAGCAGATCCTCAACAAGGTGGACCCAGATATTGAGTGGATTAAGGAAATCCGGGCGGAATGCGCCAAATACCTTAAGCTGATGACGGGCTATGATATGCCCACAGTACAAATGGATGTAGAAAAGATCAAGCTATACTTCCAGGAGAAGATGAAGGACGGGATAGCCGAAGAAATCACAACAGAATTCCTGAGTTTTGCTGCCCGCGCCTTTGACCGATCAGAGCTATTTAGAGACCAAGGCTCGAAGTATGACGAGGATTGGAAGCGGCTGGAAGAGAATGCTAAGGAATGGAGCTACTAGGCATTAAGATGCAAGATCCTTGAAATAGACAAGCTCCAAGCAGTCATCCTCAAGTATATAGAGCACGCAGCTTCTGAGGAGCAAGAGGACAGCCCAGCCAAAAAAGAAGACCTCCCTGAAGAGTAGCTACAGCAAAGAAAATAGCAATTAGCTACAGGATGAAAATTGCAATAGTGCCTTCCACTAGATGATGAAATAGGAAATGGAGAAAAATGTATTTTAAATTGTAAATCTATTTGGGGGTAGGTGAAACCCTATTTTGTAATGAATCTTGGCCACACAATTGTAATGAATCTTGGCCATTCATTTAACTTTTGGAATACTATAAATAGAGCACTCCCCTCATTTGCAAGAGTGAGAGTTGAGTTGTTGTAAAGGCATGCTGCAGAAATTTATAAAAAATATCATTGACTTGGTGTATTTTCTTGATTTCTCTCATGCTACTTGGTTCATTCTCCAATATTACATGTTTAGCTTAGATCTTATGGCTATTTAGTTAGCTGTTTGCTTTATTTAGATAAATCTTAGGAATGTTGTTGAGTGATTGTGAAAATTCCAGCTTTGTTGATGATCCGTTAGTCCATACTTTTTACTGTTTGCTGAAGGTAGATAGCTGTGCAAAGTTAGCCTGGACTTAATTTAAAGCTGCCCAAACATTTATCTTTGATTCATGCATGTATGTGGTGGATGAAGGATGAAATATCTGCAACCCTTAGAAGATAGCACAATTTTCATGATACTGTGAAATCCCTGGTTAAGTGGGATATTGTTTTAAGGAATTATCCATTGTAGGAACTCCATTGTCACTATTCATAGCAAGCTTCATACTTAGAAACTTTTCCTCCCCTTCACCCTTTTCTTTTTTTTTAGTAACTGACCTATGCTAAGGTTCATTGCACATTGTAAAGCCAAATCTAACAACTAAATGGAGTTCAAGATTGCTGTTTGAACCTACAGCCGGTGCATATAAACTTCCCATCCTAAGGACTCCTTTTCAAGATCCAACTTCATGCTTTGTGTCCACACTTTGTGTTTCTGTAAGGTCGCCTTGTGATTCCAGCAAATCACATCAAACTACTGAGGTATCTGAGCACTGTCATGACCTGACACCCAAGAGACCTTGGGATAGTGTTCTGCAATTTGATTGTGGGAGAATATCTTTCAAGAGAGGTAGTGCACCTACACATTGCCTATGTTGAGAAGTGCATAAAAACACCATCAACAAAACTGGCACTAGAAGGAGGGCGACACTCAAAATACTAAGCTAAAGGATAAAGCGAAGCTGGATCGCATTGGATCATTCTCCCCGAAAAGGTTTTAAAGAGTTCTACGGTCCACACCAAACAAGGAAGAATTCGTAGAATTGTAGCCTCCTGCGAGGGAAAAATGAGCACAAGGAAGTAGCACTGCCTCTTCCTCTTCCTCCATTCCATCCGCCCCCATTTCACCCTCACCTCCATTTGGCTAGCCTTCATCTTCCACCCAACCATCTCAAACAGCATTTGCACCGTCTACCTCCGGCAGCCAAGGGATTGCTCCTCTCCCAGCCCTTTTGGCCCAAGGCACAATCAAGACAGCCATAGCTCATGGGCAGTCCCAAATTGCTGTTGTGTTCCAAATACAACCTCAAACTCCTATTTTCCAATAGCTAGTACCACCTCCACCATTCTCCATGGCTTGGCTAGCACATAATCCATCACCGATACATTTTGCGGTCTACAATGATATGCCCAAGAATCCAGAGGGTTTTTGTTCGAAGTTCCATCCACATGATATGCAAAGGACAATTGAAGAGCATATCAAAATATTCAAGACGGTCGTCACCGAAATGCAAGTGGACCATGAGGATGTTGCATGCCACCTTTTTCCACATTCATTAGGGGAAGAAGCATTCTATTGGTACATCAATCTACCGAGGGGATCGATCACTTCATGGAACCTGATGAAGAATGTGTTTATGCAAAAATACAAGATTCCCATCAACCCTTCGGACCTTTACCAATAGTTCATGTATATCAGAAGGAAGGTTAACGAACCTATCAGCTCCTTCAATGATCGTTTCCATTGGGCCCACATGAGGCTTCAGGATCCGTACGTCCATAATGATGCAGCAGCTCTCCCAGTCTACTACGCGGCCCTGGACAACCTCACGTCGGCCTTGGTGAAAAGGATGCACCCACCGCCTGCTACCCTACTAGCTGCCTATGCAGAAGCCGTTGTGATAAGTGCGAACTTGGAACAAAATATCTCTAGCCCATTGCCCTCTTTGGGGCCTGTAGCACACCCAATGCAGATTCAGGGGCTTAATCAGGCATTTGCTCACCAAACTCCTCTTATGAACCAAGTGCCTCAATTGCCTATGGTGCCACATCCGGGGTAGCTGTTGAATTATGCACCTCCCGTGACTTCCTATTTACAGCCCCAACAGCAGTACAACTATTCCTAGATCACTCCCCAATAGTAGGCGTATTCCCAACAGCCCCAGGCACCATTCTACCTGTCGGGACCAGATTTTCCTCCAGCCTATCAAAATTAGCTGACGGCCCCACCCGTTTTTCTCCAAAATCTGGCCCCATCACCTATAGGTGCGACCAAGAAAGACAAGCTAGAGGAGCTGACCGAGATGATCACGAAGATGTCCACGGAGATGACACATCTAAAGAATCAGAATAATCAGTTGTAGGCCTCCCAATGCAATTTTCAGGCCAACCTCAATAGGGACAGTTGAGACAGTACAGACAACAGAGACAATCATGAAGTAAGCACTTCTTCCGGGCAGAATTATGAGAGGGGGTAGAACGCCAATCAAATTGCAGAAAGAAGACCTTCTCAAAGGAAGAATCGTATGTGGAACACTAGGCCCAACAATGGAGGAGTACCTATGCCTTTCGATCAACTAGCAAGCAATGACAAAACATACAGCGGTGGGTACCTGGCCTAGGTAGCTTTGTTCGGATAGTGTCGACTTCAAAAAACCAGTAGACATTCTGAGCTGGATTGTCCTAAGTTCTAGACTGTTGCTGAAATCTTCTAGGTGGAGGTACAAAATGCAGTTGACAATGCCAACTACAGGGACATCGTCCCTTCCGAGCCCTATGATTCCTCATGTTTGGTGGTCAATCAGGCACCATTTCCGCGAGGTGACCACAATGAGCCCGAGATTGAGCCTACTCCTATGGGGGAGGAAGAAGCATAAAAGGTAAGTAATAAACAAACCTTGGCTTAGCTCTTTGATTCAGTAGATAATGGTTCGGTAGATGAAGAAGAACCATTTGTAGATGAGGTCCACATGTTCCATCAGTGGTCGAGTCCTTACTTCCTTAGGAATAGGCAAGCAGGTGGACCCTTCACAACTTCTACCCCACCAAATAATTTTGCCACCCCGCCTGATCCAAATGCTAGCAATAACCCTAGGCTCCCTCATATACCTGCCTAATATCTCAATAAGAACCAGTCTCAAAACCAATCACAAAGTCAGCTTCAAGGCCAACCTCAAAATTTTCCTAGGCAAACCAAGGTCCAAACCCCTAGTTCTCCCATAGGCCAAGCTTTTAGCTCTGAAATCGAGCAAATGGGTGAATATGTGGTAGAAGAGTTCAAAAAGGTAAAAATTAGTTTGTCAGCCTTCGAGTTACTTAGGGTTCCTGCCATGAGGCATGCTTTCTTCTGAGTTCTGAATGGGGCTTCATCCTCTAAAATGACACAAGAGACCCCAGCTAAGAGGGTAACCTTTGAAGAGCCTAGGAAAGAACCAGAAATATAGGATAATGCCTAGAAAAGAAGGGATGTCCCTATGAATCAGTCACCAAGTAAACAAATTAAAAAGGAGCCAGAAAGGGCTAATAGGAAGTTTTCTAAGGACCAGCAATTTAAGCAAGCCAAGGATATGGGAAATGATAGGAATAAAGGTCAAATAGCTCAAATGGACACACCTATGGGTATCCTCCAAGGGAGACCGAAAAATCCCCCTTTCTTGACCACCATTAGGATCTTTGGGAAGAATCTGCATAACTGCTTGCTCGATTCAGGAGCTTTTGCCAATGTCATGCCCTTGGCCGTATGTAAGGCTCTTGGCATCACTCCCACGCCTTCAAAGAGGAAGGTGACCTAGCTGGATAAAACAGAGATCAACATCATGGGTGAAATAAACCGCACCCCCATGCAAATTGCTATAGACCCACGGATACAACAGGCCATTGATATCCAAGTGGCAGACATTCCTGATGCTTATGGAATTATTTTGGGAAAGGAGTTCACCAAGGCGTTGAATGGATATACCTCTACAGACCTTTCTCACATATGGTTACCGTGGAAGGGGCTACCAAATCAGATCCACATCGACCATGAACCCCGTATGAGGTATTTGATCATGGAATACAATAATCTCAGTGAGGTGTTGTTCGCCAAGACTGACTTAGGGAATTATCACCCTTTTGCCTACCAAAATGAGCTTGAGCTTCAGGAAGAATGTGTAGATGAAGTATTGTTGGTGTTGTGCAGTCCCTTGGCAGATTCCACACGAACGCCCCCATACACCGAAACATTGGTAGAAGCTGATGATGAGCCAGATAAGGATGACAACTGGGGACTACTCGATAGATTCCAGGAGTTCATGGAAAAGTGCACAAGGGATCAGCTCAGCCTAGGGGCTCGAATAAATTTCTAGGATCTCTTATTGCCAAATTGGTGTAGGGTTCACAATGCTGCACACTCTGAATTTGATTGTTGCTTGTGCCAAGCAGCAGTGGAGCATGTTAAAAAAGTAGCTATTCCTCAGACAGAAACACCAAAGGAGACACCATAAGAACTGCCTGTTGGTCATTGCCCCAAACTAGAAAACTCCCCTAAGATCACAAGGCCCGCCGTCCATCTGAAAGGGAGTAGAAGCTCGATCAGACATGAAGATAAGGAATCCTCTGTGTGCTGGACACTCCGATTTGATGGATCGAGGTCGAGGCAAGGAGCTGGAGCTAGATTCGAACTCATCAGTCCAACGGGTAAGACATTTCTTGTTGCTCACCGATTATAGTTTTATTACACTAATAACGTAGCGGAGTACGAGGCTCTAGTCCTTGGCCTTCTCATGGCCTTGAAAAAAAATGTGAAAATGTTGCAAGTTTTCAGGGATTTCGCGCTCGTAGTTAACCAGGTCAGGAAATTGTATTCCTGTCATGATCAGAGACTCACAAATTATAGGCATAGGGTTTGGGACCTCTTAGAGGGCCTAGATGCATTCAACATACAACTGATCCCTCGTGCTCAAAATCACACAGTCGATGCCTTAGCTCAAGCGGCTAGCACTCTACAACCCCTATCTTTGTCTGGGCTCAAAAAATTCACTGTTGAGCTAACATCCACACCATCAGTCCTAGATAATGTTACCCACTTGCAAGTCTTCAATGATGACAAGCATATCCTTCAGTTCATCACAAGTTTTGATGTCTTTGTAGCTCAAATAATTGATGAAACTGATCTATAGGAGGCTGAATTGGACATAGAGGGGGTCATCAACCTCAAAACCAATACAATCCCCAGAGGCATGGTTCAACTGGAATGCGTATTTAATTTGGATCAGATCAGGGATTAGGATCAGCAAACAAAAAAGGAGGCTATAATCAACCAATGCAATGCTCATAACCTTGGGATAGCCGAGGATGCCAGGAATGTTTTTATCGGAAAAGTGTGTACGCCAGAGGAAAGAAGAGGAATCACGGATGCATTATGAATGTACCATGATGTGGTGTCATGGAGCTACCAAGATTTAAAAATGTACGACACCTCTGTCATCACACACACCATCCCTCTCAAGATCAAAGTGAGGCCCTTCCGCCAGCGATAGTGCCCCATTAATGCCTTGCTAGAACCTATCGTTTACAAGGAGGTGCAAAAGTTGCTCTCAGCTAGAATCATTTTCCCTGTCCGGCATTCCATGTGGGTGGCTAACTTGGTCCCAGTTAGGAAAAAGAATGGGGAGATTAGATTGTGTGGATTTCTGCAATTTCAATCATGCCTCGGAGAAAGACAACTATCCAGTGCCTTCGTTGGATGAGGTGCTGCAGATCATCAATGGCTCCTAGATGATGTCGTTCCTCAACGGATACTCGGGAGTTAATCAGGTCATGGTGCAATACGAGGATCGCCACAAGACCACGTTCACCACTGAGTGGGGGACGTTCGCATACAGAAGAATGTCGTTCGGGCTCATCAATGTCGGTGCCACTTTCCAACGCGCCATGGATATCACCTTCAAAGACCTAATTGGCAGGCGCATAATCAACTACATGGATGATTTGACCGTATTTTCTCAAAGGCAGGGTGATCACGTCTCTGACTTATGCAAGGTGTTTTAGAGATGCAGAGAGTTTGGGGTTTCCCTAAACCCCAAGAAGTGCATCTTCAGAGTGACCGAAGGCAGATTGCTCAGGCACATCATTTTGGAATAGGGAATCTCCATTGATCCTAAGCGCATTGAGTCCTTACTCAAAATTCAGCCCTCGGGCAGCAAGAAGGAATTAAAATCTTTCTTTGGAAAGATCAATTTTGTCCAAAAATTCATCATAGGTTTCACAGAAATTGTCAAACGTCTCAATGCCATGCTCAAACAAGATGCCAAAGTTGAGTGGACGTCGTATGCCAAACAATCCTTCGAGGAAATCAAACGGGCCATTGCTAAGGCACCTGTGTTAATTAGCCTAGACTATCTGAAGCCATTTTATATTTACTCATTTACTTCAGAGCATTCTTGTGCTAGTATATTGACCCAAATGGACGATGAAGGAAACGAGCATCTGATCACCTTTATGAGTGCTCCCCTCAAAGATGCTGAATTGCGTTACCATAACATAGAAAAGCAGGTGTACTCTCTTGTCAGGGGGGTGAAGAAATTTAGACACTACATTCTACGCAACAAGGTGTTCGCCATTGTCCCTAACCCAGCAGTCAAGACACTACTCATGCAGAATGAATTGGGCGAATGAAGGGCTAAGTGGGTCACCCTGCTACAAGAGTATGATATGGAGATCCAACCGATGAAATTGGTGAGAGGGCAGGCACTCACTCGCACAATTGCCGAAACAACAGCAGAAGCTAGACCTGAACTCACGGTGCAGCAGTACCAGCTTGAAGATGTCTCCCCGGGAGAATGGTATCAAGATGCCGTTTATTATCTGCTGAATCGTAAGTGTCCGCCACACCTGTAGGGAGTCCAAAAATGGGCCCTAAGATTGAAAAGTAATGGCTGCATGTTGCTGGGTTCCATTCTTTACAAAAAGAATCATGAAGGCGTTTATCTGAGATGCCTTGGCAAGGAAGAGGTGGAACGCGTCCTAAAGGAGTTTCACAATAAATTTTGCACGGGCCATGGTTTGGGTTCTTCTACAGCACATCAAATATTAAGAGTAGGGTACTATTGGCCAACTGTCTTCAAGGGTTCCCATTGTCACGTTCGTTCATGTCACACGTGTCAGACCGCTACCACCAGGGAGAGGAATGCTGCTGTCCCACTGCAGCCTGTGCTGGAGGTAAGGCCTTTTGCGCAATGGGGTCTCGACTTCATCGGTCCGGTAAGCCCTCCATCATCTGTGGGACATAGGTACATTCTTACTGCTACTGATTATTGTACTAGATAGATGGAAGCGATAGTATGTAAGCAATGCACAACTGAAGTAGTTACTGATTTCTTAGAAAGTTTCATTTTGAATCATTTTGGTTGTCCGTATGCTTTGGTATGTGATAATGGACATGCATTCGCTTCATTAAAATTTACTAGCTGGGCGTTTGACTATGGGATAGCCCTTAAATTCTCATCCAATTACTAACCTCAGGGTAATGGCCTTGCTGAATCCACGAATAAGAATCTGATTACAGTAATCAAGAAGCTGCTAGATAGGAATCCAAAGGACTGGCACACCCAACTATGTTTCGCCCTTTGGGCTGATCGCACCCGCCACAAGGCTGCCCTTGGCGATTCTCCGTTTCACCTTGTCTATGGCCTAGAGCCTATATTCCCCATCCATCTAAAAATTCCTACTCTTCAGTTCATCAACAATTTTTATGAGGGAGGAGATTGTAGGGAAGCTTAGTTGGCTGAGCTCTTATATTTAGAGGAAGTCTGAACCGTGCAATAGAAAATTTTTCCAAGCATCAGGGCGTAGTGAAGAGATGGTTCGACCGCTGAGCCAAAATCAAGGCCTTTAGAATTGCAGATCTGGTCCTGTATTGGGACAAGGCCCATGGGAAGAAGGGGGGACACAAAAAATTCGACAAGCTTTGGCTTGGCCCCTTTCAAATAGCTAAAATCCTGGGAGATAATGCCTTCCACTTAAAGACCCTAACTGGTGAGAATGTCCCGTTGCCAGTCAACAGGCAACACTTGAAGCATTACTTCCACGCTTGAGCTCCTTCGAGCTCTTTGTTGTAAATACCTATACATAGGTTAGAGTAGTTGCTTTCTTGCTAGTTTGTGTTTGTTTACGCCACTTTTGTTTTCTCCCTCCCGATGGTTTTGTTTCGGAAGAGGTTTCCCGCTTCTTTGCGGTGGCTGTGCTTGCTTGACGAGCAGTTCACTTTGATGTCCATTCTTTGTGTTCTTTGGCTAAACATTCACTCTAGACTATCGGTCTTTGAAAGCTATCCACGAATGATTTCCTTGTTTGAACTCTGCTCAGAACTTAACCCTTCATTAGATCTTCTTACCCGCATCTTGGATCTCGTATAAAGCACATAACAATAATTTCTGAAGGACCGTACTATGGTTGTTATGACACCCTAGTGAGTGAAAAATCTTAAGTCTACTCCAGTGACCACTGCAGTCTCAAACCCATTGTAGGCTTCAATGCTTACCCAGTCAAACTAAATGGCAAAAGAGGAATGAAATATCAAAGCAAAAAGGAGAAAAGGAAATTTTAAAAAAAGAGAATAAATGACCGTATGGGTGTTCGGATAACTCTACCGGGGCTATGGACGCCCAGCCGGCAGTAGAGCAATATCCATGAAATTGTAGCGACAACTTTGTCAAGGCTATGGAAGCCTGACTGTCAGCGGGGCAATGCCTAGGTTACTTTTGGTGTTAGATAATCTACGTAGCTCACTTGGTTGAATTGGTAACCCTGGTCACTATCCCTAGGAAAGGAATGAATTCACTATACGCACACTTCTGAGATGTCCTGTAAGCTAACCCAATTAAGGATCTCATTCTCCCGGATTCATCTCTGGAAGCTACTCCTGGTCTGCGAAACCAGAGATTTTGGGTCTTGAATGAATATTTATCCCTAGAATGCTCCGAAGCGTTCTCCAGCGGAGTCACCATTTGTTGTGCCTTTAGCACACACGCTCCGTTCGAAACGGGGACCCTCTTTTCTTTCACCTCGTCGGGTCTTTTGGGACTGCCTCGTTTTACGTGCCCCTCTTTTTTTGATGTTCCGCATGGTCGATGTTGCTCCAAAGTTCTATTATAAATCAGTTAGACCTCCGCTTTTGGGTTTTCTTCTACTTTCGAGGTCTCGAGAGTCCCTTTGGCATTTTGGCTCTGGAATGGCCTTAGGCCCCTTCAGGCCCAGGTGTCCGGAGTGCTCTGTTCAGGTTTCCCCTTTGAATTTTCCGTCCTTCGCGGCATTCTCCAGGCGTCCGCCCGTCCGCCCCTCGAGCTTTGACCTGCCGCCCGCCGCCTAAAGCTTGCATAAATTTTTGGGGCAGCGTATGCCCCTTCGTACCCCGGGCTCTGGAAGTTCGTTTCTGGACTTCCGTCCTGGTCTCGCCGTTCAAGATGGCGAGCCTTCGGCGAATTCCTTCTAGCCTCCCGCCATCTGGGCCCCGGGCCTATCTCCACCGTGGCCATTCAAAGTTGTCAAAAATCAAACAGCGGTCATCGCTCCTCGTCTTTCCAGCCTCTGGGTCCCGGAGTCTCCGCCACCGCCGCCGACTCAATTCAAATTTCATGAACTTTTGGCATGGATGTACTAGCAATTAATGCGAATATTAATGGCGGTTGGGGAATAAACTGCCCAACCTGCCAATGTCATTTTCATTATCCGGATTGAAGTGAGTTGGAGTAGCGATCACCTGGAGCCCACCATGATTAGCAGCGTCATGACCATCGCCATCAACTTTACTCCATCGACCCCAGTGGATCCCACATTCCCCCCCGCTCGGCATTTTTGAGGTAGGCTATCCCCGTTTGCCCTCCCATCTTTTTCGTCATTTTGGGGGATTTAAACGAATTAAATAATTGGCTAGGTTGAAATAAGCGGTAGAGAACAAAGTTGCGCTCATTACCCATCTTTTGAAAATCTCCCAAACCCATCGGAATTTCCCTCACCGCCAATCTGGGACTTGTCCGCGTCGCGGCTGTTCTTCGCGTAGTGAAAAAGTCCTTGCTGGGCCCGAGACCCTCCTTCATCGTCAGAATCCAAACTCCAAACTCCTGGTGGTAATCTGCCATGACGGGCCCGATCCATTGCGTTTCCCTTCCCAGGTTTCCCTTGGCACTTCGTCGTGCCTCATCTGCAAACATGCCACTACCTTCCGACTTCTGGGCTCCAGAATGTATTTCACCATCTTAACTTAAACTTGTGCATGTGTACTTTTACCGCCTCAGGCTCCGTCTCTAGGTTTCTACCCTGCTTTCGCTGGTAGTCTATGTTGATGTGGAATTCTTTTGTCATTCTCATCGGACCCCGGGTGTTGGACCTCTATGTCTAAATCATCGCCGTTTCCAATGGAGAAATCTTACGGCGAGGTCCCCGCTACCACCTGACCCTCGGGCACCATATCCCAGACTTTCGTCTTCGGAAGTCCGGCGCTCTCTTGCCAACAATGCTCTTGCCCCGCCGTTGTCGACCGGCACCCCGACCGCCAGGCCCCGTCGCTCCAAATATCGTTGAAGCAAGCAATGCACATCGCCTGCGTTTTGGCTATCCGAGCTCCGAAGGGCCATTCGCCATAGACTAACACCATATCCATTCTCGACCATCTGTGTTCTGGATCCCGGTGTTTGGACTTTCGTTGTCGGAAGTCCGCCGCTCGATCGCTGCTGCTAAACAGAAATACCCCACCTAGAATTCTGCCCTCCGGGCTCCGGCCTACCAAGTGCCATCAGGTTCTGTAACTCAAAATCACCTGCCGGACTCCTCCCAGACTTCCATTTGGCGTTTGCCTCCCAAAATGGCAAAGTCTGAGCACATTCCAGACCCAACCGGCCCGAGCCTCCATAGAAAATTAACCCAATGATGGCTGTCCTTTCGCCTCCCGGGCCCCGAGCCCCGGGGTTCTGCCTTTGGATTTTTGCCTACTATCTGTCGTTGCCAATGGCCAACTCTTAACTGCTTTCCAGCTTAAGACCTCTGATGCGCCTTAGATCAACCCAAACAAGCTCAAATACAAAATCTAACTTCGACCCACATCCTAAATTGTGCTCTTCTCCATCATAAGCCTTTCGAAACATGAACATTTTGCCAAGAAGGGTCTCCGGGAGCTTTTCATTACATTTTCCCTTCCAGGCAACATTCCTTCCAGGGAAGTCCGGCCCTTCAGGCCTAGATTGTCCAAATGCCCAGAAACGAAGATCGATCCCATCTAAGGATAAAATTTATGATATACTTGAATGATTATTTAGGTGTTATCATTGAAATATGGACTAACATGAATGTTTTTGATGTTTTGTTGCACTAACTTTTCCCTTGTTTGCAGAATATATGGAATCGGCTGCAGGAACTTCAGGGGCCAGGGCCGAAAAGGAAAAGGGCAAGAAATTAGGGAGGACCACTCAAGGAAAGGAAGATAAAGATTAGATGAAGTTCTAGTTTCAGGGTGAGCCACTCCAGTCAAAGGTCTCAACAGACTAGAAGGAGATTTTAGATACAAACATTGGTTAGGTGGACATAGACGAGTTCACTCAAAGGGTCAAGGTCAACCCTACGACAAAGAACGCCAGACTAATATGACAAAGTGGAATCGCCAAGGCTGCCGGTTTCCCTCCTTCTCTCATTCCACCCGAACTAGTGATGGCTTGTCGAGAAGCCTATCAAACAGACACTAGAACAATTATGGACAAGGAAGGGAACATCCTCGCCGACATGTCGCCAGAAGGAATCACAAAAATCTCACATTCCCATATTCCCACATATGGACGTCCCCTCATTGGAACAATGCCAAGCGACGTGGGATGCTAGTCCGTCAGGATGCAAGAAGTCTATCAACCTATACTGGCTTAAGGAGAAACAGGGCAGCCCTACCAAGGTTCCCTAAGAGCTGTTCCATAGCGATTTCCACGAAGACTACCACGACTTGGTAACTATGCTGAGTAGGGTCATGGGTCTCCCAGCGGCCGCCTACTTCCAAGAATGGATGGCCTATTATATTGAGCAGATCTTGCGGTGGAATGAGGACGTTAACACCAAGGTCTCATTCGACTGGGGAGGCATCATCAGCAACTACTTCCATGAGCAGTTTATCAACGTCAAGAAGAGCTCTAAGTTCTACATGACCTCCTACCTCATCTACTCCCTGGCAGGTTAAAGACAATACATCGGGCTATTTGTGGTGCCCGATCAGGGGCATAAGAGAGGGCTCAAGCCATTCGACAAATACCCTCAACTCCACTACCGCAACTTTAAGAAGGAGTACTACTGGGTCAATGATGCCTTCACTGGCCATATCATCAGATTGATCACCGGAGACTTCGAGAGAAGAGTCTCCCACAACACCAGGGCGCTCTTGAAGGAATATGCCTTCTTATTCATCTAGTTTCCCAAGTTTACCTATATCCGGGCTCAGGGTTTCATAGAACGGCCAAACAGATTGCCGAGATACCCAAACGATAGGATCATCCTCTTGGAGCTTTCTCGGTAGCTCCAACACATCCAGGTCATCTTCAGCAACAAGCACGTGGCAGGGATCCCCTATCCCATGGCCAGGGCCTGTACTAGTTATAGACTTCTCAATGCGCCAGTAATTCTGAGAAGGAGCTTAAGGAATATCATTTTGACTGGTACACCACGCGCCCATGGATGGACCCTCATGGCCATGTCAGGAAGGCACTGGGGCCAGCATATGCCCACCAATACCACATTGAAGACTTTTGGGTTGACTACAAAGATGACAAGGAGGTGCTCGCCTGACACTATATGCGCATGATGGTGCTATTCTTAAGAAGAGTGCAACCATTTCTAGTGCCAGATCAGGTTGAGGAAGATGAGTCTACAATCATGCACCCAAGGTACCCTGCGGTTGCCAACCTGCCAATTCCTTCGATCGACTGGGATGAACAAGAGATCGATGACCTGGATACCATCACGCAACCAATCATAACTCACACTAAGGAGTGGGTTGATGGGCAGGTGGCGCGCCTAAAGCGACAAGGGGTAGTCCTAACATATGAGGAGCTCAAGAACAAGCCAGGTACCATGGAGGACATTGCGGCCACCACATCAACTAGTGAGACCTCCAAGTCTCCTCCCATCACCAGATCCTAGAAAAGGAAGGGAACAGAGATAGTGCAATCTACGAACCCCAAGGAGCAAGCAAAGAAGGACACGGGAGGCTCATCTCCCAAGAGGATCAAACAGACAGTGACTACAATAGAATTGCAGCCTCCCTTGCTTCTCCCTCCCCCTCTTGGTGCACTGCCCGCCTCCCAGACTGTGGTCGTCTCCTCTCCACAGGCGGTGGATATCTCTATCCATCTTGCCCCTTTGCCCCCAGCTGGGTCAGTGGTCGTCATTGATTCCTCTTCCGACATGACCACTCCTCCTTCCTCTACTGCCATGTCTCCAATCACATCCCTCCCTCTAGCAACAATAACATCGCCTATCCCCCTTTCCACTATGCTCGAGGCTCTTGTGAGGCACAAGCAGAGTCTTCCCCCTAAGCTCTTGCAGATCCTAATGGGCCCAGCTCTCCAAGCAGCCCTCGCCCAAGCCCTCGCAACAGCTCAGCCTTCACAACCGCCAATGGGGCCGCCAACTATGGGAGCCACAATGCAGATTTCAAAAGAGTTGGAGGAGCAAGAGCAGGAAGCCTCAAGGTCTATGGAGGAAGAGGCCGATGAATATCATGAACACCCCGAGTACGAGCATCGAACCATCGACAAGGTGGTCTATGAGGGAGAAGAGACGGGCTCCTCTGAGAGCGGGGATGAGGAGGATGGCTCGACTGCCAAGGAGATCATCCAAATGTTTGATGAGGACCTCGAGGAGGAATTGGCACAACAACTAAAGGATGTTCGGGAGGAAGCAGAAAGGTCACCACATGTTGAAGAGGGGCAGCCGCCGGAGGAGCATCCATAAAAGGATTTATCTAAGGCTGAGACCCCTGTTGTAAAGAGCCCAGAGGCCGAGACTGCTGAAGAGAAGGAAGGATAGGAGGCAGCGAAAGAAGAAGATCGCACCCGACAATTATCCACCAAGCTGCCCATTAAACACCTCGTGTTTATTCGCGACTCCGACGAAGAGGAGGAGGATGCTACTAAAGAGAAAGAGGAGCTCCAAAAGGAAAAGGGGGTGAAAGTCTTGCCTCTAACTGAGAAAGGTGAGGGCAGCCATGATGCACCCAAGGATAAATCTGCTATGCCCTATTGGTTGGAGAAGCAACTGGAGAAGATGAATCCTATTCTGAAAGACCCAAGGGCGAGATTGGAGGCCATCTTGGCTTAATCCCTGAACATGACAAAGAAGGAGAAGAAGCCCAAGGTCAGATCTAGGATAACAATGGACGCTTCCGGCTCCTGAGCAGCGCAAGTTGCAACTCCTACAGTTTGCCATATAGGGGTGAGCTATAATATCTCCACCATTAACTTGGGGATAGCAACTAGAGAATAGAAAATTGAACACCTGGAGGAATCAGTGGCCACAGTGGTGCACCTGATCAAGTAGGACAAGGTCTCCAAGGATGAGCTCAAGGTGCAGGTTGCAGCCCTAACCGATTATATCTAGCAATGGTCCTCAATGGACGACCTGCCCACTACCTCTGCAGCCGCACCGCAGTTGCTCTACAAGGAATAGATTGATAAGATGGAGAGAAGGAAGAACTTGGAGAAGACCACTGAGGATTGGTTCCGACAGGTCATGTACATCGGAAACATGGAAATTAGCAGGGCTTTGCGAATAGCCAATAAGTTCTTGGACTTGATCCAATCCCTAGAGGGCACAAGGAGGCTCTGCACCAATTTCCCTGCAACATACGACTCCACCTTCCCAAGAATTGAAGCCATCCTTCAGATGCCTAAGGACACATGGGAGGAGAAGCTAGAGCTAAAAAAGGAAGATCATTTGCTGGTGGATGTATGACGCAGAGACCTTAATAACTGGAAGGAGAGGTTAGAATAGATCCTCGACAAGGTGGACCCAGATATTGAGTGGATTAAGGAAATCTGGGCAGAATGCGCCCAATACCTTAAGCTGATGACGGGCTATGACATGCCCATAGTACAAATAGATGCAGAAAAGATCAAGCCATACTTCCAAGAGAAGATGAAGGACGGGATTGCCGGAGAAATCATAATGGAATTCCTGAGTTTTGCTACCCACGCCTTCGATCGATTAGAGCTATTCAGAGACCAAGGCTCAAATTATGATGAGGATTGGAAGCGGCTGGAAGAGAACGCTAAGGAATGGAGCTACCAGGCGTTAAGATGTGAGATCCTTGAAATAGAAAAGCTCCAAGCGGTCATCCTCAAGTATATAGAACATGCAGCTTCCGAGGAGCAAGAAGACAGCCCATCCAAAGAAGAAGACCTCCTTGAAGAGTAGCTACAACAAAGAAAATAGCAATTAGCTATAGGACTAAAATTGCAATAGTGCCATCCACTAGATGACGAAATAGGGAAAGGATAAAAATGTATTTTAAATTGTAAATCTATTTGGGGGTAGGTGAAACCCTATTTTGTAATGAATCTTGGCCACACAATTGTAATGAATCTTGGCCATTCATTTAACTTTTGGAAAACTATAAATAGAGCACTCCCCTCATTTTCAAGAGTGAGAGTTGAGTTGTTGTAAAGGCATGTTGCAGAAATTTATAAGAAATATCATTGACTTGGAGTATTTTCTTGATTTCTCTCATGGTACTTGGTTCATTCTCCAATATTACATGTTTAGCTTAGATCTTATGGCTGTTTAGTTAGCTGTTTGCTTTATTTAGATAAATCTTAGGAATGCTATTGGGTGATTATGAAAATTCCTGTTGTTGATGATCCCTTAGTCCATACTTTTTGCTGTTTGCTGAAGGTAGATAGTTGTGCAAAGTTAGCATTGACTTGATTTGAAGCTGTCCAAATATTTATCTTTGATTCATGCATGTATGTGGTGGGTGAAAGATGAAATATCTACAACCCTTAGAAGATAACACAATTTTCATGATACTGTGAAATCCCTGGTTAAGTGGGATATTGTTTTAAGGAATTGTCCATTGCAGGAACTCCATTGTCACTATTCATAGCAAGCTTCATACTTAGGAACTTTTCCTCCCCTTCGCCCTTTTCATTTTTTTTAGTAACTAACCTATGCTAAGGTTCATTGCACATTGTAAAGCCAAATCTAACAACTAAATGGAGTTCAAGATTTCTATTTGAACCTACAACCGGTGCATATCAACTTCCCATCCTAAGGACTCCTTTTCAAGATCCAACTTCATGCTTTGTGTCCACACTTTGTGTTTTTGTAAGGCTCCCTTGTGATTCCAGCAAATCACATCAAACTACTGAGGTATCTGAGCACTGTCATGACCTGACACCCAAGAGACCTTGGGATAGTGTTCTACAGTTCGATTGTGGGAGATTTTCTTTCAAGAGAGGTAGTGCACCTATGCATTTCCTGTGTTGAGAAGTGCATAAAAACACCATAGCCCCCACTTTAGTGAGAGAAACTTGCTTCCTCACACTAAAGTAGCCATCAACATCAAGAAGAGGGTTCGAATGCACTTACGTTAGAAATAAGAAATACAAAAAACAAGGAGGATGGTCAAATATTGTTTAAAAATGTGACAAATATTTTACGAACCCGAAATGCTAGGCTCTCTTCCTAGGGTTTTCCACCTAGAAAGAGAGATATTAGGGGTTATAAAATGCTTATGCACATTCAAATTAGGATGTATGAAATGTTTTATAATGTAAATGAACTTAAATAAATGCAATTGACTAATTAAAATGATTTAAAATGGATGCAAAAGTGCAATTTAAACTATGTTTGAAAATACACTGTGATATGCAAACAATTATGAAATATGAAGAAATTGAAAGAAATACGGAGAACAAAAGGTGCAAGCTGAAATATTAGTGCACCTAGATGTTGTGTGAGCATTCTAAAGTGTCTGGAATGCTGATGAATTTTTTTTATTTTTCATAGGGGGACTCATTCACCAAGGGTGGAAAATCAGTTCTCCTACTGTTGAAAAAGTGACACGAACTAATTTTTGATAGCGGGGAGTTGATTTCTGACAAAATAAAGATTTTTCATATTTCAAGTGGGACTTATTCACCAAGGGTGGTGAATCATTCCTCCCCAAGATTTTTGGAAAATTAGGAGGCAACATTGCTACACCAGATTTGGCAATGCCTAAATGTTAGGTTGTTGGGACCAATTCTATAGGAAACAAACAAAAAACACTCAAAATGATTGAAAATATGATGAGTTGACTTGAAGAGCCTAGTTGACATGAATTCCACTTTTCAATACCTTTAAACCTATTAAATATACAAAATAAAGATGCAAATACACATGCAAAAAGGGGAGAAATGTTGGAGGGTTAGTGAATAGGGGTTTTCCTTTGTCAAACAATCCCACTTTGGTAACCAAACCGAATAAAAATGAATGAAATGTAAAGGAAATGATAAATGGATAACATACAAGTATTACAAACTTACCAAATCCTTGAACATGCAAATATGAAGTGATGTCAATGGTTACTCCAAAATGCTTGAATTGATGATGCAAAATGCTTGATTGCTTGAAGACTAAATGTTTTAATGAGGAGATTACTTGAATGTGTTAGGATATTGAATACTTGAGTGAATAATTATAAAATGAGGTTAAAATCACATAGTTATACAAATCTTGTGGCTTACTATCTATTCATACCTCATCACAGGATGACATTAAGTGAATTTGAGTAAAATCTTGAAGGAAAGTTTGAAATATTTTGAATTTGGGGCCAAGGTGGACTAATTCACCACCCTTGGCAAATGAGTTCCACTTGGGACCTAGAACCAAGTGTCAGAAATAATGTTGTGTTTAATGTTGTTTATCAGGATAGGACCCAAAAATATAGTTAATATAAGCATATGAAGGCATAAAGAGACAAAATAAAGCATAAGAAGGGTGTAAATAGTGAAAATATGAATAGAAAAGCATGAAATCTTGTCATAAGACTTTACAACACTTCAAAATAGTGCTTTTTAGGGAATGAAAATGTGATTTTTAGGTGATTGCATTAAATAGAGTCTAGAAGAATGTAGAACTATCATACAACACTTCACAACACCTTCACAAAATGTCTTTCTTTGAGTTGTGGCACCAAAATAAGCATGTTCAAGCGAAGATACATCATAAAATTAAAGAAACATAGTTCCAACACTATGAAACAAGACCTAAAAGACCATGAAAATGACAAGGATCCATTTTTTGACAGCATATTTAGCCCCCACTTTAGTGAGAGAAATTTGCTTCCTCACACAAAAGTAGCCATGAACATCGAGAAGAGGGTTCAAATGCACTTACCTTAGCAAGATGGAATACAACAAACAAGGAGGATGATCATGGCCCTAGGATAAAGATCCAATGAAAAACTAAACATAAGGACAAAGGAATGCACAAGTGTGAGAGTAATTGAATAAAGCTTCAATCATCAATCAAACTAGTTTTGAAAAGAGATCTAAGCTGATTGCTTGAAAAAGAAAGAATGTGTACTCACTCTAGGGCCATGGAACTAGTTGTCTACTAAGTGAGAAATCCAAAAAGGTAAGATACATACAATAGTTTTTATGCACTCACAAACAAACAAAAAAGTGGCTATGGGGAAAATTCATGCCTCTAGTTGGGCTTCCCACTCAACCATGCCAAAGCTATACCTATTCAATAACTTTACCAAGGTGCCCCAAAGCCAAAGAAAATGAAAATGTTGGTTTAAGTTTCATAAAATAAAAAAAATATGATGGCACCAAGTTGTGTTATTCAAGGTGGCCGAATATGAATGTTATGTGTAAAAATGTTATGTGTATTATGTTCAAAGGAGTTATGTTCAGTTTATGCAAGGTCACTCACATAGGGAACATTGTGTCTAATGTCTCGAAGAGAGGACCAATCAATGAATAGTATATTCACAACATAGGGGATGTAGTGTGTTGCATCAAACCACCAAGAGGAATGCAATATGCTGAGAAAGATCACACTTATGAAGGACATCACACCCAATGTCATCCACAAAGTGACAAACACATGACGTAAATGACAAGGCTACACTAAGAATGAAAATGAAATAATGATAATGTATGCCCCACACTTTAAAGTAGTTTCCACACATCGTTCTATGATAAATTTCTTGAAAGTAGAGAAGAGGAAGAAAGTAAGACATGAGAGCTAACTCAAAAAGCTCTATGCCAAGTCATATGTTTCAAAGTTAAGTTGTGTCAAGTCAAGATAGAGGAGAAAAAAATGGAAAGAATGGAGATGACCCTAGAAAAGAAAGCATACAAAACACATAAGAGATCTATGGATTTGAAGTTAGTATGGTCATTTTTGTAGTGTTTTGATTTAAAGAGCTCGAAACTTTCATCATTCCCCAAAGCACATAGAACTAGAAGAATGACACAAAGAGAGTGAAAGAAATGGAGAAAGATGCATTTTGAATCAACATGGAAGAAAGATCGTGGTCTTGATGAATTACATCATCCCAAAAAGGAAAACACAAATGAAAATCAAGTGAAAAGTGAAAAATCCTTTGGGTCAACATGAAGGAGACATTTTGGTCTCAATGCCTTGTGTCATCCCCAAAAGGAAAACCAAAACAAAATAAAAAGGAAAAAAAGGAAAAGAAAAAGGGGGTTTTGGGTCAACATGGAAGAGACATAAGCCATCTCAATGCTTTGCGTAATCCTCAAAAGGAAAATCACAAAAAAAAGCATGAAAAATTGAAGAATAAAGGTATGAATAGAAGAAGTCTACAAAGACAAGGAAACATCAAACACACAATATGAGGGAACACAATACACACATGAAAAGAAAATAAAAATAAAATGGACAAGTAATGCAAATGTAAGTAAACCATTAACTAAGTTATCATTTTCTAAGTCTTGGATGAACAAGCAGAAAAAGGAATAACAAGGTTAAGAGAGAATAAAATGCATTACAAGGACAAGGCTAGCAATGTCTTGTCTCCCATAAAGTGTAAAAGAAAGAATGAGCCAAGATGGGTGATGGGAGAGGAACATGCAATAGTGAGAATGGGAAGTTATACAACTAGGGAATGAAGGGATAATGGTGTTTTAAGGGATGAGGGGAAAATAGTTAGTGTTTGTGAAGTGATACTTTTTCTATTTCATTCAAAGTTAGGCATTCTTCATTTTGATGTCCAAGAACAGGATGGTATTTGCAATATGGTATGCTGGAGTTGTGAGGACAAATGACCAATCTATTAGAAGGTGGTAAAATTATAAGATCTTTTTTAAGAGTAATTGGAGTCTCAGCTCACATTTGGTTGGAGGATGTGTAGGAAAATTTATCTTCATTTTCTATGGTCATTTACATTTACTAGGTTCTCCTTTTTCATGAGTAGAAGGAAGAAGGGGACCCATAGGGATCCTAATATCCTTGTCATTAGAAGGAGAGAATGGGTGTTCACATGGAAGGAGAATGTTCAAATTAGGAGGATTCAAAACCACTATACTAGTATCTCAAATTCTCTAAGGTTGAAGAGGATGTCTCTCAAGATGAGAAGGATCTTGATATCCTAGTCATGTTGTATTGGATTCAATTGGTTGTTGTTCAAAAAGGTGATGGATGTCATGTTCATGTTTTGTGTCACAACCTTGTTTACTTAAGATAGTGAATCCTTTTCGATATGTTTCTTCAAGGTTGACAGGATTATTTGTTACTATGTGCTTATAAAATGGCTAAGATTGTGGTGGCTGAGAGGAACTAGGTTCACTTGATGGAGGAACCATAGGTCATGTGTTTACTTCAGGATGTAAATAAGCAAAGTGATCAGTTGGTGCAACATTATGGAGTTCTTCTGATCTCATAGAGGGATAAAATGTTGCATTTTCTTCTACGTTGTCAAGGAAATCATTGTAGAACTTGTTCATGCTAGCACCATCTTCTCCAATAATGTGTACATCACAAGGAGGACAATCATGAGGAGTTAAAGGAGCATGAGTTTGTTCAATGTCATTAAGGTCAAATCAAAATGTGTAATTGGACATGTCTACCAATGATTTGAGGGAATTCAAAAAATTATTAAAGGAGAATGCCATGATGCCAATAAACTAAAATGCAATAGGCGAAATAAGATAAAGAGTTTATATGTGAAATTAGAATGCAGGAATAGAAAGGTATAATGCAAAAAGTTGAGAAAAATGTTGTTTCAAAAATGTAGAGGGACTGATTCACCCTGGGTGGCGAATGAGTCCTGGGATACAATTTTATTTGTGTTTTTTAGAATTTTAAGAATGATTTAAATGTTTTTTAGAATGCCAATACTAACATAGAATGCAATGTTTCAGTTTTTCCAATGGAATATGAAGAAATTGAAAGAAATATGAAAAACATAAGGTACGAGGTCAAATCTGAGGGCACCTAGATGTTGTGTGAGCTTTGTGAATTTTCTGGAATGCTGATGAAATTTTCTAATTTTTCATAGTGGGACTCATTTGCCAAGGGTGGTGAATCAGTTCTCCTATTGTTCCAAAAGTGTCGGGAACTAATTTTTGATAGTTGAGAGTTGATATCTAACAAAGTCCATATTTTCAAATTTAACATGAGACTCATTTTCCAATGGTGGCAAATCAGTCCTCCCCAATATTTCTGGAAAAATTAGGAGGCAACACTGCTACACCAGATCTGGCAATGTCTGAATGTTAGGTTGTCAGGATCAATTATGTAGAAAATGGATAGAAAACACTCAAAATGCTTGAAAACATGATGAGTTTACCTGAAGATCCTAGTTGACTTGAATTCCACTTTTCAACACCTTTAAACCTGTTAAATCTATGAAAGAGCACTGCAAATAGACATGCATAAAGGGGGAAAATGTTGAAGGGTTAGTGAATAGGGGTTTGCCTTGGCCAAACCCCACATTGGTAATCAAACCCAATAGAAATGAATGAAATGTAAAGGAAATGATAAATGAGTAACATGCAAGTATTAAAAACTTACCAAATCTTTGAACATGCAAATATAAAGTGATGTCAATGTCTACTCCAAAGTTCTTGAAAGTGCTTGAATTGATGATGGAAAATGCTTAACTACTTGAAGATTGAATGCTTGAATGAGGAGATTGCTTGAATGTGTTAGAATAGTGAATACTTGGGTGAATAATTGCAAAATGAGGTTAAAACCACATATTTATACAAATCTTGTGCCTTACTATCCATTCATACCTCATCACAGGCCTACATGAAGTGAATTTGAGTAAAATCCTAAAAGAAATTTTGAACTATTTTGAATTTGGGGCTAAGGGGGACTCATTCGCCACCTTGGTGAATGAGTCCCACCTGGGACCCAAAACCAAGTGTTGGAAATAATGTTGTTTTCTAGGATAGAACCCAAAAATACAATTAATATAAGCATATGAAGGCATAAAGAGACAAAATAAAGCATGAGAAGGGTGTAAATAGTGAAAATAAGCCTAGAAAGCATGAAATATTGTAACAAGACTTTACAACACTTCAAAATAGGGCTTGTTAATGAATGATAATGTGATTTTTAGGTGAATTGCATTAAATAGAGTCTATAAGAATGTAGAAATGTCTTACAATACTTCACAACACCTTCAGAAGACATCTTTATTTGAGTTTTTTCAAAAAATAAGCATGTTCAAGCCAAGATGCATCATAAAATTAAAGCAATATAGTTCCAAAATTATGAAAGAAGACCTAAAAGACCATGAAAATAAGGAATATATGTGACTCCCCTTATATATTCCCACCTATGGTTGTGTACCTTGAATATGGATACTATTCAAAACTTTTGGAGAATGAGAGGGAAGTGAATAGGTCCACTTAAAACTTAACCCCTTGTGGAACTTGAAACTTTTAACACAACTCAAAATCCTTTAGTAGATAAAAAGAGAACTTTAAGAAGAGCAGTAACAGAGAGAATTGTAGCAAATAAAATATTTAGCACCTTCCATAAAATTAACCAACAAAACATCTATCAGTAATCAAATCAGCAACAAAGAGAAAGAAATAGACAAAATGCACATACACAAGGAGACACCAAATTTAGGTGGAAACCCCAATGAGGGGAAAACTATAGTGAGAGTTAACTAACAATATAGGTGTAACTACCAAAAAGATTTGCATAAAGGCTCACCGCCTTATATAAATATAGAAAAATGGCATACAACACTAAAGCACCATCCAACTCCAACAACAAGATACAAGGCCGTAATGATATTCACTATCTCAATGTAGGATACAATATGAATGAGAGAAAATTAAAAGAATTCCAACAGAACTCTTTGTTGGTTGAGGTGTTGAAGCACAATTTATGTTTTCTTTCACAATCTTTAGCACTATCTCTTCTGGAAATTCAACATTATTCACACATAAAGTTCTTTATAATTGTACACATCTACATCTTGTTGCATCTAAAAATATCTTATATTTATATCCACCACAACATTTGAATTCTTCAATTAGGTGGGCTAGAAAGAGAATAAACAAATAATTTAACTAGTTAGAAACTAAAGCATAATGTGGTCATATCCTAAGGATAGAGAAGAATGAAAAAAATGTAACACTTCTTTCAATGTGGTCCAAAATGATTTACATATAGGCGTACATCAAACTAAGTTAGCCCATAAAAATCTCTTTCAAATGAATCTACTTGATGCAATCCCAAAAATAATTAGGTTAGGACCCAAATCTATCATGTCGGATATTTCATTGCTAGCGTAGCCCTCAAGCACATGACCTAAGCAAAAGAATAATTTATGATAGCTACATATCAACTAATAGCCGAGAAAGCCAATTGAAGACACAATGTGGCACGAAAGTGACCAGTTAGTAACTTGTGGATCATATACAGATACTCCTTGAATATACAAATCACCTAAATGCTCTTCTTTCATACTATCATGACATAAACAACCACCACAACCCAAATAGGTACATAAAATTCTACTCAAGAAACACACAATACAAACCGTATGATATAATATTTGTAGAATAGCTTGTGGAACACATTAGCATATGAGATTAGAACTAGGATATTACATAGATGTTGTGAGTATAAAAACCAAGTGGTAGGCGAAGATACATTAATGTGGAGAAATATGAAGTAGTTCCCATATCATTCCAGACAACTACCATCATTTCCAACCTTCTATAATTCAGAAGAACATCCTCGATAACAGAGGTGATTTGGAAACATATGAGTGCAACATACATAGAGAATTAGCATTGAATACCAAATTGCAAGACCAAAACTACAATAGTAGAGGAATTTTGGACATTCTCCTAGAAAGACTTCAATGTAGATTCCCAAACCAAAATTATTTGAGCAACCTATGGACACAAGAACTTCCTTTCAATAACACATATATTATATGGAACATTAGAAGAGAGAATGATACATAGTCATACTTCTAATCCTCATCTAAATATATCATTATTAAAAAGACTCTATTGATAGTACTAATGCATTATATGAACATCAAAAACTTTTTTGATAAGGTATTGTAAGGAAGCTAGGGTAGCAAAAATACTTCCTACACTAATCTTGAGAGAAGAATAATGCAAGCCAATATTGGCATGGTGTGATGGTTTATAGGTGGCATTGTTGTTCTTGCCACCAATGTTCAAACCCCGTTGGGGTGGTATTGTTGAATGGTTGTATTCGGTTCATAGCTCCAGTCAAAAGCATTTACCCCTTGAATAAAAAAAAGAGAAGAATAATGCAAAAAACTTTTATAGATCTTTAACAACTATAGAAAATTATATAGAAATAAGAAAAAATACTATGCATACCACAAAAAAGTGATTTACACAAGGAAAACCCTTTTGGGAGACAAACACCACACTCTAAAAATTTCCCAATATATATTTAGAAATCACAAAGATTAAAATATACTTGTAGAGAAAGCTTCTCACAAGAGTATAACCAACAAGAGATCTGAAGGCAACACAACTACTATCAGACTCTTATAATACATCACAATGCATAACCGTAATACAACACCCTCATAAAATAGGATTTCCTTCTAAGGAAAGACAAACAAACAAAATATGAACCATTAGATCTAGGACAATGAAAAATGGTCCAAATTTAGCTCCCATGCATGCCTCTGCACTGACATATAAATAGTATGTTATATATTTTCAAGGTTGAGACATATTTTCCTAATAATTCTCCCACTTGTTGAACACCTTACAAGATTAACAAGAGGGTATAAGAACAACGTCTCTTAATTGCTAAGGGCCAAGAGGCCCATAGTATTTGAACACTATCTAAACTTCTCTATGCTCACAAAATTAGTTAAATAATCAACAAAATTCATTAAAGTCTCTACCTTAATTAGCTTCTCGCTGCCATCTTTGACCATATCTCTAACAAAATTATTTTGGAAATCAATGTGATTGGTCCTAGCATGAAATGTTGAGTTCTTTGCTAGACATATTACACTTTTACTATCACAATAAATTGTAAATGCACCTTGTTTTATTCCAATATCTAAACATATTCTCTTAAGCCAAATGGATTCTATACAAGAATAAGTAGTTGTTGTATACTCTCCTTTAGTATTAGACAAAGAAACCATAGTATGTTGCTTACTCGTCCAGCTAATTTCACCACTAAATAAAGTAAACACATAAGCACTGGTGGATCTTCTACTATCAACAACACCTGCCCAATTTGAATCCACATAAAAATGAATATCAAGGGAAATATCATCTTCAATTATATTACTATGATAACATAAGGAGTAATTTTAGGTATCGTGCAAATATCTGAACTCTCTTTCAACCTCATTCAAATGAACTCAACCAAGATTAGACATATATATGGAAGGAACTCCCACTGCTTGGAAAATTTCTGGTCTAGTACAAACCATAACATACATCAAACTGCTAAATACACTCTAGTAATGAACTCTGCTCATGTATTCCATCTCTAGTTGGGATGTTGGACAATTTGAAGTAGATAAATTTGTTCCAAATGAAATAAGAGCACACAATGGTCTATATTCCTATATATAAAACCTCTATAAAATTTAATTGACACTCCTAGACATTCTCCTAGACGCTTGTTCAAATGCCTACAATTACAAGGAGTATTATTTTTTCTATGTGGAGGGGTAATGAGTTGGATCATTAGTAGGATTTTTTGCTTATGGATTTATGGTTGGATGCCCAATAATAAACCCAAAAATTACTAGTTTTTGAGTTATGTGGTGAGAATTTTGGTTGTCTAATTCATAATGGTTTAGGTAAAGCTCTGAAGAGGGCCTTTTTGTTCCTAATATTCCTCCTCCTCAACCTCTAGCTAATTTTCCCATTTCTTTACTTATTATGATCCCTATTGTTGTTGGTATTGAGGAGGCTTCTATGCCTTCCCTATCTCCTAGAGTGGGCCCTTCTTTGGAGTCTCCTTCTTGGAGATAACCCCCATTCTTACTAGTGCTCTTCCTGTTTGGAATAGGTTATTAGAGAATGGTGTTTTAGAGATTTTGTAGGATCTATAGCCTCCTTGTCCCAAAATGGATCTTCTTGTGCTAGGGGACTTATTGCTTCTAATGTGGGTCCATTGGAGGATTCTTTGTTTGAGTTTAGTCATATTGAATTTACTTTAGCTCCCTCTACTACTTCTCTATATATTTCAAATGAGTGGATGAATAGAACTTCCTATGGTTTAAAATATACTTGTATTGAATATTTTTTTGGTTACAAACTAAATACTAATGTTATCTAAAGTTAGGCTTCTAATTGTTAGATGGCTCCAGGTCTTTGTATTATGGCCTTGATGAATGGTATTTTTCTATTCTACTTTTGTTCCATGGAGGAATGCAATAACATTTTTCAAGGAGGTACTTTTTTTTTTTGGAAAGGATCTTCTTTATAGTAGAAATTTGGTCTACATGCTTAAATTTTATTGAGATTACTATGTTGCATATTTGTGTGTGTCTCCTTGAGCTCCATTTGAAATTTTGGGATGAAGGTAATATTCAATATATTTCTAATATTGTTGGTCAATTTATCACCTTATTTAGTGTCATTGGACATGTGGAGGTGTGGCATTGGAAGGATTCCCAAGAGTGGCCTCCTGGGGGTACTGAGGAGGAAAGATAAGAACTTGCTAGAATCTTGGTAGGTAGAATATGTAGCTCTCTTCAAGACAAGGATATTTTGGCTTGGGGTTCTAATCCAAAGGGAATATTCTATGTTTCATCTAGATATACAAAGCTTCATAGGCAGATGTATGAAAATATTGGGGTCCCTTGGTGGAAGCCAGATTGGAATAAATTTTCTTGGCCTAAGTGTAGTTTCTTTTTATCGTTGGTTGTTTAGAATAGATGTCATACTTGGGATAATCTATGAAAAAGAGGCTTCCAAGGTCCTTCCATTTGTGTTTTTTGAAATAATAGTGAAGAGTGTGTCTCACGCCTTTCCTTTCAATGTCCTTACTCTAGGAGGATTTGGCATTTTTTGTGGGGTGTTTGAGGACATACCTGTGTTCATGCCTCTTCTTTGATAGAGTTTTGGGAAAGCTTGGGGATACCCTCTACTATGACAACTTTTCTTCAGATTGCTTCAATTATTGGCGCTACCTTTATTGTTTGGCACCTTTTTATTGAGAGAAATAGAAGGATTTTCCAAGATGTTAACCAAGTTGGGGATCTTTTATGGGGGAATATCTTCAGAAAAATCCAAGAGACTATTTTAGCTAAATGTGACATGTCGGTCATTGTGGATCCAAGTGATTTGTCTTTTGTGGGGAATTTTTACATGGAGGGTAGAGCATTTGGTTTCTCTACTAGCAATAGTTCTCATCAAGTCAAGAAGATGACTCATTGGGATGGTCATGGAGCCCTCCCACACATGGAGTTCTAAAGATAAATACTGAAGGATACTCTAGGGGGAATCCTAGGCATGCTAGGATTGGTGGTATTTGTAGAGATAGTAATGGATGGATGGTGTTTTTTTTCCTATTTACAAGGGTCAACATTCTAATAATCTCATGGAGGCTCTTGCTATTTTACATGCGATTGAAAGAGGTTATTCCCTATGCTAGAAGAGTATTATTTTTGAACCTAATTCACAAATTGTAGTTGATATGCTAAATGAGTGGAGATACAATGGTGTTAATTGGAAATTGGTTGTGGTGATCAAAAAAATTGTGAATTTATGTAGTTCTTTGGAATTTGTTTCCTTTTTTCATATTCCTAAGGAATGGAATCAGGTGGTTGATTTCTATTGAAGTGGCCCTCTCACCATGTGGAGAGATGGATTATAGATGACTGGGGTCTTTTATCCTTAGAGATCTCTTTGTCCCTCAAAAAGATAATCATGGAAGACTTAAAAACATGTAATTGTTTCCTTGGTTGGATTCCTTTGGTTACTTTTATTGTGTGATCAATTGATGGTTTTTGTGGGTTCTTACTTATTGCTCTATAGTCTTTCTTTAATTCAATAAATTCTTGCCTCCTTTTTATTAAAAAAAAAGGATAATTATATTCATAAAATTTTAAAATTGCGAGCATTGGTTTTATATTCATGTTTTAAAATAAATCAATGATGAAATCACCCTTCACATCATAAAAATATGGAAGAACCCATAGAAATACATAATTGAAGATCTAAAAAATGGGAAGGTAAATAATTTATATTTAATGCAAGATAAATAAATAGGCTCAAAGTAACCTATGAATATTTTAAGAAGATGATAAATGAATCTAACAAAGTGCATAATTACTAGTTTTTATGTTTATTCAAATTAATGTTATTAGCTTTTGTAACCATCATTATTAAAAATTTGATAAGGTAATAGTTCACATATTCAATTCATACCAACAAAAAATTCAATGAATGGAAATAATGATTATAATAAAAAATTACTGACATTCATATGCATGTCAAATGTAAGTTGAGACATAAAATTTAAATATAACACATCTTATATTTTAATTATTTAAAGTATTATAGTTTAATTAATAATTTTATGCTCATGTAAAGGGGTTTATTTTTATTTTATTTTATATAAAATCCTTAGAATGTGTTACATAAATAGTTATAGTAAATACATTTTTTTCTTTATATATTTCTTAAGTAAACATATGAAAGATTTTAATACTACTTTATTGATGTGATGGAAACCCTAGTTGGAGTGAGAGTGGTAGATGGTGGCAATGACTATTCTAGGCAGGGCAATGGTGAAGATGGTGAAGGTGATGGAAGTGACTAGGTCTTTGGGTTATTTCTATATACCCTACATTATCTTCCTATGGAGGTGACTTGTTATAGTGTTAGTGATCACACTAATAGAAATTGTAACACCCGCCACAAAACCCTAGAGAATGTCACAAACATAACGAAAGAAAACAATTTTTTTTTTAAAGTGTAATTAAAAAAGTAAAGTAAACTACAATTATACATACATTCTCTAAGGTACGTGAGGACGCTTACTTACAATACCCATTACTATCAAAAGTTACTAAACATAACATAAGATTATTACACATGAATGAAAGATCATACATCTATTAACATTAAAATACATCTCATAAAATATAAAGTATTGTAATCATGATCCATTCATACATTGCATCTATTCAATTTTACAATTACAACTCTCATTTCCAACTGAGATAGTTCCTACAAAAGTCTTACAATTACAAATTACAAAGATTCTCCTCGAATACAATTAAGGAGTGATACAATTACAAATTACAAGGTATCCAATAGATACAAGCGAGAACATGAAAGAATTTCAAATTCACTGGTACACACAAGCTTTCCATTGTGAAGTACTTGCCATCACGAACAAGAACTGGGGACCCACCATTTTAAGGTGCATGTTCCACCCAACCATCTGGTACCCGAAGGACCAACCCCCATGCTAAGAGATAGTAAAAGAGCTTCCTAGGAAAACCTACAACCTCTATAAATAGGCAAAAACAATATTGAACTACACAAGTACAAAACTTACAAAATGGTTACAATGCTTCCAAATAACAATCATCAATCGCACAATATAACAAACTGACTCATGGTTGTTATGGGAGGAGTTTCATCACAAAGTTACATGGGTTACCCTCACGAATCTTCCTAGGCTCCAGCCCCCATCTTTGGTTACCCTGGTGACTTCTTACGAAACCCAGCCCCATATGCAATCCAATGCAAAATTGATTATCTTTCCGAGAAACAAGATATCGATCTTTCCATTCCAAGCCTTCATCTCATCCCAAGTCTTTACTAGCCCTTGAGTCCATGAGTGAGGCATTAACAAAAGTTAAGTGTTTAAACTACCCTTTTTCCCTAACATATTTATTTAATTTTCATTGATTAAACTAACTCTGCATGAGTTATCTTGATGCCACTTAGTGTGTCGACCCTCATGAAAAGCCATTCCCCTATTAACAACCTAATGGATCAATTCCACTAACATAGGGTAAACCATCTTCACATAACCAATCACGAATACCAACTGATAACAATGTACAACACAACTTGTTCATAGAACCAGGTGACCATACTAGATAAAATACCATGTGCACTACCCAAGTTATTTCAAAGCTAAATCAATATAAGTTACAATCCCCATCTCAATGAAACATATACAAATAACTCAATTTTCCCAACAACAAGAATGAGAGAAACTTAACTTTAAAACAAATTCAAGCAAAAGATAAAATCTAATATTAGGATATTCTAAATCCAAATGAGGAAATTACATATGCATCTAAATAATCAAACCAACACATTGCTCAATTATTGCTAATTCGAGACAATTTTATTCATAGGATAAGAACAAATCATAAGTAATTGTTTAACTCTATAATTCCTCAATTATACATTACATGAAAATAAATAATCTTATCACAAATTTGTTTGGAACCAATAAGAAATATAAATAAAAAATCATTTTCCTAAAAAAAAATATTTCATTTAAAACAAATAACCATTTCCCTTAAAATCATTCCCTTTTTTAAATAACTACTTGAGCATTTGGCACACAATAATAATTTAAATCTAAAGGTTTACTTCAGTTTCACAATAATATTTAAATATAAAAATCCCACTTCCTGTTGAAATCATTTCATTATAAAATGAATTTTTTCATCTATTATAATAAAATAATCTTAATATAATTATATTTAAATATAAATATATATTAAACATATATATAATTATATACTTACTGTATATATATTTATATATTATTTAAATATAATATATATATATATTAAATAATAATAAAAAATATATAATATATATATTATATATATAATAAATAAATATTATATATAATATATATAAAAGAAGAAATTTTATACAAATGAAACCCCAACCACAGCAGGGAATGCAGGGACGACCCTACTGCTGGTGGGCTGCTACGTAGCCTCCCCCTTATGGGGGTCATTGCCTATGGGGAAAGCGTTGGGTGTTGCCTCTACAACTAGTGCCTCCCATAATGGCGATGGCTGTGGGGGTAGCTCCCCCTTCAAAATTTAAAATCAAAACTTCTAAACCATAAAGCAAACTAGAGCCTATTTTCTAAAGTCTGAAGAAATAAAATTTAAAGTTGAGCTTCCCTCTATATTTTTAACAGCCAAATTTTCCTCACCTTCCCCAACAAGATCTTTCAAAAAAATATCGATACTCTCTCCTTAATTTTCAACACTTCATCAAAATTAAAAACATCATTTTCAACCACTATAGATATTTTCTTCTTGTGCATTTACAAGATATTTTCATTTTAATAATTTAAAGCACAATTTAATTTCAAAATAGATTTAAATCATTTAATCTATACACTTTACAAATACAATTAAACTATTCACTTAATAAATTTAATTGATTAATTTATTTACTGAACAACTAAATTTATTTAATTAAATTATTTACTTAATAAATAAATTTAATCACAAAGATTAAATTACTTTACCAATAAATTAAATTTAATTAATTAAATTAAATTAAAAGCTTTTAACAACTTTACTCTAAAATAAATAAATAACATTTAAAACCTATAATCATTAATTTTTTTCACACAACAATGCAAGATAATTAATTATCAAAAACAAACAAGGATGACATGACATTATGACATACTAAACAAGAATTGACTACACACTGTGACTATGATTATGGTTTGAGAAGGCCACTTTGTTACTATCTCCCTATTAACATAACCGTTGGGAAAGTGGGCACACTCAGACCTATGAAGCTAGGTGGAGACAATGTCCTGTACCTGCAATCCTGCAAAACAAGATGAGTTTCGAACATGCATAAAACATAGCAGACACACCGTGAAGAGAAATCGCAAAATCACAAGGCCCTCAGGCAAGTGATGTAATCTCGTCCCTTTCACCAATATAGCCACATCAAGACGGACAAAATTTAAAGCATCAATAAAACACCACATGAGTGTACAACAATATTAACTCAAATAACAACTACGCTAATCAAAAGCATCCACATAATGTATCATCACATCAAAGTATAGCATCCACATTGCTCCAAAGCCAACAATCATAAAATAATCAAAAGGTATCAAGATCTATCACAATAAAGGTATCGATTAATAGCCCGAACAAATCAAAAATACATAATAGTAGCTAGAGGGGCACTATAGAAATGATGTTGTTGGTGTGGATTATAGCTTAGTTTTTGAGGATGGGTTATCATGGTGCAATGATGAGGAAGTAACGCTCTTAGATATTCTCCTAGAGGCTTGTTTGAATGCCCAAAATTACAAGTATTATATTTCTACATGGAGGGGTGATCAGTTGGATCATAAGTAGGATTTTTTGCTTATGGCTTTGTTGTTGGATTTCCAACAATGAACCCAAAAATTTCTAGTTTTTGAGTTGCATGGTGAGAATTTTTGTTGTGTAATTCATAATGGGTTACGTACAACTCTCACGAGGGTCCTTTTGTTGTCTAATATTCCTCCTTCTCAACCTCTAACTAATCTACACATGCCCTTACTTAACATGATCACTATAGTTGTTGGGATTGAGGAGGCTTCTATGCCTTCCCTATCTCCTAGGGTGGGCTCTTCTTTGGAGTCTCCTTCTTCGAGATAACCCCCATTCTTGCTAGTGTAGGTCCTCTATGGAATGGGTTATTAGAGAATGTTGTTTAGGGAATTTTGTAGGATCTACAACCTCCTTGTCTTAAAAAGTATCTTCTTGTAACTATGGGAGTTTCCGCTTCTAATGTGGGTCCATAGGAGGCCTCTGAGTTTGAGTTTAGTCATATTGGAGTTCCTTTAGCTCCATCTACTACTTCTATATCTATTTCAAATGAGTGGATAAATAGAACTTCCTATGGTTTAAAATCTACTTGTATTGAATTTTTTTGGCTTATAGACTGAATCTTAATGTTATCTAAAGTTAGGCTTTTGACTGTTGGATGGCTCCTAGTCTTTGCATTATGGCCTTGATGAATGGCTTTTTGCTATTTTACTTATGCTCAATAGAGGAATGAACTCACATTTTTCAAAGAGGCCCTTGGTTTTCTGGAAAGGATTTTCTTTATTTCGAAAGTTGGTCAACATGCTTAAATTTTATTGAGATTAGTATGTTGCATATTTGGGTGTGTCTCCTTGTGATCCCTTAAAAATTTTGGGAGGAAGGTATTATTGAATATATTTCTAATATTGTTGGTCAATTTATCACCTTATTTAGTGTCACTAAATATAGATCTAATTTTCTTTATGCTAGATTTTATGTTTTGGTTAAGCCTAGCTCTGAGTTTCCCAAAAATGTGAAGCATTGCTCCACACTTACGATTTGGGAGCTGAAATTTTAGTATGTATCTTCTCGAGTGCTACATTCCATGTAGCAGTGTCCTTAGCCTCATAATCTTCTTGATTATCCCTCTACTTTTAAATGGATTGAGAAGATTTTTTTTAACATGCCCTCTTCAAAAAGGTTGGTATTTCTTGGAATATTAAGAGAACTCTTGATGATGTGATTGGAATCTTCCTGGATCTGAATAGTGAGCAATCTCTTCAATTTTAGCCCACCGATATGTTGAGGTTGATGTTGATTTTTGGGTTCAAACCTACTTGATTATCTTTTTCTAGTTTTGGGTATTCCCAAAACGTTTTTTTGGTTCATTGTTCTTGTCTAAGCTTTATTGGTCTTGCTATTCTCCTTGTTGTTTGGGAGACATGTCTTTTTAGCTATTTCTCCTTATCTCACCAATGGTGATATTTTTTTCTTATGTTTGTATTTATGGCTATTCTATAATGTGTATGACACCTTCCAATTTTTACCTTAATCAAAACATATGAAATACTTTTTAAATAATTTTTATAGATTATATGGATGAGAAAATAATTCAAGATTTACATTTTTAAGGTAAATAAAGTTTAAATATTTAATTTCTTTGGTATTGCATGTCTCATATGTTGATGAGATTATGTTTGGAACTACTCTACATTTTAGAACAATATAAATATTATTAATGTAGAGTTATTTGGGTTATATATAAAGTTTAAATAGATAAAAAATCACATCCATTTTCTTCATTATGAAATATTTTATTTTTTATAATTTATTTTATATTTTCTTAAATTATTTCAAGAAATTTTTATATAATTGTCACAATTGTAGAATGGTAAATGAATATTTTTCATTTCAATAAGCTAACCTCACCATCACAAGGAGATATTTTGTACAAATTCACATGCTAAGATCTTAATAAATAAAAATTTCTTGTTTTATATGTGTGAATCTAGAAGTTGGGACTAGTTTATTGTCACCAACTTATTTCACTCCTAGAAAAATTATAATAGAATTAGTGATTTTTTTCTTTACTGTCTAATTATTATTACCCTTCCCATCTTTTTCCAATATTTGTGTCCTTCTAGTGTCAAAAAGTGCATGTGTAGATTGTTGGTATGTTATAGGGTGACATTTTTTGTTTAATTCATACTAATATGTATGTATATTTGACCAAAAAAAACTCTTTAAACATGCACATAATGCTAGGAATTCTCATGTTGATCTAGATTCCTTTTAGTGCTCCAATTGAACTACCAAATATTCATGTGAATATAACCCTTATAAACCCATGCACCACAAAGAAATTAACTTAACTCATTTAAATATAAGGATATGATAGCAGATCATATAAATTCACAATTGGTGGTTATCCTAGGTTCATAGCATACATGCATGAATCAATCCATTTTATAATTGAAATATTCAAAATCTGAGAGACAAGTTCATGACCATTAGCATGTCCTATAGGCTATAAGAATTCCACTAATCTGATGATAGCTAAATCCATATCAATAATGTGTTTTTAAAGTGTGATTATCTTGGAGTGTTAAATAAATGGATAAGGTAAGTGTATAGAGTTATGTTAAAAGAAGTGATGGGGTAGGAATACATGTATAGAAACATGTGTAATAAATACATAGCTAGCATAAAGACAACAGATCTAAGTTTGTGTAAAGTTATGTTTCTTGTCAATATATCAAGAAATTTTTTAGAATTTTTTTTTTTTAATAAATTAAACCATATCAAAATTATATTAATGGCTTGGATTATAATTGATTATAAGCTTTAAGAGAAATTTGTTATTAAATTAAAACCCTTAAAAACTATATCCAAATTGATTTATTTTTTGGTTGATTTCCCTTGATCATTTAAAAATATTTTTATTTTTGAAATATTAAATTTTAAGATTTTGGAGGTTAATGGTGGTCCAATGTGAATTGTATCTGAGCATGTAATTAGCCGATAGGCTATTATAGGTGGGAAATCCCACCAGAATCGTCTACTGTCTGATGCCGGTGGACTATTCCGGTGGAAAATCCCATCGGAATGGTTTTAATGGTTTAAAGAAGGAAGATGAGGTTTAAGCCGACATTCAAGATTTCACTGTGGGAAACCCTAAGCAGGTGGGAACTCTGGTAGAGTTCACGGTGGTAGAAGAGCATCTATTGGTGTTGAAGCAGAGCAATTTGTCTTTCGAGGAAGCCGCCAGTTTGCCGCTTGCGCTCTTAACCGCTCTGCAGGCGTTTAACACTGTTGATTTCCAGAAGGGGCAGAGTGTGTTTATTGTGGGAGGCGCAGGCGGCGTGGGGACTCTGGCCATCCAACTGGCAAAGCATGTTGTTTGAAGCTTCTAAAATTGTTTCCACTTCCAGCGCGGGGAAAGCGGAATTTGTGAAAAGCCTGGGGGCAGATCTGGTGGTGGATTATACCAAGCAGAGCTATGACCAAGTGGATGAGGGAAGTGCCCAACAGTGGAAAAGTAGACTCCGGTTCGGTCGGGGGGATTGTGCAGACAAATGTGTTCAGAGTCCTCTTTTCCCCAACCTACCAGCCCAGTGAAACATGTACCATCATCTCTACGCCTGCCAGCGAAGCAGCCACCCCTGTCGGTCGCCACTAATCTCAGACAAAACCCTTCTAGAATTTGCTGTATCCGTCTGAATCCTTTTCAAGATGGACTCAATAATCCATTCCACGACAAGAGATAACTAGCAATAAATGGGAATGGGCTTAGGTATAGCAGGTAGGTCACAGGGCATGGCGTCCCTGTCTTTGGACAGCCTAATTCAGTAGGAAACATGGAAAAGAAAAGACAAGGCATAATTTAAACCCTCACAACCCCTTGATTGGATACACACGATATTTTGAGATGAAATGGGGGAGAAAGGGGTGTAGGAAGGAGTGGGAGTGAAATGAGAGTCCATCACCAGGCCGTTGTTCTTCTCGTCTGAGCCAAAAAGAGAGCTTTGGAATATAGTTAAGGATGCCCATCAAAGCACAATAGATAGAATATTTACATCTGAGGAGATTCACGTGAAAGAGACAAGTCTTCAAGATGCGAGCAATGAAAAGGGAGAAAATAGAGAGAGGTGAAACAGAGATGGGAAACAAATGTAGTTTGCTCTTCGGAGGGGAGGATTCAGAGACTCCTTGAGAGTTTTTGTGGCATGTATGGGCGCCTAGCATTGAGGCAGTGGACGCCTCAAAGTCTGAGATCATCAAGCCTAAAAGCTACGGAGAGGCACAAATTATGGATGAAATGCCTCAAAGAAACGTGGTCTCATGGAATGCATAGATTGCAGGATATGAACGATATGGATTTGTTGAAAAGGCTTTAGAAACTTTGAAGAAAATACAGTTGGCATATGTAAATTGATAGTCCATAACCTTTGACGCCGTTCTCCCTGCCTGTGCTGAAATGAGAATTTTGGGGAAAAGATTACCAAAGTCAGTCGAATTATTGTTGGCAGCTAGCAAACATGTGGCTGGCATATCTCCCTAAGTTTGGATGCATAGTCTGAGATAACATGGCTGAGATATACACATATCTTGCCTCGGTCATGGACTAATGGATTAGCTCGATAACCAGATGAAGAACTCAACGTCTACCATAGAAATACCTAAAGGTAAGTACACTCCTCCGCATTTCCCCTCACTAAATGGTAATTAATTCTGTGTTATTCACGTTTATAGCTGAAAAGGGGTTTGAGAGGGTCAGTTCAAATTAATTAATATGACATCAATTGGGAAAATATGTGACAGTTCTATTGAACAAAAAATAGGTGATATTTATTTGACTGGCCAGTTTGAACCATTTTCTTGTTAGTATATTGTTGATCATGTATCTAGAAGAAAAATCATTCATGAATGTGACATGAAGTTCTAGCAGAGGAGATCTAAATTCAAAATACTGTGTCACACATATCTGCAGAGCATGCACATCCATGTATTTGTACATACAATGCATACTACTTCCCCTGATCTACATACAGACATAAACAGCTGATTGTTGTTTTCCCTTTGGCAATATCTCCATAAGAAAATACTTAGTATCATCCATCACAAGCTGATCTAACATCAATATATATTGCAACATGTACTTTCTAAATAGTTTAATTTTCAACAAATCAATTGTTGTGTACTTTCTTAATAGCTTATTTTTTAAGCAAATAGATTGTTTTGTTGAGCCACTTTGTGGGTACTTAAAAAAGGATTATACTCAGTCCATGTGCTTCAAGCAATAGTATCTTTAAGCACCCTGTTCAGCTCAAGGATACTCAAAAAAGCAATGGAGATGATTCCTTTTCTGTCATAGTGGAATTAATCAACACAACCCCAGGGTTCAAAAATTATTTAAATGAAACTATGAACTTAAATCAGTCCTCTTAAGAAGAACCCTCTCTATCTGAAACTTACTCATGAAATTCTTTCATCTTTTTACTCCACATATGCACCATCATGTAGGAGAATCTGTCTTGATAATCATGTCATTAATAAAGAATTCATATTTGCAGCTATACCATTTATGAGTGCATAGATTTTCCCTTCCGACCAATCATTTTAGTACCATTTAATCATAGATTATTGTCTATGGGAGTCAGATCAGCCTTGTTGGTTAACACCATTCTCATCAACCCATATTTTCTCGTAACAGATTTAAGACATTATACGTTGTAGAAAGCCATCACTCTGAACTTTCCCAAAATGGAGGGTTAAGCACATTATTTGCATTTATGACTGCCTAAATCACTCTTGGCCTAATTATTCATCCTTCATACTCAATTCAAAGCATTGTCTGTTGTTTTAAATAGAATTTGACACCATAGTTGCCATATTTATATGGGTTTGGCAGCTTTGAGAGGGGTTGTGTTTGCCAAAGTTTGGGGTTTCATAAAAGTTTGGAAAATTTAGGGGAAAAGGTTCAACATCATGGAACATATAAAATAACATATACCCCCTAGGAATAATCATACAATCTGATCGAAGAGTGTTTTGGAATGCTTTCAAAGAAATAATCTTCTAATAAAGTGTTGATTTCACCCTTGGATAGATCCAATAGCTCCAGAGGATTTGAAATATTGGAAGACGTCTAGATAGCAATTTGGACCCTCTCAAGGCAATTCAGCTTCACTGAGTAGTAATAATCAGTAGTACTATTAATGTGACAGCATGAATGATGATCATGTGAGAGAACCAATGATATGTCCACAACCTCAAGTAAAATCTAAGGCAAAAAGTCCCAACTACACATTTCCTGACAGGTATATAATATGCATTCAAAATCCAAGCAGGACATCTATAAAAAAGATAATTGTCTTTGCTAGCAGTATAATGCTTGAATAAAAGATAAAATGGAAGGAAACGATAAAATAATTTTTCATAAAGCATGCACAAACAGAAGAAAACTGGAAGGCTGAGGTAGTTCCTAACTTATGTTCAGGCTGCATGTTAAATAGAAAAAAATCATCTTATTCTCTGTCAACAGGCAGTTATTTATGAAAAGCATATACAGATGTATCCAACAATCAATTGAGAAAGTTGTAAATTTCATTAGCAATCTTCAATGGGGTTTTCCGTTGTTGTTGTTAGAACTATGGTATTTTGAATTTTCTTCACAAATAGTTTGGCAACTGTAATACCATCAAATGCTCTAATGCCTGAGCATGATAAACATTGACTGCCAGTTGAACAGTAAACCTATCAGTATGATATTGAACAACAAAAATATGGCTCAGAAAATAGACATCCACACAGAAAAATAAGTCTTGTACCCCTAATAATTTATTTATTTAAATTTTATTTATTTTGAAGTAAAATGTAAACTCTAGCCTGAAATTTAGAATTCCTGAACTATCGAAGCACGAAAAGGTTCTAACAAAAATATAAAGGAAATAAAAAGTTACTCTGACTTTTCAATTGGCTATAAAGAAAAAGAAAATTAGATGTCACGCACCAGGGATCTACAAAAGAAATCCTGTGTGTGGAATCAGATCAAAACGTTAAGAAAAAAATGGGAATTCGCATCTTTTCTACATCATTTCCTCCAATGATCAGGTGCAATGTTGGGTCAAAAAAACATCCTGCCCTTATTGGGATATTATAAGAAGGTTCCTAATATCATAGCGTATGTGAATGATAAATGCATATAATGTAAATGAATGTATATGACTGGCATACAATTTATTATATTAAGCAAAATAAGTGTATAAGTCATTGCTCCTTGGAAATGTTGCAAGCATATGTAGTTATAACATTGATATTATAGGTTATCCAATTAAATGTACTTGTGGCCCCATACTGAATTCCCATGGTGGTTCGAGATCCATTCTGACCTGAGAATAGCATGGACAAACAGCTAAGCCTCCATTGCAACATGAATGGGAAACAAACACATAAAGAAAGTTATTGAGATGCTTACTTTCAGTGCTTGGTTGCAACATATTTTCCAAATCTTGAACATTAAGAAAAATAATTTACATTTTCTTGCGTTTTTTTTCCCTACCCTTTAATATATTGCCAGAGAATATCCTGCTATCGGCGTAATCATTGCACCTCATTGAGGTGCAAGCGCTAGTTAATTATTAGCTGTTGTTGATAGTTCAGTTATTTACAACATTATCCATGTTTGATATTATTTATAAAAACACGTCATATATGTTAATTGCAAGATATTTATTTATCCTATGTAAGATACGCAATATTTTATTTATAGTTTCATTGGCAAACAAAAAAGACAATAACTGATAACTAGAGAACATAGTCAACCAAAAAACCAACCATTCTATACAATTAAAAGAGCTGTCCAACAACATAAAGACACGATTACAATAGCCGTATAACATCAAATCACGAGAACTTTATTAAATATATTCTTTAATTTTGAAAAACGTCAAAAGGTTTGTCAGCAGGTTCCCAGCATTAATAGCAGCCCCTAGCCTCATTTAGTATTCCCTTATATATATCCATGTCTGTCCATTTTGCTTTCTATTGTTTAGGTTAAACTCGAAACCGCGGGATTGGTGGAGCTGCATCATAAGAGAATATAGAAGTCGCGTGTGGGCAACAATTTCCTGAGGTAGTCCAGCGAGACACCAGAAGCAAAGCAGAATGGGTGAAGTGAAACCATGTCCTTACAAGAGGAGAAGAAAGCCAGTCAAGCCAGTGAGGAGTTCACTGGGAAATTTGTTTTCTACTACACAGTCACTCGAAGAAAAGTCAAGCTCTGCAAGTAAGGTAACCCAATGCAAATTGGGGAATCGTTATCTAAAATACAGAAATGGAGGAAAGCCCAGCATGATGATGGTATGGACAACTTTGAAATCTCCTCAGCAAGAGATCAATCAGAAACCATTTCTGATTCACTTACTGAAAGTGAAGTGGGTATGGAGGATTCTTTTGCCGCCACACCTCTCTACCCCAAAAATTTTACATGTACAAAATGTGGGAGAGATTTTTCTTCAGGAAAAGCACTAGGCCCACATTTTAGAAGATGTGGCATCAAAGAAGATAAAATTTGGTCATGCTCATTGTGCGGTACGGTGTGCCCTAGCATGCAATCTCTAGGGGGTCATAAGAAAGCCTGCCGAAGAAATCATGTCTGATGGAGGATGCCAAAAGTAAGCCTTTCTCACAACTTTATTTTTCATTTTCCATACACTGGATTTAGGTTAACTAAGAAAACAACAAGACTTTGAACTAAAAGTTGCTACCGTTTTATGTTTAGAAACTGGAGATAGATGCCGATTCTTTGTTGGAAATAGTTAGAAGGATTCTTTGTGTTTATCAGTCCGCAGATTAGGTAAAAGGGAGTTGTCTGTAAAATGTTTTCGTCAACCAGTTAACCATGCCGCTAGGGTTAAATGAGGCATATGGGATACATCGCTTCAAAGCCTTTTGAAGCCTTTGCAAAGGTTTAGAGGGAGCCAGTTTTCCAGCAGCCATAGAATGCATATCATTTCAGGACCACGAGCGATAGAACTCAGGACCGCATCGCCAGGAGAAAAAGCAGCTAGGCTCGGCACAGTGAGAAAGAGGCAAAAGTGTTATCGAGAATGATACCATCCCAATTACACATGCATTGCATATTTTGAAATAAGTGTGTTTGACCTGGAGTAGTATTGTGATGGGTAGTCTTCCCCGAAAGTCAATACTTCATTTTTTTTAGCATTATCTAAGTGCAATGAGTGGTGAGTGGTCCATTCATTATCATGTGAGATGAGTTCTTGTAAACCACTACTCATTGAACACTCGTCAATGAGCATTAATTTGTATTAAGATAAATATGTGTCCAATAAATATTTGTTTTAAGATTAATATGTGTGAAATAAATTATTTAGTTTTATTGTTTGGTATTTAATTTTCCTACCATGGCTCTAGATGATTATTTCAAAATGTATTTTATAATAAATGCAGGCTTATTTTAAAGTTTTAATTTTTTTTTTTGAATTGTTTGAATAATATTTGTGTTTATATGTATTTTTTCTTATATTCAATGTTTCTTATCAAATTCCTTGCACAATATATCCTAAGAACTTTTCAATGAAATAAGATTTTATAGTATTGTGTAAATAAAGGATGACTAAAATTATATAATAATCATTAGAGTGTTATATCAAAAACACATGGAATTCATTGTATTTTATATATAACAATAATTTTAAGTTCTCTTAAAATGGATTAGATTTCGGATGTTAGTATAAGTCTTCAAAAAAATTTAATAGTGTCATAATATAGGTGCTTGAAAATAAATCTCATAATTTTTTACATCATTAATTAACTTTAATCAAATTCTATGAGAACGAAACATATTATAATAAAATTTGATAAAAATGAAATATCAGTCATTGCTCTTGTGATGTCATAATAATGAAAAACAAGAAATCTATCACTCTTGGTATCAAACATATTATAGTAAAATTTGATAAAAATGAAATATCAATCATTGCTCTTATGATGCCATAAATGTGAAAAATAAGAAATCTATCACTCTAGCTGTGAAAGCCAAACTTCACACAAAAATGCAATACTCTGCCCAGAATTACAATGAACAACTATACTTTATTCTAATTCGCATAGTACAAGATTTCATAACTTCAGAACAAAATAATCATTTGAATTGATAATTCAATCTTATTATTATTAATTCATCTCACACTTGTACATTTGTGCTATCTGGTTTGCTCTGTTGTATCTTCCCCCCTCCCATTTTTCTCCACACTACAATGCCATTGTTCTACGCTTTTAGCACCTCCCAATGCCATGCACAGCCATCACACATGCCTTTTCCTCTGTACAATGACTTCTTTGATTTTCTTGCTTACTCTCCTCTCTCCCAAGTGCGGCCAGGTAATGGGAAACAATTCAAAAAAATATTTGTTTTCCATTTGGTGGTCTTCACCCTCCATCTTTCAACTCTAAACCCCCATCTATTTCCCCAATCCTACGTATCTAGAAGGAACACAAACTCAAATATGAGTTTCCTTCTATAATCTCTATCCACTTTTCTAACACTCACGCGGTCTATCACAACACTAAGGGTTTTCAAGGAAATCAATACTTAATTTTTGCTTTGTCTTCATGTATGAACCACACCTCTCCAGCTTCCTCTCCTTCTTTGCGCAACTGCCAAGGGAAGGAACCATCTGCGAAGTTTTTTTTTTCCCTTTTTCGTCTTCCCCTACCTTCACGTCATCCCTCAGCACTCTAAAGATGGGTGTTTCCTTCTCCACTTCAAACTATGCGACCTTTCATATTCCTCAATATTTCTTTTAAATATTGAATAGCTCAAAAATCTTAAATGATACTTCCATTTAATTCTATTCCCTCTTTAAAATCATTAACTTTCCATATCCATCCATAGTCTATTAAGTTTCTCTATTCAATATTTTATTTCATTTCAAATCCCGTCCTTCTTATCAGACATGACTTTATCTCCCTTCTCAATGTTTATGAAATCAACATAATTTTTTCGGGATCAAAATTAAACTTAAATTATAAAATCCTAATATGATATTTTCTCTATCAATGACGACAATGTCACCCAATCTCTACTAAAATTGATCATCGAATTCGGGATTAAATTGGACTCAGGAAAAATGCACAATGAACATAATTCAGACCAAAACTAAGAGAAACAAACTTAAATTAATTTTATATCACATGATTAAAATTATATGTATATTTTACTTTTCTCTTGTGTTTATATTGAAATAAAACTATTTACTTTATCTATTTAAATTATTTTATTTATTTAAGATATTTTATTTATTTAAGAAAACATCAAGAGAAATTTGGGAGGCCACTTAAGGCTTCTAAAGATTTTGGGTGCAGATTCATCCTCTTTTGGTTCAATCTATTAGTACAATAGAACCCAAGGTAAATATTCATTTTTTGCATTTGGATACTTTTTAATATGTATTTTTCTTTGTACATGTTGAAAAAATTTAGTTTACATAAAACATACTATTTTTTTAGAAAAATACCTATATTTATTAACATAGTTTAGTTGCTTAAGAAAAGAAATTAAATAATTTTATTAGTTAGTTTTTATTTCTTTAGTGCATTGTGATTACTTTCCCATTTTGAACAATCTTAGGCATAGGAACATTATAAATGTACCTTTTATTTACTTTCATTGGTGGAGAAGTGTATTATTGAAGGTGTGTATCCACCTTATATTAATTGTTAATTATGGCCTCATAGAAGTTTAGCTTGAATCTAACCCTAGTGATAAAAATTACTATGAAAAGTTCTAATGTAGAAAATTAAAACCTTAAATAATAAGTCCCTAAAAAGTAGCCAAAACTTAACAATTTGGTAGAGGCCTTCTAACCCTAGTCGGGACAAGAAAGGGAAAAATTATGGGTTTTGGATATGCGTCAACTATGGATATTAATCCCTATTCTTATAGAAAAATAAAGGCCTTTATTGTTAAAGAGGATGAGGAAAATAAAGGCCTTTATTGTTAAAGAGGATGAGGATGAATTATTGAGAACACTATTGTGAGCCCACAAAATAAGAAAGTGGTTCAAAACCATAAAGATATGAACTTAATTAATAACTTTGAGGAGTTGGAGAAGAGAGCCATACATATTTTGGATTGAGATGAAAAAGGTTTTGACGATGATAGATCTGAGTAGAAAGTGAAATAGCATTTGAGTGAAAGGAGATATTCTATGCTTTCAAAGACCTCTATTGCTCGAAATTTAATTGATAAAAATGGAAAGAAGCTGAAATTTGATAAATATAAAAATTCTAATGTTGAGGATGATTATTTTTTAGGGATGATTTGTTTCAAGATGAGGAGTCCAAGAAGAGAATAATGATATTGTGAGGATCGGGAAGAGGAGGGGAAGGAGAAAGAAGATGAGGAAGGTCACCCTGATTTTGATGAGAAAGAAGGAAATGAAAAAGATGATGAATAGGAAGTGGAGGAGAAGATAGATATAGGGAAAGGTAATATTTATTTTTAAGCCTATAATAGGATGGATGATAATGATTCTTAGAAATATATTGTAGACAATAAAAGTTCAAAAGAGATTGAGAGAATCAAAGGATAAAACAACCTAGTGGCATATGACTCAATTGATTCCTTAAGTGTTGAATTTTCTCTGCTAAAAAGTAAATGGAAGGGATTCATAAAAAAAAATGTAAGATATAAAATATGTAGGAATAGTAGAAGTAAATGGAAAAATACCTTACTTCTCATCAACAATCTTCAAGATAGAGTAAAAAATATTGAAACTGCCATTTGTATAATTGTTCACATTACTAATAGAATAATGAGGAAACCTATGATGGGAACTATAATAAGGTTGTCAAAGATTAAGAAGAAAAAATGAAAGAATGTAGGAGAACATGATCTAAATGTTTCTAAAAAAGAGAAGAACTTTGAGACCTCAAAAGATAACACTACTTGTGAGGATTATTTGGACTTTATATCTCAATATTAAAATTATATTTTATAAATGTTCTTCTTCCTGTAGCTTTGTAGTTTTATTTTTTGTTGACTATTTTAGCATTGGGGTGTGTGCCAGTCATGTTTTTCTTTGTTTTTTCTATTGAATTTTATTTTTTAATTCTTTGATATTATCTTGTATATGGTTTAGGACCCTTTGACTCCTTAACAAATTAAAAAAAGAGCTATAATACTAAATATAAATTGATAATGACAAAATAATTAAAGTAGAGAAACTTATTGGAATCCTTATGACATACCTTAATCCTATCCCCACCTTTCCATTGAACCTCCCAAATTCTTATCTCTACCTATCTCTTCCATTCCCATTTTACCACTCTACAATTTTCTTACTTTTTCAAGACTCTTGACTCATGCACCCATATATAATCCATTACACTTCTTCTTTCACCACTTGAAATTTCTTAACCCTTTGTATGCCCTTGAGATACCACCCAACTATTTTTCCCTTGATCACTCCACTACTATCTCTCCTTGATTCTTGTGTTGTTCCAAACACCATTGCATGATCAACCTTACATTTTCTCTGTATACCACTATCATAAAACTTATTGTAGTACCCCTCCTGTTACTGTTTAGATTTGTTTTTCTATGTTTTGATTTGGTACTTTGATACTGTGATGAGACTGTTATTGTTTGGTTTGGTTAGTAGACCTTGTTTTTTATGCCTATACATTTGAGGACATGGTTATTGATATGATATTGTGGTTGGTGATATTAATTTGATTTCAGTAACATTGCGATGCATTAATTTAGTAAATTATATTATGATATGATTTTTTAGTTTAGAAATGATTAATTTAACGGTTATACTATATTGTTTGGATAGATGTGATGAGGGACAATGTATCACCACTCGTTCGTGGGTGCCCTGCTACGTTGCGATTCCTTCTCACAATACAGTGCTTTGATTTTATATATGTATGCACATGTACATGACTTCGTTTGTATGCAGGGATTGTAGGTACATAGTCTGATTCCACCTGCTTCGGCAGGATAGGGTGAGCACCAATAACCCAATGGCATAATGTTGAAACAGAGATGACTTGGAAGTCATCCCGTCCCATGTTGTCAAACCATCCCGATTGAATGGTATTGTGTGTTCTTGTAATTGTCCTTTCTATAATTATTATTGTGTTCGTGTGAGTGTCTTGTCGTATGTTATTCATGTTGGTATTTTATAAGTTGTGACTGATTCAATTAAATGATGGTAATAATTGTTTATTATAATGTTAGATTAAATTGTATTTAAATATTTAAATGTTTTTATTTATTTTAAAAGTCATGTATTTTATTATATTCTAATTAAATATTAAATTGTGTTTTGTTAATTTAATTAAATTATCTTGTTGAAGATAATTATAAAACAAATAAATTAAATAAATCAAATTATGTGCAAAGCAAGTAAAGCTCGCAAAAGCTGATTTAAAACAAAAAATATTGAAGAATAGAAAAATAAATAAATAAAAGAATGGAAATAGTTTTGTGAACGAATGAGAATTGAGATTTGACTAAAAAGCTTGCTTTCAGAGATATAATTTCTTTTATTGTGGATTTTTGAGAGTTTTGGAAGAAATTGGTAATATCTTTTATTTAATTGAAAATTTGTGAGTATTTTGGGGAGAGAGGATTATTGAGACAGGAGATTGCACAACATAATTGTTATGTATTTTTTAATCTTCTGAAGTTTTGAAAAGGGTATTTCCATTCTTTTGCTTGAAATATTTTGGAGAGAGTCTTCCGAATAAAGGTTGAGATTCGAATTGGAGCATGATATTCTGGAGGGGAGATTTTGAGGTAGGAATGAGAAGCTCTGCATAGAGGCCATCGGGATCAAGCAAGCTTCATCAGATTCTCGAGAGCGCAGGACTCTAGGTTCCACTCATTTTCTCCTTTAGCCTTCTGTCTCAAAAGATATAAATTAGTAAATGAATAAATACATTTGAAAGGAGGATCTTTGTTAGAAATTTTCATAGTTGATAAATAGAAAACTATCATGAAGGAATTTCTATGATCTCTAAAAATATTTTGTAGCTCCTTTTATAAATTGTTTATAAATGACATTGTTCTTTTAATAAATAGATTAATTTGAGTATATATATATACACATTTTTGGTATATATATATACATATTCTTATATAAAAATATTATAAGTTGAACTCAGATATAGTACAGAGAAAGTTACCTTCTGATTTCTTATTACAGAGGAAATTATAGCCTAATTGTTTTATTGATGGATAAAAGATATATATATATATATATATTTTGTTGTGTTGTGGATTTACTTCTGAAAGAGAAATGGATATTATATGATATATATACTTATATATTTAAATATATCAAAAGTTTATTTCAAGAATTTGTGTTTTATCATATTATATTATGTGGAGTGATATACATATACTTATTAAACTATATTCTTGGCATTTAAATTTACTTGAAAATTGTATTTTAAAATTGAATTCATGGCCGACTGCCATCGGCGTCCGTACTAGGTAAAGACATAATTTTATATTATAAAAATAAATTAAAAATAAAATAAAAATTTAAAATTTAAAATAGGCAATTGAATTTTGTTCATTATTATGGTTTTGTTGGGGTTTGGGGAGGGCACGCATCTCGTACCCACTCCTCCCCCTGCGGCACGGATTGACACAGTAGTCCTTGTAGGACTGTTGTGTACAACAGCCTATGGGGACTGCGCAGTCCCCACTTGCCTCATGGCATTTTTTTTATTGGTTTTCATTATATGTATATATTTATATATATTATTTTATTTTATTTTTTATATAAAAAAATAATGAAATTTTCTTTATTGAAATGAAATATTAAATATTTTTATTAAAATAAAATTTAATGTATTCATTATTATTATTATTATTATTATTATTATTATTATTATTATTATTATTATTATTATATGAGATGTTCTTTGTTTTTAAGAATTAAATATTTAGATGCAGAATTATGATTTAATTATGGGCAAACAAGTTACATAAATTTTGTCGAGCATGTTGTGTTTCCTCATATCAATTCAAATTGAAATGTTTTATGTAATTGAGTAAATCGTTTTCCTTAAGCTATGAAATCATGTGATCTTGCTATCATTTTCCATTTAATTGTTGTAAACTCTACTCTTGGATATGGGAACCTAGTTTTAATTTGTGAAACCTTGCTTTCTAGAGGCATGTTTAAATCTTGAATGTTATCCTTGTCTTGATTGCACTTTTGGAGTTGAAACTTATTGGTTTTATGATGGAAGGGTTGTACAGGTTGTTGAATTTTGTTATGAATTATTGCGAGATGAGTTATACCTCACGTGGCTTGGTTTTGAGTTATGTGCTTTATCTATTGAGTTCAACCCTTGCCTGGATTTGTTTTATGTTAGGGGTCTTAGGGAGAGTGGCTCTTCATGGGGGCTAGGAGATCCCATGATAGCTATGTGATGACACTCTCCACTAGACACCCATTTGCTTTGTTGCTTATTGCCTCTGGAAATGTGTTTTGGGAGTGGTATGCTTAATGTGTTTCAGATTCTTTTGAGAATGATTTATGGATGTTCTTTGGACTTGTTTAATTGTCATTGCTTTGATTAATTGTGGTGAGTTTCTTATCTTTATCTTGTTTCTTGACTGTGAATGTTGTGGTCTATGTCATTATAACCTCAAGTTGTAATTGTATTTGTACTATGTTGTTCATGGAGTCAGTTTGACAATAATGGTCAAGTTAACATCCTTGTCACCTTTGAGCACGGGGGGTGAGTTATTCATAATTCACATGGTTGGGTGGAATGTGCTCTGCACCTGTTGGGTTCCCCATTAGCATCCTTTGTTCATAGCATTTCTACAGTTGGAATTGTACCTGTGTTCACTTTGTAGTTTCTAATGTTATTGTACTTTGTATCATCCCACATGTTTGGGAATTGTATTGTAATTCATTCATCAAATCATGTAATGTATTGTTTAACTGTTGATGTAATAGTTAGGGACTTTTGTAACATTATTGTGAGAGATTTTGTATAATTATGTAATGATACTTTCACTCTTGGTTTATGGATGTACTTGTATTAATGATTATTGTAATATAAATTGGTCAAGTTGCTTAATAATTATCTTTTACTTTTATTTTAGTTGTGTTGCAATGTGACCTCGCATGCCCCAGAGAATGTAACACTTAGTTGTTAATGTGCAATGTAAATGTAATTACTGTTCAGATGCATGTTTACTTTATGTTATTTGAAAAAAAAATCAATGTTTGTTCTCTGGGGTTTGCACGACGGGCGTTACAACATTGGTATCAGAGCAAGGTTCATATACTAGGCACTCTGGTTTCATATGAGCCCATTATGTTGTCTTAGTGAATTTGTTAAGTGAAGTTCTTAAGTGATCACAATGATCATGTTGGATTGTGAAGAGGATGTAAAGATTTGAACCATGTAATTGTTGGAAAGTAGGTGTACTTGTAGAATTATGTATGTAATTGTACTTCCCTTGTAAATGTGAGAAACTAGTAACTATGCATCAGTTAAGTGTTGTGAATACCCTGTACTTGCTTTGTGTGCCCATAACCCACAGGTCTTAGGATGGAGATATGGTGTACCCATCCATTTAGAATATGTTGTATTTGGTGTGGGATTAACCATATCATTATGTGTGTTTGTATGTCTGTTAGCTGATTGAGGGCCAACCCACATGTGGTTGAAAATCTATACATATAAGAGTAGCCAAAAGCTAGTTTCATGGATTCTTTTCTTTTGGTTCTCTAGTCCCTCAATTTGTGAAGGGGTAGTAGTAGCCACAAAGTTCCTTGGGCGGAGTGTGCAGCGTACGTGTATTGTAACACAGAGCAGTCTTAGCTCAACCGATCCTGAGGAAATGTACTCACTACTTCCCCTTATGATGGATCAGGGTACTTGATCCATATGTGCTAGCCTAAACCCCACAGTTTTGAGTATAGCAGCATTGGATTGTTAGTTTATGCCTGGCCGTCCATAGGGACGTTGACCTAGCATTAGCGAGTCAACCTCATCTGTATGAGAGGTGAAGCTCGAGTAGCTCCATATTGATATGCTCATATATGTATTGCATACACCGTATCTACACATGTTCCAACATGATGCAATGGATATGATGCCACACCCCACTAATGTTCTAACACAGTGCTGGTGATGATGACGTGTTGCTAATGGTAGCAAGCTGGGCTCGAGGACATGATGCCACATGCATAGACATGTGAAGGTACACTATGATATTATGTTATGATAGCCTACTTGTGTGATGAGTGTAATGGGGCCTCACACACTTGCAGAGGGATACTCATGTTTTCTTTTGACAGTGTTTGGGTCAGTTAGCATATGGGTATGTCCTGGCCATATATACCTCTGGTGACGAAGAGTACCTGCATGTGCCTTCTTCATGAGGTATCACTATGCGGGGTGTGTCTACGCGTTTCTACTTCTACAGAGCCATAGACACACCACCATGCAGCATACGTTAGTGCGTGCCTTCTTCGGCTAGCATATGACTATGTTGCATGATGACGTGAGGTAGGGTGTAGCCGAGGAGCATACTCTGGGTCATGTGGATGGCATGCTCACTCTACACCACATGAGGGCTATTGTTATAGCTAGACGATGTTCCCTCCTTCCTCGTTTGGTGGCTAGTATCTAGTCACACAGTGTTGTATTGTGCAATTTTGAAGATTGAGGACTTCTTATATGATTGTTGATGATTTTCAATTGACCTTGAAGGCTGACATTTTTTTATGTTTGATTGTAATGGTTTAGCCACACTTTGTGACTTATTCTCTCATATCCCTCATGGTTACATTTGATTTATGTTGACATTGTGCGCATTTATTACTTTACTGTTGAAATTGAATCTTATTTGATGTTTGTTTTATGACTTTGGTGGCTAAACTAGTTTATCCCTATTGTTTTCAAGGTCGGCCATGTGTCATATTGTGATTCCTCTCCAAGGACGTATGAGGCAGACTTGGTGAGTGTATACAAGGAAGTAGACGTAGGGAACCTTGAGGATGGGGGTATGTGAGGCTATTTTATAGCTAGGACCCACTACCCACCTATGTGTGATGACTATCTCTTGGAGGCTAACCACCTTGTACAACAAGAGATGGGTCATAGTGGTCTTGTTTGGATGGTCTTGCCATGTGTGTGTGGCCTAACACCATCAAGCCACTGAGTGTGAGGTATGGATTATGTGAGATGGATTTTGGCTCTTAGCTCATGGATTATGTATTGTGGATTAGTATGTTGCTTTTTGGCATCCAGATGGACCCTTGTGTAGCCTCATTATGTGATTCCTGGTGATGTGAATTTGTGTGTATGTAAATAATGCATGGATATAGTACTTAGATTCTTGAGATTTTATTTACTTCCCTTCTATTCTTCTCATGTAATATTTGGAACTTGTTCTTCAGTGGTGTTGTAGGACGATGCCTAGAGGTCACGATCTTGATAGGGGTGGTCATTAGAGCACTCTTTTTTTTAATGTCCATGAGGGTGGTCATGAGGAACATCTGAGCCCTCAATTACGCTCCTTGCTTGAGGAAATTCTTAACCGGCTTGGCCCAAGATAGGAGAGAAATCGACAAATGGTAAGCGAAAGAGAAAGGTTCCCTAGGAGAAGAGGTGTTTCAACTGTAGTAAGACTAATAATGGATCTCTTAAGGCAATGTTCTCCTACCTTCCATAGTCATAGTGGTGGTTTGTAGGATGAGACTTGGATGATTGGTGTCTGAATTGGTGGGTGTCTTTTGTCTAGGAGAATCCGGAGTTGGTTGCAAGCCCAACTTTATCAGCTTGACCAGTCAACTCAGAGCTCTCAGACTGTAGCTAGTAGGGGTTGACTTTGACAGGATGGTGCACCTCCTTGAGGTAGAAGAAATGGCAGAAATGCAGGATGTTTCTCATGTGGCTAGCAGGGTCACATAGCTAGGAAATGTCCTCAGAGGAGCACATTTGAATTCAGTCAGAGACCAACAGTCACAAAGCCAATAGGGGATGATGCAGGTCAGATCCATAGAGCAACTGAAGTAGTTGATGACCAACAGGTAGGGCATCAGAGCATAGATGTGGAGACTATAGGTAGTAGACATGCAGCTGACTCGGGAGCCCATGAGAATTCTACGATATAGGAGACTGATGTAGTGCTTCTTATGTTGTGTAATACCTCCATGTTACTAATATTCTTTGCTACTATTTGTTACTCTTATGTGTTAGTGTGATATTGGTTTGTGATGGTAACTAGTTCACCAATTAGGTGTGTGTGGATGCCTCCCATATTAGGGAATCTTATTTTCTTTTATTTGTCAGCTTCTAGGAGTAAGCCAAATTTATGGGGGGAGGATGTAATACCCCTCCTGTTACTGTTTAGATTTGTTCTTCTATGTTTTGATTTGGTAATTTGATACTATGATGAGACTGTTATTGTTTGGTTTGGTTAGTAGACCTTGTTGTTTATGCCTATACATTTGAGGACATGGTTATTGATATGATATTGTGGTTAGTGATATTAGTTTGATTTCAGTAACATTGTGATGCATTAATTTAGTAAATTGTGTTATGACATGATTTGTTAGTTTAAAAATGATTAATTTATCGGTTATATTATATTGTTTGGATAGATGTGATGAAGGACAGTGTAGCACCACTCGTTCGCGGGTGCCTTGCTACGCTGTGATTCCTTCGCACAATACAATGCTTTGATTTTATATACATATGCACATGTACATGATTTTGTTTGTATGCAGGGATTGCAGGTACACAGTCTCGATTCCACCTACTTCGACAGGACAGGGAAAGCACCAATAACCCAATGGCATAATGTTGAAACAAAGATGACTTGGAAGTCATCCCATCCCATGTTCTCAAACCGTCCTGATTCAATGGTATTGTGTGTTCTTGTAATTGTCCTTTTTGCAATTCTTATTGTGTTTGTGTGAGTGTCTTGTCATATGTTATTCATTTTGGTATTTTATAAGTTGTGACCGATTCAATTAAATGATGGTAATAATTGTTTATTATAATGTTAGATTAAATTGTATTTAAATATTTAAATGTTTTTATTTATTTTAAAAGTCATGTATTTTATTATATGCTAATTAAATGTTAAATTGTGTTTTGTTAATTTAATTAAATTATCTTGTTGAAGATAATTATAAAATAAATAAATTAAATAAATCAAATTATGTGCAAAGCAAGTAAAGCTTGCAAAAGCTGATTTAAAACATAAATTATTAAAGAATAGAAAAATAAATAAATAAAAGAATGGAAAAAGTTGTGTGAATGAATGAGAACTGAGATTTGACTAAAAATCTTTCTTTCAAAGATATAATTTCTTTTATTGTGGATTTTTGAGAGCTTTTGGAAGAAATTGGTAATATCTTTTATTTAATTGAAAATTTGTGAGTATTTTGGGAAGAGAGGATTATTGAGATAGGAGATTGCACAAGATAATTGTTATGTATTTTTGAATCTTCTGAAGTTTTGAAAAAGGTATTTCCATTCTTTTGCTTGAAATATTTTGGAGAGAGTCTTCTGAATAAAGGTTGAGATTCGAATTGGAGCACGGTATTCTGGAGGGGAGATTTCGAGGCAGGAACGAGAAGCTCTACATAGAGGCCATCGAGATAAAGCAAGCTTCATCAGATTCTGGAGAGCGTAGGACTCCAGGTTCCACTCGTTTTCTCCTTTAGTCTTCTGACTCAAAAGATATAAATTAGTAAATGAATAAATGCGTTTGAAAGGAGGATCTTTGTTAGAAATTTTCATAGTTGATAACTGAAAATATTTTGTAGCTCCTTTTACAATTTTTTTATAAATGACATTGTTCTTTTAATAAATAGATTAAATTGAGTATATATATATACATTTCTGGTATATATATACATATTCTTATATAAAAATATTATAAGTTGAACTCAGATATAGTACAGAGAAAGTTACCTTCTGAATTCTTATTACAGAGGAAATTATAGCCTAATTGTTTTATTGATGGATAAAAGATATATTTAAATATATATTTTGTTGTGCTCTGGATTTACTTCTGAAAGAGAAATGGATATTATATGATATATATACTTATATATTTAAATATATCAAAATTTTATTTCAAGAATCTGTGTTTTATCATATTATATTATGTGGAGTGATATATATATTTATTAAACTATATTCTTGGCATTTAAAGTTATTTCAAAATTGTATTTCAAAATTGAATTCATGGCCGACTGCCATCGCCGTCCGTACTGGGTAAAGCACATAATTTTATTTTATAAAAATAAAATAAAAATTTAAAATTTAAAATGGGCAATCGAATTTTGTTCATTATTATGGTTTTGTTGGGATTTGTGGAGGGCTTGGCAAGTCGTACCCACCACGCCCCCATGTGGTACAGACTACCACAGTAGTCCTTACAGACTACTGCGTACAACAGCGTGTGGGGACTGCGTGACAGTCCCCACTTGCCTCCTGGCATTTTTTTTATTAGTTTTCATTATTTTTATATATATTTATTATTTTAATTTATTTTTTTATAAAAAAAAAGAAATGTAACTTTCTTTTTTGAAATGAAATATTAAAGATTTTTATTAAAATAAAATTTAATGTATTATTATTATTATTATTATATATATGAGATGTTCTTTGTTTTTAAGAATTAAATATTTAGATGCAAAATTATGGTTTAATTATGGGAAAACAAGTTACATAAATTTTGTCGAGCATGTTGTGTTTCCTCATATCAATTCAAATTGAAATGTTTTATGTAATTGAGTAAATCATTTTCCTTAAGCTATGAAATCGTGTGATCTTGCTATCATTTTCCATTTAATTGTTGTAAACTCTACTCTTTGATGTGAGAACCTAGTTGTAATTTGTGAAACCTTGCTTTCTAGAGGCATGTTTAAATCTTGAATGTTATCCTCATCTTGATTACACTTTTGGAGTTGAAACTTATTGGTTTTATGATGGAAGGGTTGTACGGGTTGTTGAATTTTGTTATGAATTATCGCGAGATGAGTTATGCCTCACGTGGCTTGGTTTTGAGTTATGTGCTTTATTTGTTGAGTTCAACCCTTGCCTCGATTTTTTTTTATGTTAGGGGTCTTAGGGAGAGTGGCTCTTAATGGGGGCTGGTGCCTCTGTTGGAGGAAGGGCCAGGAGATCCCATGAGAGCTATGCAATGACACTCTCCACTAGACACCCATTTGCTTTGTTGCTTATTGCCTCTAGAAATGTGTGTTGGGAGTGGTATGCTTAATGTGTTTCAGATTCTTTTGAGAATGATTTATGGACGTTCTTTGGACTTGTTTAATTGTCATTGCTTTGATTAATTGTGGCAAGTTTCTTATCTTTATCTTGTTTCTTGACTCGTGAATGTTGTGGTCTATGTCATTAGCCGATAGGCTTTTTATGTGGGGGAACTGCACCGGCGTTCCCCCCAGTTTGATGCCAGCGGGAACCCCATGAACGCTAGCTTTTTTATGTGTGAGAGAGTGGTACCAGGAATAGTTGTGTCATGCTCTGGCATATACTTCTATGGCCCTGAGCACCGTGCATCCCTGGCTGGACCCACCGGCTACCCTCAAACTCCTCCCGAATCTTATAATAGCATTAAATATTGCATCTTTATCCATCTCCATCAGGTATGGCTCCCAGCAGCTGCGCTATTTCACAACCTTTCTTGTTGTTTTTGTGCTTGTCTTGCGATTTACTAGGCCACCAAAGCTCACTCCATGTAATAAATGTGAACTAGCGTTGAGCAACGTTAAATGGCTCTTAGGGGGATGACATTTTTGTTTTAGCAGTCTCTGTAGCGAAGAAACGGGTGGAACCAGAGCATTGGTGAAGAAAGACGAGGAGCCCTCACACCCATATTTGCCACCACAAGGTAACTCCCTGTCAATCTATGCCTACATCGAGTACCACATATTGTTACTTTGAACTAACACTTTATTTGGTATATATGTGTATATAAGAAAGAAAATATATGTATGAACATACTTGGTAACTCCATGGTAGACTGAATTGTTGTGGCTTGACGAATTGGAGGGCGTGTTTGTGAGGTCCTTCAAGCTCTTCCCGTAATATTCTATAAATGGATACGAATAAGTTAGGTACATGCCAATGGTAAATATAATACTGAGATTATATCATTTGTTTCCTTCACTGTTACCATTATTTTATTTGTGCTACATAGTAGTGAAAACAAAATCAGAATACAAGAGCATCACTTAGGTCTGATGATGTGAGAAATGCTAAAGAAACCTTTTTTGATGTGTAAGTTTACAGGGTATTGAACCTTGATGGTTCCTAAATATGAAAATATATTGAAGTCTTAGCCTTCGAGGAAAAGGAAAATTAGATCTTCTCATCTACCACAGGATACTGTAGAAATTTTGGTACTCAGATCTGAATAATTGGTGTTACTATTTAATGATTATCATATATTGCAATAGATTTATTTGACTATAATTATAAAATATTTTTTAACAAATTTTGATATTGTTCAATCCTAGTGAATACTGCTATTATGAATCTGAACCTTATATTACTGTTTCATGAATTTTTGCCATATGTGTTGGATAGATTCACTTATCATATGAGCTAATTATATTAACCCATTATTGAAATTGTGGTGAGGTATGGTTATGCATAAAGGAGGCGTATTGATTTAGGCGAGTAGGTAGGATTTAGGACGATAGTCAATATATTACTGACAATTATTTTGCTTGACTCAGGCTTACACAATTTATACTTCCAACAATACTAAATCTATTTTTGCCAAACTTGTGATTTACATGGCATGATGGAGGTGACAGAAAATTGGTGACGAATTTATGGCATGAACCACCCAGTAAGGTAGACTAGGATTTATTTCAAATAGGTCACCGTTTGCCACCAACTCATCTTTATTGGCTTAATAGTGCTATCCACTTGCCTCATAATCCGCTGAAAGCACCTCTTCTTTGCTCACTGCTCATAACCTCTTCACTCTTTCACACTTTCGGGGTTTCAAACCCTCAATTATTGCACCTTTCATGTTCAAAGCCAACTACAACCAAGGCATAGCATAAACAACATCTACAAATGAAAAGCTAGGCTCAAGCTCAAACACGTAAATAGTAAATTTTAACGTTAATAGAAAATTTTAACAATTTGTAAAAACTAAAAACCAAGATTGTCAAAGAAATTTTAGTTTTTACATATTTCATAATAATTTATTATAATTACAAACTAATATTATATTAATTTATTATCCAATTAATCTATATAAAGTTTATTTAATTTTTACATGATTAAAGTTATTTTATTTCATTTATTTAAAAAAGTTAATTTATAATTTTGTATATTTTGAAATATAAATATGAATTGTATGATGATATTTTCCACTTCATTTAAAATCCTTAATCATTTTCTAAATATAACTCTTCTGTTTATTTCAAATTGTCAAATCAATAAATATATTTAGTCAATAGGCTTTTTTAATGATAATTACAAAATAATATAATGTTAATTGATTATATAATATTGTAATTACAAAAAACTATTCATATTACTTTATTATGATTACAAAATAATATTATATTAATTAATCATATAATATTAAAGAAAATTACACTTTCACTCTCTAGTTGTTTGAATATGTTAAAGTTTTTATTCATTTAAAAATAGTCCATCAAAAAAAAAATCATAGAACATTTTAAAATTATTTATGCTTGTAGTTTGGGTCTTAGTCAATACCTATGCCCTTGTTTTTGAAAAGGAAAAAATAGGTTTTACAGGGACCTAAAACTACAGAGTTTAAACACCAAAAGATAAACAGAAAAAGTACAAACAACCAGACAGTTGTCCCAAAAAAGAAAACAACAGCACCAAGAGACAACAGGGCCCAAAAGGACCACCCAAAAAAACCAACAACCAAAAACACCACATTACTCCAGGGTGTTCAGTAACTCCTCAGCTTCCTTTTCAACATCCTTCATGTCCTGTAACCCCTGATTGAGAATTTGAGCCGTATGTGATAAAGTCGGGGTCTTCCTCTTAATGTTAGCCCTGGTACGAGTCAAAATCCCTTCACCAGCCAATCTGTTGCCTCCCCTGTCTGCATCCAAATCCACGACTAGTGAACCCTTTTGGTTTTTTTCAAGCTTTTCCACCATCGCATTAATGATGATGGTGTTATACCTAGCAATTTTGTGATTGTTTGCAACAGTGGCCCTAATATTTTGTCCAATCTTGGACATGCTGCACTCGATACTAGCCAATCTATCCTCCTTTAATTGTTGTTTTTCCTCGGTAATGGAGTTTCCTGTTCATCATTATCTCTACAATTCCAACTGATCTTCTATTCCAAATTTGTGACCTTGTTGCTAAGATCAGTAACACGGTCTTTCATATCACAAACTTCTTTCTGGGTCCATTTGAGAACGGTGAAGAGGCCATCCATACTTTTTTCTGCTATACTAACCAAATCCTCAGGCTTAAGCTTATTCAGGGCCAAATTAATTTCATCTTGAATAGGGGACTCAAAATGATCATTCCCAAATTTTCTAGAAGCAGGGACACTAGGGGCCGATTCCTTACTCACCATGGGCTTATCAGAGAGGATTTCCATAGAATTCCCAGAATACGAAACAAGTTTCATAACAGGGTTGCCTTTAAAACCAGGGGACAAACTCAGAGTAGGGCAACCAAGAGATGACTGGGGATTAAGACAGGGCGGTGAAGCAAAACCCGGACTAGGGCACTCATGTGGAGGTTGCAGTTTAGGACAAGACAACGGGGCATAATCCTTAAGGGTTTTTTGACAAGACAAGGACTGGGGAGCAGTGGTATCATGACCAACAAGAACACAAGCAGGGGGGCCCGGGGTTCAATCTCCCTACTACTTTCTGTCTCCTCATCATCCAACTCTTCAATTTCAACAGTTTTAGGCAAAGCAGGTAAATTTTGAAAATGCTCAAAAATGAGCCTAACAAGACCACGGTGAATAATAGCATTCCTCCTAGGGTTTCTTTCCACATCATCGAGGCAATTCTTCAAATAAGAAAATAAGTAAAAAGGCATAGATATACGAACCTTGTGATGGAAATGGTTCAAAATGGCAAAGTGGTAACCATAAACTCTGGTAAAGCGCCCGTCAACTGTGATATATTCCATAATAACTCTTAAAACTTTCCTCCAGATAGATTTGATGGACTCCACATCAAAGTACCTATTAGCAACCTTAACCATCTTCGCTTTCTCCTTATCTTTTTTGGGAAATTTAATGACCGCTTCATCAGAGAATCATCGGTCTCAGTAGAATTTAACACCCTTAGTAGAAAGACCTGTTATCTCACCAATTAAGTCCTCTCTCAGCTTAACATTCTTGCCAAACAACACAATCTCACCATTTTTCTAGTTTTTAACAAAATAGTCCAGCATCCCCTCGTCTGTGCCATGGAGCTTTTCCAGATAAGGGATTAAACCTCCATTTTCAATTCTTTCCCATGCTTTAGTTTTCTTTCTAAGCTCCTGGAAATTTCTCAACACCACATGTTTTCTTTCTCCGCCCATATTCAGCTCACTATAAAACAACACTGACCAGTTGCTTTGGGTCCCGTTTAGGTATTTTTTGTTGAACACCCAGAAAGCATGCTGTAGACTCTTCTTAAAAAAGAAAATGACGTTGGTCCCATCAAATCTAATGAAATTGATGTACCTGATCTTTATCCATTTCATCATGACTAAGATTTCCTTCTCTTCCATGCACTGAATCATAATAAATTAGCACCTTCACTTCAGGATGGAGGTTGTCATTCTTCCTCCACGTGTTTTCCCCACCCTTCTTAACCCCTTCATTGGTGAAGAAATCCGCCACCTTATTGGCTTCTCTATAGGCGTGGGACACTTTCACTTTATCAAATTTACTTAATAATGTTTTTGTGTCTTCGATCCATTTTTTAATGGTCCACGAGGGGGGGTAAGCCCAAGAATACAATTTATTATATTCAATGAATTGCCCTCCAACCAAAGATATTCCGTGTTGATCTTGAGGGCTAGGCTAACCGCATGAAAATCCCCTATTACTTCTGCAACATGATTAGTTTGAGTTCCGATGTCCACAGCAAAAGCCACAATAAAATCCCCCAAGTTGTCCCTTAAAACACACCCACTGCCAGCTTTCCCAGGGTTACCTTTAGCCACACCATCAAAATTGGTTTTCAACCAACCCAAAGGTGGCATAGACCAATTAGCATTCTCTCTCCCACAAACACCAGGTCTAAGGACATTTGACCCAACTAATTTTGAATTCCACTTTTCGGCCATAGTAATATCAAAAGGAGACCAGAAAGCTTTCTCAAACATTTTTCCAGGAATTAAAGATAAATTTTCCTTCATAGCCCTTATAATTTTAGCATACAAGTCCCCTTCTGATATCTCTTTATCCCTAAACACTCTATTGTTCCTTTCCTTCCAAATATTCCAAGACACAAAAGGTAGAATAAAAGACCATAGCTACCTCACAAAAGGATTTTTTGAAAGAGCTTTCCATTGAATGAAGAAATCTTTGACAGAAGCGGGGAAAATCCACACCACATCAAGAAGCCCCATAAATTTATCCCAAATATTTGACACAAAAGAGCAATGAAGAAAAAGATGATTAACAGTCTCGGCTTCATTCCTACACATATAACATCTATTTGGTAATTGAATTCCTCTTTTTCCAAGATTGTCCAAAGTGAGAATCTTATTCTGTAACATTATCCACTAGAAAATATTGATTTTCGGGGTCAAGTGATTATTCCAAGCCTTAGCCCAAAAGGGAGGAGGCTCCATCAGACTAACCAACATAGAAGTGGGAGAGGCAACTAAAAAAATACCAAACGGGTTGTCTAACCAGACAGCAAGATGCTCCACCTGGTGTTGAGCTAGTCTAAGGGCTCTGAAAGCTGACTGAACAGGGCCAAGATCCTGACTAATGGTCTTCAAATCAACCCAATCTCCATTCCTCTAATTCCTTTTTACAATCATTCATCCATTTACTAAATTTCTCTATTCTGATTAAAGGATCTTTAAAAATCCAACTGTCTTCCCAAAACCTAACATAATTTCCATTTCCAATCAGCTATCCAATTCCCATTTCCAATAGCTTTCTTCCTCTACCCATATCATTCCAACAGACAGATCCACGAGGTAAAGAAGAAGAGTTTAAAATTTCATTTAAAGACTCATAGTTATTAAAATATTTAGCTTTTAAGGTATCACGCCATTCTCCATTTAAAGTAAGAGTTCTCCAAAGCTGTTTAGCAAGAAGGGACATATTCAAAACTTTAATTTTCCTTAAACCCATGCCCCCCCTTGATTTGGGTCTACAGACCAGATCCCATCCGACAAGTGGCATTCTCTTCTTGTCCTCCAGTCCAGACTATAGAAACCTTTTCTGAATTTTTTCAATGGCCTCTGCATATTTAGCAAGAATTTTAAATATACTGAGAGCATAAGTAGGAAGATTTTGCAGAGAAGCCTTAAGGAGCTGGATTTTTCCAGCTTGACTAAGAAGAGCTCCTTTTCACCCCAATAGCTTCTTATTGAATTTTTCAATCAAAGAAATCCAGAACGAGTCTAAAGGTTTAGAACAAAGAGGTAAGCCAAGATAGGTTGATGGAAGAGACTCAACACAGCATCCAAGAATTCGAGCAAGTTTGACTTGTCTATATTCATGAGTATTGATGAAAAAAATTAAACTCTTAGCCCTATTGACAACTTGCCCAGAAGCAGATTCATAAAGATTCAGAATTTTTTTTAAAGTCTTAGCTTCAGTCATAGTAGATCTTCCCATAAGAATGGTGTCATCAACAAATTTCTAGTGGGAACAGGTAAGATGGGAAGAAGAAGGTCTTAAGCCAACAAGGGATCTTGGATCAATAAGCTTTTTAATATTTCTCCCTAAACTCTCAGCCAAGATAGTAAACAGAATAGGAGAAATAGGGTCTCCCTGTCTGAGGCCTCTAGAGGTCTGAAAAAACCTTGATGGTGATCCATTCACAATGACAGCGGAAGTAACTATCGAAACAAGCTGGTTCACCAACTGAATGACTCTGTTATTAAAACCAAACTTGTCTAGAATTTTAAACAAGAAATCCCAATCAACCCGATCATAGGCTTTGGAAATGTCTAGTTTAAGAATAAACCCTTCAATTTTTGAAACCATTAACGAATGTAAGTTCTCATGAACAGTAACAACAGAGTCCATAATGTACCTACCTAGCACAAAACCATTCTGCTACAAAGCAATAATTTATGGAAGCACAGAAAGCATTCTTGAAGTTAACACCTTCGAAATAATTTTGTAAATAGAATTACACAAGCTGATTGGCCGAAAAGCTTGAAACTCTGAAGCCCCAGGTTTTTTAGGAATAAGGACCACAAAAGTAGCATTCAATTCTTTCAAAAAATGTCTTGATCCAAAGAATTCCTTGACAGCGTTCACCACATCTAGCTCAACAATTTCCCAAAACACTTGGAAGAAGAATAAAGGAAAACCATCAGGTCCAGGAGCTTTGTTGCCATCAAAAGAGAAGATAGCTTTCCTTATTTCAGCTTTGGAAGGAATAGCAGTGATTAAGGAATTTTCATTATGACCAATCACTTGAGGTATAGCTTCAATCAAGGAATCTTGAGCTTCAGTAACAATCTCTCCATTACAGTAAAGAAGGTTGCTAAAGGAAAGGACAACTTGTTCCCTGATATCATCTTCCTCCTCAAATCTAGTCCCATTAGCAACAATATGAGTGATTCTGTTAGCATCCCTATGTTTCGAGGTAGACAGACGAAAGAATCTGGAATTCCTATCTCCCTCAGTCAACCAAGACACCCTAGATCTTTGTCGCCAAAACACTTCCTCTTTAGCAATGATGTCATGCAATTGAATGAGGAGTTCATTTTCCTTTTCTCTATAATTGTTAATATATCCCCATTTCTGGATTTTAACTTGAATCTCCTAAATTTTGCCCTGAATTTCCATTTTAGAGCCAAAAATGTTCCCAAAGGCATCCTTTTTCCACCTTCACAATTAGTTTGCACTTCCTTTAATTTTTTAGCAATCCTGAACATTGATGTGCCAGAAATATCTATATTCCACTAGTTGCGAATTTCCTCAAAAATTCGAGGATGAGAAAGCTAGAATTTTTCAAATCTGAAAGGGAAGTTCTTTTTCACCTTAGTAGGGTCCGCTAAAAGACAAATAGGAAAATGATTAGATCCAACCCTTGACAAGGCTCTCAAAGCACAAAAATAGTCTATAAACCATTGACTAGAAACAAGGGCCCTATCAAGCCTCACTTGGATCAAATCGGGCCCTAATCTCCTATTAGTCCAGGTATAAGAAGCCCCTTGAAGGTCTATGTCAATCAAGGCATTATTGTTTATGAAGTTGGATAGGCCAGATTTACTTTCCTAGTTGATTTGAGAACCGCCAAATTTCTCAATGTTCAAGAGGGGAGTGTTGAAATCACCCATGACCAGCCAGTGTTCATTGACAAAACATCTTTGAAAACCAGATAACTCTAACCAAAAAGAATTTCTAGCTTTCATACAATTCAGGGCATATATATTGGAAAGAATCCAGCAAAAATTGTCTCTTATGTGGGTGAATCTAGTGGCCACAACATTACCATTCTCCATGAAGGGCTCACCTTTAATAAACATCTTATTCCAAAAAGTAACTATTCCCCCCGAAGCACCCGCAGAACTATTTCCATGAACCCCACAGTTCTAATTTATTTTAAGATTTTCTACTTTATCTTTAGGTATTTTAGTTTCTTGAATAAGAAGAATATCGGGTTTATGGTCCCTAACAAAATTTTGCAAAACATCCTTTTTATGATGGCTATTCAGCCCTCTTATATTCCAAGACATAATTTTCATTTCTTACCTAGGGATTGAAGTATCTCCGGGATGGTCATTTGGATACCATCCACAATATCCTGAAGGCTACCTTGCTCCCTTTGCCAATTTTCAGATTTTCTTCCCAGGCAAGGCTTGGAAATCCCACAATCGGCCTTGGCTCTAGTTCTGGTGACCATACCACTTGAAGTTTCCTTCAACTTCTTTTTTTCTTTTTTGGACTTTGAGTGTGAGATAACCTCCTCCCACTCGGTTTCACCTTGGCTTTCCAACTCTCTGCCTAAATCCCCATCCTTCTCAGATAACAACCTCTGGTCCCAAGGGAGGGTATCCATTAAACCATTCTTGGTTTTTGAAGTATTGAGATTAGGTGTTTTCATATTCATGCTTTGGGTCTCATAAGTATCCTTCACTACTTCCAAATTGGCAATCTCCTGAACCTGAACCCCCTTAGAGTAAGGGTTATCATAAGGAGAATGAAAAGGGGCATAAATTCCTATCTCCAGGGACACACCCATAATGGGTATTTCCTTCATCCCAAGAACATTCATACATCCAGCCGATAGCAGAGGTTGGGATGGAACAAAACCCGTATCTTCATTCCTAGTTACAGCCTTCTGCAAAGATTCCCGGGCTCCCTCCTCAGAAGGAATGCCTTCCTTTCTTTCCTCAGGAGGAGAGAACAAATATTTAGGATCCTTAGGAACCCGAGAATAGGTACCTTGTGACTCAGGGCAAGCATCCTTGTTCAAGAATTTATGGGTCTCCTTCAAATCTTGTGGAAAGGTGTATCTTTTAGGATTCTCCTTCACATTTGCAACAGGCGCATTCTTCACCTCCTCAGATTTTTTTTTCCAGACATTCTTAGGTTTGGCTGCCTTCTCCTTTTCACTTTTATTATTTAGTGGGTATTTCTTTGCCCAATGCCAAGATTTTTGGCATTTGAAACAAACAAAGGGTGTTGTTTCAAATTCAATAGCTTGCTTCCACACCCCTAACTTAGATTGGATGTCAATCGAAGAGGGAAGATCAACATTTTGAGAAACCCCAACACAGATTCTAGCAAAGACCAAACACTTTCTTGCCGCAGTCATTGAGTCAATGGATAGAAGTTCTCTGAAAGAGCTAGCAATCCCATTGAAGATATCCGTATTCCAATACTCCAAGGGGAGACTAGGCAATCTAGCCCAAACTGGCACCATTTCAAAGATTGAATCAGATAGATCTACCCTAGAAGACCATTTCTTCAGGGCCAAGGAAGACTTGTCGATAATCCAAGGACCACCACTATGAATAGCCCTAGAATCCTCTTTATAGGTGAACTGAAAAGCAAAAAAACCTCTTGGGAGCGCCGCTACTGTAACCAGACCACTAGTTTTCCATTTATTCTTAACAAACTCCCTTACCACTTCAATATTAGGTCTAAGACCCAAAAAATTTCCAACCAAAACATTTTCCATTCTAGCAATATTATTGTCTATGATTTCATCTGGCACAGAGATACAAAACTTTCCAGACCCTAGATCAAAAAGGATATGCACAGGGGGAAAAGAAGATTTTTCATTTGGCTTAAAGCTAAACAATGAAGTCCATGACTTACCTTTTTCAACCCCCTTGTCCGATATATCCACGACAACTTTGGGAACTGAAGTCCCATCCTTACCACCTGGATCCACCTGGACTTTTTTGTGGACGTCCTTTTCATCAGAACCCAACTTACCTTTTTCTGAACCCGAAGAGGTCTCTGCATTCTCCTGAGATTCCCTCAATCCCCCACCCTCTACACTGTTCGAAGATTCAAAACCTGACTATTCCTGCTCGCTCGCACCAGTTCCCGCTCCCATCATTTAAGAAATATAACACCTCCTATAAAATTAATACCTATGCCCTTGTTAATGACAATTGTTTTTTAATATTAGTATCACTATTCATAATAATGTATTATAATTAAAAAATAATATTATATTAATTTATTATATAATATTAAAGTAAATTACACTTTCACTCTCCATTTGTATGAATACATTAAAGTTTTTACTCATTTTAAAATAGTCCATCAAAAAATAAAATTCATAGAACATTTTATACTTAGTTATGCTTGTAGTTAGGGTCTTAGTCAATACCTATGCCCTTGTTAATAACAATTATTTTTAATATTAGCATCACTATTTTGAATTATAGTTTCAGGATATGGCTAATGCACGAGCACTTGAAGATGTTATTACTATTTCAAGCAGTGGTTCTACTTCCAATGCACCCTCACCACAAACCCATGAGCCACCTCTATCAACAACTGACTCAACATCTGTGGATTGGTTGAGTTTCCCCCACCATAATGTTGATGCTTTTTCAAACAATGTCTTGACAAGTTGTGAAATTTTTGAAGACGCTATGTAGAAAAGACAAGATTTGAGCGATGTGGAGGATCATGAAGTTGAATTGGTGCAAGAAGTTGTCCAAAAATTCCATGCGACCTATGAAGCTCTTGAGCTATTTTATGGTTTCCTGCGTGAATTGAAGTATTGTCAATATTAGGGAGTGGCCAATGCATTTGAACTAAAGCTTGAATTCCAAGATTTATTGAGTGATATATGGTCTAAGAAGTTCAGCTAAATTCTTGGAAGGTAGTTACTTTTTCAACATGTCGATCAAGATTACTAGTATGATATATATTAGATTTTTTTTTGTGAAACTAAATGAGGATCTCAAAATAGCTATATGTGAAGCGAAATGGATTTAGTGGTTGACCTTATATTTGAACCCTTAGTTGTTATATATTAAGTTTACATTGTAATTCCATCGTACATATTGATCTTTATAGTTCTAATTTTAATGAATATAACTTATTCTAATATTTGTGTCACCTTATTTTGAATATTATCTTGAACTATAACCTTAAGTCTACCAAATATATATTGGAATGCTACTCAAAATGATGATATATTTAATCATTATTGTAAATATTCACTCTTGCAACACTTAGCTATGTGAAGTACCATAGTCATATATATGCTTATTTCAAACCCTTTGATATATTCAATGTTGAATATAGTTATATATTATGTTTACATTGTAGCACCCTTGTGCATATTGATCTTCATAGCACTAATTTTATTGAATATATCTTATAGTACATATTGAGGAAAAATATTCATCCTCGCTTTTTTTTTCTTTTTTTTTGCAAATGATGTGCTCCACTTGTGTATTCTTATGCTCAACATTATGTTGAGGTCTATGTTTTCTAAAACAAGTACCTCTGCCAATTGTATGCAAACACTATCTTACATGTAATGTACTTTTGCAAGGTTAGTCAACTTCCATAGACCATGGCTACAATATTAACCACAGATGTAATTAAACTTATCCATGATGGGAATGAAGGGTGCAAACCAAATGTGCAAATTTTGTCTATTTCAAACTTTGGCAATGGCCATGAATGTAACAACCGCTACAAGGTAGAAATATCTGATGGGGCCTACAATCAAAAAGCATCTTTACCTCAAAAGTACAATCATTGCATAGAATCTGGTGAAATTACAGTTGGATCCATAATACGAATGAAAAAATATAATTGCCCCAGACCAAGCAGGTCTCGATGAGTAATGGAATCCAAAATTTCCCATAACAAAATCATTATTAACTTTTTAGCTTCTTCCTTGTATTAGTAATTCTTACTCTTGTCTTCCAAATGTATAGGTGGATTGTCATTGTGAACCTTGAGATTGTTTCTACAAACCAAGCTATAATCAGTCATCCTACTTCACTTTATATGGAACTAGAGCACCATATAGAATAGGAAATGGAAAAATATTTAGAGCCACATGCAGAGCCTGATACAATTAGCACTGCTAGAGTATCAACTCATGTGAGAAGATTATTTGGTGTGAATCCTTCTAGAGTAGAATGGAAGCACCAGTAATAATTATGCCTATTAAAAGTTTGAATCCTTTTCAACCAAGATGGACTATTAAAGGTCACGTGATTTCCAAAAAGGATATCCACAGGTACAGTACCCAAAAAGGTACTGGTCAAGTTTTCACCTTTGACATCATTGATAGAGAAGGGACTGAAACACGTGTGACTTGTTTCAATGAAGTTGTTGATCTTCATTATCAAAATATTACTGTTGGAAAAACCTATACATTTTCTAGTGGTGCAGTAAAGGTTGCTAATAAGCTTTACAATAGGTTAAATAGTGGGCTATAAATTTCCTTGTCGGTAGAGTCAAAGGTCACTCTTTGTGAAGATGACAACTCTATTCCAAAACACATATTCTCATTTACACCTATCAGTGAACTTGCAAAGAAGAGTAGCAACTCAACTATTAATGTTATTGGAGTTGTCACTTGTGTTAGCCCAAGCTCCACAGTTAGGAGAAGAGATGGGACAGAGGTCCTAAGGTGCACAATATCCTTGTTGGACATGACTGGGGAAACTATAGATATCACTCTATGGGGCACGATGGCAGAGAAGGAAGGTGGTCATCTTCAAGACAAGTATCACCTACAAGAAACAACTATTCTCGCTATTAAAAATGGACAAGTTTGTGAGTACAATGGAAGGGTGTTGAGTACATCAAGCAATACAAATTTATTTATAGACCTTGACATACAAGAGACACAACAACTACAAACTTGGTTCAAACAAAGTGGGGGTAATATTCTATCACCTTCAACAAAGTTTAGCATCCCATCTATGCCTATCACTACTATAACAATCAGGGATGTTCAAGAACAAAATCCTCATAGAGTGCACCATCTCCAATGTATAATAAATGCAACATTGTTGTTCATCAAATCTGAATCATTCTGCTATCTGGCGTGCCCTAATGAATTATCAGGAAAATAGTGCAAGAAAAGATTGGTGCAGACTGAAGATGGAAAGTGATTTTGCTCAAAGTGTCACATAGCATGTACCTCTTGTAATTATAGGTACATACTACAAATAAGGTTACAGGACAACACAGATATGCTATGGGCAGTTGCATTCGACGAAGCAGCAACAAAACTCATGGGAATGTCTACGGAAAAGCTATACTCTCTACAGTTTGAGGATGACATAAAAAGGGATACTCAACAGGTAATTAGAGACGTGTTGAACAAAAAATACTTGTTCACTTTGACATGTAGAAATGAAACATACAATAATGAAGAACACTTGAAGGCAACTATCACAAAGGTTGAGCAAGTTGACTTCATTACAGAGAGCAACATCTTACTTTCCAAGATCAAAGAAATGTGTAGTGACTCTTATAAAATTATAGTTGATCTAAGTTGCTAAGTTTACATTTCCCAACACATGTCTTGTATATGACTCTTATAAAATTATAGTTGATAGTTTTGTTCAGGCAAAAGAATGTATTCAAATATCTAACCACATGTGCCATGTCTACCTACAGATAGAAATATATAAGTTGCTAGGTTTACATTTCCCAATTCATGTCATGTATATGACTCTTATAAAATTATATTTCTACTCCAGGCTTCAATATTATGTGTTTCAGCTATAACTGTAACAATAATATCTCAATAAAACAAATGTAACAATGTGTATCTATTTGCTTATGTCTATATATATGTGGAGTCTACTTCTAGCATTCCAGCACTCATGAATCTACTTTCTTATATCTATTTGCTCATGTCTATATATATGTGGAATCTACAACTATCTTAAAACTACACTTTAATAGAGATTAGTTCTATAAATTATGACTTGAATATGTCATTTTTTTATTTTTTATTTTCTGTTTTAACATATGTAGATACATGAATTTTAATCATTCTTCTTTCAACATTGTAATCTTTAGATATGTTGTGTTCATCTCACATATAGTTGTTTGAGTATGTTTGTGCTTCTCTTATTACTAATTCAGCCTTGCACTCCCACTGTACAGATGGACAACCCCTCCCCCGAAACAAGTCAAGCTAGCTCAAAACAAGTAGAGATTAGAAGACAATAGACCCAAAAAAGAAATCAAGATTACTATGCTAGGAATAAAGAAGCAATTGCCACCTAAAGATAGATTAAAAAGTTGCACACCATCCATATCGACCCCCGCCAACAGAAGCACAGAGACTACGAGATCGTGAGAGAAATCATGATTACTATGCTCATCATAGAGAGGAAATAACTACAAAGAAATGCATTAAACGTTTGGAGAAACAAGCATGGCAAGCTCAACTATTGCAAATAGAATAGGACCTAGAAGATCGAACATCATTCAACACAACTACTAGCTTCATTAAAATAATGAAAGGATTTTGACAAAAGATAGATGCACTTTCCAATAGGAAAACATGCATTATATGCAAGGAAAACTACCCAGGGATGCTTCTTCATTCATTCGACCCTCATGCTACTTGCAAAAGATGTTTCAATGAGAGAGGTATACATTGATTCTCCTCACTCAACAACATGAACCTAGGAGAACAACCTGATGTGCTGAGAAGACTGACCCAAGTGGAGGAAATGCTCATTGCTAGAGTTAACCCAGTACTACAAGTAGCCCATGCACCTAGAGGGCAATATAAATATAGCCATCACACAATTAGCTTCCCACAAGATATCAAAAACATTGCAAAAGTTCTCCCTCGAAGGATAGAAGATGTGGATGTGCTCATAGTTCGAAGACTACATACAGAAGGCCATTTCTATGATTGTTATGTAAGTAGACTTCACATCATAGATGCATTACAATACAAAGTGAAATATGACCCATACTATAATGATGCTTCCATAAGTGTTGATTGTTTGGCTCAAATTCTTGAAGTTAGCATGGATATTTCAAGCATGTTGCAAACCATTGAAACTAACGAGTGTGCAGGGGTGCCAAATAATTGGAACACCATTGATGAAGATGAAAATGAGGATAGCATAGTACACACATCATCATTCATGGCTAAGTTGCCAAATAGACGACGTGAACTAGAAATTATTAAGCAAGCACTAGACCTTGAGGACAATACAAATAGCACTATAGATTGGCCTGAAATGAACTCATCACCAGTAAATGAATACAATACTGAAGGCTTACTTGATATGGCATTCCAAACCCTCTTCCCCAATGGGGTTGCACTACAAATGCAACCGTGGAGTAGGGAAGTTCGAATGCATGAGTATGCACTACACTTGATAAGGTTCCATGACTAGAGGTTTGGAGGGCATCCAAGGTTTTGATATTTTATGTTCAATCTTATGTTGCGACATCATAGCCAAGGGCTTGCAGCAATTTTCATTAAAAAAAATGTAGAAGAAAACATCCTGACAACTATTGAAAGCCTTCATGCACACTTGAAAAGCCTCCTTGACACACAATTAGCTGAAGAACTCATGCACTTTGGCTCTTCAATGCGAGGCACAAGACCATATTGGAACAAGAGTCATTATGAACTAACCAATATGATTAACCAAATAGGGTCTCCCACTCTATTTTTCACATTGAGTGTAGCAGACACAAAGTGGCCAGACCTACAACGATTGCTTTCAAATGACACAGCAGTGGAAATGCAAACAAATAAACAACATTTTGACAATGTAATCAATAACCCCCACACCACATCATTATATCTCCACCAACGATTTACAATCTTCTGTGAAGAGGTCATCCAAAATATTTTTGGTGTAAAAGATTAATGGTATAGATATGAATGGCAGCATCGAGGAACTGCACATGTGCATGGATTCCTTTGGCTTGAAAATGCACCAGACATGGATAAACTTGATTGGGAGAACAACATAGAATTTGAACAGGCAAGGAAATTCTTCAACAGGTATGTAAGTGCTTGGAACCCTCGTCCTGCTTCACATAAAAACAACCTGGTCTATCATCCCCAACACGATGACCCATGCTTGCTAGACACAGCTCAAATATTAGCTATAGATCCCTCTAATGACTATGAGGAGATAATCAACCATGTACAGAGGCACACAAAATGTAGAGAGGGGACATGCTTACGCAAAAAGGGGAAACAACTATAGTGTCGATACAAAGCTCCATGGAAAGAACAAGCAATATCTACCTTGTCATGTGACGATAATGGAAAAAAAGAATATGGACTTGCAAGGAATGATGATAGGCTAAACATACACAATTCAAAAATGCTTTTGATATGGAGAGCTAACATAGATTGCCAACTAGTTATCTCATGAGCACTTGTACTAAAATACATTGCAAAGTATGCGTCAAAAGTAGAGAGAACATCTGAGTCTTGTATTGATATGTTATTAAGAATATCTGCATGCCAGCGAACAAATGACCCAGCTATCAAAGCATATCAAAAATTTATGACAGAGCTTGTTGCAGAGCGTTATATAAGAGCAAAAGAAACATGTCATATGCTTCAAAAATTGCCGCTTGTTGTTTGTAATAGGCCATTCACATCTTTGAATGTTGGTCAAAAAGTGTTCCAATGAATAACAAGACAACCAGATGAAATACACCTCCACACGAGCTACCTGCATTCCTACATTAATCAGCCTCAAGAAATGGAAACAATAATGCTACTCAAATTTGCAAGATCTTTCTCCTATTCTGCAAGGCACAAAGGATGCAAATGGAAAGAGAGAGAGGTAAAATCGATAGTTAATGTTTTCCCAAAGTTCTATACCATCCCAAATGAGGACTCAGACAACTTTGAAACTTTTTGCTGGAGTGAGCTACTATTATACAAACATTTTCAAAGCATAGAAGGCGAAGTAGGACTTGCTAAGGATACAATAATTGCAAATTGGAAGCAAATGAACGCAACCAAATATGATGTATGGTATCTTAATCACACAATCAAAATAGAAGCAACCACCAAAGAAGAAGATGAGAGAGATACAGAGATTGCCACAAGCGACACACCAGAACTTAACGAATGGGAATTGTTTTCACAAATGGGTCCCTTAAACAATATCGACCTAAATGAACTTGAGATGATTGGTAGGCGTGAGTTTGACAACAACAATAGATGGGATCAACTACCAGTGCCCCAAGATCTTCATGAAATTTCCATCCACTTCATCCCAATGAAAAAGGCATGTAGCCAAGAAGACACTATGGTAAGCAACTTGGATTTGCCAAAGTATACACTATCATCGCAACAAAAACTAGCACTCACAATTATCATTGACCATAGTAATTGCTCCTCAGAAAAACCATTGCACATGATTGTTCAAGGAACAGCAGGTACAGGAAAATCGTACCTAATTGCTTGCATAAGAAAAGCGCTCACAAGTAAGAGCCCACAACAAAAAAGTGAACTACTCACATTAGCTCCTACAGGGGCGGCTGCATTTAGTATACATGCATCAACTATACATTCAATGCTCCGGATCCCTATTAAAGACATGCACCCACTACAAGGATAGGCATTAACAACATTTCAAGAAGATATGAAATATATAAGATATATTTTGATTGGTGAGATGAGCTTCATAGGTCCAAAGTTGCTACTAAAAATAGACAGAAGGCTACGTGAAGCTTTCCCACACCGACAACATCTACACTTTGGTGGAGTGTCTATAATATTATTTGGTGACCTCACCCAACTTCCACCTATGATGGACAAACCTACGTACACAGCACACTCAACTGCAAAAACATTGTGGAACCAATTTACAACTATTGTCACCTTACAAATAGTCTTTCATCATCAAGGTGAGACTCCATCACAACAAAGATTTCATCTAGTATTGCAAAACATACAGAATGTAGAAGCAACAATAGCAGATTGGCAACTCTTAATGACGCGCACAGACAAGCAACTCACATCAAGAGAAAAAGAAGAGTTCGATAGCTCAATGCACTTGTTTGCTACCAACGATTTAGTTGGACTACACAATAGAAGAATGTTAAAATCATTAAACTATCCAATTGTAATCAGCGCTGCGACAAGTACCAGGCATGGAATAGATAGTGCAAGTGATGATGAATAGCTTGAAAAAGAAGTATTGCTTTGTAAAGGGCAATGCATCATGCTCACATCCAACATATGGACACAAACAGGCCTAGTGAATGGAGCTCTTAGCGAAGTTGTTGAAATCATTTATAGCCTTGGTTCCAAACCACCAAATGTTCCCATGTATGTTGTTACAAGGTTCAATAGCTACAATGGACCCCCATGGAATGACCATGACCCTAAGAGCATACCAATCATACTTGTTTCAATAGAAGGCAGATACTGCTTACGATGGTGTCGGCTATTACCATACACAAAGCTCAAGGACTAACATTGCAAAAGGAAACAATTGATATTGGTAAAATAGATAGGCAGGGACTAACATTTACAACCATATCTAGAGTTAAATCATTAAATGATCTTTACATTCAACCACCATTCTCTTTTGAAAGATATTCCAAAATGAAAACCAATCCATTTGCAATCATAAGGAATTTAGAGGAGGCATGGTTACAACAACTATGTCTCTCCTAAAACAAGGTATGCAACTCTCCTCCCTATCCATTTGATATCTCTCCCCAATTCCCATGGTGCTTAAAATTGCTTCTATAACTTGACTTCATCAAGGCCTATTCTACGCACCTAGCCACCCCATTCCTTTTTTTGTATAGGTCTTCAAGACAAATCGCATAGACCACATAAGCTCATCACCAAAAAAAATTGCACCGCTCCTACATGTTCATAATATAATACCAAAGTGTATCAGCCTATCGGCGTAACCATTGCACCTCATTGGGGTGCAAGTGCTAGTTATAACCTTGAGTTGTAATTGTATTTGTACTATGTTGTTTATGGAGTTGGTTTGAAAATCATGGTCGAGTTAACTTCCTTGTCACCTCTAAGCACAGGAGGTGAGTTATTCATAATTCACATGGTTGGTCGGAACGTGCTCTGTACCCATTGGGTTCCCCATCAACATCCTTTGTTCACAACATTTCTACAGTTGGAATTGTACTTGTGTTCACTCTATAGTTTCTAATGTTATTATACTTTGTATCATCGCACATGTTTGGGAATTGTATTGTAATTCATTCATCAAATCATGCAATGTATTGTTTAACTGTTGATGTAATAGTTAGGGAATTTTGTAACATTATTGTGAGAGATTTTGTATAATTATGTAATGATACTTTCACTCTTGTTTTATGGATGTACTTGTATTAATGATTATTGCAATATAAATTGGTCAAGTTGCTTAATAATTATCTTTTACGTTTTTTTTAGTTGTGTTGCAATGTGACCTCGCGTGCCCCAGAGAATGTAACACTTAGTTGTTAATGTGCAATGTGAATGTAATTAATGTTCAGATGCATGTTTACTTTATGTTATTTAAAAAAAAAATTGTTTGCAATGTTTGTTCTTTGGGGTTTGCAGCGTTACACTTATTATGTTTAAATAATATATTAATTGTTAAAATACTTGTTGAATCATTTGATCCTTATGTAAGTACATCCTTGATTATTGTAAGAAAAAATAAAGAATATAAACAAAAATAATAATATGGGTGACATTTTTATTTGATGCATTTTTGTTGATATCATTTATCTAAATTATTTTGTCATCACTAATTTCATATATATAAGAATCCTAATTTAGAATAAATTTATCATTGATAATAGGAATGAATTTGATCAGGTGACTATTTTGACTCTATATTTTTTTTTATCTATTTTTCTACTTTTTATCATTTACTTGATATTTATCATCACATAAATCAATGTAGCTTTGTTCTAGCACAAGTTGAATTTAGAAAAATGATAATGTTATGCACACTTTTCTAGTTTTTGTATGCTATTATTTCAAATGAAATATGCATTATAATTTTCCTTTGGTTAGCTTTAATAAAGGGATGCACATAATTTGTAAGTCATCCAACTAATTCTTAAAATAAGGTAATTTTCCCACATGAATATGATGGTATCATTTGCTATTTGTAAAACTCCCTATGTTATTATGACTTCTCGTTAGGAAGACATTTCACAACATTTGTAATATGAATGAACTATCTATTTGATATTTCCACCTCAATGTGGTGCTATGAAGATAATAAAAAAATTAAGTATCTCTCTTATTTTACAATATTTATATGGGTAAAATATATATTTTCTTGTGGTTTCATTCCAAGTGACCTACCAAATCCATTTCATAGTCTATCTTTTAGATATTTTTTTACTAAGTTATGTTTATTCAAGTATATTTTAGTTTATTATTTCTCCTTATTGTAAATGGATCTTTGTGACCATAAAGTGAGTGTATTTGCACTTTAGACTAATTTTCTTACCTAAGATTTTGTCATTTTATTCCTTATCCAAATAATTTACTTCTCCTTTAGGTTAGAAATAATCCACTAAGGTTTTCTATATTTTCTCATAATCTATATTGGTTTTACCTAAGTAAATTTATCTATGAGGGTGGGAATAATCAAGTGAGTATATTAGCTCCAATACCTAATAATTATACAACATCTAGACATATATATAAGATCCAACATACTAATTTGTATATCCAAAGACACAATATAATATTTTTATCTTCACTTCTTTTAAATTGAACTCATAATTTTTGATACAAATTAAGCTTCTAACCGTAGAATGTTATCCACTTGAAACTTCAAGGATAAATTAATGCTTTATTGGTGTGGTCTAATCCCTCATATTTAATTCTCAACAATTTTAATCTCACATTATTGTGACATAGATTTTAGGAACCCACAATGCTAGGCTCTCTTCCTATGGTTTTCCACCTAGAAAGAGAGATATCAGGGGTTCTAAAATGCTTATGCACATTCAAATTAGGATGTATGCAATGTTGTTTAATTTAAATTAACTTAAATAAATTCAATTGACTGATTTAAATGATTTAAAATGGACGCAAAAGTGCAATTTAAACTATTTTTGAAAACAGACTGTGATAAGCAAACAGCTATGAAATATGAAAAAATTGAAAGAAATATGTAGAACATAAGGTACAATTTCAAATATGAGTACACCAGGATGTTGTGTGAGTATTTTAGAGTGTTTGGAATTCTAGTAAAATTTTCTAATTTTTCACAGTGGGACTCATTCGTCAAGGTTGGCGAATTAGTACTCCTACTATTGAAAATGTGTTGAGAATTAATTTATGACAGTCGGGATTTGATTTCTGACATTATACACATTTTCAGATTTCAAGTGGGACTCATTCACCAAGGGTGGTGAATCATTCCTCTTGAATATTTCTAGAAAATTGGGATGCAACACTGCTACACCAGATCTAGCAATGTTTGAATGCTAGCTTGTCGGGATCAATTCTGAAGAAAATGGATAGAAAACATTCAAAATGATTGAAAGATGATGAGTTGAATTGAAGAGCCTAGCTCACTTGAATTCCACTTTTCAACACCTTAAAACCTATTAAATCTACAAAACAAAGCTGAAAATACACATGCACAAAAGGGGAAAAATGTTGAAAGGTTAGTGAATAGGGGTTTGCTCTGGTCAAACCCCACTTTGGTAATCAAACCCAATAGAAATTAATGAAATGTAAAGGAAATTATAAATGAATAACATGAAAGTATTACAAAATTACCAAATCCTTGAACATGCAAATCTGAAGTGATGTCAATGGATACTCTAAAATGCTTGAAAAGTTCTTGAATTGATGATGCAAAATGCTTGATTGCTTGAAGATTGAATGCTTGAATGAGGAGATTGCTTGAATGTGTTAGGATTGTGAATACTTGAGTGAATAAGTGAATTTGAGTAAAATATTGGAAGAAATTTTGAAATATTTTGAATTTGGGGCCAACAAGGACTCATTTTCCACCCTTGGAAAATGAGTCCTGAATGGGACCCAAAACCAAGTGTCACAAAAAATATTATCCTTAATGTTGTTTGTCAAGATAGGACCCAAAAGTATAGTTAATATAAGCATATGAGGGCATAAAGAGACAAAATAAAGCATGAGAAGGGTGTAAATAGTGAAAATATGCCTAGAAAAGCATGAAATTTTGTTACAAGACTTTACAACACTTCAAAATAGGGCTTGTTAATGAATGGAAAGGTGATTTTCAGGTGAATTGCATTAAATAGACTCTAAAAGAATGTAGAAATGTCTTACAAAACTTCACAACACCTTCACAAGATGTCTTTATTTGCGTTTTAGCACCAAAATAAGCATGTTCAAGCCAAGTCACATGATAAAATTAAAGAAACATAGTTCCAACACTATGAAACAAGACCTACACGACCATGAAGATGACAAGGGTCCATTTTTTAATGGCACATTTAGCCCCCACTTTAGTGAGAGAAACTTGCTTCCTCACACTAAAATATCCATCAACATCAAGAAGAGGGTTCGAATGCACTTATGTTAGCAAGATGGAATACAACAAAGAAGGAGAATGATCAAAGATTGTTTAAAAATGTGACAGATTTTACGAACTCGAAATGCTAGGCTCTCTTCCTAGGGTTTTCCACCTAGAAAGAGAGAGATTAGGGGTTCTAAAATTCTTATGCACATTCAAATTAGGATGTATGCAAATTTTTTTAATGTAAATGAACTTAACTAAATGCAATTGACTGATTAAAATGATTTAAAATGGATGCAAATGTGCAATTTAAACTATGTCTTAAAATACACCGTGATAGGCAAACAACTATGAAATATGAAGAAATTGAAAGAAATATGGAGAACAAAAGGTGCAGGCTAAATATTAGTGCACCTAGATGTTGTGTGAGCTTTCTAGAGTGTCTGGAATGCTGATAAATTTTTTTTATTTTTTCATAGGGGAACTCATTCAACAAGGGTGGTAAATTAGTCCACCTACTGTTGAAAAAGTGTTAGGAATTGATTTTTAATAGCAGGGAGTTGATTTCTGACAAAATAAAGTTTTTTCAGATTTCAAGTGGGACTTATTCACCAAGGGTGGTGAATCAGTCCTCCCCAAGATTTTTTAGAAATTAGGAGGAAACATTGCTACACCAGATCTGGCAATGCCTATATGTTAGGTTGTCGGGATCAATTCTACAGAAAATAGATAAAAAACACTCAAAATGCTTGAAAAGATGATGAGTTGACTTGAAGAGCCTAGTCGAATTGAATTCCACTTTTCAATACATTTAAACCTATTAAATCTACAAAAAAAAATGTAAATACATGGTGAGCCCAAAATATGCTCACAATTTGGATATCTTGGCGTACTTTTACTACCCTCATTTTTGTTGTTTATGGTTGTTTAAACTCTTTAAGAAACCTTTTATTGGGGGATATCCTATAGCAATACACTTTCATGTTCCTGCAACCTATCATGTTGACATGTCTATATTTATTACCCTGTTTTGACTCCCTAAATGACTGGTATAATGCATGTAGTTTTTGAATGATGAAATAGATTTAAATATGTGATTAATGAATGGATATTGTGTATGTGTCATGCCCCTTTTCTTTCGCATATGTTACCTTGTGTTTCGTAGGTTGTTGAAGAAAGTATGATCAAGTCAAGCGTAGCCGATCTCAGCCTTGCAGTAAAGTCCATTTCCTACACGACTTTGAGGAAGCTCTGGCGAAGAATCTTTGACTAAAACTATTGGGATGGATTTTAAATCTTAGTCAATCTGGAAAGAGTGGAGCACTAGATTCCCTCTAGATTGGGTTGAATGGATAATCTCATTTATGAAGTTTGTTCCTTGATTTTGGGATACATTTTACATCCACGTCGTTCTCTGTTAGGGTTAGTTAGTTGTTTTCCTGATTTTAAATAAGTGCTCCTCCTGTGCGAGTGAGCAAGCATAGTGAGATAGGAAGGATATCATGTAAGAGTTAGTATGATGATAAAAGCAGAATATGTATGACAAGAGATAGAGTTTGTTGCTATTTTTCATATGAACAGAACAATGTATACCATTTTGAGTTTATGAATAAAGTTTGATGAAGTTCTGAGTTCAGTACTTGCATAATTAGTTGATGCTTGCTAAGGGGGCCTACTTAGTAAGTATCTGTAGTTAGTTAGTTGTTCATTTTCTGTTGATTGTAAGTTATATTTCATCTTTGAAGTTTATGTGCAAACTCAGTCTTATATTGTTCCTGGAGCATCGAGAATCCATCCCTGTGTCTATTCCTGCATCATAAGGCTAGTTCATAGTTTGTTTCTCAGTCGTAACTGTTATGATTTATGCTTTGGTTAAATTATGGTTGAGTTAAGAGAACTTTGCATTACCTTCCTGTAGCATAGGTAGAATCTCTTTCCAATTATTTATTTTTTGTTAAGTTGTGACTGAAACTGGTTCTTAGTGCACATATAGTCCTGCTCCATTCAAAGTATACATTCCATGGTTTGACAAGTAAATGAATGACCATGAAGAGATATTAGTCGCCTACTGGAATGTCCAATTCCTAGGATAGGTTTTGTCTTGATTTTCATATCCTTTTGTGGGTGCGACCAATACACATGCAAAAAGGGGAAAAATGTTGGAGGGTTAGTGAATAGGGGTTTTCCTTTGTCAAACAGTCCCACTTTGGTAACCAAACCCAATAGAAATGAATGAAATGTAGAGGAAATGATAAATGAATAACATGCAAGTTGTAGACATGTAAAATTAACATTATGCACTTACTTCATATTCATCGGCTCATTAAATTAATCAAACTCAAAAAATCCATCAAAACAAGACAAGTTTCAAACATGCATAAAACATAGCAGACACACCGTGAAGAGAAATCATGAAATCACAAGGCCCTCACAGGTGAGTGATGTAATCTCGTCGCTTTCACCAATATAGCCACATCAAGGAGGAAAAAATTTAAAGCATCAATAAAACACCACATGAGTGTACAACAATATTAACTCAAATAACAACTACGCTAATCAAAAGCATCCATATAATGTATCATCACATCAAAGTATAGCATCCACATCGCTCCAAAGCCAACAATCATAAAATAATCACAAGGTATCAAGATCTATCATAGTAAATGTACCGACTAATAGCCCAAACAAATCAGAAATACATAATAGTAGCTGGAGGGGCACTACAAAAATGATGTTGTTGGTGTGGATTATAGCTTAGTTTTTGAGGATGGGTTATCATGGTGCAATGATGAGGAAGTAACACTCTTAGATATTCTCCTGGAGGCTTGTTTGAATGCCCAAAATTACAAGTATTATATTTCTATGTGGAGGGGTGATAAGTTGGATCATGAGTAGGATTTTTTGCTTATGGCGTTGTTGTTGGATTTCCAACAATGAACCCAAAAATTTCTAGTTTTTGAGTTTCTTGGTGAGAATTTTTGTTGTGTAATTCAAAATGGGTTACATACAAGTCTCACGAGGGTCCTTTTGTTGTCTAATATTCCTCCTCCTCAACCTCTAACTAATCTACACATTCCCTTACTTAATATGATCACTATAGTTGTTGGGATTGAGGAGGCTTCTATGCCTTCCCTATCTCCTAGGGTGGGCTCTTCTTTGGATTCTCCTTCTTGGAGATAACCCCCATTCTTGCTAGTGTAGGTCCTCTATGGAATGGGTTATTAGAGAATGTTGTTTAGGGAATTTTTTAGGATCTACAACCTCCTTGTCTTAAAAAGTATCTTCTTGTACCTATGGGAGTTGTCGCTTCTAATGTGGGTCCATAGGAGGCCTCTGAGTTTGAGTTTAGTCATATTGAAGTTCCTTTAGTTCCATCTACTACTTCTATATCTATTTCAAATGAGTGGATAAATAGAACTTCCTATGGTTTAAAATCTACTTGTATTGAATTTTTTTGGCTTATAGACTGAATCTTAATGTTATCTAAAGTTAGGCTTTTGACTATTGGATGGCTCCTAGTCTTTGCATTATGGCCTTGATGAATGGATTTTTTCTATTTTACTTTTGCTCAATAGAGGAATGAACTCACATTTTTCAAGGAGGCCCTTGGTTTTTTGGAAAGGATTTTCTTTATTTCGAAAGTTGGTCAACATGCTTAAATTTTATTGAGATTAGTATGTTGCATATTTGGGTGTGTCTCCTTGTGACCCCTTAAAAATTTTTGGAGGAAGGTATTATTGAATATATTTCTAATATTGTTGGTCAATTTATCACGTTATTTAGTGTCACTAAATATAGATCTAATTTTCTTTATGCTAGATTTTATGTTTTGGTTAAGCCTAGCTCTGAGTTTCCCAAAAATGTGAAGCATTCCTCCAAACATAGGATTTGGGAGCTGAAATTTTAGTATGTATCTTCTTGAGTGCTACATTCCATGTAGTAGTGTCCTTAGCCTCATAATCTTCTTGATTATCCCTCTACTTTTAAATGGATTGAGAATTTTTTTTTAACATACCCTCTTCAAAAAGGTTGGTATTTCTTGGAATATTAAGAGAACTCTTGATGATGTGATTGGAATCTTCCTGGATCTAAATAGTGAGCAATCTCTTCAATTCTAGCCCACCAATATGTTGAGGTTGATGTTGATGTTTGGGTTCAGACCTACTTGATCCCACCAATATGTTGAGGTTGATGTTGATGTTTGGGTTCAAACCTACTTGATTATCTTTTTCTAGTTTTGGGTATTCCCAAAACATTTTTTTGTTTCCTTGTTCTTTTCTAAGCTTTTTTGGTCTTGCTATTCTCCTTGTTGTTTGAGAGACATGTCTTTTTAGCTATTTCTCCTTATCTCGCCACTGGTGATATTTTTTTCATATGTTTGTATTTATGGCTATTCTATAATGTGTATGATCCCTTCCAATTTTTACCTTAATCGAAACATATGAAATACTTTTTAAATATTTTTTATAGATTATATGGATGAGAAAATAATTCAAGATTTACATTTTTAAGGTAAATAAAGTTTAAATATCTAGTTTCTTTGGTATTGCATGTCTCATATGTTGATGAGATTATGTTTGGAAATATAAACACTACTCTACATTTTAGAACAATACAAATATTATTAATGTAGAGTTATTTGGGTTATATGTAAAGTTTAAATAGATAAAAAATCACATCCATTTTATTCATTATGAAATATTTTATTTTTTTATAATTTATTTTATATTTTCTTAAATTATTTCAAGAAATTTTTTATATAATTGTCATAATTGTAGAATGGTAAATAAATATTTTCCATTTCAATAAGCTAACCTCACCATCACAAGGAGATATTTTCTACAAATTCACATACTAAGATCTTAATAAATAAAAATTTCTTCTTTTATATGCATGAATCTAGAGGTTGGGACTAGTTTATTGTCACCAACTTATTTCACTCCTAGAAAAATTATAATAGAATTAGTGATTTTTTTCTTTACTGTCTAATGATTATTATCCTTCCCTTCTTTTTCCAATATTTGTGTCCTTCTAGTGTCAAAAAGTGCATGTGTAGATTTTTGGTATGTTATAGGGTGATATTTTCTCCTTTAATTCATACTAATATGTATGTATATTTGACAAAAAAAAAACTCTTTAAACATGCACATAATTCTAGGAATTCTCATGTTGATCTAGAATCCTTTTAGTGCTCCAATTGAACTACCAAATCTGAATAACATGCGAATATAACCCTTATAAACCCATGCACCGCAAAGAAATTAACTTAACTCATTTAAATATAAGGATATAATAGCAGATCAGATAAATTCACAATTGGTGGCTAGCCCTAGGTTCATAGCATACATGCATGAATCAATCCATTTTATAATTGAAATATTCAAAATCCGAGAGACAAGTTCATGACCATTAGCATGTCCTATAGGCTATAAGAATTCTACTAACTTGATGATAGGTAAATCCATATCGATAATGTGTTTTTAAAGTGTGATTATCTTGGAGTGTTAAATAAATGGATAAGGTAAGTGTATAGAATTATGTTAAAAGAAGTGATGGGGTAGGAATACATGTATAGAAACATGTGTAATAAATACATAGTCAGTAGCTTCCCAACAATAATAGCAGCCCCTAGCCTCATTTAGTATTCCCTTATATATATCCATGTCTGTCCATTTTGCTTTCTATTGTTTATGTTAAACTCGAAACCACGGGATTGGTGGAGCTGTATCATAAGAGAATATAGAAGTCGCGTGTGGGGAACAATTTCCTGAGGTAGTCCAGCGAGACACGAGAAGCAAAGCAGAATGGGTGAAGTGAAACCATGTCCTTACAAGAGGAGAAGAAAGCCAATCAAGCCAGTGAGGAGTTCACTGGGAAATTTCTTTTCTACTACACAGTGACTCGAAGAAAAGTCAAGCTCTGCAAGTAAGTTAACTGTTGTGCATGTTTTGCACACACGCCCTACCGTATGCAGGGAACCCCTTTTTTTCTCTCCCAATAGGCTGCTTTGCTCCTGTCTTGTTTTGTGTGCCCCATTTCCAAGCCCAAATTGGTCATGTGCCATCAAGCAATCAAATTCCCCTTACCAAATTCACCTACTTGGGGTATTCAAATCTGCGGAGAAATAAAGTCCCCCATCCCCTTTCTGCCTTTTGTCTTGCTTTGGTTGTTTCAGAAACATCCGTGGACCCCTATTGGTCTAGTTTCCACATTTTTGGCTTTGGGGACAACTTTTTGGTGGATTTGGGATGTGTTTGGGGTGTTTCAATGAACTGCCAAGGTTTCGTCAATGTTTCATTAAGTTTCAATGGTTTCGAAACTTTCCCTCTGGAATTCCCTTCCTCCTTGGTTGTTTGAAACATCCGTGGACCCCCGTCACTCCCGTTTCTGCATTTTTGACTTTGGGAGCAACCAGTTTTGTATCTGGGATGTGTTTGAAGTGCGTAAATGAACTACCAAGGTTTCGTCAATCTTTGGTTGAGTTTCGATGGTTTCAGAACTTTCCCTTCAGAATTACCTTCCTCCTTGGCTGTTTGGAAACATCCATGGATCCCCGTCGCTCTCGTTTCCTCATTTTTGACTTTTGGGTCACCCTTTTTTGGATCTATGATGTGTTTGATGTGATTAAATGAACTACCAAGGTTTCATCAAAGTTCAGTTAAGTTTCGGTGGTTTCGAAGCTTCGTCCCCCTTTCGCTGTTTTGGAACTTTTTGTAGCTGCCTCCTTCCTGGCCTTTAGAACCCGACCCCTTCGTGGCCGTTTCTGGGGTTCTGCCTCTCCGTCGCCGTTTTGGAACTTCCGGTGGCTGCCTCCTTCCTGGCCTCCGGAGCCCGGCCCCTCCGTGGCCATTTCTAGGGTTCCGCCTCTCTGTCGTCATTTTGGAACTTCTGGTGGCTGCCTCCTTCTCGGCCTCCAGAGCCCGGCCCCTTCGTGGCCGTTTCTGGGGTTCTGCCTCTCTGTCACCATTTTGGAACTTCTGACAGCCACCTCCCTCCCAGCCTCCGGAGCCCGGCCCCTCCGTGGCCGTTTCCGGGGCTCCGCCTCTCCGTGGCCATTTTGGAACTTCCGGCGGCCACCTCCCTTCCGGCCTCTGGAACCCGGGTCCTTCGTGGCTATTTCCGGGAGTCTGTCCCTCTTTGGTTGTTTTGAACATCCAGGAGCCTCCCTTCTTCCTAGTTGTTTTGAACATTCGGGAACTTGCCTCCTTCTCGGCTATTTTGAACATCTGGGAGCCTACCTCCTTCCTGGTTGTTTTGAACATCCGGGAGCTTGCCTTCTTCTCGGCTGTTTTGAACATCCAGGAGCCTGCCTTCTTCCCAGCTGTTTTGGCTTTCGTTCACTATCTGCCTTCTAGCTTTCTTCCACTGTCTTTCCGCCCTCTGGCGCTCGCACCCTTGAAGCACGCATTAATGTTTATGGTCCAAATGAGCTCCTAATATGAATATCAAGATATTTTGATGATGCATGGATAGATCTAATAGGGAATTTGTAGGTCTAATTGACATTTTTCTTAACTCGTCTGTAAATGCACTTACGACACTTCATGTTTGCAGGAGTCAAGAAGCCTTCCATAGGTCTATTGAAGAGGCCCATTGAGGGAGTTGTCCTACCCCTTTTTCCAGATGATGATGATTTCTAAGGAGCTTTCTACCTGGATCAAGGGCCACTAATCTATTGATGCCAATCGTCGACGGGCTTGTTTGATCAAAGGAAGAACGCTACAAGCACATTAAGCAAAAGACAACTTTTAGGCAGTTTTAGCTACAGTGAAAAAGGAAATCAGCTACAAGACAAAATTGCTACAGTGACTGTCACTAGATGACAAAATAGGGAAAAGACAAGGAATGTATTTTAAATTGCTGAATATTGTGGGGTAGGTGAAACCCTAATGTAATTGAATCCTAGCCATTCATTTGGGTTTAGAAAACTATAAATAGGGGCTTGCCCCTCATTTGTAAGGGTTGGAGAGCTGTTGTAAAAAGCATTTGCAGCAATAGAAGACAACATTGCATGATTTTATGGATGTTTTCTTTGATTTTGCTTATCTTGCATGCATAGTTTTTCCTTCCATGTTAGTTTTAGAGTTAGTTTCTTGAATGGGAGTGGTGATGGTGTTTGCTATTTTAGTATTTGATGGATTTCTAGCTCATGCTTTTTGTGGTTCATTGATGATGAGTCACTTTGCAAAGCTAGTCTGAGCTCATTACTTCATTGCTGCAACTTAGTTCAATTACATGTGCATGATGTGCATGTGCAATTTGAAAATCTACAGTCCTTAGAAGATTGCACTGGTTTTGTGCAATTGTAGGTTTCTCTTGACCAAGCAAAACCTAGTTGAGGAAGTCTTCTACTTTAGCAGCCACCATTGTTATTATTCATTCATAGCTTAGGATTAGAATAGCTTTCTTAACCCTTCTCTTTTTGCTATTTCTTTTAATCCTTGGTTAGATTAGGATCCAAAGCATCACCAGGAAGCCAAATCAGATGAATTTGATGAGTTTCAACTTACAGTTTTGAGTGGACAGCCACTGTTCATTCACTTTCAGCACTTTGAAACTACATTTGTAAACCCAACTTCCATGCTTTGTAACTCATCCGTAAGACCGCCTTGTGATTCTAGCAAATCACATCAAACAACTAAGATATTCCAAGCACTATGAAGACCTGACATAGAGACCTTTGATAGTGTTCTGCAATCCGATTGTGGGAGATTGTCTTTCAAGAGAGGTAGTGCACCTATGCATTACTTGTGTTGAGAAGTGCATAAAAAACACATCAAATGAACTGGCGCTTAGAAGGAGGGTCTGACACATTGGGAATGCAAAGCTGAAGGTTGGAAGTGATTCATTTTATGCCCTCCTCCCAACACCACTCACAGAACTGGCGCTAGAGGGAGGGCATGACAAGTTGAGGCTACAAAGTTGAAAGTTGGGAATCGAAAAGAGCACTTTCAAAGAAGAAATTTGAGATAGGAGATCTTTTTAACTCAAAAATCAAAATTTTTTGAAGGCAAACAAGAGCTGAGTCGAAATGGAGCAGCATTTGCAAATTAACGTCACTCAGGTGCATGCAAATTTGAACAAGAGACTGAAGAAGCCATTGGAGCAATTTGCGTTGGTTGATAGATGTCGGATCCATTGCACTTGCAGGCATAGTGAATTGGGTTGTCTAACATTCTTGGAAAAAATTGAGAAGGTCTTGCAGGGAGAAATTCCCTTTTGGAAAATATTCCAACCCTTGGCCCCCATAGACTCGGAGGAAGAATTGACAACCATAGCAGCCAAGGCATTCAAGGAGTTGATCGAGAAAAATTTGAGTAGCAAGGATGGACCAAGATTGGAGGAAATATTAATGTCTTGTTGGTGCAGATTTCATAATGCACCCCACTCCGAATTCACTTGCTCGTCATGGACAAAAATCATCGCTCAAGCTAGGGGTTGTTCGAACAAGTTGGAGCAGCCAACTCTCAATGAGGATAAGTTATCCAATGAGGCAGAAGAGTTTTCAACATCCGGAGGAAATAAAAATAAAAATGAACCAAGAAATTTGACACAAGTTGGTGTTGGGATAGCAGACATGGAAAATGAAAACCAAGAGGGAGGAGTTGAAATTCTTGGGATAGCAATGTGCATTGATGAAAATCTGATTATAACCAGTTTAGAAGACTTTCCCTCCATTGAAAAAGATCAGTCCTCCACTCAAGAAGAGGGATTGGCAGTTGGAGATGAATCAAACGAGTTTGCAGTAGTTTGTGCTGGGGCAGCAAATGAAAATGCTGAAAATCAAGAAGAAGAGGAGGCTGAAAGCCTTGGGGCAGTAGAAGGAGATGGTAAAAGCATAAGCAAAATTAGGTCAAAAGACCTCTCCATCTACAATGATAGCGATCGAGAATCCAAAAATGTAGATTTGGAGGAGTGGGAGCAACCACTTGCCATAGCTATCTACTATTCACCTTCCTTCCCAAATGATGATGAGGACTCAATAGCGGAAAGATATGGCCAGCTCATCTTAAGACTAGCGAGGGATTGGACTGAGCTGAAATACCAAGTGGATTTGGAGATATTGCTGCTCCCAAATTGGTGCCGACTCCATGATTCATTGCACTCAGAGCTCACATGTAAGCTATGCCAAGAGGCCATCAAACAGGTCAAAGAACAAGCAAGGCAGCCAAGTGCCTGACCTCCTCTACTTGCTGCCCATATCGAAGAAGAAGACCAAGAGCCTGAACCGAGTGATGGATCAGATGAAGGCAGATCTCAAGAGGATGTTGGGGCAGCAATAGAAGGACAGCAATACAGTCTCGGACTACCGAGCGATGAAGTAGATCAAGTGGGAATGCTGTCCACCAGTCATCAAGAAGTTCTTCCTCTTGAAGAGCAGTTATATGCCATGGACGGTGGGCATTTTAGCGAGTCTTTGGAGGGAAATTGTGTAGTAGACTTTGGTCCCCTTGATGAGGTTCCATCAATTGATGATTTCTTTCCATTGGGAGCTACACTACAGAGGTATGCTCATGCCGAGGAAAAGCACATCTTAGAAGATGGTAGTGATGAATACATACTCCTTAAGCCCCCGAATGGTGATGCACTAGAGTTTCCAAATTGGGAGAGGAGCTCCTTCTCCATTTACAGTGATAGCGACGAAGAGGAAACAAGTGGGTGCCATGAGGAGATACATGAACAACAAAAGGAAGAAGATAAAGGTGGAGGTGTTTTGATGGCTGCCAATAAATATGACGAGCTTGGTCAACCGTGGACTGCAATTGAGGGTCCTTCCGCCTCAATCCTTGCAGATTTTCCTTAACAACTGGAGAGTTGCAATGAGACAGATTCATGCATCTCATCATCCCATGAAATTGAATATCATAAAAGGGAGGTTGATACTTGGGGAAGGAGACAAGACAACATGCTGCCCCTTGAGGACAGCAACCAAGTGGATCCCAAGTTTGCAGATGATCAATGTGGAGAAGTATTTCTTTTTGAAGAATTGCCAACCAGGGTTGTAGGTCCCATTGGTGGATTGGAAGAGCTATGTGCTACCCTGTCCTCGCAGCCTTATGCCAACTTAATGTCTGAAGTGTTGCACCCTCCACCACACCAGCTCGAGGCTGCCAATGCAACGATCAAGGATGTTATGCTCACTCTCGACTGTCCAACGCTGCCATCTCCATGTGATGACATCCAGGTTTTATCTTTCCTTGCCCCTATTATTTCTCATAATTGCACTTATTATTTTGATTATGGGAATAAGGGAAAATGAACATGTTTATGGATTAACCATGGGTTCAACGAGCCTCCTCAATTGCTAATTTTTCGTGATGACGTGATTGAACTTGAGTACTGTAATGGTGAATTTATTTTTTCAGAATATAAAGACAAGTTTGCATGGTTAAGAACAATAACGATTGCCTGTTTTCTCGTGCATGCATTATGAAATCCAATGAGTGTTAATGTCAACTCACCTTGCCTGAACATAATGCTTTGTAAATATCTTTGTACATAGCTCATTTTTGAGTAGTATAAGTTTTCTGTAAATACTCTGCTTTCCTGCTTTCCTTAGGTTAGTTGGCTTTTGTAGGTTGTTTTCTTTTCTTTCCTTTCGCTTTGTTGTTGCTTTGCTCGGGGTCCCTTTGCTTTTAGCTGGGCACATCTGTGCGCACAACAACCATACTTATTGCGTGGGGTTGTTCTACGTATTTCTTTGTCAAACTCTAATCAAATCTTTAGAGTGGATAGTGAAGGTCTTCCGTTAGTGTCAAGTGATCTAGGTGCTTGATTCAAAGAGGATAAGTTGTTGGTTTAGTCTGACTTTGACATATTCTGAAATTGTATAGCTCTTACACATCTTAAGAATTCGACGGTCACTATAAGGCCTTTTGTGAAGTCTAGTTAAGTGAAAAATCTAAAATTCTGCTCCAGTGCCACCGTGATTCTCAGCCTTGAGCACGAGCTTCAATGCTTGCGGGTTGAAATAAAAGAGCTGAAAAGAGAAAAGAAAGAAAGAAAGAAAACATTGAAAATTAAAAGAAAGAGAAAATTCAACTTTTCAGGGGTATTCAAACAACTTTACCGGGGCTATGGAAGCCTGACTGGCAGTAGAGCAATGTTTGGGAGAATCACAGCGATAACCTCGTCGGGGCTATGGACGCCTGACTGGCAGCGAGACAATGTCCCGAATGCTTTTGGAGTTAGAATAAACTACGTAGCTTAACTGAACGGAGCTTGAGTTCCTGTAGCAACTGAAGAATGGGAATTAACGCAATTGCACACACTTGGATTTTTAGCATACTAAAAGTTGGGTTGGCTAATGGTTTTGATCCTTTGGTTGAGCGCCTGGTTTGTTTGCCCTAGTGTGAAGGTCGAAACCAGAGATTCTGGGTTCGTGATTCCAGTTTGTCATCAAAATGCTCTCGAGCGTTTCCCCATCGAGTCGCCATTTGTTGTGCATGTTTTGCACACACTCACTGCCGTATGCAGGGACCCCCTTTTTTTTCTCTCACAACAGGCTGCTTTGCTCCTATCATTTTTGCATGCCCCATTTCCAAGCCCAAATTGGTCATGTGCCATCAAGCAATCAAATTCCCCTTACCAAATTCACCTACTTGGGGTATTCAAATCTGTGGAGAAATAAAGTCCCCCATCCCCTTTCTGCCTTTTTTCTTGCTTTAGTTGTTTTATAAACATCCATGGACCCCTGTTGGTCTAGTTTCCACATTTTTGGCTTTGGGGACAACTTTTTGGTGGATTTGGGATGTGTTTGGGGTGTTTCAATGAATTGCCAAGGTTTCATCAACGTTTCATTAAGTTTCAATGGTTTCAGAACTTTCCCTCTGGAATTCCCTTCCTCCTTGGTTGTTTGGAAACATCCGTGGACCCCCGTCGCTCCCGTTTCCGCATTTTTGACTTTGGGAGCAACCATTTTTGTATCTAGGATGTGTTTGAAGTGCGTAGATGAACTGTCAAGGTTTTGTCAATGTTTGGTTGAGTTTCGCTGGTTTCGAAACTTTCCCTTCAGAATTCCCTTCCTCCTTGGCTGTTTGGAAACATCCGTGGACCCCCCTCACTCCCGTTTCCTCATTTTTGACTTTGGGGTCACCCTTTTTTGGATCTATGATGTGTTTGATGTGATTAAATGAACTACCAAGGTTTCATCAAAGTTTGGTTAAGTTTCGGTGGTTTCAAAGCTTCGTCCCCCTTTCACCGTTTTGGAACTTCTGGCGGTTGTCTCCTTCCCAACCTTCGAAGCCTGGCCCCTCCGTGGCCATTTCTGGGGTTCTACCTCTCCGACACCATTTTGGAACTTTCGGTAGTTGCCTCCTTCCCGGCCTCTGGAGGCCGGCCCCTCCGTGGCCATTTCTAGGGATCCGCCTCTCTGTCATCGTTTTGGAACTTCCAGCGGCTGCCTCCTTCCTGGCCTCCAAAGCATGGCGCCTCCCTGGCCATTTCTGGGGTTCCGCCTCTCTGTTGCCGTTTTGGAACTTCCGACGGCCGCCTCCCTCCTAGCCTCCGGAGCTCGGTCCCTCCATGGCTGTTTCCGGGGCTTCGCCTCTTCGTGGCCATTTTGGAACTTCTGGCGGCCACCTCCCTTCTGGCCTTTGGAACCCGGGTCCTTTGTGGCCATTTCTGGGAGTATGTCCCTCTTTGGCTATTTTGAACATCCAGGAGCCTCCCTTCTTCTTGGCTATTTTGAACATTCGGGAGCCTGCCTCCTTCTCGGCTATTTTGAACATCCGGGAGCCTGCCTCTTTCGTGGTTGTTTTGAACATCCGGGAGCTCACCTTCTTCCTGGCTGTTTTGAACATCTGGGAGTCCGCCTTCTTCCCTACTGTTTTGGTTTTCATCTGTTGTCTGCCTTCTGGCTTTCTTCCACCGTCTTTCCCCCCTCTGGCGCTCGCACCCTTGAAGCACACATTAATGTTTATGGTCCAAATGAGCTCCAAATATGAATATAAAGATATTTTGATGATGCATGGATAGATCTAATAGGGAATTTGTAGGTCTGATTGAAATTTTCCTTAACTCGTGTATAAATGCACTTACAACACTTCGTGTTTGCAGGAGTCAAGAAGTCTTCCGTAGGTCTATCGAAGAGGCCCATTGAGGGAGTTGTCCTGCCCCTTTTTCCAGATGATGATAATTTCTAAGGAGCTTTCTGCTCGGATTAGGGGCCACTAATCTATTGATGCCAATCATCGACGGGCTCGTTTGATCAAAGGAAGAACGCTGCAAGCATATCAAGCAAAAGACAACTTTCAGGTAGTTTTAGCTACAGTGAAAAGGGAAATCAGCTACAAGACAAAATTGCTACAGTGACTATCACTAGATGACAAAACAGGGAAAAGACAAGGAATGTATTTTAAATTGCAGAATATTGTGGGCTAGGTGAAACCCTAATGTAATTGAATCTGGGCCACTCATTGTAATTGAATCCTAGCCATTCATTTGGGCTTTGGAAAACTATAAATAGGGGCTTGCTCCTAATTTGTAAGGGTTGGAGAGCTGTTGTAAAAAGCATTTGCAGCAATAGAAGACAACATTGCATGATTTTATGGATGTTTTCTTTGATTTTTCTTATATTGCATGCATAGTTTTTCCTTCCATGTTAGTTTTAGTGTTAGTTTCTTGAATGGGAGTGGTGATGGTGTTTGTTGTTTTAGTATTTGATGGATTTTCAGCTCATGCTTTTTGTGGTTCATTGATGATGAGTCACTTTGCAAAGCTAGTCTGAGCTCATTACTTCATTGCTGCAACTTAGTTCAATTACATGTGCATGATATGCATGTGCAATTTGAAAATATGCAGTCCTTAGAAGATTGCACTAGTTTTGTGCAACTGTAGGTTTCTCTTGGCCAAGCAAAACCCAGTTTAGGAAGTCTGTCTACTTTAGTAGCCACCCTTTTTATTGTTCATTCGTAGCTTAGGATTAGAATAGCTTTCTTAACCCTTCTCTTTTTGCTATTTCTTTTAATCCTTGGTTAGATTAGGATCCAAAGCATCACCAAGAAGCCAAATCAGATGAATTTGATGAGTTTCAACTTGCTATTTTGAGTGGACAGCCACTGTTCATTCACTTTCAGCACTTTGAAACTGCATTTGTAAACCCAACTTCCATGCTTTGTAACTCATCCATAAGACCGCCTTGTGATTCTAGCAAATCACATCAAACAACTAAGATATTCCAAGCACTGTCAAGACCTGACATTAGAGACCTTGGGATAGTGTTTTGCAATCCGATTGTGGGAGATTGTCTTTCAAGAGAGGTAGTGCACCTATGCATTACCTGTGTTGAGAAGTGCATAAAAAACACATCAACAGTAACCCTATGCAGTTTTGGTACAAATTTACAAGAATCGTTATCTAAAATACAGAAATGGAGGAAAGCCTAGCATGATGATGGTATGGACAACTTTGAAATCTCCTCAGTAAGAGATCAATCAGAAATCATTTCTTATTCACTTACTGAAAGTGAAGTGGGTATGGAGGATTCTTTTGCCGCCACACCTCTCTACCCCAAAAATTTTACATGTACAAAATGTGGGAGAGATTTTTCTTTAGGAAAAGCACTAGGCCCACATTTTAGAAGATGTGGCATCAAAGGAGATAAAATTTGGTCATGCTCATTGTGCGGTACGGTGTACCCTAGCATGCAATCTCCAGGGGGTCATAAGAAAGCCTGCCGAAGAAATCATGTCTGATGGAGGATTCCAAAAGTAAGCCTTTCTCACAACTTTATTTTTCATTTTTCATACACTGGATTTAGGTTAACTAAGAAAACAACAAGACTTTGAACTAAAAGTTGCTACCGTTTCTAAATAGTTAGAAGGATTCTTTGTGTTTATCAGTCCGCGGATTAGGTAAAAGGGAGTTGTCTATAAAATGTTTTCGTCAACCAGTTAACCATGCCGCTAGGGTTAAATAAGGCATATGGGATAATCGCTTCGAAGCCTTTTGAAGCCTTTGCAAAGGTTTAGAGGGAGCTAGTTTTCCAGTAGCCATAGAATCCATATCATTTCAGGACCACGAGCAACAGAACTCAGGACCACATCGCCAGGAGAAAAAGCAGCTAGGCTCGGCACATTGAGAAAGAGGAAAAAGTGTTATCGAGAATGATACCATACCAATTACACATGCATGGCATATTTTTAAATAGCTTGTATTACATGCATGCGATATTTTGAAATAGCTTATATCTTGGTTGCAAAGTAAGTGTGTTTGACCTAGAGTAGTATTGTGATGGGTAGTCTTCCCCGAAAGTCAATACTTCACCATTTTTATCATTATCTAAGTGCAATGAGTGGTGAGTGGTCCATTCATTATCATGTGAGATGAGTTCTTGTAAACCAGTACTCATTGAACACTCGTCAATGAGCATTTAATTTGTATTAAGATAAATATGTGTCCAATAAATATTTTTTTTAAGATTAATATGTGTGAAATAAATTATTTAGTTTTCTTGTTTGGTATTTAATTTTCCTACCATGGCTCTAGATGATTATTTGAAAATGTATTTTATAATAGATGTAGGCTATGAAGTTTCTATGGTTATTGAGTAATTAAAAACCATATAGATTTAAAAATAAAAATTATATACTTTATAAATATAAATTAGTAAGTAATAATTGAAAATAATTATTTATTTTAAAGTTTTAATTATTTATTTTTGAATTGTTTGAATAATATTTGTGTTTATATGTATTTTTTCTTATATTCAATGTTTCTTATCAAATTCCTTACACAATCTATCCTGAGAACTTTTCAACGAAATAAGATTTATAATATTGTGTAAATAAAGGATGACTAAAATTATATAATAATCATTAGAGTGTTATATCAAAAACACGTGGAATTCATTGTATTTTATATATAACAATAATTTTAAGTTCTCTTCAAATGGATTAGATTTTGGATGTTAGTATAAGTCTTCAAAAAAATTTAATAGTGTCATAATAGAGGTGCTTGAAAATAAATCTCATAATTTCTTACATCATTAATTAACTTTAATCAAATTCTATGAGAACCAGATAAAAATGAAATATCAGTCATTGCTCTTGTGATGTCATAATAATGAAAAACAAGAAATCTATCACTCTTGGTATCAAACATATTATAGTAAAATTTGATAAAAATGAAATATCAATCATTGCTCTTATGATGCCATAATTGTGAAAAATAAGAAATCTATCACTCTAGATGTGAAAGCCAAACTTCACACAAAAATGCAATACTCTGCCCAGAATTACAATGAACAACTATACTTTATTCTAATTCGCATAGTACAAGATTTCATAACTTCAGAACAAAATAATCATTTGAATGGACAATTCAATCTTATTATTATTAATTCACCTCACACTTGTATATTTGTGCTATCTGGTTTGCTCTGTTATATCTTCCCCCCTCCCATTTTTCTCCACACTACAATGCCATTGTTCTACGCTCTCAGCACCTCCCAATACCATGCATAGCCATCACACATGCCTTTTCCTCTGTACAATAACTTCTTTGATTTTCTTGCTTACTCTCCTCTCTCCCAAGTATGGCCAGGTAATGGGAAACAATTCAAAAAAAATATTTGTTTTCCATTTGGTGGTCTTCACCCTCCATCTTTGAACTCTAAACACCCATCTATTTCCCCAATCCTACGTATCAAGAAGGAACACAAACTCAAATATAAGTTTCCTTCTATAATCTCTATCCACTTTTTTAACATTCACGCGGTCTATCACAACACTAAGGGTTTTCAAGGAAATCAATAATTAATTTTTGCTTTGTCTTCATGTATGAACCACACCTCTCCAGCTTCCTCTCCTTCTTTGCGCAACTGCCAAGGGAAGGAACCATCTACAAAGTTTTTTTTTTCCCTTTTTAGTCTTCCCCTACCTTCACGTCATCCCTCAGCAATCTAAAGATGGGTGTTACCTTCTCCACTTCAAACTATGCGACCTTTCATATTCCTCAATATTTCTTTACAAAATTGAATAGCTCAAAAATCTTAAATGATACTTCCATTTAATTCTATTCCCTCTTTAAAATCATTAACTTTCCATATCCATCCATAGTCTATTAAGTTTCTCTATTTAATATTTTATTTCATTTCAAATCATGTCCTTCTTATCAGACATGACTTTATCTCCCTTCTCAATGTTTATGGAATCAACATAATTTTTTCGGGATCAAAATTAAACTTAAATTATAAAATCCTAATATGATATTTTCTCTATCAATGACAACAATGTCACCCAATCTCTACTAAAATTGATCATCGAATTCGGGATTAAATTGGACTCAGGAAAAATGCACAATGAACATAATTCAGACCAAAACTAAAACAAACAAACTCAAATTATTTTTATATCACATGACTAAAATTATATTTATATTTTACTTTTCTCTCATGTTTATATTGAAATAAAACTATTTACTTTATCTATTTAAGTTATTTTATTTATTTAAGATATTTTATTTATTTAGGAAAACATCAAGAGAAATTTGGAAGGCCACTTAAGACTTTTAAAGATTTTGGGTGCGGATTCATCCTCTTTTGGTTCAATATATTAGTACAATAGAACCCAAGGTAAATATTCCCCAAAGGTAAATATTCATTTTTTGCATTTGGATACTTTTTAATATGTATTTTTCTTTGTACATGTTGAAAAAATATAGTTTACATGAAAAATACCCTTTTTTTAGAAAAATACCTATATTTATTAACATAGTTTAGTTGCTTAAGAAAAGAAATTAAATAATTTTATTAGTTAGTTTTTATTTCTTTAGTGCATTTTGATTACTTTCCCATTTTGAACAATCTTAGGCATGGGAACATTATAAATGTACCTTTTATTTACTTTCATTGGTGGAGAAGTGTATTATTGAAGGCGTGTATCCACCCTTATATTAATAGTTAATTATGGCCTAATAGAAGTTTAGCTTGAATCTAACCCTAGTGATAAAAATTACTATGAAAAGGTCTAATGTAGAAAATTAAAACCTTAAATAATAAGTCCCTAAAAAATAGCCAAAACTTAACAATTTGGTAGAGGCCTTCTAACCCTACTCCAAAGAACCCTAGTTGGGACAAGAAAGGGAAAAATTATGGGTTTTGGATATGCGCCAACTATGGATATTAATCCCTATTCTTATAGAAAAATAAAGGCCTTTCTTGTTGAAGAGGATGAGGATGAAGTACTGAGAACACTATTGTGAGCCCACAAAATAAGAAAGTGGTTCAAAACCATAAAGATACGAACTTAATTGGTAACTTTGAGGAGTTGGGGAAGAGAGACATACATATTTTTGATTGAGATGAAAAAGGTTTTGACGATGATAGATCTGAGTAGAAAGCGAAATAGCATTTGAGTGAAAGGAGATATTCTATGCTTTCAAAGACCACTATTGCTTGAAATTTAATTGATAGAAATGGAAAGAAGCTAAAATTTGATAAATATAAAAAGTCTAATGTTGAGGATGATGATTTTTTAGGGATGATTTTGTGGTTGCTACAATCTACAAAATGGTTAAAATGTCAACACACAATATTAGCAACACAACAAATTTTCACATCCATATGAAATATTGAATCATGCTTCATAATGCAATCTAAACAACAAATATCAACTAAACTAAGTGAAAGCACAAGAAACAAGAATCCAACTCTATCTCATATTTGATTGGTGTCACATGTGCAAGTGACGCTTTCCCAATCCTTGATTGATAAGCTAGTGATGAAATTGCTATGGATATGTAGATGATAAATGGACAAGATCAATTCTCAAAGAGAATGACCTTGCATCAAGTTGTGTAGATGATGGAGTTGTGAAGTGAAATGGACAAGATCAATTCTCAAATGAAGAGAGTGACCTTGCAAGAGATTGTGAAGAGATGGTGAAAGATCCTGATAAGAGATGAAGCCTCTATTTTATAGATTTTCAAAATGCTAAGTGTTGAAAATGGACCAATGTGGGACAAAGATCAAGCCAACAAGATAAGGCCACTTGTGAAGTGATGATAGGCCAATGGTTGTGCAAGATTTGGGAAGAGTGCCCATGAGAGGGAGAATTTGAATTCAAATTTGAGAGTAAATGCTAAGTGGGGGACAAGAAAATTAGAAATAAATTCAAAGTTGGAGGAACAAATCAACTTGCCTTTGAATTCAAAATTGAGGGAATATTCCCCATAAATGCCATGTTGATGGAAAATCTTGGATTTAATAAATCAATAAATTGATTTATATGTGCAAGTGGCTAAATCTAGAGAATGCAAGTGGGATGAGATTAGCATTTAATCATGGTTAGATTAAATTAATGATGATTAGGTTAGCTTAATGGTGTTTAGATGATTTTGACTTTTAGGATTTAAATATTTGATTTATTTAATTCAGAAAAGGATGAAGTATGATTTGGATTTGAATTAAATAAAGTCCTAATTTATTTAATTAAATGGATGATGCAAGATGAAGGTTGAATGATTTATGAGAGATGAAATGGTATGATTTGATGAAACCTTTGTTTTGACCCGATTTACCTGATGAATGGATTTGTTGCATTTGATCAATTCAATGAGCGGGTGAATATGCATAATGCTAATTTGACGTGTCTACATTTTTCCCCTCTTTGAAGCAATGTACTTGTTGCATTGGTTCAAAGAATAATCTTACCGTGATCAAAATTTAAAAAATTTCTAATTTTTCAGATGCCCCAGCAGAAAGCACACTAGTACATTGCCCCCTTGAGAGATCGAGTGAAAAGATTTGATTTGAGGGTCGATCTCGCGATAAAGAGGTTCAAAATGGATGGTTACGATGAGGTGATTTTAAGATGCTTAGAATAACAAATCTATATTATCCTAAACAACTTAAATGATGATATGATATGAGATGGATGAGATTAATGATGTGATATGTTGTAATTATGCAATGGATGATTTATGAGATGCTTAGACTAACAGATCTATATTATGATCATGATATGAATGCACGATGGATGCATGATGGATGAATGATGGATGAATTGGTGATGATGATTAAATATTCATGCTATGATGTTAGTGTAGAAAATGAAGAGATTAGATGATGACAAGAGGATCCAACAAGCCAACATTTATGAGAGATGATGAGAAATGACAATGAGAAATGATGATGAGAAATGATGATGATAGATGGATGATTTGCTTATCAAGGATTGGGATTTTTAAAGGGTCACTTACTTTATGTTTGATAACATGCCTAAGCATGATGCATCAAGGTATAAAGGACCAAAATGGAATTGTACTTAGTGTGATGGACTTTGACTCAACAAATAGATAGAAGTATTCTTGTTCACACCTGACATACAGAAACCTTGCTAGGATGCACTTTAGAAGTTTCAAACATCTTGGACCAAAACATGGAAAGGTATAACCAATCAATGTAATAGTCAACAAGCTGTCTAAAAAAATACTCTATACATATCTAACAAAGCAAATATTCACCAAGTTATTTTACAAGAATGTCTAACAAGCACAATAGACAAAAGAATGATGATCATTGCCCCATTCCTATCCTTCTAAAACCTTCATTTGGATATCATTGAGAGGTCCTTGGAATGAGGGCAATAAGATAATTCAAAAGAAGAAAGATAAAGCACACAAACAAGTTGATGTTCTTCAATACCGCTAACCAAAAGGGAATGCATTTTTAAGGATAAGAACTGAAACTTATTGCCAAAAGATAATTCCCATTGTAGGAAGGATACATCCTAGGACATGTTAGTGGATGGGGGCACGTCATTTCGTTTATCCAAAGTGTTCTTTCTGATAAATAATGCCCCTTGTAGGAAGGATTCATCCTAGGACATGATGTTATCAGATGATTGATATGGGACTATTTGGATGATGGACTATCGACACAAAGACTTGACCAACTTGCTTACGTACTGACTGAGACTTGAGACTTGATGCTTTTGAGTTTTGCTTTTAACTTGCTAGACTTGCTTCCAACTGTTTCACCAAAGGTTGAGGATGATGATTAGTTTATTATGAATGGTGTTTATTGCGGGTGCAAGCGAGATGAGGTGGATGGATTTTTTCAAATATTTGGATGTTTTTGGAGTTTTTGAAATGTTTTGAGGCTATTTTTTGTGTTTTTTGAGGTTTTACAAATGTTTTGATTTTCAATTTTTCAAATGTTTTTGGGATTTTCTAAGATTTTGACTGAGAGACTAACCTAAAGACCTATCCTAGGGGCCTCGGGGGCTTATCAACAGATTAACCCTGCCTACGTTATACACACAAAGACCATGTAGTTCGACTGACGACTTCACCAATTTATAGATGATGATATACATGATGAGATGTCAGTTTATTATGAAAAACTTTTATAGGACTGACCTAAATGTCTCGGGTGATGATCAAAGATCAACCTTGCCTATGTTCAATCTCAGAGACGACGTAGTTCGACAAGACAACCTTGTTTTTTGATTTTGAATAACTTTTTGACCTATTTTTGGATTTTGATATGTTTTGAATGTTTTTGGATTTTTTTTTATTTTTTGATGTTTTTGGGATTTTCTGATGTTTTGATGGTTTTGGATTTTCTGATGTTTTGATGTTTTTGGATTTTCTAATTTTCTGATGTTTTTGGATTTTCTAATTTTCTGATGTTTTTGGATTTTTGCATGATTTTGAAAATTTGGATATGGATATGTGATGATATCAGTGCTCTATTTTGGATTTTTGTTGAAAACCAAGCTAAGGTTAATTGATCGAATCAATGGATTGATGATGATGATAACATTGTTGAGGATACACAACAATGAAATGATAGTGTAATGCAACACAAGGATTGGGATGTTGATGCGATTGATGATGATAACATTGTTGAGGATGCACAACAATGCAAGGATAGTGTTAAGAAACACAATGATATCCTGAGATGATTTTTTTTATTAGATTTGATTGATCATGATTGATGAAGCTTGGTTTAGAACAAAAGTTATTCGAATGATTTGATGTGACGTTGAAGGATGCGTTAGATGTGACTGATATTGATTGTTTGGATTGATGTTCGATGAAAGATGAAGCTCTATAAGGGATGTCTTCTTGTCAAAATGTTCCATGGGCTAGTGATTTGGATTTTTTCCTACAAGTGGTTTGACCAATTTTATTTCATGTTTTCTAATGTTCGGATCGCCATATAATTCAGAGGACATAGACCAAGATTTATTCTCGAAGCAAGATGTATATATTTTCCCCCAATGTCTAGCAATGCATGGAGTGTCATGGGTGGATTCTAAGATAGGTGTATGGATGGATCATGGATATGGATTATCTTGCGATAAGATAAGGTGTTTGGATAACGGATGCTCATTGGATAATGCTTCATGGCTCAAATAATGCTGCATAGGATAGGATCAATGAAAATGGGCCATGTCAAGATGTTTTACCATAAGCAAGTGTAAAACGTGCCCCAAAATTTCATCAAAATCAAGATAACTTGGACTATGGATCATGAAGATGGATGAAAATGGATTGGATAAATGGTGTGTGGATGCATGGATTTATTATGGCTGAGATGGATGGAATGCTAGATTTATTATGGATGGTGTGGGATGCTTTCATCTGAACTGGCGCACATAGATGTTCGATTCCACACATGATGCATGTTTTCTAGGTTTTCATCATGGTCTTACCCAAAGCGCCGCACATGCGGTTTTCACTAGAGGACAATTTTTCTCTTTACTATTTTCAATCCTTTTTCTAATTTTTTTGGATTTTCATATTTTTGATTTTTTTTTGTATTTTTTCTGAAATATTTATGCTGAACCACTTGGTGGTGTTGACGTAGATGTCCCTATCATGACGTGCCATCGATATCCTGCTTGAAGAAGCTATTTTTCCAAGATACGTGCACTTGAATACAATTTTGGGGATTTCTGATCTGCTTCATCGATACCGGAGTTAACTTTGTCTTTGTGTGCACATCGTGATAGAGTGCCCTTTGAATCCTTATGATGAAGGGTCATTGCCAATACATGGTCAATGTGAGAATTCGATATCATGCATGGAGGCATGAATGGAGTGTGTTTAGGTATAGGAGATGGATTGGTTGACAGTTTCGAACCTTTGACTCTCCAAACTTGGGAAGATGAGCAATGATTGGTGCATGCGAAAATGTGTAGGGAATTAGGACCAACTGCTTGATACACTTTGTACGTCACTTGAAAATCCTGCTTTTGATTTTGTGGACATCTTTGATGGATACCTTTTCCTCTTTTAGTTTTCCCCACATTTTCTTTGACTGATGTAGTTTGATAGGGATGATCTTTCTTTGTACTTTTTGGTATCCATATGTATTTTATTTGTTTGATATGCTTCTCATCTTCTTTTGCTTTGATAACATTCTTTGTACTTAGATTCAATTCTTTCTTTTGACGTTGGTCCCAATTTATGGATGGGGTAATGGGTGGATGAAGATTTGTGACATGGTGTGTTGTAGTATTGGCAATGGTTTCATCACAAGGATTCTTTGTGCTCCCTATATTGATGATTTCAAAGTTGCTTTCAACATGCTTTGGATCAAGTTCTTGACATGGATTAGTTTCAAAGGATGGACTACTTACAAATGGCTCTTGGATATCTTCATTATGCATGGGAAGTGGCTTAATATCTTTGTGATCTTTGAGTGGACTTGGATCAGGTGTCGAGTTGAAGATTCCTTCAATATTGACAATCATGAGGTCAAAGGATGTCAATATGTCTTGGAAAGGACCATTGCTATACTTTTGTGAAAGACATTGATCATACTTTAGAATAAATTCTTGAGATATGTCCTCTACCTCATTAGGTGATGTAGATACATTTTCAACATGATCACTGGTCAATGCCTTGTTGGATGAAGCAAGAATATCTTTATTGATGGATATATCTTGAACATTATTTTCAACAATTGCGGTAGAGAGATTTCTAAGGTCTTCAACCAAAGGGTCAAATGATGTTGACATTTGTTGAATTGGATCAATATTGGGTATTGTTCGTGTATTTTGATCATGATTGAGAAGTGACTCTTGACATATATTCATTTGATCATTGGATGGAGTAGACACAACTTCAAGGTGTCCAATGATGGAGTGATCTTGATCTTTGTACTCAACATTTGTTGTTTGTTGGGTAGCTAGAGAGGCTTGGGCAGCTTGAGAGGCTTGTTGAGTTTTTCTTGCTTGTTGTGTGGCTAGATATTTTCGGATAGCCTTTTGGTAGGCTTGGCGAGCCTTTACCGAAATGTCATATTGTCTCGCTAAGTTTGGTTTTGGTGGTAGTGGTGGCAGATTTGGAATCGTGTTGGATGCAATGACAGGTGGTTGAGATATGATGGGTGTGATAGGGGTGGATGAGATTGGTGGAAATGATGTCTCCACTATGGTACTCACATCAAAATCCGAAGGAAACTTGGCCCCTTGTTTTTCTAATTCAACCATGTATAACAAAGGGTTGAGTCTCATCATGACATTGATGATTCGATGATTATCTAGATTTTGGAGCATTTCTGTCATTTCCTCGTGAGACATTCCAAAAGTAGGGTCCTCTCCTTGGTTTTCTCCTTGTGGATTTTGCAATGATGAGAGGGTCAATGGATTGCTTGATTTTGCTAGATTCATTTCTGCATTGGTTTAGCTAAGATCGCTTGAAGCAGGTGTTTTTTTGTTGGCTTCCATACTCTTCTTGTATTGAGATCTAGTTAGAACCATAAAATGGGGATCAATCTTCGAGAATATGGGAGATGAATCTCTTGATTCTTTGGATTAGTCTCTATTTTATGTCCCAAAGTGAAATTTTTTAGGATGCTTTTCAGGATCAAATGTGATGATGATATGATGGTGATGTTTAAAGATGGATGTTATGGATTTTTTTTGGCTTTTGATAAATCTTGAATGAAATACTAGGCTTTTAGGATTTTGGATTGGTTTTATTTTTGGATTTTGAGATATTGTCCTTGATCTTGATTTGGATTTTTATTTTTATTTTGAACAAAAAGACCCTAAGATGTTTGATAATGATCTAAAGGATAGTTGTGTTCAAAGGATGATGATTTGGATATGTGTGAGGAGAAGGATGCATCTACCCACACCTACCCAAATAAGATGATTGTTTCACTAAGTATATGGAGAAGGATTCATCTACATACACTAAGTTAGACAAGATGATTTTGATAACTTTGACTAAGTATATGCAAAAGGATGCATCTACACATGCCTAGCCAAAGGTGTTTTGATAAATGTTTTCAAGGACTTGGTCTCAATGATTTTGGATGATTTTTATCTTTGCCACAAAGCCTAGTATCAAGGATGATTTCAAGATTATCCAAAAGATGATTTGTGAGATTGATATGATGTTTTGAAAGATGGATGAAAGAGGTTTGATTTGTTTTGATCCTTAGGTGAACCTAAAAAGACACTTTGTTTTCCTAGACCTAGGTATTGAAGAGCATGCATATGCTTCCTAATGACCTTTGTAACCAAAAAATGATTTGAACATTTTGGATTTCCAATCAATGATTTGTGCTTTTGGGATTTGGAGTCTTCAACACACATGAAAGTTCATTTTTGTTTAGCTTTGCTTAATGTCTTTATTTTACCAAAAACACTTTCTTCAATTATGTTTTCAAACTAAGATGTCCAATGTATCAATTTCTTCAAACTCCACAAGATATGTTTATGTGGAAATTTAATGAACTTAAGGCAAGGGTTTCCTTTTGTTTACTTAAGAAGACAAATTGAGGTATAATCCAATGCTTAGGAACCTCTAAGGACGTGAATCCCAAGGGAAAGCAATAACATATGGATTGATTCAATGATATTTGTCTTCAAAAGGGTTTGAAATTTTGAAAATCATGTTGAATGTTTGTTTGCAAAATGTTTTCAATAAACACACTGTGTTTTCAAACAGGCAATGTAACATCCTAGCTTAATGGGTACATTTTTCTTAGTGGGCTTGCCTCATGCCCTTCATAGAAGAGATGATTTTACATGCAACTAAGGAAAAATATAGAGGTATGATGAAATCCTAACCTCTATATTTCAACCAAGATTGGACATGGCAAGTAACTTCTTGGAATCTAAGTTCCAATGCACCACTTTAATAAACTCGCTCAATGGATAAATAGGCCACTACAAAACAAGGGTTCTAGTTCTGACTTTCTGTTCGTGGATATTGACCCATATGGCAAGAATCCCCTTTCAGTTGCATCTCGTCGGAACCAACCGCATGATAATGGCATTTAACCAATACCCACATTTATATCCTGGCTGGAAATACTCTTGGCTTTAGAGTGTTACCAGTTGAGTCGTTCCCTTGGGTGAGTACTTTTTCCCCAAGGCAGGCCCTCTAAGATAAACAAAAGAAAGCAAAGACACAATCCGTAACTCGATCAATCTTTGATGGCACAAAGAAAGAGAATGTACGCGAAAATTCCCCTACTCACACTCGCACAAGATGTTCAATTTTCAAGCCCAAATCAAAGTGTTTCAAAGCAATAAAATGCATTTTGAATGTTTCTCTTGCACCCTAGATCACACGAAGTGCAAGGGGAGAGGATACGCATTCAAAATGCACCCAATACAAAATCACAATTCAAACACTTGTTCATTTTATAGCCTTCAAAGCAATTGTGTGATTCATTTTAAGCACCAAATGAAATATGAAGATTGCTTGTCCAATTTTTAACCCAAAACGAACTCTACTAAGTGTCTAAGCTTGAATTTTAACCATTTGTGAATGGAAAAAATCAAATTGTTCTTTTTAGAACTAAACGAAAATTAGTGCCCTAGTAGCGAAAAGGTAACAATTTCATAAATAAGTGTTGAACAAATACTTAAAGCGTTAAAAAACACTTTGAGTTTTTTTTTTAAAATCCTCCTCCTTTTGTTTTCATTTGCTAGCCTTCTCCTTTTCTTTGTACCTTTTCCTTTCGCTTTTCCTTTGTACCTTTGTTTACTTTTCACTTTTCCTTGTACCTATTAAGAAAGAAAATTAGTTCATTAAAATCATTTTAAACACTAACTTTGAATGATAGAGAATGTCAAAGACTAATGATTTTAAACTAATGAGATGAATCATTAATTAGAACCATAAATAGATAAATATTTGCAACTATTTGAGTAAGATTGCAAATCCCTTTTACTCAATACCAATTAATAAGAATGATTGTAATCTTAGGTTTCTGATTTTCAATACCAAATGTGGTTGCTACAATCTGCAAAATGGCTAAAATGTCAACACACAATATTAGCAACATAGCAAATTTTCACATCCATATGAAATATTGAATCATGCTTTATAATACAATCTAAACAACAAATATCAACTAAAGTAAGTGAAAGCACAAAGAAGCAAGAATCCAACTCTATCTCATATTGGATTGGTGTCACATGTGCTAGTGACCCTTTCCCAATCCTTGATTGATAAGCTAGTGATGAAATTGCTATGGATATGGAGATGATAAATGGACAAGATCAATTCTCAAAGAGAATGACCTTGCATCAAGTTGTGTAGATGATGGAGTTGTGAAGTGAAATGGACAAGATCAATTCTCAAATGAAGAGAGTGACCTTGCAAGAGATTGTGAAGAGATGGTGAAGGATCCTGATAAGAGATGAAGCCTCTATTTTATAGATTTTCAAAATGCTAAGTGTTGAAAATGGACCAATGTGGGACAAAGATCAAGCCAATAAGATAAGGCCACTTGTGAAGTGATGATAGGCCAATGGTTGTGCAAGATTTGGGAAGAGTGCCCATGAGAGGGAGAATTTGAATTCAAATTTGAGAGTAAATGCTAAGTGGGGGACAAGAAAATGAGCAATAAATTCAAAGTTGGAGGAACAAATCAACTTGCCTTTGAATTCAAAATTAAGGGAATATTCCCCATAAATGCCATGTTGATGGAAAATCTTGGATTTAATAAATCAATAAATTGATTTATATGTGCAAGTGGCTAAATCTAGAGAATGCAAGTGGGATGAGATTAGCATTTAATCATGGTTAGATTAAATTAATGATGATTAGGTTAGCTTAATGGTGTTTAGATGATTTTGACTTTTAGGATTTAAATATTTGATTTATTTAATTTAGAAAAGGATGAAGTATGATTTGGATTTGAATTAAATAAAGTCCTGATTTATTTAATTAAATGGATGATGCAAGATGAAGGTTGAATGATTTATGAGAGATGAAATGGTATGATTTGATTAAACCTTTGGATTGACCCGATTTACCCAATGAATGGATTTGTTGCATTTGATCAATTCAATGAGCTTGTGAATATGCATAATGCTAATTTGATGTGTCTACAGATTTGTTTCAAGATGAGAAGTCCAAGAAGAGAATAATGATAATTGTGAGGATCAGGAAGAGGAGGGGGAGGAGAAAGAAGATGAGGAATGTCACCTTGATTTTTATGAGAAACAAGGAAATGAAGAAGATGATGAAAAGGAAGTGGAGGAGAAGATAGATATAGGGGAAGGTAATATTTATTTTTCAGCCTATAATAGGATGGATGATAATGATTCTTAGAAATATATTGTAGATGATAAAAGTTCAAAAGAGATTGAGAGAATCAAAGGATAAAACAACCTAGTGGCATATGACTCAATTGATTGCTTAAGTGTTGAATTTTCTCTACTAAAAAGTAAATGGAAGGGATTGATAAAAAAAATGTAAGATATAAAATATGTAGGAATAGTAGAAGTAAATGGAAAAATACCTTACTTCTCATCAACAATCTTCAAGATAGAGTAAAAAATATTGAAACTGCCATTTGTATAATTGTTCACATTACTAATAGAATAATGAGGAAACCTATGATGGGAACTATAATAAGGTTGTCAAAGATTAAGAAGAAAAATGAAAGAATGCAAGAGAACATGATCTAAATGTTTCTAAAAAAGAGAAGAACTTTGAGACCTCAAAAGATAACACTACTTGTGAGGATTATTTGGACTTTATATCTCAATATTAAAATTATATTTTATAAATGGTTTTCTTCCTATAGCTTTGTAGTTTTATTTTTTGTTGGCTATTTTAGCATTGGGGTGTGTGCCAGTCATGTTTTTCTTTGTTTTTTCTATTGAATTTTATGTTTTAATTCTTTGATATTATCTTGTATATGGTTTAGGACCCTTTGACTCCTTAAAAAATTAAAAAAAGAGCTGTAATACTAAATATAAATTGATAATAACAAAATAATTAAACTAGAGAAACTTATTGGAATCCTTATGACATACCTTAATCCTATCCCCACCTTTCCATTGAACCTCCCAAATATTTATCTCTACATATCTCTTCCATTTCCATTTGACCACTCTACAATTTTCTTACTTTTAGAGATATATTTCCATCGTGGATTTTTGAGAGCTTTTGGAAGAAATTGGTAATATCTTTTATTTAATTGAAAATTTGTGAGTATTTTGGGGAGAGAGAATTATTGAGATAGGAGGTTGCACAAGATAATTGTTATGTATTTTTTAATCTTCTGAAGTTTTGAAAAAGGTATTTCCATTCTTTTGCTTGAAATATTTTGGAGAGAGTCTTCTGAATAAAGGTTGAGATTCAAATTGGAGCACAATATTTTGGAGGGGAGATTTCGAGGCAGGAACAAGAAGCTCTACATAGAGGCTATCTGGATCAAGCAAGCTTCATTAGATTCTCGAGAGCATAGGACTTTAGGTTCCACTCATTTTCTCCTTTAGTCTTCTGTCTCAAAAGATATAAATTAGTAAATGAATAAATACGCTTGAAAGGAGGATCTTTGCTAGAAATTTTCATAGTTGATAAATAGAAAACTATCATGAAGGAATTTCTATAATCTATGAAAATATTCTATAGCTCCTTTTATAAATTGTTTATAAATGACATTATTCTTTTAATAAATAGATTAATTTAAGTATATATATATACACATTTCTAGTATATATATATACATATTCTTATATAAAAATATTATAAGTTGAACTCAAATAAAGTACAGTGAAAGTTACCTTTTCATTTCTTATTACAGAGGAAATTATAGCCTAATTGTTTTATTGATGAATAAAAGATATATTTATATGTATATATATATATATATATTGTTGTGTTGTGGATTTACTTCTGAAAGAGAAATGGATATTATATGATATATATACTTATATATTTAAATATATCAAAAGTTTCTTTGTTTTATCATATTATATTATGTGGAGTGATATACATATATTTATTAAACAATATTCTTGGCATTTAAATTTACTTGAAAATTGTATTTCAAAATCGAATTCATGGCTGACTACCATCGGCGTCCGTATCGGGTAAAGGATGGAATTTTATTTTATAAAAATAAATTTAAAATAAAATAAAAATTTAAAATTTAAAATAGGCAATTGAATTTTGTTCATTATTATGGTTTTGTTGGGGTTTGGGAAGGGCACGGCAGGCCGTACCCACCCCGCCCCTATGGCACGGACTGCCACAGTAGTCCTTGTAGGACTGTTGCGTACAACAACCCATGGGGACTGCATGGCAGTCCCCACTTGCCTCTCGACATTTTTTTATTGGTTTTCATATATATATATATATATATTTATTTATATATATTATTTTATTTTATTTTTTTATAAAAAAAGAAGAAATGTAATTTTCTTTTTTGAAATGAAATATTAAAGATTTTTATTAAAATAAAATTTAATGTATTATTATTATTATTATTATTATTATTATTATAATATGATATGTTCTTTGTTTTTAAGAATTAAATATTTAGATGCAGAATTATGGTTTAATTATGGGCAAACAAGTTACATAAATTTTGTCAAGCATGTTGTGTTTCCTCATATCAATTCAAATTGAAATGTTTTATGTAATTGAGTAAATCATTTTCCTTAAGCTATGAAATTGTGTGATCTTGCTATCGTTTTCCATTTAATTGTTGTAAAATCTACTGTTGGATGTGGGAACCTAGTTTTAATTTGCAAACAACTATGAAATATAAAGAAATTGAAAGAAATATGGAGAACAAATCTTAGTGCACCTAGATGTTGTGTGAGCATTCTGGAGTGTCTTGAATGCTGAGAAGAGTGTAAATAGTGAGAATATGCCTAGAAAAGCATGAAATCTTGTCACAAGACTTTACAATAGTTAAAAATAGTGCTTGTTAGTGAATGAAAAGGTGTTTTTTTGGTGAATTGCATTAAATAGAGTCTAGAAGAATGTAGAAATGTCTTACAATAGTTCACAACACCTTCACAAAACATCTTTCTTTGAGTTTTGGCACCAAAATAAGCATGTTCAAGCCAAGATACATCATAAAATTAAAGAAACATAGTTCCAACACCATGAAACAAGACCTAAAAGACCATGAAAATGACAAGGATCCATTTTTTGATAGCACATTTAGCCCCCACTTTAATGAGAGAAACTTGCTTGCTCACACAAAATTAGCCATGAACATCGAGAAGAGGATTCAAATGCACTTACCTTAGCAAGATGGAATACAACAAACAAGGAGGATGATCATGCCCCTAGGATGAAGATCCCATGAAAAACTAAACATAAGGACAAAGGAATGCACAAGTGTTGAGAGGAATTGAATAAAGCTTCTATCATCAATTGAACTAGTTTTGAAAAGAGATCTAGGATGATTGCTTGAAAAAGAAAGAATGTCTACTCACTCTGGGGTCATGGAACTAGTTGTCTACTGAGTGAGAAATCCAAAAAAGTAAGATACATATGCTAGTTTGTATGCACTCACAAACAAACAAAAAAGTGGCTATGGGGAAAATTCATGCCTCTAGTTGGGCTTCCCACTCAACCATGCCAAAGCTATACCTGTTCGATAACTTTAACAAGGTGCCACAAAGCCAAAGAAAATGAAAATGTTGGTTTAAGTTTCATAAAATAAGTTAATTAGGATGGCACAGTAGGCATGCAAATTGTGTTATGCAAGGTGGCCGAATAAAAATGTTAGGTGTAAAAAAGTCATATGTAATATGTTCATAGGAGTTTTGTTCAATTTATGCAAGGTCACTCACTTAGGAAACATTGTGTCTAATGTCTCCTAGAGAGGACCAATCAAAGAATAGTATATTCACAACATAGGGGTTGCAGTGTGTTGCATCAAACCACCAAGAGGAATGCAATATGCTGAGAAATATCACACTTATGAAGGAAATCACACCCAATGTCATCCACAAAGTGACAAACACATCATGTAAATGACAAGGATACACTAAGAATGAAAATGAAATAATGATAATGTATACCCCACACTTTAAAGGAGTTTCCACGCATCATTCTATGAGAAATTACTTGAAAGTAGAGAAGAGGAAGAATGTAAGACATGAGAGCTAACTCATAAAGCTCTATTCCAAGTCATATTTTAAAGTTAAGCTATGTCATGTCAAGATAGAGGAGAAAAGCATGGAAAGAAGGGAGATGCCCCCCAAAAAAGAAAGCATACAAAACACATAAGGGATCTATGGATTTGGAGTTAGTATGTTTGTTGTTGGAGTGTTTTTATTTAAAGCACTTGAAACTTTCATCATTCCCCAGAGCACATAGAACTAGAAGAATGACACAAAGAGAGCGAAAGCAATAGAAAAAGATGGATTTTGAGTCAACATGGAAGAGAGATTGTGGTCTCGACAAATTACATCATCCCCAAAAGGAAAACATAAATGAAAAGCAAGTGAAAAATGAAAAATCCTTTGGGTCAACATGAAGGAGAAATTTTGGTCTCAATGCTTTGTGTCATCCCCAAAAGGAAAAACAAAACAAAACACAAAGGAAAAAAAGGAAAAGATAAAGGGGGTTTTGGGTCAACATGGAAGAGACATAGGCCATCTCAATGCTTTACATCATCCCCAAAAGGAAAAACACAAAACAAAGCACAAAAAATAGAAGAAGTGTACAAAGACAAGGAAAGATCAAACACACGATACGACAAGAAAATGCATTACAAGGACAAGGCTAGCAATGTATTGCCTCCCATAAAGTGTAAAAGAAAGAATGAGCCAAGATGAGTGATGGGAGAGGACCATGCAATAGTGAGAATGGGAAGTTCTAAAGTTAGGGAATGAAAGGATAACAGTGTTTTAAGGGATGAGGGGAAAATAATTAGTGTCTGTGAAGTGATACTTTTTTATATTTTGTTCAAAGTTTGACTTTCTTTAGTTTGATGTCCAAGAACATGATTGTATTTGAAATATGGTATATTGGAGTCGTGAGGATGAATGACCAATCTATTAGAAGGTGGTAAAAGTATAAGATATTTGTTTAAGAGTAATTGCAGTCTCCGCTCACATTTAGTTAGAGGATGTATAGGAAAATTTATCTTCTTCATTTTGTATGGTCATTTACATTTACTTGGTTCTCCTTTTTCATGAGTAGAAGGAAGAAGGGGACCCATAGGGATCCTAACATCCTTATCATTAGGAGAGAATGGGTGTTCGCATGGAAGGAGAATGTTCAAATTAGGAGGATTCAAAACTAGTATAATAGTATCTTGAATTCTCTAAGGTTGAAGAGGATGTCTCTAAGGATGAGAAGGTTCTTGATATCCTAGTCATGTTGTATTGGATTCAATTCGTTGTTGTTCAAAAAGGTGATGGATGTCGTGTTCATGTTTTGTGTCACAACCTTGTTTACTTAAGATAGTGAATCCTTTTCCATATGTTTCTTCAAGGTTGATAGGATTATTTGTGACTTTTTGCTTATTAAATGACTAAGATTATGGTGGCTGAGAAGAACTAGTTTCACTTGAGGGAGGAACCATAGGTCATGTGTTTACTTCAGGATGTAAATAAGCAAAGTGATCAGTTGGTGCAACATTAGGGAGTTCTTGTTATCTCATAGAGGGATAAAACATTACATTTGCTTCTAGGTTGTCAAGGAAATCATTATAGAACTTCATGCTAGAACCATCTTCTCCAATAATATGTACATCACGAGGAGGAAAATCATGAGGAGTTAAAGGAGCATGAGTTTTCTCAATGTCATTAAGGCCACATCAAAAGGTGTAATTGTACATGTCTACCAATGATTTGAGGGAATTAAAAAACTTATTAAAGGAGAATGCCATGATGCCAAGAAACTAAAATTCAATAGGTGAAAGAAGACAAAGAATTTATATGTGAAAATAGAATGCAGGAATAGAAAGGTATAATGTAAAAAGTTGAGAAAAATGTTGTTTAAAAAATGTAGAGGGACTAATTCACCCTAGGTGGCAAATGAGTCTCGAGATACAATTTGTTTTGTGTTTTTCAGAATTTTAAGAATGATTTAAATTTTTTTAGAATGCCAATGCAAACATAGAATGCAAAGTTTCAATTTTCTCAATGAAATTGAATGCAAGAATGAAAACTAAATGATTTTTTCAATAACGCAAAATGAAAGACCCTAGAATGCAATAACAAATCACTGTCCTATTTGAATTTCAATGAAAATGAAACTAGGATGCAAGATATGAATGAAATAAAAAGTTTAAAAATGTTTAAGATTTGGGTTAACCAAAATGTGACAAAGATTTTAGGAACCCGAAATGCTAGGCTCTCTTCCTAGGGTTTTCCACCTAGAAAGAGAGAGATTATGGGTTCTAAAATGCTTATGCACATTCAAATTAGGATGTATACAATGTTGTTTAATTTAAATGAACTTAACTAAATGTAATTGACTGATTAAAATGATTTACAATGGATGGCAAAGCTCAATTTAAGCTATGTTTTAAAACACACTGTGATATGCAAACAACTATGAAATATGAAGAAATTGAAAGAAATATGCAAAATATAAGGTACAAGGTCAAAGCTGAGTGCACTTGGATGTGATGTGAGCTTTCTGGAGTGTCTGGAATGTTGATTAAATTTTCTAATTTTTCACAGAGGGACTCATTTGCCAAGGGTGGTGAATCATTCCTCCTATTGTTCTAAAAGTGCTGGGAATTGATTTCTGAAAGCTGAGAGTTTATTTCTAACAAAGTACAGATTTTCAAATTTAACATGAGACTCATTTTCCAATGGTGGAGAATCAGTCCTCCCCAATATTTTTGGAAAAATTAGGAGGCAACACTACTACACCAGATCTAGCAATGTTTGAATGTTAGGTTGTCATGATCAATTATGCAAAAAATGGATAGAACACACTCAAAATGCTTGAAAAGATGATGAGTTGACTTGAAGAGCCTAGTTGACTTGAATTCCACTTTTCATCACCTTTAAACCTATTAAATCTACCAAAAAAAGATGCAAATAGACATGCATAAAGGGGGAAAATGTTGGAGGGTTATTGAATAGGGGCTTTCCTTGCTCAAACCCCACTTTGGCAATCAAACCCAATAGAAATGAATGAAATGTAAAGGAAATGATAAATGAATAACATGCAAGTATTAAAAACTTAACAAATCCTTGAACATGCAAATCTAAAGTGATGTCAATGTCTACTCCAAAGTTCTTGAAAGTTCTTGAATTGATGATGTAAAACACTTGATTGCTTGAAGATTGAATGCTTGAATGAGGACATTGCTTGAATGTGTTAGTATAGTGAATATTTGAGTGAATAATTGTAAAATGAGGTTAAAATCAAATATTTATACAAATTTTGTGCCTTACTATCTGTTCATACCTCATCACAGGACCACATGAAGTGAATTTGAGTAAAATCCTTAAATAAATTTTGAAATATTTTGAATTTGGGGCTAAGGGGGATCATTCACCACCCTTGGCGAATGAGTCCTGCCTGGGACCCAAAACCAAGTGTCGGTAATAATGTTGTTTTTTAGGATAGAACCCAAAAATACAATTAATATAAGCATATGAAGGCATAAAGAGAAAAAATAAAGAAAAGGTGTAAATAGTGAAAATAATCCTAGAAAATCATGAAATCTTGTAACAAAACTTGACAACACTTCAAAATAGGGCTTGTTAAAGAATGTAGAAATGTCTTACAACACTTCACAACACCTTTAAAAGACATCTTTATTTGAGTTTTAGTAGAAAAATAAGCATGTTCAAGCCAAGATGCATCATAAAACTAAAGAAACATAGTTCCAAAACTATGAAAGAAGACCTTAAAGACCATGAAAATGACAAGGGTCCATTTTTCGATGGCACAATTATGTATAAATATCATAATTGTATTGGTGTGCTTGTAAATACGAAATATATTTGACTCCCTTTATATATTCCCACCTATGGTTGTGTACCTTGAATATGGATACTATTGAACACTTTTGGAGAATGAGAGGGCATTGAATAGGTCTACTTAAAACTTAACTCGTTGTGGAACTTGAAAATTTTAACACAACTCAAAATCCTTTAGTAGATAAAAATACAACTTTAAGAAGAGAAGTAAGAGAGAATTGTAGCAATCAAAATATTTAGCACCTTCCATAAAATTAACCAACAAAAGATGTATCAGTAATCAAATCAACAACAAAGAGAAAGAAATAAAGAAAATGCACATACACAAGTAGACACCAAATTTAGGTGGAAACCCCAATGAGGGGAAAACTACAGTGAGAGTTAACTAACAATATAATTGTAACTACCAAAAAGACTTGCATAAAGGCTCACCACCTTATAGAATTATAGAAAAATGGCATACAACACTAAAGCACCATCCAACTCCAAGAGAAAGATACAAGGACCTAATGAGATTCACTATCTCAAAGTAGGATACAATATGAATGAGAGAAAATTAAAAGAGTTCCAGTACAAATCGTTGTTGGTTGATGTGTTGAAGCTCAATTTATGTTTTCTTTCACAATCTTTAGCACTATCTCTTTTGGATATTTAATATTATTCACAAATAAAGTTATTTATAATTGTACACATCTACATCTTGTTGCATCTAAAAATATCTTATATTTATATCCACGACAACAATTGAACTCTTCAATTAGGTGGGCTAGAAAGAGAATAAACAAATAATTTAACTAGTTAGCAACCAAACCATAATGTGGTCATATCCTAAGGATAGAGAGGAATGCAAAAAATATAACACTTCTTTCAATGTGGTACAAAATGATTTACATATAGGTGCACATCAAACTAAGTTAGCCCATAAAAAACTCTTTCAAATGAATCTACTTGATGCAATCCCAAAAAAAATAGCTTAGCAACCAAATCTGTCATGTAACATATTCCATTACTAGTGTAGCCCTCAAGCACATGACCTAAGCAAAAGAATAAGTCATGATAGCTACATATCAAATAATAACCCAAAAAGCAAACTTAAGACACAATGTGGCACAAAAGTGACTAATTAGTAACTTGTAGATCAAATACGGATGCTCCTTGAAATTCCAAATCACCTACATACTCTTCTTTCATACTATCATTCTATAAACAACCACCACAACCCAAATACGTACATAAAACTCTACTGAAGAAACAAACAATACAAACCATATGATATAATATTTGTAGAATACCTTGTGGACCACATTAGCATATGATATTAGAACTGAGATATTACATAGGTGTTGTCAACATAAAAACCAAGTGGTAGGATAAGATACATTAATGTGGAGAAATATGGAGCATTTCCCATATCATTCTAGGCAACTACCAACATTACCAACCTTCTATAATTCACAAGAACCTCCTCGGTAGCACAGGTTACTTGGAGACACATGAGTGCATCATACATAGAAAATTAACATTGAATATCAAATTGCAAGACCAAAACTACAGTAGTAGAGGAATTTTGAACATTCTCCTAGAAATACTTTAATACAGATTCTTAAACCAGAATTATTTGAGCAACCTATGGACACTAGAACTTCCTTTCAGTAACACATATATTATTAGGAACATTAGAAGAGAGAATCAGACATAGTCATACTTCTAATCCTCATCTAAATATATCATTATTAAAAAAACTCTATTGATAGTAATAATGCATTATATGAACATCAATAACTTTTTTGATAAGGTATTGTAAGGAAGCTAAGGTAGAAAAGAAACTTCCTACACTAATCTTGAGAGAAGAATAATGCAAAAAAAATTATAGATTTTTAACAACTATGGAAAATTAAATAGAAATAAGTAAAAATACCATGCATACCAAAAAAAAGTGATTTACATGGGGGGAAACAATTTTGGGAGAAAAACATCACACTCTAAAAGTTTCCCAATATATATTTAGAAATCACAAAGATTAAAATATACTTGCAGAGAAAGCTTATCAGAAGAGTATCACCAACTAGAGATCTGGAGGCAACACAATTGCTATCAGACTCTTAGAATACATCACAATGCACAACTATAATACAACACCCTCGTAAAATAGGGTTTCCTTCTAGGGAAAGAAAAGAAAACAAAATATAAACCATTAGATCTAGGATAGTGAAAAATGGTCCAAATTTAACTCCCATGCATGCCTCTGGGCTGACATATCAATAGTATGTTATATATTTTCAAGGTTGAGACATATTTTCCTAACAATTCTCCCACTTGTTGAACACCTTACAAGAGCAATGAGAGGGTATAAAAACATCATCTCTTAATTGATAGGGGCCCAGAGGCCCATAGTTTCTGAACACTGTTTGAAGTTCTCTATGCTCACAAAATTAGTTAAATAATCAACAAACTTCATTAAAGTCTCAAACTTAATTAGCTTCTCCCTACCATCTTTGACCATATCTCTAACAAAATGATTTTGGAAATCAATGTGATTGGTCCTGGAATGAAATGTTGAGTTCTTTGCTAGACATATTGCACTTTTACTATCACAATAAATTGCAAATGCACCTTGTCTTATTCTAATATATAAACATAGTCTCTTAAGCCAAGTGGCTTCTATACAAGCATAAGTAATTTTTGTATACTCTCCTTTAGTATTAGAGAAATAAACCATAGTATGTTGCTTACTCATGTCTTTCATCTCTAGTTGGGATGTTGGACAATCTGAAAAATATAATTATTTTCCAAATGAAATATGAGCACACAATGGTCTATAATCCTATATATAAAACCTCTATAAAATTGAATTGGAACTCCTGGACATTCTCTTAGAGGCTTGTTCAGATGCCTACAATTACAAGGAGTATTATTTTTTCTATGTGGAGGGGTGATGAGTTGGATCATTAGTAGGATTTTCTGCTTATGGATTTATGGTTGGATACCCAATAATCAACTGAAAAAATTCTATTTTTTGAGTTATGTGGTGAGAATTTTGGTTGTCTAATTCAAAATGATTTAGGTAAAGCTCTGAAGAGGGCCTTTTTGTTGCCTAATATTCCTCCTACTCAACCTATAGCTAATTTTCACATTCCCTTACTTAATATGTTCCCTATTGTCGTTGGGATTGAGGAGGCTTCTATGCCTTCCCTATCTTCTAGAGTGAGCCCTTCTTTGGATTCTTTTTGGAGTCTCCTTCTTGGAGATAACCCCCATTATTTGTAGTGTTCTTCCTCTTTGGAATAATTTATTAGAGAATGATGTTTTAGGGATTTTGTAGGATCTATAGTGTTCTTGTCTCAAAATGCATCTTCTTGTACTAGGGGAGTTGTTGCTTCTAATGTGGGTCCATTGGAGGCTTCTCAGTTTGATTTTAGTCATATTGGATTTACTTTAGCTCCCTCTACTACTTCTCTATATATTTCAAATGAGTGGATGAATAGAACTTCCTATGGTTTAAAATCTACTTGTATTGAATTTTTTTTGGTTAGAAACTAAATACTAATGTTATCTAAAGTTAGGCTTCTAATATATTGTATTGTATTATGGCCTTGATGAATGGTATTTTTCTATTCTCATTTTGTTCCATAGAGGAATGCACTAACATTTTTCAAGGAGGTATTTTGTTTTTTGGAAAGTATTTTCTTTATTTAGAAATTTTGTCTACATGCTTAAATTTTATTGAGATTAGTATGTTGCATATTTGGGTGTGTCTCCTTGAGCTCCCTTTGAAATTTTTGGATGAAGGATTCCCAAGAGTGGCCTCCTGTGGGTACTGAGGAGGAAAGGTAAGAACTTGCTAGAATCTTGGTAGGTAGAATATGTAGCTTCTTCAAGACAAGGATATTTTGGCTTGGGGTCCTAATCCAAAGGGAATATTCTATGTTTCTTCTAGATATATGGAGCTTGATAGGCATATGTATGAAAATATTGGGGTCCCTTACTGGAATCAAGATTGGAATAAATTTTCTTGGCCTAAGTGTAGTTTCTCTTAATCATTGGTTGTTTAGAATAGATTTCTTACTTGGGATAATCTATGAAAAAGAGGCTTCCAATGTCCTTCCATTTGTGTTTTGTGCAATAATAGTGAAGAGTGTGTCTCACGCCTTTGCTTTCAATGTCCTTACTCTAGGAGGATTTGGCATTTTTTTGTTGGGGGTTTGAGGACATCCATGTGTTCATGCCTCTTCTTTGATAGAGTTCTGGGAAAATTTGGGGATACCCTCTACTATGACAACTTTTCTTCAAATTGCTTCAATTATTGTCCCTACCTTTATTGTTTGGCACCTTTTTCTTGAGAGAAATAGAAGTATTTTCCAAGATGTTAAGCAAGTTGGGGATCTTTTATGGAGGAATATCTTCAGCAAGATCCAAGAGACTATTTTAGCTAAATGTGACATGTCAGTCATTGTGGATCCAAGTGATTTGTCTTTTGTGGGGAATTTTTACATTGAGGGTAGAGGCTTTGGTTTCTCTACTAGAAATAGTTCTCATCAAGTTAAGAAGATGAATCATCAGGAGGGTCAGTGGAGCCCTCCCGCACATGGATATCTAAAGATAAATACTAATGGATACTCTAGGGGGAATCCTAGGCATGCTAGGATTGGTGGTATTTACAGAGACAGTAATAGAGTGGTGTTTTTTTTTTCTATTTACAAGGTTCAACATTGTAATAATCTAATGGAGGCTCTTGCTATTTTACATTCTATTGAAAGAGGTTATTCCCTATGCTAGAAGAGTATTATTTGTCAACCTAATTCATAGATTGTAGTTGATATGCTAAATGAGTAGAGATTCAATCGTGTTAATTGGAAATTGGTTGTGGTGATCAAACAAATTGTGAATTTATGTAGTTCTTTGGAATTTGTTTCCTTTTCTCATATTCGTAGGGAATGGAATCAGGTGGTTGATCTTCTACTAAAGTGGGCCTTTGACCATGTGGAGAGATGGATTATAGATTACTGGGGTCTTTTATCATCAAATCTCTCTTTGTCCCTCAAAAAGATAATAATGGAAGACTTAAACACATGTAATTGTTTCCTTCATTGGATTCCTTTGGGGACTTTTTTTGTGTGATCAATTGATGGTTTTTTTTGGTCGTTGCTTATTGCTGTGTAGTCTTTCTTTAATTCAATAAATTTTTACCTCCTTTTTATTAAAGAAGAAGGATAATAATATTCATAAAATTTTAAATTTTCTATGATTGGTTTTATATTCATGTTTTAAAATAAGTCAATGATGAAATCACCCTTCACATCATAAAAATATAGAAGAAACCATAGAAATACATAATTAAAGATCTAAAAATTGCGAAGGTAAATAATTTATATTTAATGCAAGATAAATAAATAGGCTCAAAGTAACCTATGAATCTAACAAAATGCATAATTACTAGTTTTTATGTTTTTTCACATTAATGTTATTAGTTATGGTAACCATCATTATTAAAAAATTGATAAGGTAATAGTTCACATATTCAATTCATACCAACAAAAAATTCAATGAATGCAAATAATGATTATAATAAAAAATTAGTGAAATTCATATGCATGTCAAATGTAAGTTGAGACATAAAATTTAAATATAACACATCTTATATTTTAATTATTTTAATTATTATAATTTAATTAATAATTTTATGCTCATGTAAAGGGGTTTATTTTTATTTTATTTTACATAAAATCCTTAGAATGTGTTACATAAATAGTTATAGTAAATACAATTTTTTTCTTTATATATTTCTTAAGTAAACATATGAAAGATTTTAATACTACTTTATTGATGTGATGGAAACCCTAGTTGGAGTGAGAGTGGTAGATATTGGCAATGAATATTCTAGGTAGGGAAATGGTGAAGATGGTGAAGGTGATGGAAGTGACTAGTTCTTTTGGTTATTTCCATATACCCTACATTATCTTGCTATGGAGGTGACTTGCTATAGTGTTAGTGATCACACTAATAGAAATTGTAACGCCTGCCATGAAACCCTAGAGAATGTCACACACATAATGAAAGCGAACATTTTTTTTTTAAAGTGTAATCAACAAGTAAAGTAAACTACACTTATACATGCATTCTCTAAGGTACGTGATGACACTTACTTACAATACCAATTTCTATCAAAAGTTACTAAATATAACATAAGATTATTACTCATGAATTAAAGATCATACATCTATTAACATTAAAATACAACTCATAAAATATAAAGCACAATCATGATCCATTCATGCATTGCATCCATTCAATATTACAATTACAAATCTCATTTCCAAATGAGATAGTTCCTACAAAAGTGTTACAATTACAACTTACAAAGATTCTCCTCGAATACAATTGAGTGATACAATTAAAAATTACAAGGTATCAACAAATACAAGAGAGAACAAGAAAGAATTAGAAATTCACTGGTACACATGAGCTTTCACATCATGAAGTACTCGCCATCATGAATAAGAACTGGGGACCCAATGGTGTAAGGTGCATGTTCCACCCAACCAAGTGGTACCCAAAGGACCAACCCCCATGCTAGGAGATAGTAAAAGAGCTTCCTAGGAAAAACTACAACCTCTAGATATAGGCAAAAACAATATTGAACTACACAAGTACAAAACTTACAAAATGGTTACAATGATTCCAGATAACAATGATCAATCACACAATATAACAAACTGACTCATGGTTGTTATAGGAGGATTGTCATCATAAAGTTGCATGGGTTACCCTGGTGAATCTTCCTAGGCTCCAACCCCCATCTTAGGTTAACCTTGTGACCTCTTACGAAATCTGGCCCCACATGCAATGCAATGCGGAATCGATTATCTTTCTGAGAAACAAGATATCAATCTTTCTATTCCAAGCCTTCTCGTCTCATCCCATGTCTTTACTAGTCCTTCAGTCCATGAGCGAGGCATTAACAAAAGTTAAGTGTTTAAACTACCCTTTTTTCCCTAACATATTTATTTAATTTTCATTGATTAAACTAATTCTGCATGAGTTATCCTTATGCCACTTAGTGTGTCAACCCTCATGAAAAGCCACTCCCCTATTAACAACCTAAGGGATCAATTCCACTAACATAGGGTAAACTAGCTGCACATAACCAATCACAAATACCAACTCACAACGATGTACAACACAACTTGTTCATACAACCAGGTGACCATACTAGATAAAATACCATGTGCACTACCAATAAGAAATATAAATAAAAAATCCCTTTCTTAAAAAAATAATTTCATTTAAGACAAATAACCATTTCCCTTAAAATCATTCCCTTTTTTAAATAACTACTTGAGCATTTGACAAGAAATAATAATTTATATCTAAAGGTTTACTTTAGTTTCCCAATAATATTTAAATATAAAAATCCCACTTCCCCATTGAAATCATTTCATTTTAAAATAAATATTTTCATCTATAATAATAAAATAATCTTAAGATAATTATATTTAAATATAAATATATATTAAACATATATATATAATTATATACTTATTGTATATACATTAATATATATATTTAAATATATAATATAATATAATATATATTATATATTATATATATAATAAATAAATATTATATATAATATATAAAAAATAAAAAATTATACAAAGCAAACCCCACCCAGAGGCAGTGGACGTAGGGGCGACTCTACTGCTGGGTGGGCTATTACACAACCTCCCAGCTCCTTTGGGTCCTACCTCCATAGCTAGTGGCTCCCATAATGGGGATGGTTGTGGGGCTAGCTCCCCAAGCACCCCTCATGTAACATTAAATTTGAGCCCCCCAGCACCCCTAATGTAACATTAAATTTTAATTTTTATTTATTTTTTTAATCAAAAACTTCCTAGATGCAGCCATTTTGTCATACATAAAATTTCTTCTGGGGTTTTCTTTAACTCCTCATTTCCACAGAGGAAAAACCTGAATAGAATATTAATTTTTAGATTCAATTACAATTGCTAAAAGGGTAAATTTAAAGATGAAGTTTTCTATAGGAAAACAGAGGAAAAAACTCAATAGCATATTAATTTTTAGATTCAATTACAATTGCTAAAAGGGTAAATTTAAAGATGAAGTTTTTTACAAGAAAAAAAATGGAAAATTATCAAAGGTTTTTGTTTTCTCAAATTTTAGAGAGGAATTCCATTTCCACAGTTTTACAAAGGTTATCTAAATCTTCTACTGTTTGAATTCCCTTTTGTTTTCTGTTTTTTTTTTTTTACTATTAAAATTTGTTTCCCCACAAAGGATCAAAGGTTTTTTCTTGATTTTTCTATAGAGGTTTTCAAAAATTCATAGCAATCCTTTCAAAATTTAAAATCAAAACTTCTAAACCTTAAAGCAAACTGGAACGTATTTTCTGAAGTTTGAAGAAATAAAATTTGAAGTTTAGCTTCCCTGCAAAATCCAATCTTCCAGTCTTCCAAAATCTCTAGTTTTCCAAACCAAAAATTTAAAAATTGCAGAGCAAAACCTTCCTCTATATTTTTAATAGCCAAATTTTCCTCACCTTCCCTAACAAGATCTTTCAAAAAAATATCTATATCCTCTCTTTAATTTTCAACACTTAGTCAAAATTAAAATAATCTTTTTCAACCACTACACACTATGACTGGCATTGTGGTTTGACAAGGCCAATCTGTTACTATCTCCCTATTAACATAACCATTGGGAAAGTGGGCACGCTCATACCTACGAAGCCAGTTGGAGACAATGTCTCGTACCTACAATCCTGCAAAACAAGACTAGTGTCAAATATGCATAAAACATAGCAGACACACCATGAAGAAAAATTACAAAATCACAAGGCCCTTGCAAGCGAGTGATGTAATCCCATCCCCTTCACCAATACAGCCACATCAAGACAGATGAAATTTAAAGCCTCAGTAAATCACCACATGAGTGTACATCAATATTAACTCAAATAACAAATACGCTAATCAAAAGCATCCACATAATGTACCATCACATCAAAGTATAACATCCACATCACTCTAAATCCAACGATCATTAAATAATCACAAGGTATCTAGATCAATCATAGTAAAGGTACCGACTAATAGCCCGAACAAATCAGAAATACATAATAGCAACTAGAGGGGCACTACAAAAATGATGTTGTTCGTATGGATTATAGCTTAGTTTTGGAGGATGGGTTATCATGGTGCTTTGATGAGGAAGAAACCCTCTTAGACATTCTCCTGGAGGCTTGATTGAATGCCCATAATTAAAAGTATTATATTTCTACATGGAGGGGTGATCAGTTGGATCATGAGTAGGATTTTTTGCTTATGGCTTTGTAGTTGAATTCCCAAACATCAACCCGAAATTTTTTATTTTTTGAGTTGCATGGTGAGAATTTTCGTTGTGTAATTCATAATGGGTTAGGTACAACTCTCACGAGGGTCCTTTTGTTGTCTAATATTCCTCCTCCTCAACCTATCACTAATCTACACATGCCCTTACTTAATCTGATCACTATAGTTGTTGGGATTGAGGAGGCTTCTATTCCTTCCCTATCTCCTAGGGTGGGCTCTTCTTTGGAGTCTCCTTCTTGGAGATAACCCTCATTCCTGCTAGTCTTGGTCTTCTATAGAATAGGTTATTAGAGAATGTTGTTTAGGTAATTTTGTAGGATCTAAAACCTCCTTGTCTAAAAATGTATCTTCTTGTAACTATGGGAGTGGCTGCTTCTAATGTGGGTCCATAGGAGGCCTCTTAGTTATTGTTTATCCCTATTGGAGTTCCTTTGGCTCCGTCTGCTACTTCTATATCTATTTCAAATGAGTGGATAAATAGAACTTCCTATGGTTTAAAATATACTTGTATTGAATATTTTTTGGTTATAGACTAAATCTTAATGTTATCTAAAGTTAGGCTTTTGATTGTTGGATGGCTCCTAGTCTTTGCATTATGGCCTTGATGAATGGTTTTTTGCTATTTTACTTTTTCTCAATAGAGGAAAGAAACTCACATTTTTCAAGGAGGTCCTTGGTTTTTTGGCAAGGATTTTCATTATTACAAAATTTGGTCAACATGCTCAAATTTTATTGAGATTAGTATGTTGCATATTTGGGTGTGTCTGCTTGTGATCCCTTAAAAATTTTGGGACGAAGGTATTATTGAATATATTTCTAATTTTTTTGTTCAATTTATCACCTTATTTAGTGTCACTAAATATAGATCTAATTTTCTTTATTCTAGATTTAATGTTTTGGTTAAGCCTAGTTCTGAGTTTCTCAAAAATATGAAGCATTGCTCCAAACTTAGGGTTTGGGAGCTAAAATTTTAGTATGTATCTTCCTGAGTGCTCCATTCCATGTAGCAGTGTCCTTAGCCTCATAATCTTCTTGATTATCCTTCTACTTTTAAAGGGATTGATATTTTCTACTTTTAACATGCCCTCTTCAAAAGGGTTGGTATTTCTTGGAATATTAAGAGAACTCTTGATGATGTGATTGGAATCCTCCTGGATCTAAATAGCGAGTAATCTCTTCAATTCTATCCCACCAATATGTTGAGGTTGATGTTGATGTTTGCGTTCAAATCTACTTGATTATCTTTTTCTTGTTTTGGGTTTTTTTTCATTCATTGTTCTTGTCTAAGCTTTATTGGTCTTGTTATTCTCCTTGTTGTTTGGGAGACATGTCTTGTTAGCTATTTCTCCTTATCTCACCACTGGTGATATTTTTTTCTTATGTTTGTATTTATGGGTATTCTATAATGTGTATAATACCTTCCAATTTTTACCTTAATCAAAACATATGAAATACTTTTTTAATAGTTTTTCTAGATTATATGGATGAGAAAATAATTCAAGATTTACATTTTTAAGGTAAATAAAGTTAAATATTCAATTTCTTTGGTATTGCATGTCTCATATGTTGACGAGATTATGTTTGGAAGTATAAACACTACTCTACAATTTAGAACAATATAAATCTTATTAATGTAGAGTTATTCAGGTTATATATAAAGTTAAATAGATAAAAAATCACATCCATTTTATTCATTATGAAATATTTTATTTTTATAATTTATTTTATATTTTCTTAAATTATTTCAATTTTTTTTATATAATTGTCACAATTGTAGAATGGTAAATAAATATTTTTCATTTCAATAAGCTAACCTCACCATCACAAGGAGATATTTTGTACAAATTGGCATACTAAGATCTTAATAAATTAAAATTGCTTGTTTTATATGTGTGAATCTAGAGGTTGGGACTAGTTTATTGTCACCAACTTATTTCACTCCTAGAAAAATTATAATAGAATTATTGATTTTTTTCTTTACTGACTAATGATTATTATTCTTCCCTTCTTTTTCCAATATTTGTTTCCTTCTAGTTTCAAAAGGTGCATGTGTAGATTGTTGGTATGTTATAGGGTGACATTTTCTCATTTAATTCATACTAATATGTATGTATATTTGACAAAAAAAAAACTCTTTAAACATGCACATAATGCTAGGAATTCTCATGTTGATCTAGATTCCTTTTAGTGCTCCAACTAAACCACCAAATCTAAATAACATGTGAATATAACCCTTATAAACCCATGCACTACAAAGAAATGAACTTAACTCTTTTAAATATAAGGATATAATAGCAGGTCATATAAATTCACAATTGGTGGCTAGCCCTAGGTTCATAGCATACATGCATGAATCAATCCATTTTATAATTGAAATATTCAAAATCGAAGAGACAAGTTCACAACCATTAGCATGTCCTATAGGCTATAAGAATTCCACTAACCTGATGATAGCTAAATCCATATGGATAATGTGTTTCTAAAGTGTGGTTATCTTGGGGTGTTAAATAAATGGGTAAGGTAAGTCTATAGAATTATGTTACAAGAAGTGATGGGTAGGAATACATATATAGAAACATGTGTAATAAATACATAGCTAGCATAAAGAGAACAGATCTAAGTATGTGTTAATTTATGTTTCTTGTCAATATATCAAGAAATTTTTTAGAAAAAAAATTGATAAAAAAAATTATTTAATAAATTAGACCATATCAAAATTATATTAATGAGTTGGATTATAATTGATTATAAACTTTAATAGAAATTTGTTATTAAATTAAAACCCTCAAAAACTATATCTAAATTGATTTATTTTTTGGTTGATTTCCCTTGATCATTTTAAAATATTTTTATTTTTGAAATATTAAATTTTAAGATTTTTAAGGTTAATGGTGGTCCAATGTGAACTGTATCTGAGCATGTAATTAATTATTAGCTGTTGTTGATAGTTCAGTTATTTACAACATTATCCATGTTTGGTATTATTAGCCGATAGGCTATTATAGGTGAGAATTCAATCGGAAAAGTCTCATGTCTGATGCCGGCTGAGACTATTATGGCTGTATTCCCACCTGAGACATGCGAAGGCTTTTTTCTGCCTGCGACGACATTTTTTGCAGTTGGATTTTCACTTCCTTGACTTTGTACGCTGCTCCTCTGCACCTGGTATGGGCGTCCTGCCAGGAGTATGGGTGAAAAATAAATGAATCATTCAGATCGAACACTATACAAGCTACTCCCTGTGTACTGTGTTAATTTTACCTTAACTTTCGGGGTTTTGCGTGCGAGCTGAAGTAATGTCTGCGTGTACAATTCGTCTACTTGTTTTGCAATTTGATCACCTAAACTTGTAGAGGATGCCACTTGCAGTATGTGACGCGCAAAACATCTGGTTCAGCCAATCGATGGACCACCGTTTAACTTAATGCAACCAGTACTGCATCCCTTGTGTCTGTATCCTCATTATTAACTCCATTAGTCTGCTGGGGTTGGTCGTTTCTATATAAAAATCTCAATTCATATCGATAAAAATTGTACCAGCTGTAGCCTATGCACTGCATTAATTTTACCTGGACTTTTGGGGTTTTGCATGCGAGTTCAAATACCTTGGATCTCTATGTATTCACTATTTGGCAATTTCCATTGCTTTTTCAAGCAGCCTTCTTTTGAATGAAATGGCAATGGTGGTTATGACAGGAGGAGAGCAAGGAAACATCAAAAGGGTGAAGGTAATTTCTACTTTTATGCTTCATGCACTATTTTAATTGAAACCCTTTCATTAGTACTCAATGGTTGCTAACCCTTTCTTGCTTTTACCAGTGGTGTTGGGTTATTTCTTTTAACTAAGAAGGGGTGAATCTTCAAGTTTCAAGCTACTTCACCGCGCGGTGCCTATTGCAATGCAAACTCTTTTATTTTAAGGCAATGTCTGTTAACACTCCATTCATTTTACCACTGGTGTTGAAGAAATTTTGCAGTTGAAATGAATGTCGCTTTCCAAGGTATTTTCTTACAGGCCCACTATTTGTAATTTTATTTTTGAAGTAAACTGTATATTGCAGTGACGTTAAATTATTCTGTCTCACCGTTGTTTCTTATTTTTTTGATTTTGTGAATTTTTTTCCTTAAAACAAAAACTAAATTTGTGTATAATTTTTAGTTTATTTTTTTGATATGGCTTGCGAGATCTGGAGAGCGCCATTTTTTGTGTTGCTTCTGACTAGACGGGTCATTTTGGGATCCGTTGGCTCTTGCGTTGCTGGGCGTCCTCTGCAAATTTAGGCTAAGATATCTACAACTTCCCAGGTTCCTTTCTTGCACTTACGAGTTAGTTTGTGCAGTCCTGCTCATCATTCTTCAGTCGAATGTGTAGATGAGTCTTCTGTGTAGATGAGTCATTCTTTAGTCACTGGCTGCTGGAAATAGATCAAAACTTTGTGTTTTATTTTCTCTAGATCAATGTTATTCTAGATGTATATGTTCTGATCATACATTTTAATTCTGCTTCTAAATAACCAGCTAGCTCGAGATCATTCATTGTTCTTGGTTTTAATTTTTTTAAAATAATAATAATACAGATGAGATTTCAAGTTTATAGCTAAAGAAGATAAGGGAAATTCAAATTATGGAGTTACTACCCCTCAATCTGTCTTGAATTTGTTTCAGTAACAGAAAATTCAGGCCCTGTACCAGAGTTCTAATGAGCCTTAAGTTCATTTCATGCTTATCGAATTCAATGACAATGGGCTGTATTTATTAGATCAAATAGCGTATCATAAGAATCATCTTATTGCTAAAAAAGAGTCTATTTTAAAGACTCTTCAATAATCCATCTGTGCACAGCTAACAATTATTCCATTCCCTGAGACTTCATCTCTTGAGGCAGTCTGTCAAACAATTCGCGTGCCTGTCTATACTTTCACATTTTTGCATACATGTCCTTTAATTTATGTTGTGGAGTTGTCTTACACCTGCAATGATAAATTAGTATACTAAACCTTGAATCATTACATGCTGGGAGAAGTTGTTGTAAAGCTTAACAACTGTAGAAATAAGCTTTTATCTAAATATATATACATTTTGTATCTATTCTATGGATTATTTTGGGCCTGTCATGTTGATAACTTTGTCTGTGGAAAATAGTTCTTACCTTGATTTTATTTGAGTAAGATTCTTAAGATGAGGATTGGTTGCTATGTATATTTAATAATGCAAATCTGTGTTGAGTAGAAAAGTCACTGATTAACTTATAAAACTAAAATAGTATGAAAATGACAAGATGCAATCTTATCTTTTATGGAACAAATTACACAGATTGTATGCTTATATTGACTCAGATAAATTACAGTGGATTAAGATGAGTATATGGGCATTACGGTATGCATATCATGCTTGAGATTTATGGCCTTAATGTAAGAAATCAATTGAAAGGATTTCTTTTGGACAAACCCAAATTTCATTGTAAAATAAGATGCTTTTACATCATGATGAAATTATATTTTGCTTAAGCTTTATTCTTCCCAATCCTTTACCGTATGAGACCAAACTCTGAAAAGAATATTGAAGAAGTTTGATCGCATGTAGTTGCTCTGTATTCTTCGCATGAGAGTTTGTCTCTTTTGTTTCCTTACTTGTGAATGAACTTTAGATTCATCCTTCCGTAATTCTTTACTTTTATCTTAAAAAGAAAAAACACAAAACAGACAAGCTTTTCTTTTAAAGCCTAAAAACTTGGAATAAAATCACATCCCACTTAATCTTTCTTTAAGGAAAAGTACTTCTGAAATAAATAATTCAAAGATAAAAATAAATCAAAAAGATCAAATAAAAATGTTTACCATGATAAATTGAATGATCAAAGAAAAAAAATCAAAAATCAAATAAATAATTCAAAGATATATCTCTTTACCCTAACCCTAACTATATCTCTAGCATATATATATATATATATATATATATATATTTATTTATAGAGAGAGAGAGAGAAGAGAGAGAGCATCAAACTTAGGGTTAGGGTTAGCATTAGGATTAGCGTTACATTTAGGTTTGCTGTCAAGTTTAGGGTTACTAGATATAGTTAGGGTTGGGGTAATAATTGGGGTTACTAGCATCAAACTTAGGGTTAGGGTTAGCATTAGGATTAGGTTTACATTTAGGTTTGTTGTCAAGTTTAGGGTTAATAGATATAGTTAGGGTTGAGGTCAGAAATATTATTATGAATAACTTAAAAAATAAATCAAAAAAGATTTGATCAAAAGGAATAATCAAACATAAATCACAAAGATATAAATATATATTTACCATAGAAAAAACTAGAAATCAAGTAAATAAATAAGAATTACAAAGACAAATCAAAACGATGAAATAAAAAACCTTACCATAAATAAATTAAAGATCGAATAAATAAATCAAAATAAAAGATAATTCAAATATTTGAATAATCTAAAAGATGAAATAAATAAATAAATAAAAAGATTTTATCGCAAAGATTTGATTAACACATCAAATAAACTAATCAAAGCTTTAAACAAGTTAAAAGACCAAGTGTAAAAGATGATTCAAATATTTGAATAAAGTAAAGATGAATTAAATAAAGAGATAAGCATATTTGATCAGAAAGATAGATCAATCAAAAAGGAAAATTAGAGATTTGATCTCAAATCTTTGATTAAAATATCAAATAAACTAATCAAAGATAGATGTGTGTTGGAGAAGTTGTTGGTATTAAATTGGAAATCATGGGTTCAGTTGAAGAAAGCAAGGTTGGTTTTGGGTAGAATGTGGTTTTGTTTCGAACATTTTTTGTTTTTAACTATAGTCAAATTTTTAAATTTTGGTTCTATTTATTATAATAGTTTAGGTTTTAATTTTATTTTTAGGCGGTCTTTTTAATGGCAACTAAATCTTTTATTTTAGTTGTTAATGTTAATGTAGTAAGAATTGGAGTGAGCAATGGTACCATCAAATAAGCATGATATTTTTGTGTCTAAAGTATTTCTCAAAGTATGCCTTTTACTAACTTATCAAATGTTATTCTTTGGCTGCTCGACATTAATAATGTATGTAAATGGCATTAGTAGTTTATGCTCATTGACTTTTTTTTTTATAACGTGTAATTTGAAAGCATGCTCCATTGCTAGATGAACATTGTGTGGGTTCACCTTTGACCTAATTATGCATAAATAGGTCCCTCTACCCATCCCTCTAATTAATTGACTCTTATCCTTGATTCATGATAATTACACCCCTTAAATGTGATGAGGATGATATTGTAGCCCTACCTTCTAACGGTATCTAGGGGGGGAATATCCAGATCTAATTTCCAGGCTTGAGGAAGCTCCTGATCGCTTTGTTGGAGGTCTTCCATTTGCTCTGATGCGATTTTGTGAGGTACTCCTATCCATCAAAATGGAGGGTTATGATTTTGAAATGCTACACATAGTAGAATATTATTGTTTTTGTTCAGTTTTTTTATGCATTGTGTAGATGTTATTGAAGCCACAAAGCATTTACCCTAATATGTCTGAGTTCTTTCTTACACTCCAAAAAGAAAATGCTCTTATATTTTCATGTATTTTTAAGTGTTTTAATTTACCATTAATAAACACAAAATTAAATATAGTGTTAAGGATAAACCTTTATTCAAATTAGAACGGGTCCATGTCTCTTATAATGGAAAATAAAACTAAACCTTAGAATCGAAAAAAATTTCTATCTCTCTAAAATATGTCCTTCATTTAAATCTTGGGGTTTTTAACATAACTTGTAAAAACACTAAATTAATCGCATTTCTTTGCACTTATGGATAAGTGCATAAGATCTTTCAGCATATTGTCGCATCCCTGTCAAAACTGTCTACTGTTGGCCATCATATGGTCAAATAAAACAATAACTTGAGAGGACGTATGATTTAAATATAGCATGAGGGGGATCGATGCAAGAAATAAGAGAATAGAGACACATTAATTACGAAGTATGGAAGGCTTAGCATTGCCTGCAACGACGTGGACCAAGGTATGGACCTTCATAAATGCTTGCATAATGGTTGTTGGCCAAGTAAGATTTAGTCATGGGTATCCATTTCCACTAAATTGAGGAGGATTGGCTACCGTTGGGTGGAGGAACATGTAATCTATTAAAGAGACTTTAGAAACTTTCAAACAAATACAAGTTTTGGTAGGTGAAAAATCCAATTTAATCATTGGTTGAACAGTGAGAAGACCCTAGGGAGTAAAACTAAATCTGAATAAGATATCTGGAAACAAAATTACCCAGTTGTTTATAATTTGTAGAAGAGCTCAATCTTTCTTGTAATGCTTATCTGAGATGTGTGAAATTATGCTTTAAGCACTTCACCTAAAACAATCAAGCGCCAAACATGTCAATCAGCAATTACCATCACATAGAACATTTCAGTAGTATCTTTTAAAAACCCAAAAGTATCTCTCAAGAATGAAAGCTTGTTTTAAGCGAGCAAAACTCTACTTAAAGGTTAAGCATTTCCAAGATTTGAACAGGAAACCGTAGGAAAACATATCGATTAAGTAACCACCTCATTAATAATATGTTACTTTTTATATATAGTTAGATACTAGGAAAAAAGGACATCATAGATTAAAATTTAAACTAGAAACCAATGGGTGCAGTGAAGAAGCGTGGATAGTCAATTGGGTAGTTATTTCATTCACTTTGATTTGTAGCTAGCAAAAACAATTCCATTTCTAATACTTTTGTCCTAACAAATTGTGCATGTTTTGAACAATTTCAAAGTTGAGGGTGATGTATATACATTTTAATTTTGGTAGGTTCTTATATTATTAGTTAATGTAGACAGAATGAAATGATTAATACAACCTTTCTACAATCAAACTTAATTATTGAGCAATTATTCCTAATGATAGGTGGTAGTTGTATAAGTATTCTTTTAATTAATTGAAGTTTATTTTAAAGAATTAAATCATTTTATGAATTGTTGGAGATTCAAAATCAAAGATAAATCACAAAGAGAAATCAAAATCTAAGAAATTTGAGAGAAATCAGAAACAAAGAAATTTGATCAAAAATCAGAAAAATCACAAAGAAAAATCAAAATCAACATCAAAGGGATTTGATTTTAAAATCAAAATGATACATCACAATATTTTAAAATATTTGTCATAGATAAATTAAAAAATCAAAATGATAAATCTATTTTAAAATATTTATCATAGATAAAATAAAAAATAAAATAAATAAAAAATAAATAACTTGAAAGATCAAATAAATAAATCAAAGAGATATGATCAAAAAACAATAAAATATAAATTACTAAGAATTAAAAAATTGTATCATAGATAAACTAAAAGATCAAATAAATAATCCAAAGATAAAACTAAATCAAAAAGATCAAATAAAAATGTTTACCATGATAAATTGAATGATCAAAGAAAAAAATCAAAAATCAAATCAATAATTCAAAGATATATCTCTTTACCCTAACCCTAACTATATCTTTAGCATGGATATATATATATATATATAGAGAGAGAGAGAGAGAGCATCAAACTTAGGGTTAGGGTTAGCATTAGGATTAGGGTTGCATTTAGGTTTGCTGTCAAGTTTAGGGTTAATAGATATAGTTAGGGTTGGGGTAATAATTGGGGTTACTAGCATCAAACTTAGGGTTAGGGTTAGCATTAGGATTAGGTTTACATTTAGGTTCGTTGTCAAGTTTAGGGTTAATAGATATAGTTGGGGTTGAAGTAATAATTGGGGTTAAGGTTAACAAGATTAGGGTTATGGTTTTATTCTCGGTCAAGTTTAGAATTATGATTATGGTTAGGATGGGGTTAAGAGATATAGTTAGGTTTAGGGTTTAGGTTAGGGTTAGGGCTAGAGATATAGTTAAGCTTATGGTTAGGGTTAAGAGATAGAGTTAGGGTTAGAAATATGGTTAACATTAGGATGAGGATTAGGGTTTGCATCAAAATTAGGGTTAGGGTTAGCATGAAGAATAGTTTAGGATTAGGGTTAGGTTTAGCATTAAGATTAGAGTTACAAAAGGGGTTAGGGTCACATTTAGGGTTAAGAGATATAGTTAGGGTTAGGGTAATAGTTGGGGTTAAGCTTATCAAGGTTAGGGTTAGGGTTAGGGTTAAGAGAAATGTTTAGGGTTACAGGTAAGGTTAAGGTTAATGCTAGATATATAGTTACAATTAGGGTTAGGGTTGAGATTTAGTTAAGAGTAGGGTTTCTGTTGGCTTTAGGATGAGGCTTAGAGATAGCATCAAAATTAGGGTTAGGGATAGCATCAAGATTTGCTCAAGATTAGGGTTAGAATTGGGTTTCAGGTCAAGGTTAGGTTTACGAATAAGGTGAGGGTTAGGGTTTGCATAGTTGTTATGGTCATACTTAGGGTTAGGTTTTGAGTTAGAAATATCATTAGGTTTAGGGGATTAGAAATTTAGTTAAGAATAGGATTAGGGTTAGGGTTAAAATCAAGATCGAGGTTACGGCTAGCATCAAAAATTAGGATTAGGGTTAGAGTGAAGATTAGCTTAAAATTAGGGTTAGAGTTAGGATCAGGGTTAGGGTTACAATTGGATTTAAGATCAATTGTAGGTTTAGGGTTATGCTTTACATCATGGTTATGGTTATGCTTATGGTTAGGATTTGGGTTAGAGATATAGTTAGGTTTAATATCATTATGTGGTTAGGTTTAGGGATAGACAATGACTTAGGAATAGGGTTAGTGTTAAGATTAAGAGATATGGTTAAATGTTCTCAATGATAAAAATATATAGTTAGGTTTAGGGTTTAGGTTAGGATTAGGGATAGAGATATAGTTAAGCTTATGGTTAGGGTTAAGAGATACAGTTAGGATTAGAAATATGGTTAACATTAGGATGAGGGGTAGGTTTTGCATCAAAATTAGGGTTAGGGTTAGCATTTCTTTTGCTTTCCAGGCCTTGAAGCGAAATGGCATATATCATAGCCCCTCACCATCAAACACCTAGCCCCTCACCATCAAACACCAACAATTGTACTGTATTTTGTTCAAAAAAAGTTCTAATGCAAAATTGCTGACCAATTTTTTGACTTTTCATAGTGCACATTTTATATACCATGAACTACCAACAAATGTGCTTGCTACAGTTGAGCTACAATGTTCCACCACTTCAACCATTTAAGATAATATATTGCGTTGTTCATCCACTTGGCATATTCAACTCTACTTGCATCCCGCCACCCATTCACATTCCTTATGAATAATTACTCTTGCAAAAAACTAGATTGCACTTTCCCCATGCATTCTCCCCCTCTCTGCCCTCCGAATACACTACCATAGTATACCCTCCTATCGGCATAACCATTGCGCCTTGCTAAGGTGCAAGCGCTAGTTTATAAAAACACGTCAGATATGTTAATTGCAAGATATTTATTTATCCTATATAAGATACGCGATATTTTATTTAGGCTGAGAAGTGTTCTACAGTCACAGCAGGAGTGGAAAAAACCTAAGTACATAAAAAAGAAAGAAGGACAAACATAACTGATGGAAGTGCTAGAAGACGAAGAGACAAGGAGATAACTAGCGTGGGTCATACGAGGAGTGAGTAACTGAATCGTACAAGAATAGTGTGAAGTTAAGCAATAGGGGAGGGTAGTGGGAGAGTCGTCCAATCTATTAAAAGGCATAGCCAAGTCCATTCATGCCCGATATGAATTTGCATTTCATATTCTGTTACTTAGCTTCCCTCCTGCAATTCCTCTACCGTAACATTTAGCTTTTGAATTTTTATCTCACTCCAAGCGAAGCTATAGAGGTGAAGAGCTTGAAGGTGTAGAAGAGGGTGTATTGAATTTATTCAACAATAAGTCCCTGTGAAAAGCTGAGTCAAGGTTAGGACCATAAGAGTTTTGATTGCTTGCTTGGGGCAACATATATTTGTTGAATGCCATTGTTATGATTGTTGATAATAGTCCAGTTTGATTACTGCTTGGGGCAACAAATATTTGTTGAGTGCCATTATTGTTGAATCTCTGTGTGCTTGGGTAGTGCATTGGCCCTCTATTTGAATATGCACTACCCCAACAGCCAGCTCTGCTGTGTCTCATCTAGCTGCCTCAACAACGCCCTGTTGTCCACTTTTGTTTTGCTCTGATAGACATCTGTAGCAGTGTTCCCATGGGTTTGGAATGCTCCTCCCCACTGATCTCTTCCATATAGTTTTGGTATTCTTTGTTGCTGGGTAATGGATAAATTTTATTTAAGTGAGGATAGAATACAAGCTTTTGAGGTTTCTTAGATATGCCAGTTTTTTATGTTTCAAGTTTTTGTGTGCATGGATGCCCAGATTCTATGGGCAGAGGTAGTTTTAGCGTTAGATTATTTGCACGAGCAAGGAACATTATACAATATATAGAGATCTGAAGCCGGAGATCATATTGGTGCAAGAGAGTGGGCAAATAATGCTCACTGATTTTTATTTATCCTTGCATCTCGTATTTGATGATGGTGAATATATTGAATGGAGGTCTTGTTCATTTGTGGGTATAGAGGAGTACATTGCACTAGAGGTCTTGTGGGAGAAATTCCACTCCTACGCAATACAAAACTTCATCCTCATTTCAAATACGAAGGATAGATATTTAGAACTAATGTGGCATGTGTCCAATTTTGAATTAATAGTTATCAATGTTGAGACCGACATATGAATTAGAGTGCATGGAATTGGCTCCAGCGAATGGCTTACAAAATGTTGTACATTCGTTTCAAAATAGAAAACCCCTCTGAAGTTTATATGCAACGATGGGTACAGTCCGCCCATTTTCAACAGAAGCAACAACTATCAAAATATGTTAATATGCAAGTGCACTTCCCAGGAATTTTAGAGGAAGAAGCTGGAGAACAAGACGAAAGGGGAGAAAAACGATCGAGAAATATGTTGTTTTGTATGTTCTGAGCTGGGTAATTTCTGATATGACTTAGGCCATGAACGTATTTAGAAATAAACATTTTTTCTTTGCTGTTTATTTTTAATTCTGTCATTTGGGTGACGTTTTCAGCTAAATTCTGCCAGTTCTGTTAATAGACTTTGCGGAAATCATGATTGGTATAAAACAATTGCATGGTAATTTTGTGTAACAAACATTAAGCTAGGGACTTTTAATGAAGCATAGAAATTTAGAAATCCTAGATTTTCCATTTTGAAAGTTGGATCATAATTAAAGTAATGGTATGCTGCTCTGAATTTGAAAGGTGGTTGTTGAATGCATTTCTATTTAATTCTATCAAATTAATCTTTTCTCTATGTTTAATCTTTAAATGTTTATCAATCTTTAGCATTTACAATCAAAGTAATTTTAGATTCAAATACTTGAATAAGTTTAATCTAATCACAAATAGCAATCATCTACTTGACTTCTATTAAGGTGATTGAGGTGGCTCAGTAATATTTTTGGATACAATCTAACATACAAAAAATCATTCCTAATGAGTGATGATAAAATGATGAGAGTAAAGAAGAATAGTATTGTGTAGTATATTGTGATCGCAAGTATAGGTAATAATTAGATAGTTCAATATATTATTTTTGATTTAAAAGTTTGTGAAGTTTATTTAAAGAAGAATATATATTTCAATTTATTAGTTTTTTAAGCTCATTTAGTGTGGTTAAGTTTTATTCATAGAGCACCAAGCTTATAATACATACATGGTAAGATCATAATTTTGAAGATTAAATCTATAGTTTTTAAAGTTCAAATTATAGTCACTACATCAATAGGATAAATTTTTCAAATTTTATGTTCTTAATATGAATAAGATTAAATGGCTAAAGTTTCTAAAATTTTAAAAATCAAGTATAAAATAATATTTGATTATAAAAAAAATAAACATCATAATTGGTATAAAATTTTTTTATAAATAGTGAAATAGGTAAAGTTAGATTTTCTAATATTATAAAAATTAAAGCAAGTGAAATGGCTAGAGTTTCTAAAATTAAAAAAATTAAGTATCTAAATTAAAATATCATAAATTTATTATTACACATAAAAATGTTAGGTTCAAGTAGGGTTAGGTTTAATATTAGGTTAGGGTAAAGTTTCAACTAGATTTACTCTTGGATTTCTATTAGGTTTGGAGTTAGGGTTAGGGTTTGCATTCAATTGGTGTTAGAGTTAGATTTAGATTTCTATTAGGGTTAGGGTTACAAGTTAAGATTAGGATTAAGGATGGAATTAGGGTTAGGTTTAGGGTTGTGGATTGATTAGTGTTAAGGTTTATCATTACAATAAGAGTTAACATTCAATTAAGATCTAATTAAGGTTACATTTAGGGTTTATTGTCAATTAGGTTATGGTTCAACAAGGTTAGGATTAGAATTTAATTATAGTTAGGATTAAAGTTAGATTAGGGTTTGGGTTCAATTATGGTCAAGGTTAAAGTGTTTTATAATCATTTCTCTGTATGCCATCGAGGGTGAAAAATAAAAACAAAACAAAAGGGGTAAATTAGAACTAGACATAATTAAGATTGGATTTGAGGTTTTTGCTAGGATTAGGGTTATGCTTGGGGTTAGGTTAAGTGATAGGGTTAGGATTAGGATTAGGATTAGGGTTAGGGTTAGGGTTAGGGTTAGGGTTAGGGTTAGGGTTAGGATTTCGGTCGAGGTTTGTGTTAGGATATCTCAAGGTTATGGTAAGACTTATTGATTGGGGTTAGAGTTGGGATTAATATTTTGGGTTAACCTTCTAATTTTAAAACAATGTTTGGGTTTAGGTTTTAGGGTTCAAATAAGGTTAGATTTAGGGTTAGGTTTAGGGTTTAGGGTTTAGGGTTCAATGTTAGGTTAAGGTATAAGGGTTCAAATAGGGTTAGATTTTAATTAGGGTTAGGGAAAGTTTCAATTGGTAATATAGTTAGAATTAAGGTTCCCCACTAGAATTTGGGTAAGTGTTATATTTAGAATTATAAGTAAAGTTAGAATTATGGTTAGGGTTATAACTATAATTAGGGTTAGGGTTAGGGTTATAATCACAAATATGTTTATCATCATGAATAGGGATTACGGTTAGGGTAAGGGTTATGGTTATAGTTATGGTTATGGTTAGGCTTAGGGTTATCATCACAAATAGGATTATCACCATGAATAGGATTATTGTTAGGGTTAGGATTAGGGTTATATTTATCATCACGGATAGGATCAGGGTTAGGGTTATGGTTAGAGTTAGGGTTATGGTTATCATCACTAATAGGTTTATCATTACAAATAGGGATTACGATTAGGGTTAGGGTTATGATTATAGTTATGGTTATCATCACTAATAGTTTCATCATCACGAATAGGGATCACTATTCTAATTATAAACCTAACCTTTAAAATTAAACCCTAATCCCTTATCCTAATCTAATTAAACCCTCACCCTAATCCTAACCATAACCCCATCCCTAAACCTAATTCTAATCCTAACCTAATTAAACCCTAACCCTAATCCTAACCCTAACCCTAACCCTAACCTAATTAAATCATGACCTTAATCCTAATCTAATTAAACCCTCCTCTTAACCCTAACCCTAACCCTAATCTAACCCTAACCCTAATCCTAATCCCAACCTAACTAAACCCTAATCCTAACCCTAACCCTAACCCTAACCCTAATCCTAATCCTAACCCTAACCCTAAACCCTAATCCCAATCCTAACCTAATTAAACCCTAATCCTACCCCTAACCCTAATCCTAACCCTAACCCTATTCCTAATCCTAACCTTAATCCTAACCATAATCCTAATTAACAAACCTAACCCTAACCCTAACCCTAATCCTAACCCTCACCTAATTAAACCCTAAATATAATCTTAATCCTAACCTAATTAAACCCTAACCCTAATCCTAACACTAATCCTAAACCTAACCCTAACCCTAACCTAATTAAACCCTAACCCTAACCCTAATCCTAACCCAATTAAACCCTAACCCTAATCCTAACCCTAACCCTAACCCTAATCCTAACCCTATTCCTAACCCTATTCCTAAGCCTAAGCCTAACCCTAACCCTAACATAACTAAACCCTAACCCTAATCGTTATCCTAACCCTAACCCTAAACCTAATCCTAATCCTAACCTAATTAAACTCTAACCTTAACCCTAACCCTAACCTTAACCCTAACGTGAATTAAACTATAACCCTAAACCTAATCCTAATCCTAGCCTAATTAAACCCTAACCCTAATCCTCTTCTTCATCCTAATCCTAACCCTAATCTTAACCCTAAACCTAATCTTAATTAATAAACCTAACCCTAACCCTAACCCTAATCCTAACCCTAAACCTAACACTGACCCTAACCCTAACCTAATTAAACCCTAATTCTAATCCTAACCCTAATCCTAAACCTAACCCTAACCCTAACCCTAACCCTAGACCTAATCCTAATCCTAACCTAATTAATCCCTAACCATAAACCTAAATGTAATTCTAACCTAACCCTAATCCTAACCCTAACCCTGACCCTGACCCTGACCCTAACCCTAACCCTAATCCTAAACCTAAACAAAATTAATAAACCTAACCCTAACCATACCCATAACCTTGTCATTAGTTTCCTAATTCAATCTATAATCCTAACCCTAACCCTACCCCTAAACCATAATCCTATCCCTAATCCTAACCCTAAACCTAATCCTAAACCTAACACTAACCCCAATCATAATCCTAACCCTAATTCTAATCCTAACCCTAACCCTAATCCTAACCCTAACCCTAATTAAACCCTAACCGTAACCATAATCCTAATCCTATTCTAATTAAATCATAACCCTTACCCTGAACCTAGCCCTAAACCTAACCCTAACCCTAACCCTAACCCTAACCCTAACCCTAACCCTAATCTTAACCCTAAACCTAACCCTAACCCTAATCGTAATCTTGACCCTAATCCTAACCCTAACCCTAATTAAACCCTAACCCCAACCCTGATCCTAATCATATTCTAATTAAAGCCTAACCCTAATCCTAATCCTGACCCTAACCCTAATCCTAACCGTAACCCTAAACAAAAGTAATAAACCTAACCCTAATCCTAATTCTAACCCTAACCCTAACCCTAATCTTAACCCTAACCTAACCCTAATCCTACCGTAACCCTAATCCTAACCCTAATCCTAATCCTAACTCTAACCCTAACCTCATTAAACCCTAACCCTAATCCTAACCCTAGCCCTAATTCAATTAAATGCTAACCCTAACCGTAACCCTAATCCTAATCCTAACCTAATTAAACCCTGACCCTAATCCTAACCCTACCCTTAACCCAAACCATAATCCTAACCCTAACCCTAATCCTAACCCTAACCCTAATCATAACCCTAACCCTAACCCTAATCCTAACACTAATTGTAACCTTGACCCTAATCTTAACTGTAATCATAACCCTAATCATAACCTTAATCATATGAACTATCATATTATAATATATTAATTATTATAATTGTTTTATAATATATATATATAAATACGAAAAATAATTTATTTAAGATATTACATGTTGCGCCACGATTGCTACTAGCATATATATATATATATATATACAATTTTAATAATAATATATATAAAATACGCGGAGAGATATCCTTCTCAGGGCCTATTTAATTTTTATAATAAAAATTTGATTAAAAAAATAGAGAAGGATATCTCTGATTTTATATATATTATTATAAAATAATATATATATATATATATATATATATATATATATATATATATATATATATATATATATATATATATATATATATATATATATATATATGCTAGTTATAATTTTATTGGCAAACAAAAAAGACAATAACTGATAACTAGAGAACATAATCAGCCAAAAAACCAACCATTCTATACAATTACAAGAGCTGTCCAACAACATAAAGACATGATTACAATAGCAGTATAACATCAAATCACGAGAACTTTATCAAATATATTCTTTAATTTTGAAAAACGTCAAAAGGTTTGTCGGCAGGTTCCCAGCATTAATAGCAGCCCATAGACTCATTTAGTATTCCCTTATATATATCCATGTCTGTCCATTTTGCTTTCTATTGTTTAGGTTAAACTCGAAACCGCGGGATTGGTGAAGCTGCCTCATCAGAGGATATAGAAGCCGCGTGTGGGGAACAATTTCCTGAGGTAGTCCAGCGAGACAGCAGAAGCAAAGCAGAATGGTTGATCAAAATATGGACCGGGAGAACTATGGTGGAGATGATCAAGATGAAGTGAAACCATGTCCTTACAAGACGAGAACAAAGCAAGTCAAGCCAGTGAGGAGTTCACTGGGAAATTTGTTTTCTACTACACCATCACTCGAAGAAAAGTCAAGCTGTGCAAGTAAGGTAACCCAATGCAGTTTGGGTACAAATTTACAAGAATCGTTATCTAAAATACAGAAATGGAGGAAATCCCAGCATGATGATGGTATGGACAACTTTGAAATCTTTTCAGCAAGAGATCAATCAGAAACCATTTCTGATTCACTTACTGAAAGTGAAGTGGGTATGGAGGAATCTTTTGCCGCCACACCTCTCTACCCCAAAAATTTCACATGTACAAAATGTGGGAGAGGTTTTTCTTCAGGAAAAGCACTAGGCCCACATTTTAGAAGATGTGTCATCAAAGGAGATAAAATTTGGTCATGCTCATTGCGCGCTACGGTGTGCCCTAGCATGCAATCTCTAGGGGGTTACAAGAAAGCCTGCCGAAGAAATCATGTCTGATGGAGGATGCCAAAAGTAAGCCTTTCTCACAACTTTATTTTTCATTTTTCATACATTGGATTTAGGTTAACTAAGAAAACAACAAGACTGTGAACTAAAAGTTGCTACCGTTTTATGTTTAGAAACTGGAGATAGATGCCGATTCTTTGTTTGAAATAGTTAGAAGGATTCTTTGTGTTTATCAGTCCGCAGATTAGGTAAAAGGGAGTTGTCTGTAAAATGTTTTCCTCAACCAGTTAACCATGCCGCTAGGGTTAAATAAGGCATATGGGATACATCGCTTCGAAGCCTTTTGAAGCCTTTGCAAAGGTTTAGAGGGAGCCAGTTTTCCAGCAGCCATAGAATGCATATCATTTCAGGACCACGAGCAACAGAACTCAGGACCGCATCGCCAGGAGAAAAAGCAGCTAGGCTCGGCACAGTGAGAAAGAGGCAAAAGTGTTATCGAGAATGATACCATCCCAATTACACATGCATGGCATATTTTGAAATAGCTTGTATTACATGCATGCGATATTTTGAAATAGCTTGTATCTTGGTTGCAAAGTAAGTGTGTTTGACCTGGAGTAGTATTGTGATGGGTCGTCTTCCCTGAAAGTCAATACTTCACCTTTTTTAGCATTATCTAAGTGCAATGAGTGGTGAGTGGTCCATTCATTATCATGTGAAATGAGTTCTTGTAAACCAGTACTCATTGAACACTCGTCAATGAGTGGTCATAAGAAAGCCTGCCGAAGAAATCATGTCTGATGGAGGATGCCAAAAGTAAGCCTTTCTCACAACTTTATTTTTCATTTTTCATACACTGGATTTAGGTTAACTAAGAAAACAACAAGACTTTGAACTAAAAGTTGCTACCGTTTCTAAATAGTTAGAAGGTTTCTTTGTGTTTATCAGTCCGCAGATTAGGTAAAAGGGAGTTGTCTGTAAAATGTTTTCGTCAACCAGTTAACCATGCCGCTAGGGTTAAATAAGGCATATGGGATACATCGCTTCAAAGCCTTTTGAAGCCTTTGCAAAGGTTTAGAGGGAGCCAGTTTTCCAGCAGCCATAGAATCCATATCATTTCAGGACCACGAGCGACAGAACTCAGGACCGCATTGCCAGGAGAAAAAGCAGCTAGGCTCGGCACAGTGAGAAAGAGGCAAAAGTGTTATCGAGAATGATACCATCCCAATTACACATGCATGGCATATTTTGAAATAGCTTGTATTACATGCATGCGATATTTTGAAATAGCTTGTATCTTGGTTGCAAAGTAAGTGTGTGTGACCTGGAGTAGTATTGTGATGGGTAGTCTTCCCTGAAAGTCAATACTTCACCTTTTATAGCATTATCTAAGTGCAATGAGTGGTGAGTGGTCCATTCATTATCATGTGAGATGAGTTCTTGTAAACCACTACTCATTGAACACTCGTCAATGAGCATCTAATTTGTATTAAGATAAATATGTGTCCAATAAATATTTGTTTTAAGATTAATATGTGTGAAATAAATTATTTAGTTTTCTTGTTTGGTATTTAATTTTCCTACCATGGCTCTAGATGATTATTTGAAAATGTATTTTATAATAGATGTAGGCTATGAAGTTTCTATGGTTATTGAGTAATTAAAAACCATATAGATTTTAAAATAAAAATTATATACTTTATAAATATAAATTAGTAAGTAATAATTGAAAATAATTATTTATTTTAAAGTTTTAATTATTTATTTTTGAATTGTTTGAATAATATTTGTGTTTATATGTATTTTTTCTTATATTCAATGTTTCTTATCAAATTCCTTGCACAATATATCCTGAGAACTTTTCAATGAAATAAGATTTTATAATATTGTGTAAATAAAGGATGACTAAAATTATATAATAATCATTAGAGTGTTATATCAAAAACACGTGGAATTCGTTGTATTTTATATATAACAATAATTTTAAGTTCTCTTCAAATGGATTAGATTTCGGATGTTAGTATAAGTCTTCAATATTTTTTAATAGTGTCATAATAGAGGTGCTTGGAAATAAATCTCATAATTTTTAACATCATTAGTTAACTTTAATCAAATTCTATGAGAACAAAACATATTATAACAAAATTTGATAAAAATGAAATATCAGTCATTGCTCTTGTGATGTCATAATAATGAAAAACAAGAAATCTATCACTCTTGTTATCAAACATATTATAGTAAAATTTGATAAAAATTAAATATCAATCATTGTTCTTGTGATACCATAATTGTAAAAAATAAGAAATCTATCACTCTCGCTGTGAAAGCTAAACTTCACACAAAAATGCAATACTCTGACCAGAATTACAATGAACAACTATACTTTATTATAAGTCGAATAGTACAAGATTTCATAACTTCACAACAAAATAATCATTTGAATTGACAATTAAATCTTATTATTATTAATTCATCTCACACTTGTACATTTGTGCTATCTGGTTTGCTCTGTTGTATCTTCCCCCCTCCCATTTCTCTCCACACTACACTGCAATTGTTCTATGCTCTCAGCACCTCCCAATGCCATTCACAGCCATCACACATGCCTTTTCCTCTGTACAATGACTTCTTTGATTTTCTTGCTTACTCTCTCTCTCCCAAGTGCGGCTAGGTAATGGGAAACAATTCAAAAAAAATTATTTGTTTTCCATTTGGGGGTCTTCACCCTCCATCTTTCAACTCTAAGCCCCCATCTATTTCCCCAATCCTACGTATCAAGAAGGAACACAAACTCAAATATTACTTTCCTTCTATAATCTCTATCCACTTGTTTAACACTCACGCGGTCCATCATAACACTAAGGGTTTTCAAGGAAATCAATACTTAATTTTTGCTTTGTCTTCATGTATGAACCACACCTCTCCAGCTTCCCCTCCTTCTTTGCGCAACTGCCAAGGGAAGGAACCATCTGCGAAGTTGTTTTTTTCCCTTTTTAGTCTTCCCCTACCTTCACGTCATCCCTCAGCACTCTAAAGATGGGTGTTACCTTCTCCACTTGAAACTATGCGACCTTTCATATTCCTCAATATTTCTTTACAAAATTGAATAGCTCAAAAATCTTAAATGATACTTCCATTTATTTTTATTCCCTCTTTAAACTTCATTAACTTTCCATATCCATCCATAGTCTATTAAGTTTCTCTATTCAACATTTTATTTCATTTCACATCTCGTCCTTCTTATCAGGCATGACTTTATCTACCTTCTCAACGTTTATGAAATCAACATAATTTTTTCGGGATGAAAATTAAATTTAAATTATAAAATTCTAATATGACATTTTCTCTATCAATCACAACAATGTCACCCAATCTCTACTAAAATTGATTATTGAATTTCAGATTAAATTGGACTCAGGAAAAATGCACAATGAACATAATTCAGACAAAAACTATAAGAAACAAACTCAAATGATTTTTTATGTCACATGATTAAAATTATATTTATATTTTACTCTTCTCTCATGTTTATATTGAAATAATACTATTTACTTTATCTATTTAAGTTATTTTATTTATTTAAGATATTTTATTTATTTAAGAAAACATCAAGAGAAATTTGGGAGGCCACTTAAGAATTCTGAAGATTTTGGGTGCACATTCGTCCTCTTTTGGTTCAATCTAAGGTACAAGAGAAACCAAGGTAAATATTCATTTGTTGTATTTGGATACTTTTTAATATTTATTTTTATTTGTACATGTTGAAAAAATATAGTTTACATAAAACCTACTCTTTTTTTAGAAAAATATTTATATTTGTTAACATAGTTTAGTTGCTTAAGAAAATAAATTAAATAATTTTATTAGTTAGTTTTTATTTCTTTAGTGCATTGTGACCACTTACCCATTTTGAACAATCTTAGCCATGGGAACACTATAAATGCACCTTTTATTTACTTTCATTACTGGAGAAAAGTATTATTGAAGGTGTGTATCCACCCTTATATTAATTGTTAATTATGGCCTCATATAAGTTTAGCTTGAATCTAACCCTAGTGATAAAAATTACTATGAAAGGTCTAATGTAGAAAATTAAAACCTTAAATAATAAGTCCCTAAAAAATAGCCAAAACTTAACAATTTGGTAGAGGCCTTCTAACCCTACTCCTAAGAACCCTAGTCAAGACAAGAAAGGGAAAAATTATGGGTATTGGATATGTGCCAACTATGGATATTAATCCCTATTCTTGTAGAAAAATAAAGGCCTTTATTGTTGAAGAGGATGAGGATGAATTACTAAGAACAATATTGTGAGTCCACAAAATAAGAAAGTGGTTCAAAACCATAAAGATATGAACTTAATTGGTAACTTTGAGTAGTTGGGGAAGAGAGCCATACATATTTTTGATTGAGATGAAAAAGGTTTTGACGATGATAGATCTGAGTAGAAAGGGAAATAGCATTTGAGTGAAAGGAGATATTCTATGCTTTCAAAGACCTCTATTGCTCAAAATTTAATTGATAGAAATGGAAAGAAGCTGAAATTTGATAAATATAAAGAGTCTAATGTTTAGGATGATGATTTTTTTAGGGATGATTTGTCTCAAGATGAGAAGTCCAAGAAGAGAATAATGATAATTGTGAGGATCAAGAAGAGGACGGGGAGGAGAAAGAAGAAGATGAGGAAGGTCACCTTGATGTTGATGAGAAAGAAGGAAATGAAGAAGATGATGAATAGGAAGTGGAGGAGGAGAAGATAGCTATAGGGGAAGGTAATATTGATTTTTTAGCCTATAATGGGATGAATGATAATGACTCTTAGAAAGATATTCAAGACGATAAAAGTTCAAAAGAGTTTGAGAGAATCAAATGATAAAACAACCTAGTGGCATATGACTCAATTGATTTCCTAAGTGTTGAATTTTTTCTCCTAAAAAGTAAATGGAAGCGATTGATAAAAAAAATGTAAGATATAAAATATGTAAGAATAGTAGAAGTAAATGGAAAAATACCTTACTTCTCATCAACAATCTTCAAGATAGAGTAAAAAATATTGAAACTACCATTTGTATAATTGTTCACATTACTAATAGAATAATGAGGAAACCTATGATGGAACTATTATAAGGTTGTCAAAGATTAAGAATAAAAAATGAAAGAATGCAAGAGAACATGATCTAAATGTTTCTAAAAAAGAGAAGAAGTTTGAGACCTCAAAAGATAACACTATTTGTGAGGATTATTTGGAATTTATATCTCAATATTAAAATTATATTTTATAAATGGTTTTCTTCCTATAGCTTTGTAGTTTTATTTTTTGTTGGCTATTTTAGTGTTGGGGTGCATGCCAGTCATGTTTTTCCTTTTTTTTTCTATTGAATTTTATGTTTTAATTCTTTGATATTATCTTGTATCTGGTTTAGGACCCTTTGACTCCTTAACAAATTAAAAAAAAAGCTCTAATACTAAACATAAATAAATAATGATAAAATAATTAAAGTAGAAAAACTTTTTGGAATCCTTATGACATAACTTAATCCTATCCCTACCTTTCCATTGAACCTCCCAAATTCTTATCTCTACCTATCTCTTACATTCCCATTTGACCACTCTATAATTTTCTTACTTTTTCAAGACTCTTGACTTGTGCACCCATTATAAATCCATTATACTTCTTCTTGCACCCCTTGAAATTTCTTAACCCTTTGTATGCCCTTGTGATACCACCCAACTATTTTTCCCTTGTTCACTCCACTACTATCTCTCCTTTATTCTTGTGTAGTTCCAAACACTATTGCATGATCAAGCTTACATTTTCTCTGTATACCACTATCATAAAAATTATTATGTTTAAATAATATATTAAGTGTTAAAATACTTATTGAATCATTTGATCCTTATATAAGTACATCCTTAATTATTGTAAGTAAAAATAGAGAATATAAACAAAAATAATAATATGGATGGCATTTTTATTTTTGATAAAGGGAAAAATGGGTTTTACAGGGACCTACAACCACCAAGTTTACAACAAAAGAGAAAGGATAAAAAGTCCAATAGAAAAAAATATGGTACTCAAAAGGAAAAAATTGGAAAAAGCAGCAGCCACCCGCAACAGACCAGGAGGGTCAAACAAAAAACCAACCGAAAAGCCAACAAAAAGACTAACCACAACTAACCCAAATTCTTTAGAACAAACCCAGTTTCAACCTCCAGGTTTTTGCATATCCAAAACACCCCTCTTGAAGGTTTGAATCATCTGTGGCATAGGAGGAGCCTTCCTCTTCAAATTAGCCCTGTTCCTCTTAGAAATACCAACATCCTCATCTTGGTTTTTATCATTGACCTCTTCCAGATCAACCACCAAAGACCCCTGTTGAGCTTTGTCCAATTTTTCCATCATGGAATTGATTATGATGGCATTGTGTCTTTCCATCCTATTGTTCTACTTGACTATAGTTTTAACAATATTTTTCATTTTTCCCAGCTCAATTTCAACCCTTCTATCCATACCTGCTTGGTTCTTGGTTTCTTTACTAGCACCATGATCTTTTCGCTCCACCTCATTCTCACCAAGCGCAGTAACCTTGACACCCATTTCTTTCAGTTTACTTTGAAGGGCCTATTTTTTAATTTTTAGCCCGTTGATTTCATGAAAGATCCATTTCAAAATTTTGAAATGGTCAGCAAAATTGTTCTTGGCTAAACCAAAGACATCCATAGAGGGTTCCCTATCAAGTTTGAAGCAAGTTTTAGCCGAGTCAAGGGTAACAGGGGAACCAATTCTAGCATCTCTGTCCAATGATGGGGCAACAAAGGATGAAGTATTGCTCGCACTAGAGTCCTTAGACTCGGGAGAGTCTTCAGAGTATGACACAAGGTTTTTACTTGGTAGATTCTTACCAACATTTCTGGTTTTAATGGTAGAACTTCCTGGCTCAGATGTGGAGCAAGCTTTCATAGAATTAAGGCTTTTCTTACAAATTTGGACAGAGGAAGGACTAAGGACCATCCTAACTGAGCTCAAATTAGAAAATTTCCCCAAGCAGATGGGTTTAGTATCATCCTCCACAAAATCAGGAAGGGAAACCAAATTAGAAGGGGTAGGAATTTTTTGGAAATGTTCAACAATTAACCTAATCAAACTAGTATGCAAAATAGGATTTTTTTTGGGTTTTTCTTATGATCAACTAGACTTTTTCTCAAAGAACAAAGAAGATAGTAGGGAAAAGAAACCCTATCCTTGTAGCATAAATAGTTGAGTAGGGAAAAGTGGAAACCGTAGACCTTGGGGAAGCGACCATCCACAGTAATCTACTCAATGATGACACGAAGAACTTTCCTTTAGAGAGTTTTTATAGTGCCAACTTCGAAGTAGCTATTAGAAATTTTCACCAATTTCATTCTTTCCTTCTCTTTCTTCAAAAATATGATGACAACTTCATCAGAGAAAACCCTGTCCCAGAAAAATTTGTGTCCATCAGTGGACATTCTAGTCACTTCATCTATAAGGTTTCGATCGAGCTCCACTTTCCTACCAGAAAGGGTAAGTTCCCCATTATTCCAATTCTTCTGAAAATGCTCAGTGGCTTCCTGATTCAAACCATGGAGTTTTTCCAGAAAAGGTAGTAAATTCCCACTTTTTACATCGTTCCACTCTTTAGGATTTCTAGTATGAGTTTCAAAGCTATCCAACTCAACTCTTTTCCTATCTCCGCCCATTTTGGCAAGCACAGTGGGGAAGGCAGCGGTGAAATATTTACTTGAAATGGTCCCGCCAAATCTAAGAGCCCACAAAGCATGCCAGGAAAATTTATAGTTTAAGGAACAAAGGTTGGTGCCATACAATTTGACGATTGTGATGTAATTACCCCATCCTATCACAAATAATGAGGAGACACGCTTTTTGCCCATGTGACACATCATATTTTAGTAAGGCCCAAACATTAACACTTAATTCACTAATATTTAGCCAAGTGCACTGTCCTTTGCTATTGACCCCTTCATTTGCAAAAAAACCACCACAACATTGGCTTCTCTATAGGTGTGTGAAATCTTTATATTATCAAACTTGGCTAAAGTTGATATAGCATCATCAATCCAAGACTTTATAGTCCACGAGGGGTGGACCTACCTAAAAGGCAATCAATAATATTTTTGGAATCCCCTTCAAACTAAATGTTTTTGAAATTTAGTCTCTGGGCCAACATTAAAATATGGAAAGCTCCAATAGCCTCAGCTAGGTGATTGGCTTGAGAACCAAGAGGGGTGGTAGTCACACCTAGAAAGTTGCCAAAGGAATCCCTTATTACTCCACCACAACCTGCCGGCCCAGGATTACCTTTAGCCGCTCCATCAAAATTGGCTTTGACCCATCCATTAGGCGAAAGAGACCAATAAACACCATCTCTGTTGTTCTTAGCTTGTTTAGGAACACTAGGAAAATAAAGACTTATATACCATTTGTTAGCAACCATAAGATCATAGGATGAGTGAGCCACTTTCTCAGAATTGCTAACCCTCTGGGATATAGCTTTGACATTTTCTTTCAAAAATTTGATTATTGTAACAAAAACAATATCCACTGGTGCTTCTTTATCTTTGTAAATTCTATTGTTTCGTTCTTTCCAGAGACCCCAAGCAATGTGAGGGAAATTGAAATCCCACTTTTTTGTCGAAGAATAGGATTGTGAGTGAGGGCTTTCCATTGAGAGAAGAAATCTTCAATAGACAAGGGAAAAACACAAGAAAGTTGCCAGAAACTTATGATTTTTTCCCAAATCAAGGCAGCAAAAGGACAATGAAGAAACAGATGGCTCACTGACTCTGCCTCCATCTTGCGAAGAAAACATCTATTAGGTATTTGAAAACCACACTTGCAGAGGTTATCAACCGTGAGAACCTTATTTTGGAGAAGGATCCAGAAAAAAGATGTTGATTTTAGGGACCAGATGTTTGAGCCAAGCCTTCAACTAGAAGGGGGGAGAAGCCTGGAAAGAAGTAAGCCTAGAAAAAGTAGACAAACCAAAATAATTTCCTAAAGGATCATCACACCAAATAAGACAATCTTTCGTCTGATGAGGGCAGAGTCTGACAGCCAACAAAGAAGACTGAATAGGAGCAAGGTCTTGATTGATAAGGCACAGATCCACCCATTTTCCATCCATAGGATAGTCTTTCACATATTATCCAAAAAGAGCTTTGTAATTCTTAGCCAATCCACTAAAGGAGTCAATTTTTATAAGGAGCTCATGAAATAACCATCTATCCTCCCATAATCTAGTTTGGTTTCCACTTCGAACCTACCAACCCACTCCAGATTCTATAACTTTTCTTCCATTAGTCAAATTATTCCAATAGGTTGAGCCTCTGGGAAGAAGATGGGAATCCTTCAAAATTATAAAGGATATATTACCCTCCAAATATTTTCTTGCAAGGATATCAGTCCATTCCCTAGAGGATGAAAATATTCTCCAAATTTGTTTAGCTAGAAGAATCTTGTTAACCATTCTAATTTTTCTAAGACCCAAACCTCTGGCCTTTTTTGGTCTACACACTAGATCCCATCCAATAAGAGGTAGTGTTTTTTTTTTCTTCAACACCCAACAAAAGAAACATTTCTTGAATCTTTTCAATAGTGTTCGCAAACTTAGCCAAGATTTTGAAGAGGCTCAGAGCATAAATCAGAAAATTCTGAAGTGTATCTTTGAGGAGTTGAAGTTTTCCCACTTGGCTTAATAGAGCTCCTTTCCAGCTGATAAGTTTCTTACTAAACCTCTCCACCAATGAAATCCAAAAGGATTCTGGGGGTTTAATGCTTAAGGGTAAACAAAGATAAGTGGCAGGTAAGGACTCCACCCTACAACCAAGGATTCTGGCAATTTTATTATGTATATGAATAGGAATGTTGAAGAAAAAAAGAGAGCATTTTTGTTTATTAATCATTTGTCCTGACACCCTCCCATACTCATCTAGTAGAGATTTCAAGGTTTTTCCTTTTGAGATAGAAGATTTTCCTAAGAGCATATTATCATCAACAAATTGTTGATGAGAACAAATCATATTTCTTTAGGACAGTTTGAGATCAAGAAGGGATCTATTATCAATCAACCTTTTTAAATTCCTACCAAGATTTTCAGCCATAATAGTGAATAAAATAGGAGAAATTGGATCTCCTTGTCTTAGACCTCTGGTGCTTTGGAAGAAAGTCATAGGAGAGCCATTAACCATGATAGAAATAGAAGTTGTAGACATGAGCTATTCCACCTTTTGAAGAACCCTATTGCAAAACTAGAACACCTTTAAAATTTTCAACAAGAATTTCTAGTCAACTCTATCATAGGCTTTTGAGATATCAAGCTTTAACAAAAAAACTTTAGTCTTAGATTCAATCAAGGAATGGATATTCCCATGCACTATGACAATAGAATCCAAGATCTGTTGACCAGGAACAAATCCATTCTGTTGAGGTGAAATTAGAGTGGGAAAGAGAATTAAAAGTCTAGAAATAAAAACCTTCAAGATGATTTTATAGATCAAATTGTAGAGGCTTATGGGTCTGAAAGGCTCAAAGTTCACTTCTCCAGGATTCTTAGGGATAAGAACTAGAAAAGTAGCATTGAAATATTTTAGGAGACTTCTGGATAAAAAAAAATCTTTAACAACATTCACCACATCTTCTCCAAAATTCTCCTAGAACCGTTGTAAGAAAAACATAGGGAACCCATCAGGACCCAGAGCTTTACTCCCTTCAAAGGAGAAAACAACCATCTTCACTTCCTCATTGGTAGGAATAGCAGATAGCATAGAGTTATTTTCTTGATTGTCACATTGGGTATAGCCTCTATTAAATTATCCTGATCATTTTGGTTATTTTCATCATTCTCAGAAAGAATATTTTTAAAGAATAAAAAAAAATGCTTTCTGATATTCTCTTCCTCTTCATACCTAGTACCATCCACTTCAATTTGAGAAATTATGGTGATAGCCCTATGTTTTGAGGCCTACAAATGAAAGTATCTAGCATTTTTATCACCTACAGATAACTATAAAGCTCTAGATCTTTGTCTCAATAAATCCTTCTCTTTTCCAATGATATCATGCAACTTAATAAGGATCTCATTCTCTTTTTCCTTAATATCATTCAAATATCCTTCCTTCTGGATTTTGTTTCGAATCTCTCCTAGATCCATCTGAAGATCATATTTAATCTTGAAAATGTTCCCAAAGGACTCTTTTTTCCATTTTTTAATGTTGAATTTAACTTCCCTTAATTTTTTAGCCACCCTAATCATAGTTGTACTAGAGATACTTATATTCCACCATTTCCTTAGTTATTCTTTAAAAGAAGGATGAGAAAGCACATTTTTTCAACTCTGAATGGGATATTTTTCTTCTTCTTTAAAGGCTCCACAAAAAAACTAATAGGGGAGTGACCAAATCCAATCCTAGAGAGGGCTTTAAGAGAAAAATAGTAGTTAAAGAACCATTGATTAGAGATTAAAGATCTATCTAATTTAACCTAGATAAGACGCGTACCCTTTCTATGATTGGACGAAGTGTAGGAAGCTCCTTGCTAATCCAAATCAATCAACGCTTGGTTGTTGATGAAGCTTTGAATATCCTCTTTACTCTCTGCATTTATCTGGGAACCTACAAATTTCTCTTCATTCAATAAGGAAGTATTAAATTCTCCCATGATAACCCAAGACTCTCTATCAAAAATCCTCCTAAAGGCAGCCAGCTCCATCCAAAAGGATTTTCTAAGACCTTTTCCATTGGGGGCATAGATATTTGATTAGATCCAGCTGAAATTATCCATAATATGGGTGAATCTAGTAGCAATATGGTTAGTTCTTTCCAAAATCAAATCGTCTTTGATTATATGACTATTCCGAAAAGTAACAATACCTCCAAAGCACCATTCAAGTTGTTTCCATGTGAAATACAATGCTGAAATAGTTTCATCTTTTCCACTTATTTCCTTAAACATTTTAGTTTCCTGAATAAGAAGAATATTAGGCTTGTGATCTCTAACAAAATTGTGGAGAACATCCTGCTTGTGGGGATTATTAAGTCCCCTGATATTCCAAGACATGATCTTCATGAGTTACCAAGGGAGTTGAGGTACTCTAGGATGGTTTTTGAGAACCATCCACAATATCCTGAAAAATATTATGCTCTCTTGTCCATTTAATAGACTTTTTCCCTCAAGAACTCTTTGTTGCTCCATAGTCTTCCTTTGCTTTTGATATGGTTGAAATGCCACATGGGGTTTTCCATTATTTTTTTTTCTTTTTCTTAGATAAAACCTCTTCTTTTTCAATCTCTTCTTGATGATCCACCCCTTTACTAGATCCCTATTCCTTATCAATAAGAATTCTTTTCTCCCAAGGTAATGTCTCCATGATGCCATTTAGATGAAAGGTTGAAAAGTTGCTAGAAAGTTTAGTAGAATGGTCCTGATTATCAAAGGAGTCCTCACCAAGTTCCAAGGAATTATGATCCATAAAATTATCAACACACAAAGGATGAAAGCCTTCAGAGGAAGGGAGAAGAAGAGGGATGTTTAGCTCCAAAGACAACCCCTAATAGGAATATTTTCAACTAGACTTAGCTCTTGGGATAAGGAGCTAACATCCTGACTTTGCATAATAGCACCATCCATCTGATCCTTATTTTCTTCTCTATCCTTAGTTGCTAAGTTATTCTCAAGATCCTTACATCGGAGTTCCTGTGGAACCTCACCATTATTGCCAAAATCACCATCAGCCTTATTAGAAGTGCTTTGAACATTAGACTCTTTATTCTCAAGGCTTTCTCCTTCTGATTTCTTTTTCCATACAGATTCTAAAGAACTAGTTGGTTTCTCTTTCTCTTTGGTGGCATTTAACAGACATTTCTTAGCCCTATGCCCAGATTTTCTACATTTGAAACAAGCAAAAGGGATAGTTTCAAACTCTATGTCCTATGACCAGGAAACCAGCTTCGATTGAATCTCAATTGAAGAGGGTAGGTCAACATTCTGAGAGACCCCTACGCATATTCTAGGAAATACCAATATTTTTCTAGCTGCAGTCATAGAATCAATAGAAAGGAGCTCTCCAAAGGAGGTCGCAATGCCATAAAAGACATCCTCATTCCAATATTGATATCATAATACCATAAAAGACATCCTCATTCCAATTTTTGATTCATGTTTTTTGATATCATTTATCTAAATTATTTTGTCATCACTAATTTCATATATATAAGAATCCTAAATTAGAATAAATTTATCATTGAAAATAGGAATGAATTTGATCAGGTGACTATTTTGACTCTATATTTTTTATCTATTTTTCTACTTTTTATCATTTACTTGATATTTATCATCACATAAATAAATGTAGCTTTGTTGTAGCACAAGTTGAATTTAGAAAAATGATAATGTTATGCACACTTTTCTAGTTTTTGTTTTCTATTATTTCAAATGACATATGCATTATAATTTTCCTTTGGTTAGCTTCAATAAAGGGTTGCACATAATTTGTAAGTAATCCAACTAATTCTTAAAATAAGGTTATTTTCCCACATGAATGTGATGCTATAAGTTGCTATTTGTAAAACTCCCTATGTTATTATGACTTCTCATTAGGAAGACATTTCACAAAATTTGTAATATGAATGACCTATCTATTTAATTTTTCCACCTCAATGTGGTGCTATGAGGATAATAAAAAAATTAAGTATCTCTCTTATTTTACAATATTTATATGGGTAAAATATATATTTTCTTGTGGGTTCATTCCAAGTGACCTACCAAATCCATTTCATAGTCTATCTTTAAGATATTTTTTTACTAATCTATGTTTGTTCAAGTATATTTTTAGTTTATTATTTCTCCTTATCGTAAATGGATCTTGGTGACCATAAAGTGAGTTTATTTGCACTTTAGACTAATTTTCTTACCTAATTTTTTCTCATTTTCTCCCTTATCCAAATAATTTACTTCTCCTTTAGGTTAGAAATAATCTACTAAGGTTTTCTATACTTTCTCATAATCTATATAGGTTTTACCTAAGTAAAAATTATCTATAAGGGTGGAAATAATTGAATGAGTATATTAGCTCCAATAGCTAAGAATTATACAACCTCTAGACATATCAATAAGATCCAACATACTCATTTGTATATCAAAAGACACAATATAATATTTTTATCTTAACTTCTTTTAAATTAAATTCATAATTTTTGATACAAATTAAGCTTCTAACCGTAGAATGTTATCCACTTGATACTTCAAGGATAAATTAATGGTTTATTGGTGTGGTCTAATCCCTCATAGTTAATTCTCAAAAAATTTAATCTCACATTATTGTGACATAGATTTTAGGAACCCAAAATGCTAGGTTGTCTTCCTAGGGTTTTCCACCTAGAAAGAGAGAGATCAAGGGTTCTAAAATTCTTATGCGCATTCAAATTAGGATGTATTCATTGTTTTTTAATTTAAATTAACTTAAATAAATTCAATTGATTGATTTAAATGATTTAAAATGGATGGAAAAGTGCAATTAAACTATGTTTGAAAACACACTGTGATATGCAAACAACTATGAAATATGAAGAAATTGAAAGAAATATTCAAAACAAAAGGTACAGGGTAAAATATGAGTGCACCTGGATGTTGTGTGAGTTTTTTAGAGTATCTGGAATGCCGATAAAATTTTCTAATTTTTCATAGTGGGTCTCACTAGCCAAGGGTGGCGAATCATTCCTCCTACTATTGAAAAAGTGTTGAGAACTAATTTCTGACAGTCAGGATTTAATTTCTCACAAAATACAGATTTTTAGATTTCAAGTGGGACTCATTCTCTAAGGGTGGAAAATAATTCCTCTCGAATATTTCTAGAAAATTGGGAGGCTACACTACTACACCAGATCTGGCAATGTTTAAATGTTAGCTTGTCAGGATCAATTCTGTAGAAAATGGATATAAAAAATTCAAAATGCTTGAAAGATGATGAGTTGACTTGAATAGCCTAGTTGAATTGAATTCCACTTTTCAACACCTTTAAACCTATTAAATATACAAAACAAAGTTGCAAATAGACATGCACAAAATGAGAAAAATGTTGGAGGGTTAGTGAATAGGGGTTTGCTTTGGTCAAACCCCACTTTGGTCATCAAACCTAATAGAAATGAATCAAATATAAAGGAAATGATAAATTAATAACATGAAAGTATTACAAACTTACCAAATCCTTGAACATGCAAATCTAAAGTGATATCAATGGCTACTGTAAAGTGCTTGAAAAGTTCTTGAATTGATGATCCAAAATGCTTGATTGCTTGAAGATTGAATGCTTGAATGAGGAGATTGCTTGAATGTTTTAGGAGAGTGAATACTTGAGTGAATAATTTTTATTTATTTTTTTATTTTTTTTTTAAAAGGAAGGGGTAAAAAATTTATTTAATCAAAATCAGAGTACAAAGCAAAGGCCAGAGGCCCACAAAACCAAGACCACCACCAGAAAAACCAACCACCCCATTACATATTCCTATCTTCCACTAATAATCTCTCTAAGGTCTCATGATAATCAGAAGGTAACTCCTCCCATCCACTAATATCCCAGCTATCCACATTCTCAGAGGCCCACTTCACTAGACAATCAGCCACTCTGCTCCATTCTCTAGGGATGTGACAAAAGGAGACAGAAACCAAGGAACTACAAAGACTCAAAATTTGTCTGGCAATAGAGGCTAATTGCCAACTAACATCATCCAATCTCTTGTTGTTTAGCATATCCACCACAATCTGAGAATCAGACTCACAAATGATCCTCCTCCAGCCTAAAGAGCAGCCATGCTCAATAGCAATCTTAATAGCAAGGGCCTCCATCAGATTATTAGATTGTTGACCCTTGTAAATAGAAAAGAAAAAAACTGCACCACCATCATTACCTCTACCAATACCCCCGACCCCAGCATGACCAGGGTTTCCACAGGAAGAACCATCAGTATTAATCTTAAGAACCCCCTCAGGGGGAGGTGACCACCTCCCATCACGACAGACTCGTTGCCTGGCATGACGGGGTCTTCTCCTAGCAATGTTTCCCCTTTGATTATCCCCCAGGTTCAAATTCTGCACAATAGCAAGATCACCCTGATCAATATTTTCAGTCATATCACACTTAGCAGAAATAGTCTCCTGAAGCCTGCTAATTATCTTCTTCCACAATTGAAAACTTCCCAATTTGGAACCACAAAAAACTCTACGGTTCCTCTCCAGCCAAAGGTTCCAAAGAATCAAAACAGGCCCAATAGACCAAGCCACCTGCAAGAAAGAAGTCTTAGAAGGAGACCTGCCAAGACATTCCCAAAAATCAATTAGGGAGGTAGCATGAATACAGCCATGATGCCAAGCCTCCCACCATCTATGCCATATCTCTTTAGAAAAAGGGCAAAGAAAGAACAAGTGAGAGGTACATTCCTCACTGTGTGAACAAAGGAAGTAGATAGACGACCCTGAAAGCCGCACTTGCGTAGATTATCCCAAGTGAGGCACTTCTTCTGAGCAACCAACCATAAGAAAAAATTACATTTGGGCCAAGAAAAGTTGTCCCAAACCTTCTTCCACCAGTGCACCTCAGTGGGACCATGTAAGTTCTTGTCAAGCATAGCATAGCCTTGAGCAACTAAAAATTTTCCTTTTGGGCTTGGACTCCAAGCCAAAACATCCCTCTCATTAAGGGAGCTACAGAGCCTGCCCTCGAAAACTCTAATAAGAATAGCACGATCCTCATCTGAACCACCCATGGGCCACTCCTGCGGGTCCTTCCAACAAGCCACCATCACCTGACCAATTCACTTGACTGTTTTAAAATGCTCCACCTTAATCCAACCCACCTCAGAAAAAATATGGCACAAAGGCCAAAGCTGAGGGAAACTAGAAAGAATGGGAGGGTGGCCATCCCAAGAGTCCTGCCAAAATAGCGCATCAGAGCCTCTATTACAAATCTAGAAGAGACCCTCCTTAATCAACTGAGTGCCCTTCTTAAGGGTATCCCAAATACAAGAACCTTTACCCAACAAAGCAAGCCGCGACACATCAAGGCTATTAGCACCAGGAAGATACTTGTGAGCAAGAATCCTAGCCTAGTCATGATCCTGATTGTTGCACCACCTCTAGTATAGCTTGGCAGCCAAGGCCGTGACAACAAGATCCATAGACCCAAGACTAAGGCCCCCAGCATGCTTTGGCCTGCAGACACACTCCCACTTGACTAAACTCCACTTCGAGGAGAGAAGGTTTCCAGACCAAAGAAATTGCTGAGACAGAGCATCAAACTCCCTCACAAAGGTGGAAGGGGGAACTTGCACACAACACCTATAAATGGGGAGAGATTGCACCACAGTCTTTAGGAGAACCACTCTCCCAACAGAAGATAACCATCTAGAAGTCCAATGACTAACCTTACTCTAAAATTTTTCCAAAATTCCCTGCCAAGTAATCTCTACGTTGAGATCCCAAAGCCAAAGGGATCCCAAGGTACATCAAGGGAAGAGAACCAATCTGAAATCTAAGGATCCTAGCAATCCTACTTTGAATAAGTCGAGGGGTATTAAAGAAATAAATGGATGATTTGTCATCATTAATGCACTGACCTGAAGCTTTCAAATATATGTCTAAGGCACTCCTGAAGTTCACTACCTCACTAATTCGAGCCCTGCCCATCAAAGCAGTATCATCCACAAACTGAAGATGAGAGTAGGAAGGAAGAGAATTGTTCCAGCTCCAACCTTGGATAAGACCCTGCCTCACTTGAGATTTAATGAATCTTCCTAGACCCTCTGCCATAATAATGAATAAATAAGGAGATAAAGGATCCCCTTGCCGAAGTCCCCGAGAAGCAATAAACAAATCTGAAGGCTCCCCATTAATGAGAACAGAGAAGGAAGATGAGGTCACACAACTAAGAACCCAATTCACCCACTCCACATCGAAGCCAAAATCCAAGAGAATTTTCTGTAAGAACTCCCAGCTCACCCGATCATAAGCTTTAGCCATGTCAAGTTTCATAAACATAGCCTTCTCCTTAGAGTTAGCCATAGAATGAATAGCCTCCATAGCAATCACAACACCGTATAGAATTTGTCTTCCTTCAACAAAACCCCCCTGCTTAGGAGAAATCAGAGAGCCAAGGAGTGGTTTGAGTCTCTCCGCAATCAATTTGGTGATGATCTTGTAAACAACATTACAAAGCGCAATAGGTCTAAATTGAGCCAGCTGATTAGCCCCCTCCTTCTTAGGAATGAGAGCCAAGAAAGTAGAATTCATGGCCTTGAGCATCTTTTTGTTCTTGTGAGATTCTTGAACCACCGCGAGGAGATCAAACTTTATTATTTCCCAGAACTCTTGGAAGAACTCAATAGGAAACCCATCTGGGCCGGGAGCCTTACCTTTTTTCATGTTAAACACCACTTTCTCCAATTCAGGTAACAATATAGGACATAAGAGAGCCCCATTCATCTCAGTAGAGACCAAGTGGGGAATACAATCCAAGATGGCCCTCTCCTCATTCCTAGATGCAAGATCCTCTCTAGAAAAAAGGTTTGAAAAATAATTGACCGTAGCCTTGGACATATCAACATGAGAAGAGAGATGAGCCCCTTTAGGGGAAACCAAAGAAGAGATAGAGTTCCCCTGCCTTCGAGCCTTAACCGAATTATGAAAGAATGCAGTGTTCCTATCCCCTTCCTGAAGCCAATCAACATGAGATTTTTGCTTCCAAAAGATCTCCTCCCGAAGCTCCCACTCTTCTAAACCATTAAGAGCCAAGGACTTAGCTAAACTTAGATCAGAGGTCAGCCCTTGGTCTCGAATCATACGAGTGATGTTATCCAACTTAGACTGAGCAGCCATCTTCTGAGCATGGAGGTTCCCAAAACATTGGTTATTCCATCTCTTAAGCCTGTACTTCACATGTTGAAGCCTCTTACAAAAAGTAAACATGGTCATCCCATGCTTAGGCATCCCCTCATACCACCAATCCAACATAAGATCATGCAAAGACTGATCTCTTAACCACATTAACTAAAATTTGAAAGAAGGGTTTTTGGTGACCCCATACGTGGTGATAGAGAGCTTGATAGGCCAATGGTCTGAGCCTCTCCAATCCATAATTTCTAAACTAGTGATCAACCTACTATGCATCCAATAGCAGGAAACCAAAAATCTATTGAGTCTTTCCGAGATAGCTTCAACACCACACCTCCTATTATTCCATGTGAAGACACCATTGGAAGGCTTCACATCAATGAGATTCAGGGAACCAACCATATCCCTGAGAAGATCTATAGAGGGGTCCAACTTGGCTAACCCTCCACGTTTCTCATCCAGGCCAGTGACAGCATTAAAATCACCAGCCATAATCCATGGAAGAAACGGGTCTAGGGCATGAATGAAATTGATGTGAGCCCAAAGATTTGACTTACCAGAAAGATTAGTAGGAGCATAAATATTAGATAAGAGGCACCTTTCTCCAGTCACAAGACAAGAGGCTACCAGAGAGATAGAAGATCGACTAGAAATCCACCATAACAGGAGCACTTTCCTTGGATTCCAGAAGCAAGCCAACCCCCCCGAATTGTTCAACGCCCCCACCCCCTGCCAATTGCCCTGGGGCTAGATGTGTGAAGCACAATTAGCCAAACCATCCATTGTAAGCTTTGTTTCCTGAATAAAAACCACATCGGGAGACTGAGATTCAATTAATCTGTGAACAGCCTTTTGTCTAGGGATGTTGTTCAACCCCCTAACATTCCATGATAAAACAATCATTAATGGGGGAGGGAGAAGTGGGAATCAATGGGTTTCACAGACCTAGACTCAACCAAAGTATCCCCAATAATCTTGACCTTCTCTTGATCAGTCTTCCTGCCACCCCTTAATGGTTTATCAAGAGGCCCCTTTTTGAAGGATTTCTGGTGTAAGCCTAAAACAGGAGGAGCTTTGTTACCCTTCACATTGTCTAAGGCCCCCTTAGGTGCAGGGGGGTCAGGAACCATCACAACAGCTCCCTTCGGAGCCTGTGACCCCTGGAGATCCCTGATATCCTAAACTTGAGAAGGTAGATCCTGAGCAATCTGATCAACTAGAGGGTCCCTTGGAGATACACTCTAATCCTCCTTTTCATCCTCATCCTGACCTTCATGCATACCCTTAGCCCCAAAAGAGAGCTCAACTGGAATACCTTCATCCTGGGCCAAATCTTCTAGAACATCAAATCTATTAAAAGTTCCATCATTGTGACTATCCAACCAAGTCCTCTTCTTACCCTTGCCTTTGTTACGAGACGTAACCTGAGTAAAGCCCTCATTATCTATAGGTTCATTAGGCACAGGATCCTTCCCCTTGTCCCCCTTAGAAGGTCTAGAGGTAGCCAAGGGGAAGGGTTTAAACCTGGGACATTTGTGGTGCAAGTGACCATATTCATGACAAATTTGGCATCTAAAAGGGAGGGTCTCATAATCTAGCTGTTGGATCCAAGAAGAAGATCCCATGCGGATTTCCATAGAGTCTGGTAATGGATTATTTAAATCAACTTCTACACAAATACGAGCAAAAGAAATTACCTTACGATCTTGAGTTTGTGTAGCCGATCCCATAGGTTTTCCAAGAAGCACTGAAATTGAATGAAGAATATCTTCCCTCCAAAATTCCAAAGGGAGCCTTGGCAAATGAACCCACATAGGTACCCACGAGGGGATCTCTTCAACAGAGTTGAAACCCATGTGCCAAGGCTTGATGAAAAGCCCCACCTGGTTAAAGAAATAAGGGCCTCCTTCAAAAGCCCTATTCCTATCCGACATGCAAGAAAAGATGACCAGAAAATAGTTATTAGCTGCCAAAATGATCTCCATATCACCTTCAGGATTCCAAACCCGACGAGCCCAGGAGTACAGCACTAGTAGAGAAAGACGAAGGCCCCAAAATTTGCAAATAAGGGCATGATTACCCCAGTACTCAACACCTTCTGAAACTTGCTCAATTTGAATAACCAAAACAGGTCGATCCTTAGATCTTTCCAAGCATCCGTTTACTTTTTTAATTTGAAATGTCCCTTTTGAGGAAGAGACTCTGTCTCTATATAACAGTTTACCCATCAGATCTTCACCATTGGCATGCAGCGAAGAAGACGGCTCTACCATCTCCAAATCCCCAAAGGAAATCTAAGACAAAACAAAACCATGATTCTCCATGCACTAGGTAACACACCCACACCAACAAAGAGAGGCAGAACAAGAGACCGCCAGTCTTAGATATCAAGACAACACCTGCTAGAAAAAGTCAGGTGCAGCAAAACACAGAGAAAAACGTCCTCCCACAACCAGACAAGGGTTCGGCCCCCAAGCCAACCCATGCCCCCCTGAGCACAGAAAAAAAAACCCCTGAGATCACAGCAGAGACACGGCAAGCAGCCGCAGGCAGCAAGAGGCACGGAAGAGCTAGGGCACGCGTGCCCTAGCTCGCACCGAGACTATGCACAACACCATCCCCAATCTAAGGCAAGGTTAGTCACCAAATAATTTCAATACTTGAGTGAATAATTGTAAAATGAGGTTAAAATTAGATATTTATAAAAATCTTGTGCCTTACCATCCATTCATACCTCCTCATAGGCCGACATGAAGTGAATTTGAGTAAAATCTTGAAAGAAATTTTGAAATATTTTGAATTTAAAGCCAAGGAGGACTCATTCACCACCCTCAACGAATGAGTCCCGCATGGGACCCAAAACCAAGTGTCACAAATAATGTTCTTAATGTTGTTTGTTAAGATAGGATCCAAAAATATTGTTAATATCAGAATATGAGGGCATAAAGAGACAAAATAAAGCATGAGAAGGGTGTAAATAGTGAAAATATGCCTAGAAAAGCGTGAAATCCTGTTACAAGACTTTACAACACTTTGAAATAGGGCTTGTTAATGAATGGAAAGGCAATTTTTAGGTGAATTGCATTATATAGAGTCTAAAAGAATGTAGAAATGTCTTACAAAAATTCACAACACCTTCACAAGATGTCTTTCCTTGAGTTTTAGCACCAAAATAAGCATGTTCAAGCCAAGACACATCATAAAATTAAAGAAACATAATTCCAACTATGAAACAAGACCTACAAGACAATGATAATGACAAGGGTTCATTTTTTGATGGCACATTTAGCCCCCACTATAGTGAGAGAAACTTGCTTCCTCACACTAAAGTAGCCATCAACATCAAGAAGAGGGTTTGAATGCACTTACATTAGAAATAAGGAATAAAAAAAACAAGGAGGATGATCAAAGATTGTTTAAAAATGTGACAAAGATTTTACGAACCCGAAATGCTAGGCTCTCTTCCTAGGGTTTTCCACCTAGAAAGAGAGATATTAGGGGTTCTAAAATGCTTATGCACATAAAAATTAGGATTTATGAAATGCTTTATAAAGTAAATCAACTTAAATAAATGCAATTGACTGATTAAAATGATTTAAAATGGATGCAAAAGTGCAATTTAAACTATGTTTGAAAATACACTGTGATATGCAAACAATTATGAAATATGAAGAAATTGAAAGAAATATGGAGAACAAAAGGTGCAAGCTCAAATATTAGTGCACCTAGATGTTGTGTGAGAATTCTAAAGTGTCTGGAATGCTGATGATTTTTTTTTATTTTTCGTAGGGGGACTCATTCACCAAGGGTGGAAAATCAGTCCTCCTACTGTTGAAAAAGTGTCACGAACTAATTTTTGATAGCGGGGAGTTGATTTCTGACAAAATAAAGATTTTTCATATTTCAAGTGGGACTTATTCACCAAGGGTGGTGAATCATTCCTCCCCAAGATTTTTGGAAAATTAGGAGGCAACATTGCTACACCAGATTTGGCAATGCCTAAATGTTAGGTTGTCGAGACCAATTCTATAGGAAACAAACAAAAAACACTCAAAATGCTTGAAAATATGATGAGTTGACTTGAAGAGCCTAGTTGACATGAATTCCACTTTTCAATACCTTTAAACCTATTAAATATACAAAACAAAGATGCAAATACACATGCAAAAAGGGGAGAAATGTTGGAGGGTTAGTGAATAGGGGTTTTCCTTTGTCAAACAATTCCACTTTGGTAACCAAACCCAATAAAAATGAATGAAATGTAAAGGAAATGATAAATGGATAACATGCAAGTATTACAAACTTACCAAATCCTTGAACATGCAAATATGAAGTGATGTCAATGGCTACTCCAAAGTGCTTGAATTGATGATGCAAAATGCTTGATTGCTTGAAGACTAAATGTTTGAATGAGGAGATTACTTGAATGTGTTAGGATATTGAATACTTGAGTGAATAATTATAAAATGAGGTTAAATCACATAGTTATACAAATCTTGTGGCTTACTATCTATTCATACCTCATCACAGGCTAACATTAAGTGAATTTGAGTAAAATCTTGAAGGAAAGTTTGAAATATGTTGAATTTGGGGCCAAGGTGGACTAATTCACCACCCTTGGCAAATGAGTTCCACTTGGGACCTAGAACCAAGTGTCAGAAATAATGTTGTGTTTAATGTTGTTTATGAGGATAGGACCCAAAAATATAGTTAATATAAGCATATGAAGGCATAAAGAGACAAAAAAAAGCATAAGAATGGTGTAAATATTGAAAATATGCATAGAAAAGAATGAAATATTTTCACAAGACTTTACAACACTTCAAAATAGTGATTTTTAGGGAATGAAAATGTGATTTTTAGGTGATTGCATTAAATAGAGTCTAGAAGAATGTAGAACTATCTTACAACACTTCACAACACCTTCACAAAATGTCTTTCTTTGAGTTGTGGCACCAAAATAAGCATTTTCAAGCTAAGATACATCATAAAATTAAAGAAACATAGTTCCAACACTATGAAACAAGACCTAAAAGACCATGAAAATGACAAGGATCCATTTTTTGACAGCACATTTAGCCCCCACTTTAGTGAGAGAAACTTGCTTCCTCACACAAAAGTAGCCATGAACATCGAGAAGAGGGTTCAAATGCACTTACCTTAGCAAGATGGAATACAACAAACAAGGAGGATGATCATGCCCCCAGGATAAACATCCCATGAAAAACTAAACATAAGGACAAAGGAAGGCACAAGTGCGAGAGTAATTGAATAAAGCTTCAATCATCAATCAAACTAGTTTTGAAAAGAGATCTAGGCTAGTTGCTTGAAAAAGAAAGAATGTGTACTCACTCTAGGGCCATGGAACTAGTTGTCTACTAAGTGAGAAATCCAAAAAGGTAAGATACATACACTACTTTTTATGCACTCAGAAACAAACAAAAAAGTGGCTATGGGGAAAATTCATGCCTCTAGTTGGGCTTCCCACTCAACCATGCCAAAGCTATACCTATTCGATAACTTTACCAAGGTGCCCCAAAGCCAAAGAAAATGAAAATGTTGGTTTAAGTTTCATAAAATAAAAAAAATAGGATGGCACCAAGTTGTGTTATTCAAGGTGGCCAAATAAGAATGTTATGTGTAAAAATGTTATGTGTAATATGTTCAAAGGAGTTATGTTAAGTTTATGCAAGGTCACTCACATAGGGAACATTGTGTCTAATGTCTCCAAGAGAGGACCAATCAATGAATAGTATATTCACAACATAGGGGACCATGTAGTGTGTTACATCAAACCACCAAGAGGAATGCAATATGCTGAGAAAGATCACACTTATGAAGGACATCACACCCAATGTCATCCACAAAGTGACAAACACATCACGTAAATGACAAGGCTACACTAAGAATGAAAATGAAATAATGATAATGTATGCCCCACACTTTAAAGTAGTTTCCACACATAGTTCTATGAGAAATTTCTTGAAAGTAGAGAAGAGGAAGAAAGTAAGACATGAGAGCTAACTCAAAAATCTCTATGCCAAGTCATATGTTTCAAAGTTAAGTTGTGTCAAGTCAAGATAGAGGAGAAAAAAATGGAAAGAAGGGAGATGACCCTAGAAAAGAAAGCATACAAAACACAAGAGATCTATGGATTTGAAATTAGTATGGTTGTTTTTGTAGTGTTTTGATTTAAAGAGCTTGAAACTTTCATCATTCCCCAAAGCACATAGAACTAGAAGAATGACACAAAGAGAGCGAAAGAAATGGAAAAAGATGCATTTTGAATCAACATGGAAGAAAGATCGTGGTCTTGATGAATTACATCATCCCAAAAAGGAAAACACAAATGAAAATCAAGTGAAAAGTGAAAAATCCTTTGGGTCAACACAAAGGAGACATTTTGGTCTCAATGCCTTGCATCATCCCCAAAAGGAAAACCACAACAAAATAAAAAGGAAAAAAAGGAAAAGAAAAAGGGGGTTTTGGGTCAACATGGAAGAGACATAAGCCATCTCAATGCTTTGCATAATCCTCAAAAGGAAAATCACAAAAAAAAAGCTTGAAAAATTGAAGAATAAAGGTATGAATAGAAGAAGTCTACAAAGACAAGGAAACATCAAACACACGATACGAGGGAACACGATACACACATGAAAAGAAAATAAAAATAAAATGGAAAAGTAATGCAAATGTAAGTAAACCATTAACTAAGTTATCATTTTCTAAGTCTTGGATGAAGAAGTAGAAAAAGGAATAACAAGGTTAAGAGACAATAAAATGCATTACAAGGACAAGGCTAGCAATGTCTTGTCTCCCATAAAGTGTAAAAGAAAGAATGAGCCAAGATGAGTGATGGGAGAGGAACATGCAATAGTGATAATCGGAAGTAATACAACTAGGGAATGAAGGGATAATGGTGTTTTAAGGGATGAGGGGAAAATAGTCAGTGTCTGTGAAGTGATACTTTTTCTATTTCATTCAAAGTTCAGCATTCTTCAATTTGATGTCCAAGAACAGGATGGTATTTGCAATATGGTATGCTGGAGTTGTGAGGACAAATGCCCAATCTATTAGAAGGTGGCAAAATTATAAGATCTTTTTTTAAGAGTAATTGGAGTCTCAGCTCACATTTGGTTGGAGGATGTGTAGGAAAATTTATCTTCATTTTCTATGGTCATTTACATTTACTAGGTTCTCCTTTTTCATGAGTAGAAGGAAGAAGGGGACCCATAGGGATCCTAATATCCTTGTCATTAGAAGGAGAGAATGGGTGTTCACATGGAAGGAGAATGTTCAAATTAGGAGGATTCAAAACGACTATACTAGTATCTCAAATTTTCTAAGGTTGAAGAGGATGTCTCTCAAGATGAGAAGGATCTTGATATCCTAGTCATGTTGTATTGGATTCAATTGGTTGTTCAAAAAGGTGATGGATGTCATGTTCATGTTTTGTGTCACAACCTTGTTTACTTAAGATAGTGAATCCTTTTCCATATGTTTCTTCAAGGTTGATAGGATTATTTGTGACTATGTGCTTATAAAATGGCTAAGATTGTGGTGGCTGAGAGGAACTAGGTTCACTTGACGGAGGAACCATAGGTCCTATGTTTACTTCAGGATGTAAATAAGCAAAGTGATCAGTTGGTGCAACATTTTGGAGTTCTTGTGATCTCATAAAGGGATAAAATGTTGCATTTTCTTCTACGGTGTCAAGGAAATCATTATAGAACTTGTTCATGCTAGCACCATCTTCTCCAATAATGTGTACAACACAAGGAGGACAATCATGAGGAGTTAAAGGAGCATGAGTTTGTTCAATGTCATTAACGTCAAATCAAAATGTGTAATTGGACATGTCTACCAATGATTTGAGGGAATTCCAAAACTTATTAAAGGAGAATGCCATGATGCCAATAAACTAAAATGCAATAGGTGAAAGAAGATAAAGAATTTATATGTGAAAATAGAATGCAGGAATAGAAAGGTATAATGCAAAAAGTTGAGAAAAATGTTGTTTCAAAAATGTAGAGGGACTGATTCACCCTGGGTGGTGAATGAGTCCTAGGATACAGTTTTATTTGTGTTTTTCAGAATTTTAAGAATGATTTAAATGTTTTTTAGAATTCCAATACTAACATAGAATGCAGCATTTCAGTTTTTTCAATGAAATTGAATGCAAGAATGAAAACTAGATGATTTTTTCACTATCGCAAAATGAAAGACCATAGAATGCAATAACAAATCACTGTCCTAATTTAATTTCAATGAAAATGAAACTAGGATGCAAGATATGAATGAAATCAAATTTTTTAAAATGTGACAGATTTTAGAAACCTAGAATGCTAGGCTCACTTCCTAGGGTTTTCCACCTAGAAAGAGAGAGATTATGGGTTCTAAAATGCTTATGCAAATTCAAATTAGGATGTATGCAATGTTGTTTAATTTAAATGAACTTATCTAAATGCAATTGACTGATTAAAATGATTTAAAATGGATGCCAAAGCTCAATTTAAGCTATGTTTGAAAACACTCTATGGTATGAAAACAACTATGAAATATGAAGAAATTGAAAGAAATATGAAAAACATAAGGTACGGGGTCAAATCTGAGGGCACCTAGAAGTTGTGTGAGCTTTGTGGATTTTCTAGAATGCTGATGAAATTTTCTAATTTTTCACAGTGGGACTCATTTGCCAAGGTTGGTGAATCAGTTCTCCTATTGTTCCAAAAGTGTCGGGAACTAATTTTTGATAGTTGAGAGTTGATATCTAACAAAGTCCATATTTTCAAATTTAACATGAGACTCATTTTCCAATGGTGGCAAATCAGTCCTCCCCAATATTTCTGGAAAAATTAGGAGGCAACACTGCTACACCAGATCTGGCAATGTCTGAATGTTAGGTTGTCAAGATCAATTATGTAGAAAATGGATAGAAAACACTAAAAATGCTTGAAAACATGATGAGTTTACCTGAAGATCCTAGTTGACTTGAATTCCACTTTTCAACACCTTTAAACCTGTTAAATCTATGAAAAAGCACTGCAAATAGACATGCATAAAGGGGGAAAATGTTGAAGGGTTAGTGAATAGGGGTTTGCCTTGGCCAAACCCCACTTTGGTAATCAAACCCAAAATAAATGAATGAAATGTAAACGAAATGTTAAATGAGTAACATGCAAGTATTAAAAACTTATGAAATCCTTGAACATGCAAATCTAAAGTGATGTCAATGTCTACTCCAAAGTTCTTGAAACTGCTTGAATTGATGATGGAAAATGCTTGATTGCTTGAAGATTGAATGCTTGAATGGGGAGATTGCTTGAATGTGTTAGAATAGTGAATACTTGGGTGAAAAATTGCAAAATGAGGTTAAAACCACATATTTATATAAATCTTGTGCCTTACTATCCATTCATACCTCATCACAGGCCTAAATGAAGTGAATTTGAGTAAAATCCTAAAAGAAATTTTGAACTATTTTGAATTTGGGGCTAAGGGGGACTCATTCGCCACCTTGGTGAATGAGTCCCACCTGGGACCCAAAACAAAGTGTTGGAAATAATGTTGTTTTCTAGGATAGAAACCAAAAATACAATTAATATAAGCATATGAAGGCATAAAGAGACAAAATAAAGCATGAGAAGGGTGTAAATAGTGAAAATAAGCCTAGAAAAGCATGAAATATTGTAACAAGACTTTACAACACTTCAAAATAGGGCTTGTTAATTAATGATAATGTGATTTTTAGGTGAATTGCATTAAATAGAGTCTATAAGAATGTAGAAATGTCTTACAATACTTCACAACACCTTTAGAAGACATCTTTATTTGAGTTTTTTCAAAAAAATAAGCATGTTCAAGCCAAGATGCATCATAAAATTAAAGCAACATAGTTCCAAAATTATGAAAGAAGACCTAAAAGACCATGAAAATGACAAGGGTCCATTTTTCGATGGCACAATTATGTATAAATATGATAATTGTATTAGTGTGCTTGTAAATAAGGAATATATGTGACTCCCCTTGTATATTCCCACCTGTGGTTGTGTACCTTGAATATGGATACTATTCAAAACTTTTGGAGAATGAGAGGGAAGTGAATAGGTCCACTTAAAACTTAACCCCTTGTGGAACTTGAAAATTTTAACACAACTCAAAATCCTTTAGTAGATAAAAAGAGAACTTTAAGAAGAGAAGTAACAGAGAGAATTGTAGCAAACAAAATATTTAGCACCTTCCATAAAATTAACCAACAAAACATCTATCAGTAATCAAATCAGCAACAAAGAGAAAGAAATAGACAAAATGCACATACACAAGGAGACACCAAATTTAGGTGGAAACCTCAATGAGGGGAAAACTACAGTGAGAGTTAACTAACAATATAAGTGTAACTACCAAAAATATTTGCATAAAGGCTCGCTGCCTTATAGATATATAGAAAAATGGCATACAACACTAAAGCACCATCCAACTCCAACAACAAGATACAAGGCTGTAATGATATTCACTATCTCAAAGTAGGATACAATATGAATGATAGAAAATTAAAAGAATTCCAACAAAAATCTTTGTTGGTTGAGGTGTTGAAGCACAATTTATGTTTTCTTTCACAATCTTTAGCACTATCTCATCTGGAAATTCAACATTATTCACACATAAAGTTCTTTATAATTGTACACATCTACATCTTGTTGCATCTAAAAATATCTTATATTTATATCCACCACAACATTTGAATTCTTCAATTAGGTGGGCTAGAAAGAGAATAAATAAATAATTTAACTAGTTAGAAACTAAAGCATAATGTGGTCATATCCTAAGGATAGAGAAGAATGAAAAAAATGTAACACTTCTTTCAATGTGGTCCAAAATGATTTACATATAGGCGTACATCAAACTAAGTTAGCCCATAAAAATATCTTTCAAATGAGTCTACTTGATGCAATCCCAAAAAAAATTAGGTTAGGACCCAAATCTATCATGTTGGATATTTCATTGCTAGCGTAGCCCTCAAGCACATGACCTAAGCAAAAGAATAATTTATGATAGCTACATATCAACTAATAGCCGAGAAAGCCAACTAAAGACACAATGTGGCACAAAGGTGACCAATTAGTAGCTTGTGGATCATATACGGATACTCCTTGAATATACAAATCACCTAAATACTCTTCTTTCATACTATCATGACATAAACAACCACCACAGCCCAAATAGGTACATAAAATTCTACTCAATAAACACACAATACAAACCATATGATATAATATTTGTAGAATAGCTTGTGGAACACATTAGCATATGACATTAGAACTGGGATATTACATAGATGTTGTGAGTATAAAAACCAAGTGGTAGGCGAAGATACATTAATGTGGAGAAATATGAAGTAGTTCCCATATCATTCCAAACAACTACCAACATTTCCAACCTTCTATAATTCAGAAGAACCTCCTCGGTAACAGAGGTGATTTGGAAATATATGAGTGTAACATACATAGAGAATTAGCATTGAATACCAAATTGCAAGACCAAAACTACAATAGTAGAGGAATTTTGGACATTCTCCTAGAAAGACTTAAATGTAGATTCCCAAACTAGAATTATTTGAGCAACCTATGGACACAAGAACTTCCTTTCAGTAACACATATATTATATGGAACATTAGAAGAGAGAATGATACATAGTCATACTTCTAATCCTCATCTAAATATATCATTATTAAAAAAATTCTATTGATAGTAATAATGCATTATATGAACATCAACAACTTTTTTGATAAGGTATTGTAAGGAAGCTAAGGTAGAAAAAATACTTCCTACACTAATCTTGAGAGAAGAATAATGCAAGCTGGTATTGGCATGGTGTGATGGTTTATAGGTGGCATTGTTGTTCTTGCCACCAATGTTCAAACCCCGTTGGGGTGGTATTGTTGAATGGTTGTATTCGGTTCATAGCTCCGGTCAAAAGCATTTACCCCTTGAATAAAAAAAAAGAGAAGAATAATGCAAAAAACTTTTATAGATCTCTAACAACTATAGAAAATTAAATAGAAATAAGAAAAAATACTATGCATACCACAAAAAAGTGATTTACATAAGGAAAACCCTTTTGGGAGACAAACACCACACTCTAAAAATTTCCCAATATATATTTAGAAATCACAAAGATTAAAATATACTTGTAGAGAAAGCTTCTCACAAGAGTATAACCAACAAGAGATCTGGAGGCAACACAACTACTATCAGACTCTTATAATACATCACAATGCACAACCGTAATACAACACCCTCATAAAATAGGATTTCCTTCTAGGGAAAGAAAAACAAACAAAATATAAACCATTAGATCTAGGACAATGAAAAATGGTCCAAATTTAGCTCCCATGCATGCCTCTACACTGACATATAAATAGCATGTTATATATTTTCAAGGTTGAGACATATTTTCCTAACAATTCTCCCACTTGTTGAACACCTTACAAGATTAACAAGAGGGTATAAGAACATCATCTCTTAATTGCTAGGGGCCAAGAGGCCCATAGTCTATAAACACTATCTAAACTTCTCTATGCTCACAAAATTAGTTAAATAATCAACAAAATTCATTAAAGTCTCTACCTTAATTAGCTTCTCCTTGCCATCTTTGACCATATCTCTAACAAAATTATTTTGGAAATCAATGTGATTGGTCCTGGCATGAAATGTTGAGTTCTTTGCTAGACATATTGCACTTTTACTATCACAATAAATTGTAAATGCACCTTGTTTTATTCCAATATCTAAACATAGTCTCTTAAGCCAAATGGCTTCTATACAAGAATAAGTAGTTGTTGTATACTCTCCTTTAGTATTGGACAAAGAAACCATAGTATTTTGCTTACTCGTCCAACTAATTTCACCACTAAATAAAGTAAACACATAAGCACTGGTGGATCTTCTACTATCAACAACACCTGCCCAATTTGAATCCACATAACCATGAATATCAAGGGAAATATCATCTTCAATTATATTACTATGATAACATAAGGAGTAATTTTAGGTATCGTGCAAATATCTGAACTCTCTTTTAACCTCATTCAAATGAACTCAACCAAGATTAGACAAATATATGGAAGGAACTCCCACTGCTTGGAAAAATTCTGGTCTAGTACAAACCATAACATACATGAAACTTCTAACTACACTCTGGTAATGAACTCTACTCATGTATTCCATCTCTAGTTGGGATGTTGGACAATCTGAAATAGATAAATTTGTTCCAAATGAAATAAGAGCACACAATGGTCTATATTCCTATATATAAAACCTCGATAAAATTTAATTGACACTCCTAGACATTTTCCTAGAGGCTTGTTCAAATGCCTACAATTACAAGGAGTATTATTTTTTCTATGTGGAGGGGTAATGAGTTGGATCATTAGTAGGATTTTTTGCTTATGGATTTATGGTTGGATGCCCAATAATAAACCAAAAAATTTCTAGTTTTTGAGTTATGCGGTGAGAATTTTGGTTGTCTAATTCAAAATGGTTTAGGTAAAGCTCTGAAGAGGGCCTTTTTGTTCCTAATATTCCTCCTCCTCAACCTCTAGCTAATTTTCCCATTTCCTTACTTAGTATGATCCCTATTGTTGTTGGTATTGAGGAGGCTTCTATGCCTTCCCTATCTCCTAGAGTGGGCCCTTCTTTGGAGTCTCCTTCTTGGAGATAACCCCCATTCTTGCTAGTGCTCTTCCTGTTTGGAATAGGTTATTAGGGAATGGTGTTTTAGATATTTTCTAGGATCTATAGCCTCCTTGTCCCAAAATGGATCTTCTTGTGCTAGGGTACTTATTGCTTCTAATGTGGGTCCATTGGAGGATTCTTAGTTTGAGTTTAGTCATATTGAATTTACTTTAGCTCCCTCTACTACTTCTCTATATATTTCAAATGAGTGGATGAATAGAACTTCCTATGGTTTAAAATATACTTGTATTGAATATTTTTTTGGTTACAAACTAAATACTAATGTTATCTAAAGTTAGGCTTCTAATTGTTACATGGCTCTAGGTCTTTGTATTATGGCCTTGATGAATGGTATTTTGCTATTCTCCTTTTGTTCCATGGAGGAATGCAATAACATTTTTCAAGGAGGTCCTTTTTTTTTTTTGGAAAGGATCTTCTTTATATTAGAAATTTGGTCTACATGCTTAAATTTTATTGAGATTACTATGTTGCATATTTGGGTGTGTCTCCTTGAGCTCCATTTGAAATTTTGGGATGAAGGTAATATTCAATATATTTCTAATATTGTTGGTCAATTTATCACCTTATTTAGTGTCATTGGACATGTGGAGGTGTGGCATTGGAAGGATTCCCAAGAGTGGCCTCCTAGGGGTACTGAGGAGGAAAGATAAGAACTTGCTAGAATCTTGGTAGGTAGAATATGTAGCTCTCTTCAAGACAAGGATATTTTGGCTTGGGGTCCTAATCCAAAGGGAATATTCTATGTTTCATCTAGATATACAAAGCTTCATAGGCAGATGTATGAAAATATTGGGGTCCCTTGGTGGAAGCAAGATTGGAATAAATTTTCTTGGCCTAAGTGTAGTTTCTTTTTATCATTGGTTGTTTAGAATAGATGTATTACTTGGGATAATCTATGAAAAAGAGGCTTCCAAGGTCCTTCCATTTGTGTTTTTTGAAATAATAGTGAAGAGTGTGTCTCATGCCTTTCCTTTCAACTTCCTTACTCTAGGAGGATTTGGCATTTTTTGTGGGGTGTTTGAGGACATCCCTATGTTCATGCCTCTTCTTTGATAGAGTTTTGGGAAAGCTTGGGGATACCCTCTACTATGAAAACTTTTCTTCAGATTGCTTCAATTATTGGCCCTACCTTTATTGTTTGGCACCTTTTTCTTGAGAGAAATAGAAGGATTTTCCAAGATGTTAAGCAAGTTGGGGATCTTTTATGGGGGAATATCTTCAGAAAAATCCAAGAGACCATTTTAGCTAAATGTGACATGTCGGTCATTGTGGATCCAAGTGATTTGTCTATTGTGGGGAATTTTTACATGGAGGGTAGAGCATTTGGTTTCTCTACTAGCAATAGTTCTCATCAAGTCAAGAAGATGACTCATTGGGATGGTCATGGAGCCCTCCCACACATGGAGTTCTAAAGATAAATACTGAAGGATACTCTAGGGGAATCCTAGGCATGCTAGGATTGGTGGTATTTGTAGAGATAGTAATGGATGGATGGTGTTTTTTTTCTATTTACAAGGGTTAACATTCTAATAATCTCATGGAGGCTCTTGCTATTTTACATGCGATTGAAAGAGGTTATTCCCTATGCTAGAAGAGTATTATTTTTGAACCTAATCCACAGATTGTAGTTGATATGCTAAATGAGTGGAGATACAATGGTGTTAATTGGAAATTGGTTGTGGTGATCAAAAAAATTGTGAATTTATGTAGTTCTTTGGAATTTGTTTCCTTTTGTCATATTCCCAAGGAATGGAATCAGGTGGTTGATTTCTATTGAAGTGGCCCTCTCACCATGTTGAGAGATGGATTATAGATGACTGGAGTCTTTTATCCTCAGAGATCTCTTTGTCCCTCAAAAAGATAATCATGGAAGACTTAAAAACATGTAATTGTTTCCTTGGTTGGATTCCTTTGGGTACTTTTATTGTGTGATCAATTGATGGTTTTTGTGGGTTCTTACTTATTGCTCTTTAGTCTTTCTTTAATTCAATAAATTCTTGCCTCATTTTTATTAAAAAAAAAGGATAATTATATTCATAAAATTTTAAAATTGCGACGATTCGTTTTATATTCATGTTTTGTAACGCCCCGCCATGCAACCCTAGGGAAAGTTGCAATTTACTAAACAAATGAACTAATTTTTTTTTAAAATAAGAACAATTAACATAAAAGTTCACTTAACCATTTCCAACCATTTCCCTAAGGCTACGAGACCGTGTTACTGAAACCAAACGCGAAACATGAATTAAAAACCATATCATATAATTACTTAACAATTAAAGTCCACATACATTCCATTCATAATAAATTTACATCCAAGAATATGAAGTGCCACATGATTCCAAACAATATAGCTTACAACATGTTTACAATAAGATTACAATACTCATTTCTCGAATGAGGTAAAACCAACAATATGATAGCCTATTACAAATTCTGCCTCGATAACAAATGGGGGGTAGTAAAATACAATAAGTACTGAGAGAACAAGGCATGAGAAGAAATTGATTCCTACGAGCTCTCCATCTGGAAATATCGACTGCACGAACAAGAAGAAGAACCAATGGATTAAGATGCACGCCACCCGACCACGTGGAATCCAAAAGGTCCCACTCCCTCCGTGCTAGGAGATAGTAACAAGGAATTCCTACACAAGACTATCTACCACTAGACACAAGCTAAAACATAACTAAACAGAAACAACAACAATCACAATATCAGTTAATAACTACAATCACAAAGTTACGTAACAACTACAATCACAAAGTCACTTAACAACTACAATCACAATATCACTTAACACGAGGTTACAATGCTTCCAGAGAACAGTGATCATATACATCGCATAATAACTAACTGACTGTTGACATAGGAAGAGTGTCATGCATAAATTACCATGAGTTACCCTAGCTCAACCTTCCTAGGCTACCGAACCCCCATCCTGGGTTACCCTGGCTTGCCTCTACTAGCCATCGGACCCTCACGCAAAACTATGCGTCCCATCTCATCTCGAGTCTTATCATTCACTTGCTTCACGAGAGAAACATTCTTTATCTTTATTAGTGTGAAAGATCCCCATTAATTCTTTTATATTATCACTTAGTTAAACTCTAGGTGAGTTACCCTGGTGCCCCTTTGTGTGCCGGACCCCCACAAAGAGCCACTCTCCTATCAACAACACACAAGTTACAATACCACAATAGGTAACTAGACAACGTAACCTCTCCAATCCAAGGAGGAAAAAAACAAGGAAACTCACTCTGAACACTGGAGGAAACCAAATACGAAAACACACTCCTTCCAAAGGAGGTACAAAACTCATTACCCTCTCCTATTTCCTAGGAGGCACAAATCCCCGTTCGTGGAAACTAGGTAAAACATAATAGTACAACTCTACACCACTCCCAAGGTGATTCACAAATTGAACCTCTACACAAAACATCCCACTCTAGAGGACTTCTCTGGAAGACTTACATAGACCCATAACCCCATTTGCCTGACATGGAGAATAAAAGAAATATGATAGAAGAGCATTCCATCTCTAGAAGCCCTTAACAATAACTTAAACTCTTACGAAAGGTAAGGTAAACCTAGGGTTTTCCCATACGACAATAAAACAATGAAGAGAATACCACAATAAACATAACAAATAACCTCAAGGAAACAATTACTTAAAAACAACTCCATATAAAAAAAATATTTTGAATACTCAATAATTTCATCAAACAAATAAATCAATATTTCGAGAATATTCGATTCAAAACAAAACTCATCGTTTAATTCAAATTCGCACAATTACACTATAACATCATATCTTTTAATTTTAACTATTCAATTTAATTATAATCACATAGCTTATTTCCAATTTCCTCAATTAAACTATATCACTATATCTAGTAAAAAAAATTATCATATTAAATTTTTGTTCAAAGCATCTCAAAATTAATATATCAAATATATCCAAGCATAAAATAATTTTATAAAAATCATTTTATAGAAACATATTATAAAATTAACAAATATCATACTTTTAAAACTATAATTTAAAATATTTTTATATTTTTTAAACTATTATTAAAAAAAACATATTAAAAATACCCACCATGATATTTTCTTTTAAAGTTTAAAAATAATTAAATAAAGAAAAATGTGTATTTTCTTTAACCAAAAGAGACTCCTTACACGCATCTATATCTATCCTATAAAGATTCTCTTAAGAGGGAGATAATTTGTGAAAAGTTTATGTTAAAATGGAATCTAACCTGTTTTTCTTTAGAAACTTATATCCTTAAGAAGATTTTATGGAATATTGATTTATTCCCTAATATTTAGGCTTTAAAGGAAGCCATGCAATATATTAGCAAAAAGAGTGCTGTAAAAATTGTGGGAGTCAATTTTTTTTTTTTTTTTTTTTAAAGAATGCGTTCCATACAAATGAAGACTTCAAGATATAAAGCAAAACGTTTACTACATAAGATATGTCTGTTTCACATCTTTATTCCATCGGTTTTCGGATATTATAAACTGCAAACAAATGCTAAGAACAATTGGGAATTTAGGAAGTAAAGAGTGATGAAGGCTCCAACATAGAAAAATTTGTATTCATTTCATTTATGTCTATTCTGCCGTAAAGGAGGCAAATTGCTTGCAAGATTTATTGAATAACACCAGGAAAAGAACGGAAAAGAACAGAGCACACAAAGGCCACGGTGTCGGGAAAGCAAAGGGCAGTGGTAATAGGCGTCATAAAAAAGATGATAAGTCTTCCAAAAACATTGATAAGGCGGCTGTACTATGCTCAAAAGAAATCTAACGTAACAACCTTGCACCCCTACCTGCGCCAAAAGGAGCTTTGGGACAAAATCAGGGTATAACAATGAGAGGATGTATGCATTATGGTCTACATATGAGGGTGCTATCAAGGTTTAGATTCAACCATCGTACTCAGACCAAAACAATGGCATCGATGGGACAGTCAAGACATCACAAATATAGAGCTTTTAAAACCATGAGATTGCCAAAGGAAAACTCCTCCTAACGGGTATCATGCAAACAACTCAATACCCACAGAGAACAAATAAAAGTCAAACCATTTCAATTTAATTGATTTCATCACACAGAACATCAGATTCGAATGGAATAGGTAAAATGAAATCACAATCAAAGATTAACCATTTTTCCAAAACAATCGAAATACAATCAAATACCTTACCTGGATTCCTACGCACAAGAACAAAGAGGACGAGTTGATGACCTTTGTTTCATAGCCACAATTTCCTTTATCTTTCAAATTGCCAAAAATCAAATGAAGATAGCGAGTTTCTATTATCATTTCAGTCCTTTCATAAAGCAGGAACATGCATTCGTCCTTTTGAGTTCTTCTAACGATTTTTTCACTAGTCTAAAATCTTATTGCTTTTATTTGATTAAAGACTCATATTTATCTCCTCTTTCAATTTTTTAAAAAAATCCCCTTCTATTAATACTTATCCTTAAATTTTATTTTATTTTATTTTATTTTTTTATCGTAATTTTCGTTTTAAAACTTATCTCTAAATTTTGAAATCATATTGTTTTCAACCTTTGTTTATTGTTTTCTTCCCTAGTTTAAATCTTATCTTCAAGACTTGTTAGAAATCATGTTAGCTTTCCTTCTAAATTTTATTTTAATTTCTTGATTTAATTATAAATAAACACTTACTTTCTATATTGATTTGAGCTAATGTTTCAATCAATTTTAATTTACTTATATTGATTAATCAAAATATTAACTTATCACGAATACAAGACCAATTAAACAATACAATCATGAAACCAACACGACGCCACAACTCAATTAACCATACTTACTCAATAATATTTTTTTGGAAAACAACATGACCACTCAACAGTTAGCTTACTTGAATTACTAGAATGACCCAAACGGAGGGATATTACAGCTTTGTAGTCTTTCTTTAATTCAATAAATTCTTGCCTCCTTTTTATTAAAAAAAAAAGGATAATTATATTCATAAAATTTTAAAATTGCGAGGATTGGTTTTATATTCATGTTTTAAAATAAATCAATGATTAAATCACCCTTCACATCATAAAAATATGGAAGAAACCATAGAAATACATAATTGAAGATCTAAAAAATGGGAAGGTAAATAATTTATATTTAATGCAAGATAAATAAATAGGCTCAAAGTAACCTATGAATATTTTAAGAAGATGATAAATGAATCTAACAAAGTGCATAATTACTAGTTTTTATGTTTATTCAAATTAATGTTATTAGCTTTTGTAACCATCATTATTAAAAATTTGATAAGGTAATAGTTCACATATTCAATTCATACCAACAAAAAATTCAATGAATGGAAATAATGATTATAATAAAAAATTACTGACATTCATATGCATGTCAAATGTAAGTTGAGACATAAAATTTAAATATAACACATCTTATATTTTAATTATTTAAAGTATTATAGTTTAATTAATAATTTTATGCTCATGTAAAGGGGTTTATTTTTATTTTATTTTATATAAAATCCTTAGAATGTGTTACATAAATAGTTATAGTAAATACATTTTTTTCTTTATATATTTCTTAAGTAAACATATGAAAGATTTTAATACTACTTTATTGATGTGATGGAAACCCTAGTTGGAGTGAGAGTGGTAGATGGTGGCAATGACTATTCTAGGCAGGGCAATGGTGAAGATGGTGAAGGTGATGGAAGTGACTAGGTCTTTGGGTTATTTCTATATACCCTACATTATCTTCATATGGAGGTGACTTGTTATAGTGTTAGTGATCACACTAATAGAAATTGTAACACCCGCCACAAAACCCTAGAGAATGTCACACACATAACGAAAGAAAACTTTTTTTTTTGAAGTGTAATTAAAAAAGTAAAGTAAACTACAATTATACATACATTCTCTAAGGTACGTGAGGACACTTACTTAGAATACCCATTACTATCAAAAGTTACTAAACATAACATAAGATTATTACACATGAATGAAAGATCATACATCTATTAACATTAAAATACATCTCATAAAATATAAAGTATTGTAATCATGATCCATTCATACATTGCATCTATTCAATTTTACAATTACAACTCTCATTTCCAACTGAGATAGTTCCTACAAAAGTCTTACAATTACAAATTACAAAGATTCTCCTCGAATACAATTGAGGAGTGATACAATTACAAATTACAAGGTATCCAATAGATACAAGCGAGAACATGAAAGAATTTCAAATTCACTGGTACACACAAGCCTTCCAATTGTGAAGTACTTGCCATCACGAACAAGAACTGGGGACCCACCATTTTAAGGTGCATGTTCCACCCAACCATCTGGTACTCGAAGGACCAACCCCCATGCTAGGAGATAGTAAAAGAGCTTCCTAGGAAAACCTACAACCTCTAGAAATAGGCAAAAACAATATTGAACTACACAAGTACAAAACTTACAAAATGGTTACAATGCTTCCAAATAACAATCATCAATCGCACAATATAACAAACTGACTCATGGTTGTTATGGGAGGAGTTTCATCACAAAGTTATATGGGTTACCCTCGTGAATCTTCCTAGGCTCCAGCCCCCATCTTTGGTTGCCCTGGTGACCTCTTACGAAACCCAGCCCCATATGCAATCCAATGCAAAATTGATTATCTTTCCGAGAAACAAGATATCGATCTTTCCATTCCAAGCCTTCATCTCATCCCAAGTCTTTACTAGCCCTTGAGTCCATGAGTGAGGCATTAACAAAAGTTAAGTGATTAAACTACCCTTTTTCCCTAACATATTTATTTAATTTTCACTGATTAAACTAACTCTGCATGAGTTATCTTGATGCGACTTAGTGTGTCAACCCTCATGAAAAGCCATTCCCCTATTAACAACCTAATGGATCAATTCCACTAACATAGGGTAAACCATCTTCACATAACCAATCACAAATACCAACTGATAACAATGTACAACACAACTTGTTCATAGAACTAGGTGACCATACTAGATAAAATACCATGTGCACTACCCAAGTTATTTCAAAGCTAAATCAATATAAATTACAATCCCCATCTCAATGAAACATATCTGGAAGTCTTACATAAACAAATAACTCAATTTTCCCAACAACAAGAATGAGAGAAACTTAACTTTAAAACAAATTCAAGCAAAAGATAAAATCTAATATTAGGATATTCTAAATCCAAGTGAGGAAATTACATATGCATCTAAACAATCAAACCAACACATTGCTCAATTATTGCTAATTCGAGACAATTTTATTCATAGGATAAGAACAAATCATAACTAATTGTTTAACTCTATAATTCCTCAATTATACATTACATGAAAATAACTAATCTTATTGCAAATTTGTTTGGAACCAATAAGAAATATAAATAAAAAATCATTTTCCTAAAAAAAAATATTTCATTTAAAACAAATAACCATTTCCCTTAAAATCATTCCCTTTTTTAAATAACTACTTGAGCATTTGGCACACAATAATAATTTAAATCTAAAGGTTTACTTCAGTTTCACAATAATATTTAAATATAAAAATCCCACTTCCTGTTGAAATCATTTCATTATAAAATGAATTTTTTCATCTATTATAATAAAATAATCTTAATATAATTATATTTAAATATAAATATATATTAAACATATATATAATTATATACTTATTTAATATATATATATTATTTAAATATAATATATATATTAAATAATAAAAAAATATAATATATATATATTATATATATAATAAATAAATATTATATATAATATATATAAAAAAAGAAATTTTATACAAAGGAAACCACAACCACGGGCTGCTACGCAGCCTCCCCCTTATGGGGGTCATTGCCTATGGGGAAAGCATTGGGTGTTGCCTCTACAGCTAGTGCCTCCCATAATGGCGATGGCTATGGGGGTAGCTCCCCCTTCAAAATTTAAAATCAAAACTTCTAAACCATAAAGTAAACTAGAGCCTATTTTCTAAAGTCTGAAGAAATACAATTTAAAGTTGAGCTTCCCTCTATATTTTTAACAACCAAATTTTCCTCACCTTCCCCAACAAGATCTTTCAAAAAAATATTGATATTCTCTCCTTAATTTTCAACACTTCATCAAAATTAAAAATATCATTTTCAACCACTATAGATATTTTCTTCTTATGCATTTACAAGATATTTTCATTTTAATAATTTAAAGGACAATTTAATTTCAAAATAGATTTAAATCATTTAATCTATGCACTTTACAAATACAATTAAACTATTCACTTAATAAATTTAATTGATTAATTTATTTACTCAACAACTAAATTTATTTAATTAAATTATTTACTTAATAAATAAATTTAATCACAAAGATTAAATTACTTTACCAATAAATTCAATTTAATTAATTAAATTAAATTAAAAGCTTTTAACAACTTTACTCTAAAATAAATAAATAACATTTAAAACCTATAATCATTAATTTTTTTCAAACAACAATGCAAGATAATTAATTAACAAAAACAAACAAGGATGACATGACATTATGACATACTAAACAAGAATTGACTACACACTGTGACTAGGAGTGTGGTTTGACAAGGCCACTCTGTTACTATCTCCCTATTAACATAACCATTGGGAAAGTGAGCATGCTCAGACCTATGAAGCTAGGTGGAGACAATGTCCTGTACCTGTAATCCTGTAAAACAAGACAAGTTTCAAAGATTCATAAAACATAGCAGACACACCGTGAAGAGAAATCGCGAAATCACAAGGCCCTCACAGGCGAGTGATGTAATCTTGTCCCTTTCACCAATATAGCCACATCAAGACAGACAAAATTTAAAGCATCAATAAAACACCACATGAGTGTACAACAATATTAACTCAAATAACAACTACGCTAATCAAAAGCATCCACATAATGTATCATCACATCAAAGTATAGCATCCACATTGCTCCAAATCCAACAATAATAAAATAATCACAAGGTATCAAGATCTATCATAGTAAAGGTACCGACTAATAGCCCGAACAAATCATAAATACATAATAGCAGCTGGAGGGGCACTATAGAAATGATGTTGTTGGTGTGGATTATAGCTTAGTTTTTGAGGATGGGTTATCATGGTGCAATGATGAGGAAGTAACGCTCTTAGATATTCTCCTGGAGGCTTGTTTGAATGCCCAAAATTACAAGTATTATATTTCCACGTGGAGGGGTGATTAGTTGGATCATAAGTAGGATTTTTTGCTTATGGTTTTGTTGTTGGATTTCCAACAATGAACCCAAAAATTTCTAGTTTTTGAGTTGCATGGTGAGAATTTCTGTTGTGTAATTCATAATGGGTTACGTAAAACTCTCACGATGGTCCTTTTGTTGTCTAATATTCCTCCTTCTCAACCTCTAATTAATCTACACATAGCCTTACTTAATATGATCACTATAGTTGTTGGGATTGAGGAGGCTTCTATGCCTTCCCTATCTCCTAGGGTGGGCTCTTCTTTGGAGTCTCCTTCTTCGAGATAACCCCCATTCTTGCTAGTGTAGGTCCTCTATGGAATGGGTTATTAGAGAATGTTTTTTAGGGAATTTTGTAGGATCTACAACCTCCTTATCTTAAAAAGTATCTTCTTGTAACTATGGGAGTTGTCGGTTCTAATGTGGGTCCATAGGAGGCCTCTGAGTTTGAGTTTAGTCATATTGGAGTTCCTTTAGCTCCATCTACTACTTCTATATCTATTTCAAATGAGTGGATAAATAGAACTTCCTATGGTTTAAAATCTACTTGTATTGAATTTTTTTGGCTTATAGACTGAATCTTAATGTTATCTAAAGTTAGGCTTTTGACTGTTGGATGGCTCCTAGTCTTTGCATTATGGCCTTGATGAATGGCTTTTTGCTATTTTACTTATGCTCAATAGAGGAATGAACTCACATTTTTCAAAGAGGCCCTTGGTTTTTTGGAAAGGATTTTCTTTATTTCGAAAGTTGGTCAACATGCTTAAATTTTATTGAGATTAGTATGTTGCATATCTGGGTGTGTCTCCTTGTGATCCCTTAAAATTTTTGGGAGGAAGGTATTATTGAATATATTTCTAATATTGTTGGTCAATTTATCACCTTATTTAGTGTCACTAAATATAGATCTAATTTTCTTTATGCTAGATTTTATGTTTTGGTTAAGCCTAGCTCTGAGTTTCCCAAAAATGTGAAGCATTGCTCCAAACATACGATTTGGGAGCTGAAATTTTAGTATGCATCTTCTGGGGTGCTACATTCCATGTAGCAGTGTCCTTAGCCTCATAATCTTCTTGATTATCCCTCTACTTTTAAATGGATTGAGAAGATTTTTTTTAACATGCGCTCTTCAAAAAGGTTGGTATTTCTTGGAATATTAAGAGAACTCTTGATGATGTGATTGGAATCTTCCTGGATCTGAATAGTGAGCAATCTCTTCAATTTTAGCCCACCAATATGTTGAGGTTGATGTTGATTTTTGGGTTCAAACCTACTTGATTATGTTTTTCTAGTTTTGGGTATTCCCAAAACGTTTTTTTGGTTCATTGTTCTTGTCTAACCTTTATTGGTCTTGCTATTCTCCTTGTTGTTTGGGAGACATGTCTTTTTAGCTATTTCCCCTTATCTCACCAATGCTGATATTTTTTTCTTATGTTTGTATTTTATGGCTATTCTATAATGTGTATGACACCTTCCAATTCTTACCTTAATCAAAACATATGAAATACTTTTTAAATATTTTTTATAGATTATATGGATGAGAAAATAATTCAAGATTTACATTTTTAAGGTAAATAAAGTTTAAATATTTAATTTCTTTGGTATTGCATGTCTCATATGTTGATGAGATTATGTTTGGAAGTATAAACACAACTCTACATTTTAGAACAATATAAATATTATTAATGTAGAGTTATTTGGGTTATATATAAAGTTTAAATAGATAAAAAATCACATCCATTTTCTTCATTATGAAATATTTTATTTTTTATAATTTATTTTATATTTTCTTAAATTATTTCAAGAAATTTTTATATAATTGTCACAATTGTAGAATGGTAAATGAATATTTTTCATTTCAATAAGCTAACCTCACCATCACAAAGAGATATTTTGTACAAATTCACATACTAAGATCTTAATAAATAAAAATTTCTTGTTTTATATGTGTGAATCTAGACGTTGGGACTAGTTTATTGTCACCAACTTATTTCACTCCTAGAAAAATTATAATAGAATTAGTGATTTTTTTCTTTACTGTCTAATTATTATTATCCTTCCCGTCTTTTTCCAATATTTGTGTCCTTCTAGTGTCAAAAAGTGCATGTGTAGATTGTTGGTATGTTATAGGGTGACATTTTCTTGTTTAATTCATACTAATATGTATGTATATTTGACAAAAAAAAACTCTTTAAACATGCACATAATGCTAGGAATTCTCATGTTGATCTAGATTCCTTTTAGTGCTCCAATTGAACTACCAAATATTCATGCAAATATAACCCTTATAAACCCATGCACCACAAAGAAATTAACTTAACTCATTTAAATATAAGGATATGATAGCAGATCTTATAAATTCACAATTGGTGGCTATCCTAGGTTCATAGCATACATGCATGAATCAATCCATTTTATAATTGAAATATTCAAAATCCAAGTTCATGACCATTAGCATGTCCTATAGGCTATAAGAATTCCACTAACCTGATGATAGCTAAATCCATATCAATAATGTGTTTTTAAAGTGTGATTATCTTGGAGTGTTAAATAAATGGATAAGGTAAGTGTATAGAGTTATGTTAAAAGAAGTGATGGGGTAGGAATACATCTATAGAAACATGTGTAATAAATACATAGTTAGCATAAAGACAACAGATCTAAGTTTGTGTAAAGTTATGTTTCTTGTCAATATATCAAGAAATTTTTTAGAAAAAAAAAAATTTAATAAATTAAACCATATCAAAATTATATTAATGGCTTGGATTATAATTGATTATAAGCTTTAATAGAAATTTGTTATTAAATTAAAACCCTGAAAAACTATATCCAAATTGATTTATTTTTTGGTTGATTTCCCTTGATCATTTTAAAATATTCTTATTTTTGAAATATTAAATTTTAAGATTTTGGAGGTTAACGGTGGTCCAATGTGAACTGTATCTGAGCATGTAATTAATTATTAGCTGTTGTTGATAGTTCAGTTATTTACAACATTATCCATGTTTGATATTATTTATAAAAACACGTCAGATATGTTAATTGCAATATATTTATTTATCCTATGTAAGATACGCAATATTTTATTTATAGTTTCATTGGCAAACAAAAAAGACAATAACTGATAACTAGAGAACATAGTCAGCCAAAAAACCAACCATTCTATACAATTAAAAGAGCTGTCCAACAACATAAAGACACGATTACAATAGCCGTATAACATCAAATCACGAGAACTTTATTAAATATATTCTTTAATTTTGAAAAACGTCAAAAGGTTTGTCAGCAGGTTCCCAGCATTAATAGCAGCCACTAGCCTCATTTAGTATTCCCTTATATATATCCATGTCTGTCCATTTTGCTTTCTATTGTTTAGGTTAAACTCGAAACCGCGGGATTGGTGGAGCTGCATCATAAGAGAATATAGAAGTCGCGTGTGGGGAACAATTTCCTGAGGTAGTCCAGCGAGACACCAGAAGCAAAGCAGAATGGGTGAAGTGAAACCATGTCCTTACAAGAGGAGAAGAAAGCCAGTCAAGCCAGTGAGGAGTTCACTGGGAAATTTGTTTTCTACTACACAGTCACTCGAAGAAAAGTCAAGCTCTGCAAGTAAGGTAACCCTATGCAGTTTTGGTACAAATTTACAAGAATCGTTATCTAAAATACAGAAATGGAGGAAAGCCCAGCATGATGATGGTATGGACAACTTTGAAATCTCCTCAGCAAGAGATCAATCAGAAACCATTTCTGATTCACTTACTGAAAGTGAAGTGGGTATGGAGGATTCTTTTGCCGCCACACCTCTCTACCCCAAAAATTTTACATGTACAAAATGTGGGAGAGATTTTTCTTCAGGAAAAGCACTAGGCCCACATTTTAGAAGATGTGGCATCAAAGAAGATAAAATTTGGTCATGCTCATTGTGCGGTACGGTGTGCCCTAGCATGCAATCTCTAGGGGGTCATAAGAAAGCCTGCCGAAGAAATCATGTCTGATGGAGGATGCCAAAAGTAAGCCTTTCTCACAACTTTATTTTTCATTTTCCATACACTGGATTTAGGTTAACTAAGAAAACAACAAGACTTTGAACTAAAAGTTGCTACCGTTTTATGTTTAGAAACTGGAGATAGATGCCGATTCTTTGTTGGAAATAGTTAGAAGGATTCTTTGTGTTTATCAGTCCGCAGATTAGGTAAAAGGGAGTTGTCTGTAAAATGTTTTCGTCAACCAGTTAACCATGCCGCTAGGGTTAAATAAGGCATATGGGATACATCGCTTCAAAGCCTTTTGAAGCCTTTGCAAAGGTTTAGAGGGAGCCAGTTTTCCAGCAGCCATAGAATGCATATCATTTCAGGACCACGAGCGATAGAACTCAGGACCGCATCGCCAGGAGAAAAAGCAGCTAGGCTCGGCACAGTGAGAAAGAGGCAAAAGTGTTATCGAGAATGATACCATCCCAATTACACATGCATGGCATATTTTGAAATAGCTTGTATTACATGCATGCGATATTTTGAAATAGCTTGTATCTTGGTTGCAAAGTAAGTGTGTTTGACCTGGAGTAGTATTGTGATGGGTAGTCTTCCCCGAAAGTCAATACTTCATTTTTTTAGCATTATCTAAGTGCAATGAGTGGTGAGTGGTCCATTCATTATCATGTGAGATGAGTTCTTGTAAACCACTACTCATTGAACACTAGTCAATGAGCATTTAATTTGTATTAAGATAAATATGTGTCCAATAAATATTTGTTTTAAGATTAATATGTGTGAAATAAATTATTTAGTTTCATTGTTTGGTATTTAATTTTCCTACCATGGCTCTAGATTATTATTTGAAAATGTATTTTATAATAAATGCAGGCTTATTTTAAAGTTTTAATTATTTTTTTTTGAATTGTTTGAATAATATTTGTGTTTATATGTATTTTTTCTTATATTCAATGTTTCTTATCAAATTCCTTGCACAATATATCGTGAAAACTTTTCAATGAAATAAGATTTTATAGTATTGTGTAAATAAAGGATGACTAAAATTATATAATAATCATTAGAGTGTTATATCAAAAACACATGGAATTCATTGTATTTTATATATAACAATAATTTTAAGTTCTCTTAAAATGGATTAGATTTCGGATGTTAGTATAAGTCTTCAAAAAAATTTAATAGTGTCATAATATAGGTGCTTGAAAATAAATCTCATAATTTTTTACATCATTAATTAACTTTAATCAAATTCTATGAGAACGAAACATATTATAATAAAATTTGATAAAAATGAAATATCAGTCATTGCTCTTGTGATGTCATAATAATGAAAAACAAGAAATCTATCACTCTTGGTATCAAACATATTATAGTAAAATTTGATAAAAATGAAATATCAATCATTTCTCTTATGATGCCATAATTGTGAAAAATAAGAAATCTATCACTCTAGCTATGAAAGCCAAACTTCACACAAAAATACAATACTCTGCCCAGAATTACAATGAACAACTATACTTTATTCTAATTCGCATAGTACAAGATTTCATAACTTCAGAACAAAATAATCATTTGAATTGACAATTCAATCTTATTATTATTAATTCATCTCACACTTGTACATTTGTGCTATCTGGTTTGCTCTGTTGTATCTTCCCCCTCCCATTTTTCTCCACACTACAATGCCATTGTTCTACGCTCTCAGCACCTCCCAATGCCATGTACAGCCATCAAACATGCCTTTTCCTCTGTACAATGACTTCTTTGATTTTCTTGCTTACTCTCCTCTCTCCCAAGTGCGGCCAGGTAATGGGAAACAATTCAAAAAAAATATTTGTTTTCCATTTGGGGGTCTTCACCCTCCATCTTTCAACTCTAAACCCCCATCTATTTCCCTAATCCTACGTATCTAGAAGGAACACAAACTCAAATATGAGTTTCCTTCTATAATCTCTATCCACTTTTCTAACACTCACGCGGTCTATCACAACACTAAGGGTTTTCAAGGAAATCAATACTTAATTTTTGCTTTGTCTTCATGTATGAACCACACCTCTCCAGCTTCCTCTCCTTCTTTGCGCAACTGCCAAGGGAAGGAACCATCTGCGAAGTTTTTTTTTTCCCTTTTTAGTCTTCCCCTACCTTCACGTCATCCCTCAGCACTCTAAAGATGAGTGTTACCTTCTCCACTTCAAACTATGCGACCTTTCATATTCCTCAATATTTCTTTACAAAATTGAATAGCTCAAAAATCTTAAATGATACTTCCATTTAATTCTATTCCCTCTTTAAAATCATTAACTTTCCATATCCATCCATAGTCTATTAAGTTTCTCTATTCAATATTTTATTTCATTTCAAATCCCGTCCTTCTTATCAGACATGACTTTATCTCCCTTCTCAATGTTTATGAAATCAACATAATTTTTTCGGGATCAAAATTAAACTTAAATTATAAAATCCTAATATGATATTTTCTCTATCAATGACAACAATGTCACCCAATCTCTACTAAAATTGATCATCGAATTCGGGATTAAATTGGACTCAGGAAAAATGCACAATGAACATAATTCAGACCAAAACTAAAAGAAACAAACTCAAATTAATTTTATATCACATGATTAAAATTATATGTATATTTTACTTTTCTCTCGTGTTTATATTGAAATAAAACTATTTACTTTATCTATTTAAATTATTTTATTTATTTTATTTTATTTATTTAAGAAAACATCAAGAGAAATTTGGGAGGCCACTTAAGGCTTCTAAAGATTTTGGGTGCAGATTCATCCTCTTTTGGTTCAATCTATTAGTACAATAGAACCCAAGGTAAATATTCATTTTTTGCATTTGGATACTTTTTAATATGTATTTTTCTTTGTACATGTTGAAAAAATATAGTTTACATAAAACATACTATTTTTTTAGAAAAATACCTATATTTATTAACATAGTTTAGTTGCTTAAGAAAAGAAATTAAATAATTTTATTAGTTAGTTTTTATTTCTTTAGTGCATTGTGATTACTTTCCCATTTTGAACAATCTTAGGCATGGGAACATTATAAATGTGTCTTTTATTTACTTTCATTGATGGAGAAGTGTATTATTGAAGGTGTGTATCCACCCTTATATTAATTGTTAATTATGGCCTCATAGAAGTTTAGCTTGAATCTAACCCTATTGATAAAAATTACTATGAAAAGTTCTAATGTAGAAAATTAAAACCTTAAATAATAAGTCCCTAAAAAATAGCCAAAACTTAACAATTTGGTAGAGGCCTTCTAACCCTACTCCAAAGAACCCTAGTCGGGACAAGAAAGGGAAAAATTATGGGTTTTGGATATGCACCAACTATGGATATTAATCCCTATTCCTATAGAAAAATAAAGGCCTTTATTGTTGAAGAGGATGAGGATGAATTACTGAGAACACTATTGTGAGCCCACAAAATAAGAAAGTGGTTCAAAACCATAAAGATATGAACTTAATTGGTAACTTTGAGGAGTTGGAGAAGAGAGCCATACATATTTTGGATTGAGATGAAAAAGGTTTTGACGATGATAGATCTGAGTAGAAAGTGAAATAGCATTTGAGTGAAAGGAGATATTCTATGCTTTCAAAGACCTCTATTGCTCGAAATTTAATTGATAAAAATGGAAAGAAGCTGAAATTTGATAAATATAAAAATTCTAATGTTGAGGATGATTATTTTTTAGGGATGATTTGTTTCAAGATGAGGAGTCCAAGAAGAGAATAATGATATTGTGAGGATCGGGAAGAGGAGGGGAAGGAGAAAGAAGATGAGGAAGGTCACCCTGATTTTGATGAGAAAGAAGGAAATGAAAAAGATGATGAATAGGAAGTGGAGGAGAAGATAGATATAGGGGAAGGTAATATTTATTTTTCAGCCTATAATAGGATGGATGATAATGATTCTTAGAAATATATTGTAGACAATAAAAGTTCAAAAGAGATTGAGAGAATCAAAGGATAAAACAACCTAGTGGCATATGACTCAATTGATTCCTTAAGTGTTGAATTTTCTCTGCTAAAAAGTAAATGGAAGGGATTCATAAAAAAAAATGTAAGATATAAAATATGTAGGAATAGTAGAAGTAAATGGAAAAATACCTTACTTCTCATCAACAATCTTCAAGATAGAGTAAAAAATATTGAAACTGCCATTTGTATAATTGTTCACATTACTAATAGAATAATGAGGAAACCTATGATGGGAACTATAATAAGGTTGTCAAAGATTAAGAAGAAAAAATGAAAGAATGCAAGAGAACATGATCTAAATGTTTCTAAAAAAGAGAAGAACTTTGAGACCTCAAAAGATAACACTACTTGTGAGGATTATTTGGACTTTATATCTCAATATTAAAATTATATTTTATAAATGGTCTTCTTCCTGTAGCTTTGTAGTTTTATTTTTTGTTGACTATTTTAGCATTGGGGTGTGTGCCAGTCATGTTTTTCTTTGTTTTTTCTATTGAATTTTATTTTTTAATTCTTTGATATTATCTTGTATCTGGTTTAGGACCCTTTGACTCCTTAACAAATTAAAAAAAGAGCTATAATACTAAATATAAATTGATAATGACAAAATAATTAAACTAGAGAAACTTATTGGAATCCTTATGACATACCTTAATCCTATCCCCACCTTTCCATTGAACCTCCCAAATTCTTATCTCTACCTATCTCTTCCATTCCCATTTTACCACTCTACAATTTTCTTACTTTTTCAAGACTCTTGACTTGTGCACCCATATATAATCCATTACACTTCTTCTTTCACCACTTGAAATTTCTTAACCCTTTGTATGCCCTTGAGATACCACCCAACTATTTTTCCCTTGATCACTCCACTACTATCTCTCCTTGATTCTTGTGTTGTTCCAAACACCATTCCATGATCAACCTTACATTTTCTCTGTATACCACTATCATAAAACTTATTGTAGTACCCCTCCTGTTACTGTTTAGATTTGTTTTTCTATGTTTTGATTTGGTACTTTGATACTGTGATGAGACTGTTATTGTTTGGTTTGGTTAGTAGACCTTGTTTTTTATGCCTATACATTTGAGGACATGGTTATTGATATGATATTGTGGTTGGTGATATTAATTTGATTTCAGTAACATTGCGATGCATTAATTTAGTAAAGTATATTATGATATGATTTTTTAGTTTAGAAATGATTAATTTAACGGTTATACTATATTGTTTGGATAGATGTGATGAGGGACAATGTATCACCACTCGTTCGTGGGTGCCCTGCTACGTTGCGATTCCTTCTCACAATATAGTGCTTTGATTTTATATATGTATGCACATGTACATGACTTCGTTTGTATGCAGGGATTGTAGGTACATAGTCTTGATTCCACCTGCTTCGGCAAGATAGGGTGAGCACCAATAACCCAATGGCATAATGTTGAAACAGAGATGACTTGGAAGTCATCCCGTCATCCCGATTGAATGGTATTGTGTGTTCTTGTAATTGTCCTTTCTATAATTATTATTGTGTTCGTGTGAGTGTCTTGTCGTATGTTATTCATGTTGGTATTTTATAAGTTGTGAATGATTCAATTAAATGATGGTAATAATTGTTTATTATAATGTTAGATTAAATTGTATTTAAATATTTAAATGTTTTTATTTATTTTAAAAGTCATGTATTTTATTATATTCTAATTAAATATTAAATTGTGTTTTGTTAATTTAATTAAATTATCTTGTTGAAGATAATTATAAAACAAATAAATTAAATAAATCAAATTATGTGCAAAGCAAGTAAAGCTCGCAAAAGCTGATTTAAAACAAAAAATATTGAAGAATAGAAAAATAAATAAATAAAAGAATGGAAATAGTTTTGTGAACGAATGAGAATTGAGATTTGACTAAAAAGCTTGCTTTCAGAGATATAATTTCTTTTATTGTGGATTTTTGAGAGTTTTGGAAGAAATTGGTAATATCTTTTATTTAATTGAAAATTTGTGAGTATTTTGGGGAGAGAGGATTATTGAGACAGGAGATTGCACAACATAATTGTTATGTATTTTTTAATCTTCTGAAGTTTTGAAAAGGGTATTTCCATTCTTTTGCTTGAAATATTTTGGAGAGAGTCTTCTGAATAAAGGTTGAGATTCAAATTGGAGCATGATATTCTGGAGGGGAGATTTTGAGGTAGGAATGAGAAGCTCTGCATAGAGGCCATCGGGATCAAGCAAGCTTCATCAAATTCTAGAGCCGCAGACTCTAGGAAATTATAGCCTAATTGTTTTATTGATGGATAAAAGATATATATATATATATATTGTTGTGTTGTGGATTTACTTCTGAAAGAGAAATGGATATTATATGATATATATACTTATATATTTAAATATATCAAAAGTTTATTTCAAGAATTTGTGTTTTATCATATTATATTATGTGGAGTGATATACATATACTTATTAAACTATATTCTTGGCATTTAAATTTACTTGAAAATTGTATTTTAAAATTGAATTCATGGCCAACTGCCATCGGCGTCCGTACTAGGTAAAGACATAATTTTATATTATAAAAATAAAATAAAAATAAAATAAAAATTTAAAATTTAAAATAGGCAATTGAATTTTGTTCATTATTATGGTTTTGTTGGGGTTTGGGGAGGGCACGCATCTCGTACCACTCCTCCCCTTGCGGCACAGATTGACACAGTAGTCCTTGTAGGACTGTTGTGTACAACAGCCTATGGGGACTGTACGACAGTCCCCACTTGCCTCATGGCATTTTTTTTATTGGTTTTCATTATATGTATATATTTATATATATTATTTTATTTATTTTTTATATAAAAATAAAAATAAAAATGAAATTTTCTTTATTGAAATGAAATATTAAATATTTTTATTAAAATAAAATTTAATGTATTATTATTATTATTATTATTATTATTATTATTATTATTATTATATGAGATGTTCTTTGTTTTTAAGAATTAAATATTTAGATGCAGAATTATGATTTAATTATGGGCAAACAAGTTACATAAATTTTGTCGAGCATGTTGTGTTTCCTCATATCAATTCAAATTGAAATGTTTTATGTAATTGAGTAAATCGTTTTCCTTAAGCTATGAAATCATGTGATCTTGCTATCATTTTCCATTTAATTGTTGTAAACTCTACTCTTGGATATGGGAACCTAGTTTTAATTTGTGAAACCTTGCTTTCTAGAGGCATGTTTAAATCTTGAATGTTATCCTTGTCTTGATTGCACTTTTGGAGTTGAAACTTATTGGTTTTATGATGGAAGGGTTGTACAGGTTGTTGAATTTTGTTATGAATTATTGCGAGATGAGTTATACCTCACGTGGCTTGGTTTTGAGTTATGTGCTTTATCTATTGAGTTCAACCCTTGCCTGGATTTGTTTTATGTTAGGGGTCTTAGGGAGAGTGGCTCTTCATGGGGGCTAGGAGATCCCATGATAGCTATGTGATGACACTCTCCACTAGAAACCCATTTGCTTTGTTGCTTATTGCCTCTGGAAATGTGTTTTGGGAGTGGTATGCTTAATGTGTTTCAGATTCTTTTGAGAATGATTTATGGATGTTATTTGGACTTGTTTAATTGTCATTGCTTTGATTAATTGTGGTGAGTTTCTTATCTTTATCTTGTTTCTTGACTTGTGAATGTTGTGGTCTATGTCATTATAACCTCAAGTTGTAATTGTATTTGTACTATGTTGTTCATGGAGTCAGTTTGACAATAATGGTCAAGTTAACATCCTTGTCACCTTTGAGCACGGGGGGTGAGTTATTCATAATTCACATGGTTGGGTGGAATGTGCTCTGCACCTGTTGGGTTCCCCATTAGCATCCTTTGTTCATAGCATTTCTACAGTTGGAATTGTACCTATGTTCACTTTGTAGTTTCTAATGTTATTGTACTTTGTATCATCCCACATGTTTGGGAATTGTATTGTAATTCATTCATCAAATCATGTAATGTATTGTTTAACTGTTGATGTAATAGTTAGGGACTTTTGTAACATTATTGTGAGAGATTTTGTATAATTATGTAATGATACTTTCACTCTTGGTTTATGGATGTACTTGTATTAATGATTATTGTAATATAAATTGGTCAAGTTGCTTAATAATTATCTTTTACTTTTATTTTAGTTGTGTTGCAATGTGACCTCGCATGCCCCAGAGAATGTAATACTTAGTTGTTAATGTGTAATGTAAATGTAATTACTGTTCGGATGCATGTTTACTTTATGTTATTTGAAAAAAAAATCAATGTTTGTTCTCTGGGGTTTGCACGACGGGTGTTACAACATTGGTATCAGAGCAAGGTTCATATACTAGGCACTCTGGTTTCATATGAGCCCATTATGTTGTCTTAGTGAATTTGTTAAGTGAAGTTCTTAAGTGATCACAATGATCATGTTGGATTGTGGAGAGGATGTAAAGATTTGAACCATGTAATTGTTGGAAAGTAAGTGTACTTGTAGAATTATGTATGTAATTGTACTTCCCTTGTAAATGTGAGAAACCAGTAACTATGCATCAGTTGAGTGTTGTGAATACCATGTACTTGCTTTGTGTGCCCATAACCCATAGGTCTTAGGATGGAGATATGGTGTACCCATCCATTTAGAATATGTTTTTATTTGGTGTGGGATTAACCATACCATTATGTGTGTTTGTATGTCTGTTAGCTGATTGAGGGCCAACCCACATGTGGTTGAAAATCTATACATATAAGAGTAGCCAAAAGCTAGTTTCATGGATTCTTTTCTTTTGGTTCTCTAGTCCCTCAATTTGTGAAGGGGTAGTAGTAGCCACAAAGTTCCTTGGGCGGAGTGTGTAGCGTACGTGTATTATAACACAGAGCACTCTTAGCTCAACCGATCCCGAGGAAATGTACTCACTACTTCCCCTTATGATGGATCAGGGTACTTGATCCATATGTGCTAGCCTAAACCCCACAGTTTTGAGTATAGCAGCATTGGATTGTTAGTTTATGCCTGGCCGTCCATAGGGACGTTGACCTAGCATTAGCGAGTCAACCTCATCTGTATGAGAGGTGAAGCTCGAGTAGCTCCATATTGATATGCTCATATATGTATTGCATACACCGTATCTACACATGTTCCAACATGATGTAATGGATATGATGCCACACCCCACTAATGTTCTGACACAGTGCTGGTGATGATGACGTGTTGCTAATGGTTGCAAGCTGGGCTCGAGGACATGACGCCACATGCATAGACATGTGAAGGTACACTATGATATTGTGTTATGATAGCCTACTTGTGTGATGAGTGTAATGGGGCCTCACACACTTGCAGAGGGATACTCCTGTTTGCTTTTGATAGTGTTTGGGTCAGTTAGCATATGGGTATGTCCTAGCCATGTATACCTCTAGTGACGGTGAGTACCTACGTGTGCCTTCTCCATGAGGTATCACTATGCGGGGTGTGTCTACACGTGCCTACTTCTGCAGAGCCATAGACACACCACCATGCAGCATACGTTAGTGCGTGCCTTCTCCGGCTAGCATATGACTATGTTGCATGATGACGTGAGGTAGGGTGTAGCCGAGGAGCATACTCTGGGTCATGTGGTTGGCATGCTCACTCTACACCACATGAGGGCTATTGTTATAGCTAGACGATGTTCCCTCCTTCCTCATTTGGTGGCTAGTATCTAGTCACACAGTGTTGTATTGTGCAATTTTGAAGATTGAGGACTTCCTATATGATTGTTGATGATTTTCAATTGACCTTGAAGGCTGACATTTTTTTTATGTTTGATTGTAATGGTTTAGCCACACTTTGTGACTTATTCTCTCGTAGCCCTCATGGTTACATTTGATTTATGTTGACATTGTGCGCATTTATTACTTTACTGTTGAAATTGAATCTTATTTGATGTTTGTTTTATGACTTTGGTGGCTAAACTAGTTTATCCCTATTGTTTTCAAGGTCGGCCATGTGTCGTATTGTGATTCCTCTCCAAGGACGTATGAGGCGCACTTGGTGAGTGTATACAAGGAAGTAGACGTAGGGAACCTTGAGGATGGGGGTATGTGAGGCTATTTTATAGCTAGGACCCACTACCCACCTATGTGTGATGACTATCTCTTGGAGGCTAACCACCTTGTACAAGAAGAGATGGGTCATAGTGGTCTTGTTTGGATGGTCTCGCCATGTGTGTGTGGCCTAACACCATCAAGCCACTGAGTGTGAGGTATGGATTATGTGAGATGGATTTTGGCTCTTAGCTCATGGATTATGTATTGTGGATTAGTATGCTGCTTTTTGGCATCCACATGGACCCTTGTGTAGCCTCATTATGTGATTCCTGGTGATGTGAATTCATGTGTATGTAAATAATGCATGGATATAGTACTTAGATTCTTGAGATTTTATTTACTTCCCTTATATTCTTCTCATCTAATATTTGGAACTTGTTCTTCAGTGGTGTTGTAGGACGATGCCTAGAGGTCGCGATCTTGATAGGGGTGGTCATTAGAGCACTCTTTTTTTTAATGTCCATGAGGGTGGTCATGAGGAACATATGAGCCCTCAATTATGCTCCTTGCTTGAGGAAATTCTTAACCGGCTTGGCCCAAGATAGGAGAGAAATCGACAAATGGTAAGCAAAAGAGAAAGGTTCCCTAGGAGAAGAGGTGTTTCAACTGTAGTAAGACTAATAATGGATCTCTTAAGGGAACGTTCTCCTACCTTCCATAGTCATAGTGGTGGTTTGTAGGATGAGACTTGGATGATTGGTGTCTGAATTGGTGGGTGTCTTTTGTCTAGGAGAATCCGAAGTTGGTTGCGAGCCCAACTTTATCAGCTTGACCAGTCAACTCAGAGCTCTCAGACTGTAGCTAGTAGGGGTCGACTTTGAAAAGATGGTGCACCTCCTTGAGGTAGAAGAAATGGCAGAAATGCAGGATGTTTCTCGTGTGGCTAGTAGGGTCACATAGCTAGGAAATGTCCTCAGAGGAGCACATTTGAATTCAGTCAGAGACCAACAGTCACAAAGCCAATAGGGGATGATGCAGGTCAGATCCATAGAGCAACTGAAGTAGTTGATGACCAACAGGTAGGGCATCAGAGCATAGATGTGGAGACTATAGGTAGTAGACATGCAGCTGACTCAGGAGCCCATGAGAATTCTACGATATAGGAGACTAATGTAGTGCTTCTTATGTTGTGTAATACCTCCATGTTACTAATATTCTTTGCTACTATTTGTTACTCTTATGTTTTAGTGTGATATTGGTTTGTGATGGTAACTAGTTCACCAATTAGGTGTGTGTGGATGCCTCCCATATTAGGGAATCTTATTTTCTTTTATTTGTCAGCTTCTAGGAGTAAGCCAAATTTATGGGGGGAGGATGTAATACCCCTCCTGTTACTGTTTATATTTGTTTTTCTATGTTTTGATTTGGTAATTTGATACTATGATGAGACTGTTATTGTTTGGTTTGGTTAGTAGACCTTGTTGTTTATGCCTATACATTTGAGGACATGGTTATTGATATGATATTGTGGTTAGTGATATTAGTTTGATTTCAGTAACATTGTGATGCATTAATTTAGTAAATTATGTTATGACATGATTTGTTAGTTTAGAAATGATTAATTTATCGGTTATATTATATTGTTTGGATAGATGTGATGAAGGATAGTGTAGCACCACTCGTTTGCGGGTGCCTTGCTACACTATGATTCCTTCTCACAATACAATGCTTTGATTTTATATACATATGCACATGTACACGACTTTGTTTGTATGAAGGGATTGCAGGTACACAGTCTCGATTCCACCTACTTCGACAGGACAGGGCAAGCACCAATAACCCAATGGCATAATGTTGAAACATAGATGACTTGGAAGTCATCCCATCCCATGTTCTCAAACCGTCCTGATTCAATGGTATTGTGTGTTCTTGTAATTGTCCTTTTTGCAATTCTTATTGTGTTTGTGTGAGTGTCTTGTCATATGTTATTCATGTTGGTATTTTATAAGTTGTGACTGATTCAATTAAATGATGGTAATAATTATTTATTATAATGTTAGATTAAATTGTATTTAAATATTTAAATGTTTTTATTTATTTTAAAAGTCATGTATTTTATTATATGCTAATTAAATATTAAATTGTGTTTTGTTAATTTAATTAAATTATCTTGTTGAAGATAATTATAAAATAAATAAATTAAATAAATCAAATTATGTGCAAAGCAAGTAAAGCTTGCAAAAGCTGATTTAAAACAAAAAATATTAAAGAATAGAAAAATAAATAAATAAATAAAAGAATTGAAAAAGTTGTGTGAATGAATGAGAATTGACATTTGACTAAAAAGCTTTCTTTCAAAGATATAATTTCTTTTATTGTGGATTTTTGAGAGCTTTTGGAAGAAATTGGTAATATCTTTTATTTAATTGAAAATTTGTGAGTATTTTGGGAAGAGAGGATTATTGAGATAGGAGATTGCACAAGATAATTGTTATGTATTTTTGAATCTTCTGAAGTTTTGAAAAAGGTATTTCCATTCTTTTGCTTGAAATATTTTGGAGAGAGTCTTCTTAATAAAGGTTGAGATTCGAATTGGAGCACGGTATTCTGGAGGGGAGATTTCGAGGCAAGAACGAGAAGCTCTACATAGAGGCCATCGAGATCAAGCAAGCTTCATCAGATTCTAGAGAGCGCAGGACTCCAGGTTCCACTCATTTTCTCCTTTAGTCTTTTGACTCAAAAGATATAAATTAGTAAATGAATAAGTGCATTTGAAAGGAGGATCTTTGTTAGAAGTTTTCATAGTTGATAAATAGAAAACTATCATGAAGGAATTTCTATGATCTCTGAAAATATTTTGTAGCTCCTTTTACAATTTTTTTTATAAATGACATTGTTCTTTTAATAAATAGATTAAATTGAGTATATATATATACATTTCTGGTATATATATACATATTCTTATATAAAAATATTATAAGTTGAACTCAGATATAGTACAGAGAAAGTTACCTTCTGAATTCTTATTACAGAGGAAATTATAGCCTAATTGTTTTATTGATGGATAAAAGATATATTTAAATATATTTTTTTTTGTGCTCTAGATTTACTTCTGAAAGAGAAATGGATATTATATGATATATATACTTATATATTTAAATATATCAAAAGTTTATTTCAAGAATCTGTGTTTTATCATATTATATTATGTGGAGTGATATATATATTTATTAAACTATTTTCTTGGCATTTAAAGTTATTTCAAAATTGTATTTCAAAATTGAATTCATGGCCGACTGCCATCGCCGTCCGTACTGGGTAAAGCACATAATTTTATTTTATAAAAATAAAATAAAAATCAAATAAAAATTTAAAATTTAAAATGGGCAATCGAATTTTGTTCATTATTATGGTTTTGTTGGGATTTGGGGAGGGCACGGCAAGTCGTACCCACCACGCCCCCATGTGGAACAGACTACCACAGTAGTCCTTACAGACTGCTGCGTACAACAGCCTATGGGGACTGCGTGACAGTCCCCACTTGCCTCCTGGCATTTTTTTTATTGGTTTTCATTTTTTTATATATATTTATTATTTTAATTTATTTTTTTATAAAAAAAAGAAATGTAACTTTCTTTTTTGAAATGAAATATTAAATATTTTTATTAAAATAAAATTTAATGTATTATTATTATTATTATTATTATTATTATTATTATTATTATTATATATATGAGATGTTCTTTGTTTTTAAGAATTATATATTTAGATGCAAAATTATGGTTTAATTATGGGAAAACAAGTTACATAAATTTTGTCGAGCATGTTGTGTTTCCTCATATCAATTCAAATTGAAATGTTTTATGTAATTGAGTAAATCATTTTCCTTAAGCTATGAAATCGTGTGATCTTGCTATCATTTTCCATTTAATTGTTGTAAACTCTACTCTTTGATGTGAGAACCTAGTTGTAATTTGTGAAACCTTGCTTTCTAGAGGCATGTTTAAATCTTGAATGTTATCCTCATCTTGATTACACTTTTGGAGTTGAAGCTTATTGGTTTTATGATGGAAGGGTTGTATGGGTTGTTGAATTTTGTTATGAATTATCGCGAGAAGAGTTATGCCTCACATGGCTTGGTTTTGAGTTATGTGCTTTATTTGTTGAGTTCAACCCTTGCCTCGATTTGTTTTATGTTAGGGGTCTTAGGGAGAGTGGCTCTTCATGGGGGCTGGTGCCTCTGTTGGAGGAAGGGCCAGGAGATCCCATGAGAGCTATGCGATGACACTCTCCACTAGACACCCATTTGCTTTGTTGCTTATTGCCTCTAGAAATGTGTGTTGGGAGTGGTATGCTTAATGTGTTTCAGATTCTTTTGAGAATGATTTATGGATGTTCTTTGGACTTGTTTAATTGTCATTGCTTTGATTAATTGTGGCAAGTTTCTTATCTTTATCTTGTTTCTTGACTCATGAATGTTGTGGTCTATGTCATTAGCCGATAGGCTTTTTATGTGGGGGAACCCCACCGACGTTTCCCCCAGTCTGACGCCAGCGGGAACCCCATGAACACCAACTTTTTTATGTGTGAGAGAGTGGTACCAGGAATAGTTGTGTCATGCTCTGGCATATACTTCTATGGCCCTGAGCACCGTGCATCCCTGGCTGGACCCACCGGCTACCCTCAAACTCCTCCCGAATCTTATAATAGCATTGAATATTGCATCTTTATCCGTCTCCATCAGGTATGGCTCCCAGCAGCTGCGCTATTTCATAACCTTTCTTATTGTTTTTGTGCTTGTCTTGCGATTTACTAGGTGACCAAAGCTCGCTCCATGTAATAAATGTGAACTAGCGTTGAGCAATGTTAAATGGCTCTTAGGGGGATGACATTATTTTTGTTTTAGCAGTCTCTGTAGCGAAGAAACGGGTGGAACCAGAGCATTGGTGAAGAAAGACGAGGAGCCCTCACGCCCATATTTGCCACCGCAAGGTAACTCCCTGTCAATCTATGCCTGCATCGAGTGCCACATATTGTTACTTTGAACTAACACTTTATTTGGTATATATGTGTATATAAGAAAGAAAATATATGTATGAACATACTTGGTAACTCCATGGTAGACTGAATTGTTGTGGCCTGACGAATTGGAGGGCATGTTTGTGAGGTCCTTCAAGCTCTTCCCGTAATATTCTATAAATGGATACGAATAAGTTAGGTACATGCCAATGGTAAATATAATACTGAGATTATATCATTTGTTTCCTTCACTGTTACCATTATTTTATTTGTGCTACATAGTAGTGAAAACAAAATCAGAATACAAGAGCATCACTTAGGTCTGATGATGTGAGAAATGCTAAAGAAATTTTTTTTGATGTGTAAGTTTACAGGGTATTGAACCTTGATGGTTCCTAAATATGAAAATATATTGAAGTCTTAGCCTTCGAGGAAAAGGAAAATTAGATCTTCTCATCTACCACAGGATACTGTAGAAATTTTGGTACTCAAATCTGAATAATTGGTGTTACTATTTAATGATTATCATATATTGCAATAGATTTATTTGACTGTAATTATAAAATATTTTTTAACAAATTTTGATATTGTTCAATCCTAGCGAATACTGCTATTATGAATCTGAACCTTATATTACTATTTCATGAATTTTCGCCATGTGTTGGATAGATTCACTTATCATATGAGCTAATTATATTAACCCATTATTGAAACTGTGGTGAGGTATGGTTATGCATAAAGGAGGCGTATTGATTTAGGCGAGTAGGTAGGATTTAGGATGATATTCAATATATTACTGACAATTATTTTGCTTGACTCAGGCTTACACGATTTATACTTCCAACAATACTAAATCTATTTTTGCCAAACTTGTGATTTACATGGCATGATGGAGGTGACAGAAAATTGGTGACGAATTTATGGCATGAACCACCCAGTAAGGTAGACTAGGATTTATTTCGAATAGGTCACCGTTTGCCACCAACTCATCTTTATTGGCTTAATAATGATATCCACTTGCCTCATAATCTACTGAAAGCACCTCTTCTTTGCTCACTGCTCATAACCTCTTCACTCTTTCACACTTCCGGGGTTTCAAACCCTCAATTCTTGCACCTTTCATGTTCAAAGCCAACTACAACCAAAGCACAGCATAAACAACATCTACAAATGAAAAGCCAGGCTCAAGCTCAAACACGTAAATAGTAAATTTTAACGTCAATAGAAAATTTTAACAATTTGTAAAAACTAAAAACCAAGATTGTCAAAGAAATTTTAGTTTTTACATATTTCATAATAATTTATTATAATTACAAACTAATATTATATTAATTTATTATCCAATTAATCTATATAAAGTTTATTTAATTTTTACATGATTAAAGTTATTTTATTTCATTTATTTAAAAAAGTTAATTTATAATTTTGTATATTTTGAAATATAAATATGAATTGTATGATGATATTTTCCACTTCATTTAAAATCCTTAATCATTTTCTAAATATAACTATTCTGTTTATTTCAAATTGTCAAATCAATAAATATATTTAGTCAATAGGCTTTTTTAATGATAATTACAAAATAATATAATGTTAATTGATTATATAATATTGTAATTACAAAAAACTATTCATATTACTTTATTATGATTACAAAATAATATTATATTAATTAATCATATAATATTAAAGAAAATTACACTTTCACTCTCTAGTTGTTTGAATATGTTAAAGTTTTTATTCATTTAAAAATAGTCCATCAAAAAAAAAATCATAGAACATTTTAGACTTATTTATGCTTGTAGTTTGGGTCTTAGTCAATACATATGCCCTTGTTTTTGAAAAGGAAAAAATAGGTTTTACAGGGACCTAAAACCACAGAGTTTAAACACCAAAAGATAAACAGAAAAAGTACAAACAACCAGACAGTTGTCCCAAAAAAGGAAACGGCAGCACCAAGAGACAACAGGGCCCAAAACGACCACCCAAAAAAACCAGCAACCAAAAACACCACATTACTCCAGGGTGTTCAGTAACTCCTCAGCTTCCTTTTCAACATCCTTCATGTCCTGTAACCCCTGATTGAGAATTTGTGCCGTATTGATAAAGTCGGGGTCTTCCTCTTAATGTTAGCCCTGGTACGAGTCAAAATCCCTTCACCAGCCAATCTGTTGCCTCCCCTGTCTGCATCCAAATCCATGACCAGTGAACCCTTTTGGTTTTTTTCAAGCTTTTCCACCATCGCATTAATGATGATGGTGTTATGCCTAGCAATTTTGTGATTGTTTGCAACAGTGGCCCTAATATTTTGTCCATTCTTGGACATGCTGCACTCGATACTGGCCAATCTATCCTCCTTTAATTGTTGTTTTTCCTCGGTAATGGAGTTTCTTGTTCATCATTATCTCTACAATTCCAACTAATCTTCTATTCCAAATCCGTGACCTTGTTGCTAAGATCAGTAACACGGTCTTTCATATCACAAACTTCTTTCTGGGTCCATTTGAGAACGGTGAAGAGGCCATCCATACTTTTTTCTGCTATACTAACCAAATCCTCAGGCTTAAGCTTATTCAGGGCCAAATTAATTTCATCTTGAATAGGGGACTCAAAATGATCATTCCCAAATTTTCTAGAAGCAGGGACACTAGGGGCCGATTCCTTACTCACCATGGGCTTATCAGAGAGGATTTCCATAGAATTCCCAGAATACGAAACAAGTTTCATAACAGGGTTGCCTTTAAAACCAGGGGACAAACTCAGAGTAGGGCAACCAAGAGATGACTGGGGATTAAGACAGGGCGGTGAAGCAAAACCCGGACTAGGGCACTCATGTGGAGGTTGCAGTTTAGGACAAGACAACGGGGCATAATCCTTAAGGGTTTTTTGACAAGACAAGGACTGGGGAGCAGTGGTATCATGACCAACAAGAACACAAGCAGGGGGGCCCGGGGTTCAATCTCCCTACTACTTTCTGTCTCCTCATCATCCAACTCTTCAATTTCAACAGTTTTAGGCAAAGCAGGTAAATTTTGAAAATGCTCAAAAATGAGCCTAACAAGACCACGGTGAATAATAGCATTCCTCCTAGGGTTTCTTTCCACATCATCGAGGCAATTCTTCAAATAAGAAAATAAGTAAAAAGGCATAGATATACGAACCTTGTGATGGAAATGGTTCAAAATGGCAAAGTGGTAACCATAAACTCTGGTAAAGCGCCCGTCAACTGTGATATATTCCATAATAACTCTTAAAACTTTCCTCCAGATAGATTTGATGGACTCCACATCAAAGTAGCTATTAGCAACCTTAACCATCTTCGCTTTCTCCTTATCTTTTTTGGGAAATTTAATGACCGCTTCATCAGAGAATCATCAGTCTCGATATAATTTAACACCCTTAGTAGAAAGACCTGTTATCTCACCAATTAAGTCCTATCTCAGCTTAACATTCCTGCCAAACAACACAATCTCACCATTTTTCTAGTTTTTAACAAAATAGTCCAGCATCCCCTCATCTGTGCCATGGAGCTTTTCAAGATAAGGGATTAAACCTCCCTTTTCAATTATTTCCCATGCTTTAGTGTTCTTTCTAAGCTCCTGGAAATTTCTCAACACCACACGTTTTCTTTCTCCGCCCATATTCAGCTCACTATAAAACAACACTGACCAGTTGCTTTGGGTCTCGTTTAGGTATTTTTTGTTGAACACCCAGAAAGCGTGCTGTAGACTCTTCTTAAAAAAGAAAATGACGTCGGTCCCATCAAATCTAATGAAATTGATGTACCTGATCTTTATCCATTTCATCATGACTAAGATTGCCTTCTCTTCCATGCACTGAATCATAATAAATTAGCACCTTCACTTCAGGATGGAGGTTGTCATTCTTCCTCCACGTGTTTTCCCCACCCTTCTTAACCCCTTCATTGGCGAAGAAATCCACCACCTTATTGGCTTCTCTATAGGCGTGGGACACATTCACTTTATCAAATTTACTTAATAATGTTTTTGTGTCTTCGATCCATTTTTTAATGGTCCACGAGGGGGGGTAAGCCCAAGAATACAATTTATTATATTCAATGAATTGCCCTCCAACCAAAGATATTCCGTGTTGATCTTGAGGGCTAGGCTAACCGCATGAAAATCCCCTATTACTTCTGCAACATGATTAGTTTGAGTTCCGATGTCCACAGCAAAAGCCACAATAAAATCCCCCAAGTTGTCCCTTAAAACACACCCACTGCCAGCTTTCCCAGGGTTACCTTTAGCCACACCATCAAAATTGGTTTTCAACCAACCCAAAGGTGGCATAGACCAATTAGCATTCTCTCTCCCACAAACACCAGGTCTAAGGACATTTGACCCAACTAATTTTGAATTCCACTTTTCGGCCATAGTAATATCAAAAGGAGACCAGAAAGCTTTCTCAAACATTTTTCCAGGAATTAAAGATAAATTTTCCTTCATAGCCCTTATAATTTTAGCATACAAGTCCCCTTCTGATATCTCTTTATCCCTAAACACTCTATTGTTCCTTTCCTTCCAAATATTCCAAGACACAAAAGGTAGAATAAAAGACCATAGCTACCTCACAAAAGGATTTTTTGAAAGAGCTTTCCATTGAATGAAGAAATCTTTGACAGAAGCGGGGAAAATCCACACCACATCAAGAAGCCCCATAAATTTATCCCAAATATTTGACACAAAAGAGCAATGAAGAAAAAGATGATTAACAGTCTCGGCTTCATTCCTACACATATAACATCTGTTTGGTAATTGAATTCCTCTTTTTCCAAGATTGTCCAAAGTGAGAATCTTATTCTGTAACATTATCCACTAGAAAATATTGATTTTTGGGGTCAAGTGATTATTCCAAGCCTTAGCCCAAAAGGGAGGAGGCTCCATCAGACTAACCAACATAGAAGTGGGAGAGGCAACTGAAAAAATACCAGACGGGTCGTCTAACCAGACAGAAAGATCCTCCACCTGGTGTTGAGCTGGTCTAAGGGTTCTGAAAGCCGACTGAACAGGGCCAAGATCCTGACTAATGGTCTTCAAATCAACCCAATCTCCATTCCTCTAATTCCTTTTTACAATCATTCATCCATTTACTAAATTTCTCTATTCTGATTAAAGGATCTTTAAAAAGCCAACTGTCTTCCCAAAACCTAACATAATTTCCATTTCCAATCAGCTATCCAATTCCCATTTCCAATAGATTTCTTCCTCTACCCATATCATTCCAACAGACAGATCCACGAGGTAAAGAAGAAGAGTTTAAAATTTCATTTAAAGACTCATAGTTATTAAAATATTTAGCTTTTAAGGTATCACGCCATTCTCCATTTAAAGTAAGAGTTCTCCAAAGCTGTTTAGCAAGAAGGGACATATTCAAAACTTTAATTTTCCTTAAACCCAGGCCCCCCCTTGATTTGGGTCTATAGACCAGATCCCATCAGACAAGTGGCATTCTCTTCTTGTCCTCCACTCCGGACCATAGAAACCTTTTCTAAATTTTTTCAATGGCCTCTGCATATTTAGCAAGAATTTTAAATATACTAAGAGCATAAGTAGGAAGATTTTGCAGAGAAGCCTTAAGGAGCTGGATTTTTCCAGCTTGACTAAGAAGAGCTCCTTTTCACCCCGATAGCTTCTTATTGAACTTTTCAACCAAAGAAATCGAGAATGAGTCTGAAGGTTTAGAACAAAGAGGTAAGCCAAGATAGGTTGATGGAAGAGACTCAACACGGCATCCAAGAATTTGAGCAAGTTTGACTTGTCTATATTCATGAGTATTGATGAAAAAAATTAAACTCTTAGCCCTATTGACAACTTGCCCAGAAGCAGATTCATAAAGATTCATAATTTTTTTTTAAAGTCTTAGCTTCAGTCATAGTAGATCTTCCCATAAGAATGGTGTCATCAACAAATTGCTGGTGGGAACAGGTAAGAAGGGAAGAAGAAGGTCTTAAGCCAAAAAGGGATCTTTGATCAATAAGCTTTTTAATATTTCTCCCTAAACTCTCAGCCAAGATAGTAAACAGAATAGGAGAAATAGGGTCTCCCTGTCTGAGGCCTCTAGAGGTCTGAAAAAACCTTGATGGTGATCCATTCACAATGACAGTGGAAGTAACTATCAAAACAAGCTGGTTCACCAACTGAATGACTCTATTATTAAAACCAAACTTGTCCAGAATTTTAAACAAGAAATCCCAATCAACCCGATCATAGGCTTTGGAAATGTCCAGTTTAAGAATAAACCCTTCAATTTTTGAAACCATTAACGAATGTAAGTTCTCATGAATAGTAACAACAGAGTCCATAATGTACCTACCTAGTACAAAACCATTCTATTGCGGAGCAATAATTTATGGAAGCATAGAAAGCATTCTTGAAGTTAACACCTTCGAAATAATTTTGTAAATAGAATTACACAAGCTGATTGGCCAAAAAGCTTGAAACTCTGAAGCCCCAGGTTTTTTAGGAATAAGGACCACAAAAGTAGCATTCAATTCTTTCAAAAAATGTCTTGATCCAAAGAATTCCTTGACAGCGTTTACCACATCTAGCTCAACAATTTCCCAAAACACTTGGAAGAAAAATAAAGGAAAACCATCAGGTCCAAGAGCTTTGTTGCCATCAAAAGAGAAGACAACTTTCCTTATTTCAGCTTTGGAAGGAATAGCAGTGATTAAGGAATTTTCATTATGACCAATCACTTGAGGTATAGCTTCAATCAAGGAATCTTGAGCTTCAGTAACAATCTCTCCATTACAGTAAAGAAGGTTGCTAAAGGAAAGGACAACTTGTTCCCTGATATCATCTTCCTCCTCAAATCTAGTCCCATTAGCAACAATATGAGTGATTCTGTTAGCATCCCTATGTTTCGAGGTAGACAGACGAAAGAATCTGGAATTCCTATCTCCCTCAGTCAACCAAGACACCCTAGATCTTTGTCGCCAAAACACTTCCTCTTTAGCAATGATGTCATGCAATTGAATGAGGAGTTCATTTTCCTTTTCTCTATAATTGTTAATATATCCCCATTTCTGGATTTTAACTTGAATCTCCTAAATTTTGCCCTGAATTTCCATTTTAGAGCCAAAAATGTTCCCAAAGGCATCCTTTTTCCACCTTGCAATTAGTTTTCACTTCCTTTAATTTTTTAGCAATCCTGAACATTGATGTGCCAGAAATATCTATATTCCACTAGCTGCGAATTTCCTCAAAAATTCGAGGATGAGAAAGCTAGAATTTTTCAAATCTGAAAGGGAAGTTCTTTTTCACCTTAGTAGGGTCCGCTAAAAGACAAATAGGAAAATGATCAGATCCAACCCTTGACAAGGCTCTCAAAGCACAAAAATAGTCTATAAACCATTGACTAGAAACAAGGGCCCTATCAAGCCTCACTTGGATCAAATCGGGCCCTAATCTCCTATTAGTCCAGGTATAAGAAGCCCCTTGAAGGTCTATGTCAATCAAGGCATTATTGTTTATGAAGTTGGATAGGCCAGATTTACTTTCCTAGTTGATTTGAGAACCCCCAAATTTCTCAATGTTCAAGAGGGGAGTGTTGAAATCACCCATGACCAGCCAGTGTTCATTGACAAAACATCTTCGAAAACCAGATAACTCTAACCAAAAAGAATTTCTAGCTTTCATACAATTCATGGCATATATATTGGAAAGAATCCAGCAAAAATTGTCTCTTATGTGGGTGAATCTAGTGGCCACAACATTACCATTCTCCATTAAGGGCTCACCTTTAATAAACATCTTATTCCAAAAAGTAACTATTCCCCCCGAAGCACCCGCAGAACTATTTCCATGAACCCCACAGTTCTAATTTTTTTTAAGATTTTCTACTTTATCTTTAGGCATTTTAGTTTCTTGAATAAGAAGAATATCGGGTTTATGGTCCCTAACAAAATTTTGCAAAACATCCTTTTTATGATGGCTATTCAGCCCTCTTATATTCCAAGACATAATTTTCATTTCTTACCTAGGGATTGAAGTATCTCTGGGATGGTTATTTGGATACCATCCACAATATCCTGAAGGCTACCTTGCTCCCTTTGCCATTTTTCAGATTTTCTTCCCAGGCAAGGCTTGGAAATCCCACAATCGGCCTTGGCTCTAGTTCTGGTGACCATACCACTTGAAGTTTCCTTCAACTTCTTTTTTTCTTTTTTGGACTTTGAGTGTGAGATAACCTCCTCCCACTTGGTTTCATCTTGGCTTTCCAACTCTCTGCCTAAATCCCCATCCTTCTCAGATAACAACCTCTAGTCCCAAGGGAGGGTATCCATTAAACCATTCTTGGTTTTTGAAGTATTGAGATTAGGTGTTTTCATATTCATGCTTTGGGTCTCATAAGTATCCTTCACTACTTCCAAATTGGCAATCTCCTGAACCTGAACCCCCTTAGAGTAAGGGTTATCATAAGGAGAATGAAAAGGGGCAGAAATTCCTATCTCCAGGGACAAACCCATAATGGGTATTTCCTCCAGCCCAGGAACATTCATACACCCAACCGATAGCATAGGTGGGGATGGAACAAAACCCGTATCTTCATTTCTAGTTACAGCCTTCTACAAAGATTCCCGGGCTCCCTCCTTAGAAGGAATGCCTTCCTTTCTTTCCTCAGGAGGAGAGAACAAATATTTAGGATCCTTAGGAACCCGAGAATAGGTACCTTCTAACTCAGGGCAAGCATCCTTGTTCAAGCATTTATGGGTCTCCTTCAAATCTTGTGGAAAGGTGTATCTTTCAGGATTCTCCTTCGCATTTGGAATAGGCGCATTCTTCACCTCCTCAGATTTTTTTTTCCAGACATTCTTAGGGTTGACTGCCTTCTCCTTTTCACTTTTATTATTTAGTGGGTATTTCTTTGCCCAATGCCTAGATTTTCGGCATTTGAAACAAACAAAGGGTGTTGTTTCAAATTCAATAGCTTGCTTCCACACCCCTAACTTAGATTGGATGTCAATCGAAGAGGGAAGATCAACATTTTGAGAAACCCCAACACAGATTCTAGCAAAGACCAAACACTTTCTTGCCACAGTCATTGAGTCCATGGATAGAAGTTCTCTGAAAGAGCTAGCAATCCCATTGAAGATATCCATATTCCAATACTCCAAGGGGATACCAGGCAATCTGGCCCAAACTGGCACCATTTCAAAGATTGAATTAGATAGATCTACCCTAGAAGACCATTTCTTCAGGGCCAAGGAAGACTTTTCGATAATCCAAGGACCACCACTACGAATAGCCCTAGAATCCTCTTTATAAGTGAACTGAAAAGCAAAAAAACCTCTTGGGAGCGCCGCTACCGTAACTAGACCACTGGTTTTCCATTTATTCTTAACAAACTCCCTTACAACTTCAATATTAGGTCTAAGACCCAAAAAAATTCCAACCAAAACATTTTCCATTATGGCAATATTATGGTCTATGATTTCATCTGGCACAGAGATAGAAAACTTTCCAGACCCCAGATTAGAAAGGATATGCACAGGGGGAAAAGAAGATTTTTCATTTGGCTTAAATCCAAACAATGAAGTCCATGACTTACCTTTTTCAACCCCCTTGTCCGACATATCCACGACAACTTTGGGAACTGAAGTCCCATCCTTACCACCTAGATCCACCTGGACTTTTTCATGGACGTCCTTTTCATCAGAACCCGACTTACCTTTTTCTGAACCTGAAGAGGTCTCCGCATTCTCCTGAGATTCCCTCGATCTCCCACCCTCTACACTGTTTGAAGATTCAAAACCTGACTATTCCTGCTCGCTCGCACCAGTTCCTGCTCCCATCATTTAACAAATATAACACCTCCTATAAAATTAATACCTATGCCCTTGTTAATGACAATTGTTTTTTAATATTAGTATCACTATTCATAATAATGTATTATAATTAAAAAATAATATTATATTAATTTATTATATAATATTAAAGGAAATTACACTTTCACTCTCCATTTGTATGAATACATTAAAGTTTTTACTCATTTTAAAATAGTCCATCAAAAAATAAAATTCATAGAACATTTTATACTTATTTATGCTTGTAGTTTGGGTCTTAGTCAATACCTATGCCCTTGTTAATAACAATTATTTTTAATATTAGCATCACTATTTTGAATTATAGTTTCAGGATATGGCTAATGCACGAGCACTTGAAGATGTTATTACTATTTCAAGCAGTGGTTCTACTTCCAATGCACCCTCACCACAAACCCATGAGTCACCTCTATCAGCAACTAACTCAACATCTGTGGATTGGTTGAGTTTCCCCCACCATAATGTTGATGCTTTTTCAAACAATGTCTTGACAAGTTGTGAAATTTTTGAAGACACTATGTAGAAAAGACAAGATTTAAGCGATGTGGAGGATCATGAAGTTGAATTGGTGCAAGAAGTCCAAAAATTCCATGCGACCTATGAAGCTCTTGAGCTATTTGATGGTTTCCTGCGTGAATTGAAGTATTGTCAATATTATGGAGTGGCCAATGCATTTGAACTAAAGCATGAATTCCAAGATTTATTGAGTGATATATGGTCTAAGAAGTTCAGCTAAATTCTTGGAAGGTAGTTACTTTTTCAACATGTCGATCAAGATTACTAGTATGATATATATTAGATGTTTTTTTGTGAAACTAAATGAGGATCTCAAAATAGCTATATGTGGAGCGAAATGGATTTAGTGGTCGACCTTATATTTGAACCCTTAGTTGTTATATATTAAGTTTACATTGTAATTCCATCGTACATATTGATCTTTATAGTTCTAATTTTAATGAATATAACTTATTCTAATATTTGTGTCACCTTATTTTGAATATTATCTTGAACTATAACCTTAAGTCTACCAAATATATATTGGAATGCTACTCAAAATGATGATATATTTAATCATTATTGTAAATATTCACTCTTGCAACACTTAGCTATGTGAAGTACCATAGTCATATATATGCTTATTTCAAACCCTTTGATATATTCAATGTTGAATATAGTTATATATTATGTTTACATTGTAGCACCCTTGTGCATATTGATCTTCATAGCACTAATTTTATTGAATATATCTTATAGTACATATTGAGGAAAAATATTCATCCTCGCTTTTTTTTTCTTTTTTTTTGCAAATGATGTGCTCCACTTGTGTATTCTTATGCTCAACATTATGTTGAGGTCTATGTTTTCTAAAACAAGTACCTCTGCCAATTGTATGCAAACACTATCTTACATGTAATGTACTTTTGCAAGGTTAGTCAACTTCCATAGACCATGGCTACAATATTAACCACAGATGTAATTAACCTTATCCATGATGGGAATGAAGGGTTCAAACCAAATGTGCAAATTTTGTCTATTTCAAACTTTGGCAATGGCCATGAATGTAACAACCGCTACAAGGTAGAAATATCTGATGGGGCCTACAATTAAAAAGCATCTTTACCTCAGAAGTACAATCATTGCATAGAATCTGGTGAAATTACAATTGGATCCATAATACGAATGAAAAAATATAATTTCCCCAGACCAAGCAGGTCTCGATGAGTAATGGAATCCAAAATTTCCCATAACAAAATCATTATTAACTTTTTAGCTTCTTCCTTGTGTTAGTAATTCTTACTCTTGTCTTCCAAATGTATAGGTGGATTGTCATTGTGAATCTTGAGATTGTTTCTACAAACCAAGCTATAATCGGTCATCCTACTTCACTTTATATGGAACTAGAGCACCATATAGAATAGGAAATGGAAAAATATTTAGAGCCACATGCAGAGCCTGATACAATTAGCACTGCTAGAGTATCAACTCATGTGAGAAGATTATTTGGTGTGAATCCTTCTAGAGTAGAATGGAAGCACCAGTCATAATTACGCCTATTAAAAGTTTGAATCCTTTTCAACCAAGATGGACTATTAAAGGTCGCGTGATTGCCAAAAAGGATATCCATAGGTACAGTACCCAAAAAGGTATTGGTCAAGTTTTCACCTTTGACATCATTGATAGAGAAGGGACTGAAACACGTGTGACTTGTTTCAATGAAGTTGTTGATCTTCATTATCAAAATATTACTGTTGGAAAAACCTATACATTTTCTGGTGGTGCAGTAAAGGTTGCTAATAAGCTTTACAATAGGTTAAATAGTGGGCTATAAATTTCCTTGTCGGTAGAGTCAAAGGTCACTCTTTGTGAAGATGACAACTCTATTCCAAAACACGTATTCTCATTTACACCTATCAGTGAACTTGCAAAGAAGAGTAGCAACTCAACTACTAATGTTATTGGAGTTGTCACATGTGTTAGCCCAATCTCCATAGTTAGGAGAAGAGATGGGATAGAGGTCCTAAGGTGCACAATATCCTTGTTGGACATGACTGGGGCAACTATAGATATCACTCTATGGGGCACGATGGCAGAGAAGGAAGGTGGTCATCTTCAAGACAAGTATCACCTACAAGAAACAACTGTTCTCACTATTAAAAATGGACGAGTTTGTGAGTACAATGGAAAGGTGTTGAGTACATCAAGCAATACAAATTTATTTATAGACCTTGACATAAAAGAGACACAACAACTACAAACTTGATTCAAACAAAGTGGGGGTAATATTCTATCACCTTCAACAAAGTTTAGCATCCCATCTATGCCTATCACTACAATAACAATCAAGGATGTTCAAGAAAAAAATCCTCATAGAGTGCACCATCTCCAATGTACAATAAATGCAACATTGTTGTTCATCAAATCTGAATCATTTTGCTATTCGGCGTGCCCTAATGAATTATCAGGAAAACAGTGCAAGAAAAGATTGGTGCAGACTGAAGATGGAAAGTGATTTTGCTCAAAGTGTCACATAGCATGTACCTCTTGTAATTATAGGTACATACTACAAATAAGGTTACCGGACAACACATATATGCTATGGGCAGTTGCATTCGACGAAGCAGCAACAGAACTCATGGGAATGTCTACGGAAAAGCTATACTCTCTACAGTTTGAGGATGACATAGAAAGGGATACTCAAAAGGTAATTAGAGACGTGTTGAACAAAAAATACTTGTTCACTTTGACATGTAGAAATGAAACATACAATAATGAAGAACACTTGAAGGCAACTATCACAAAGGTTGAGCAAGTTGACTTCATTGCAGAGAGCAACATCTTACTTTCCAAGATCAAAGAAATGTGTAGTGACTCTTACAAAATTATAGTTGATCTAAGTTGCTAAGTTTACATTTCCCAACACATGTATTGTATATGAATCTTATAAAATTATAGTTGATAGTTTTGTTTAGGCAAAAGAATGTATTCAAATATCTAACCACATGTGCCATGTCTACCTACAGATAGAAATATATAAGTTGCTAGGTTTACATTTCCCAATTCATGTCATGTATATGACTCTTATAAAATTATATTTCTTCTCCAGGCTTCAATATTATGTGTTTCAACTATAACTATAACAATAATATCTCAATAAAACAAATGTAACAATGTGTATCTATTTGCTTATGTCTATATATATGTGGATTCTGCTTCTAGCATTCCAGCACTCATGAATCTACTTGCTTATATCTATTTGCTCATGTCTATATATATGTGGAATCTACAACTACCTTAAAACTACACTTTAATAGAGATTAGTTCTATAAATTATGACTTGAATATGTCATTTTTTTATTTTTTATTTTCTGTTTTAATATATGTAGATACATGAATTTTAATCATTCTTCTTTCAACATTGTAATCTTTAGATATGTTGTGTTCATCTCACATATAGTTGTTTGAGTATGTTTGTGCTTCTCTTATTAATAATTCAGCCTTGCACTCCCACTATACAGATGGACAACCCCTCCCCCGAAACAAGTCAAGCTAGCTCAAAACAAGTAGAGATTAGAAGACAATAGACCCGAAAAAGAAATCAAGATTACTATGCTAGGCATAAAGAAGCAATTGCCACCTGAAGATAGATTAAAAAGTTGTACACCATCCATATTGACCCTCGCCAAACAGAAGCACAGAGACTACGAGATTGTGAGAGAAATCATGATTACTATGCTCATCATAGAGAGGAAATAACTACAAAGAAATGCATTAAACGTTTGGAGAAACAAGCATGGCAAGCTCAACTATTGCAAATAGAACAGGACCTAGAAGATCGAACATCATTCAACACAACTACTAGCTTCATTAAAATAATGAAAGGATTTTGACAAAAGATAGATGCGCTTTCCAATAGGAAAACATGCATTATATGCAAGGAAAACTATCCAGGGATGCTTCTTCATTCATCTGACCCTCATGCTACTTGCAAAAGATGTTTCAATGAGAGAGGTATACATTGATTCTCCTCACTCAACAACATGAACCTAGGAGAACAACCTGATGTGCTGAGAAGACTAACCCAAGTGGAGGAAATGCTCATTGCTAGAGTTAACCCAGTACTACAAGTAGCCCATGCACCTAGAGGGCACTATAAATATAGCCATCACACAATTAGCTTCCCACAAGATATCAAAAACATTGCAAAAGTTCTCCCTCGAAGGATAGAAGATGTGGATGTGCTCATAGTTCGAAGACTACATACAGAAGGCCATTTCTATGATTGTTATGTAAGTAGACTTCACATCATAGATGCATTACAATACAAAGTGAAATATGACCCATACTATAATGATGCTTCCATAAGTGTTGATGGTTTGGCTCAAATTCTTGAAGTTAGCACGGATATTTCAAGCATGTTGCAAACCATTGAAACTAACGAGTGTGCAGGGGTGCCAAATAATTGGAACACCATTGATGAAGATGAAATTGAGGATAGCATAGTACACACATCATCATTCATGGCTAAGTTGCCAAATAGACGACGTGAACTAGAAATTATTAAGCAAGCACTAGACCTTGAGGACAATACAAATAGCACTATAGATTGGCCTGAAATGAACTCATCACCAGTAAATGAATACAATACTGAAGGCTTGCTTGATATGGCATTCCAAACCCTCTTCCCTAATGGGGTTGCACTACAAATGCAACCGTGGAGTAGGGAAGTCCGAATGCATGAGTATGCACTACACTTGATAAGGTTCCATGACTAGAGGTTTGGAGGGCATCCAAGGTTTTGATATTTTATGTTCAATCTTATGTTGCGACATCATAGCCAAGGGCTTGCAACAATTTTCATTAAAAAAAATGCAGAAGAAAACATCCTGACAACTATTGAAATCCTTCGTGCACACTTGAAAAGCCTCCTTGACACACAATTAGCTGAAGAACTCATGCACTTTGGCTCTTCAATGCGAGGCACAAGACCATATTGGAACAAGAGTCATTATGAGCTAACCAATATGATTAACCAAATAGGGTCTCCCACTCTATTTTTCACATTGAGTGTAGCAGACACAAAGTGGCCAGACCTACAACGATTTCTTTCAAATGACACAGCAGTGGAAATGCAAACAAATAAACAACATTTTGACAATGTAATCAATAACCCCCACACCACATCATTATATCTCCACCAATGATTTACAATCTTTTGTGAAGAGGTCATCCAAAATCTTTTTGGTGTAAAAGATTAATGGTATAGATATGAATGGTAGCATCGAGGAACTGCACATATGCATGGATTCCTTTGGCTTGAAAATTCACCAGACATGGATAAACTTGATTGGGAGAACAACACAGAAGTTGAACAGGCAAGGAAATTCTTCAACAGGTATGTAAGTGCTTGGAACCCTCGTCCTGCTTCACATAAAAACAACCTGGTCTATCATCCCCAACACGATGACCCATGCTTGCTAGACACAACTCAAATATTAGCTATAGATCCCTCTCATGACTATGAGGAGATAATCAACCATGTACAGAGGCACACAAAATGTAGAGAGGGGACATGCTTACGCAAAAAGGGGAAACAACTACAGTGTCGATACAAAGCTCCATGGAAAGAACAAGCAGTATCTACCTTGTCATGTGACAATAATGGCAAAAAAGAATATGGACCTGCAAGGAATGATGATAGGCTAAACATACACAATCTAGAAATGCTTTTGATATGGAGAGCCAACATAGATTGCCAACCAGTTATCTCATGAGCACTTGTACTAAAATACATTACAAAGTATGCTTCAAAAGTAGAGTGAACATCTGAGTCTTGTATTGATATGTTATCAAGAATATCTACATGCCAGCGAACAAATGACCCAGCTATCAAAGCATAACAAAAATTTATGACAGAGCTTGTTGCAGAGCGTAATATAGGAGCACAAGAAACATGTCATATGCTTCAAAAATTGCCGCTTGTTGTTTGTAATAGGCCATTCACATCTTTGAATGTTGGTCAAAAAGTGTTCCAATGAATAACAAGACAACCAGATGAAATACACCTCCACACGAGCTACCTACATTCCTACATTAATCGGCCTCAAGAAATGGAAACAATAATGCTACTCGAATCTGCAAGATCTTTCTTCTATTCTGCAAGGCACAATGGATGCAAATGGAAAGAGAGAGAGGTAAAATCGATAGTTAATGTTTTCCCAAAGTTCTATACCATCCCAAATGAGGACTCAGACAACTTTGAAACTTTTTGCTGGAGTGAGCTACTATTAGACAAACATTTTCAAAGCATAGAAGGCGAAGTAGGACTTGCTAAGGATACAATAATTGCAAATTGGAAGCAAATGAATGCAACCAAATATGATGTATGGTATCTTAATCGCACAATCAAAATAGAAGCAACCACCGAAGAAGAAGATGAGAGCGATACAGAGATTGCCACAAGGGACACACCAGAACTTAACGAATGGGAATTGTTTTCACAAATGGGTCCCTTAAACAATATCGACCTAAATGAACTTGAGATGATTGGTAGGCGTGAGTTTGACAACAACAATAGATGGGATCAACTACCAGTACCCCAAGATCTTCATGAAATTTCCATCCACTTCATCCCAATGAAAAAGGCATGTAGCCAAGAAGACACTATGGTAAGCAACTTGGATTTTCCAAAGTATACACTATCATCGCAACAAAAACTAGCACTCACAATTATCATTGACCATAGTAAATGCTCCTCAGAAAAACCATTGCACATGATTGTTCAAGGAACATCAGGTACAGGAAAATTGTACCTAATTGCTTGCATAAGAAAAGCGCTCACAAGTAAGAGCCCACAACAAAAAAGTGAACTACTCACATTAGCTCCTACAGGGGCGGCTGCATTTAGTATACATGCATCAACTATACATTCAATGCTCCGGATCCCTATTAAAGACATGCACCCACTACAAGGATAGGCATTAACAACATTTCAAGAAGATATGAAATATATAAGATATATTTTGATTGGTGAGATGAGCTTCATAGGTCCAAAGTTGCTACTAAAAATAGACAGAAGGCTACATGAAGCTTTCCCACACCGACAACATCTACACTTTGGTGGAGTGTCTATAATATTATTTGGTGACCTCACCCAACTTCCACCTATGATGGAAAAACCTACGTACACAACACACTCAACTGCAAAAACATTGTGGAACCAATTTACAACTATTGTCACCTTACAAATAGTCTTTCATCATCAAGGTGAGACTCCATCACAACAAAGATTTCTTCAAGTATTGCAAAACATATAGAATGTAGAAGCAACAATAGCAGATTGGCAACTCTTAATGACGCGCACAGACAAGCAACTCACATCAAGAGAAAAAGAAGAGTTCGATAGCTCAATTCACTTGTTTGCTACCAACGATTTAGTTGGACTACACAATAGAAGAATCTTAAAATCATTAAACTGTCCAATTGCAATCAGCGCTGCGACAAGTACCAGGCATGGAATAGATAGTGCAACTGATGATGAATAGCTTGAAAAAGAAGTATTGCTTTGTAAAGGGCAATGCATCATGCTCACATCCAACATATGGACACAAACAGGCCTAGTGAATGGAGCTCTTGGTGAAGTTGTTGAAATCATTTATAGCCCTGGTTCCAAACCACCAAATGTTCCCATGTATGTTGTTACAAGGTTCAATAGCTACAATGGACCCCCATGGAATGACCATGACCCTAAGAGCATACCAATCATACTTGTTTCCTTGGGCAATAGAAGGCAGATACTGCTTACGATGGTGTCGGCTATTACCATACACAAAGCTCAAGGACTAACATTGCAAAAGGAAACAATTGATATTGGTAAAATAGATAGGCATGGACTAACATTTACAACCATATCTAGAGTTAAATCATTAAATGATCTTTACATTCAACCACCATTCTCTTTTGAAAGATATTCCAAAATGAAAACCAATCCATTTGCAATCATAAGGAAGTTAGAGGAGGCATGGTTACAACAACTATGTCTCTCCTAAAACAAGGTATGCAACTCTCCTCCCTATCCATTTGATATCTCTCCCCAATTCCCATGGTGCTTAAAATTGCTTCTATAACTTGACTTCATCAATGCCTATTCTACGCACCTAGCCACCCCATTCCTTTTTTTGTAGAGGTCTTCAAGAAAAATCACATAGACCACATAAGCTCATCACAAAAAAAAATTGCACCCCTCCTACATGTTCATAATATAATACCAAAGTGTATCAGCCTATCGGCGTAACCATTGCACCTCATTGGGGTGCAAGTGCTAGTTATAACCTTGAGTTGTAATTGTATTTGTACTATGTTGTTTATGGAGTCGGTTTGAAAATCATGGTCGAGTTAACTTCCTTGTCACCTCTAAGCATAGGAGGTGAGTTATTCATAATTCACATGGTTGGTCGGAATGTGCTCTGTACCCATTGGGTTCCCCATCAACATCCTTTGTTCACAACATTTCTACAGTTGGAATTGTACCTGTGTTCACTCTATAGTTTCTAATGTTATTATACTTTGTATCATCGCACATGTTTGGGAATTGTATTGTAATTCATTCATCAAATCATGTAATGTATTGTTTAACTATTGATGTAATAGTTAGGGAATTTTGTAACATTATTGTGAGAGATTTTGTATAATTATGTAATGATACTTTCACTCTTGTTTTATGGATGTACTTGTATTAATGATTATTGCAATATAAATTGGTCAAGTTGCTTAATAATTATCTTTTACGTTTTTTTTAGTTGTGTTGCAATTTGACCTCGCGTGCCCCAGAGAATGTAACACTTAGTTGTTAATGTGCAATGTAAATGTAATTAATGTTCAGATGCATGTTTACTTTATGTTATTTAAAAAAAAAATTGTTTGCAATGTTTGTTCTTTGGGGTTTGCAGCGTTACACTTATTATGTTTAAATAATATATTAATTGTTAAAATACTTGTTGAATCATTTGATCCTTATGTAAGTACATCCTTGATTATTGTAAGAAAAAATAAAGAATATAAACAAAAATAATAATATGGGTGACATTTTTATTTGATGCATTTTTGTTGATATCATTTATCTAAATTATTTTTTCATCACTAATTTCATATATATAAGAATCCTAAATTAGGAAGACATTTCACAACATTTGTAATATGAATGAACTATCTATTTGATATTTCCATCTCAATGTGGTGCTATGAAGATAATAAAAAAATTAAGTATCTCTCTTATTTTACAATATTTATATGGGTAAAATATATATTTTCTTGTGGTTTCATTCCAAGTGACCTACCAAATCCATTTCATAGTCTATCTTTTAGATATTTTTTTACTAAGTTATGTTTATTCAAGTATATTTTAGTTTATTATTTCTCCTTATCGTAAATGGATCTTTGTGACCATAAAGTGAGTGTATTTGCACTTTAGACTAATTTTCTTACCTAAGATTTTGTCATTTTATTCCTTATCCAAATAATTTACTTCTCCTTTAGGTTAGAAATAATCCACTAAGGTTTTCTATATTTTCTCATAATCTATATTGGTTTTACCTAAGTAAATTTATCTATGAGGGTGGGAATAATCAAGTGAGTATATTAGCTCCAATACCTAATAATTATACAACCTCTAGACATATATATAAGATCCAACATACTAATTTGTATATCCAAAGACACAATATAATATTTTTATCTTCACTTCTTTTAAATTGAACTCATAATTTTTGATACAAATTAAGCTTCTGACCGTAGAATGTTATCCACTTGAAACTTCAAGGATAAATTAATGCTTTATTGGTGTGGTCTAATCCCTCATATTTAATTCTCAACAATTTTAATCTCACATTATTGTGACATAGATTTTAGGAACCCAAAATGCTAGGCTCTCTTCCTATGGTTTTCCACCTAGAAAGAGAGAGATCAGGGGTTCTAAAATGCTTATGCACATTCAAATTAGGATGTATGCAATGTTTTTTAATTTAAATTAACTTAAATAAATTCAATTGACTGATTTAAATGATTTAAAATGGACGCAAAAGTGCAATTTAAACTATTTTTGAAAACACACTGTGATATGCAAACAGCTATGAAATATGAAGAAATTGAAAGAAATATGTAGAACATAAGGTACAAGTTCAAATATGAGTACACTGGGATGTTGTGTGAGTATTTTAGAGTGTTTGGAATTCCAGTAAAATTTTCTAATTTTTCACAGTGGGACTCATTCGTCAAGGTTGGCGAATTAGTACTCCTAGTATTGAAAATGTGTTGAGAATTAATTTATGACAGTCGGGATTTGATTTCTGACATTATTAATTTTTCCGATTTCAAGTGGGACTCATTCACCAAGGGTGGTGAATCATTCCTCTTGAATATTTCTAGAAAATTGGGATGCAACACTGCTACACCAGATCTAGCAATGTTTGAATGCTAGCTTGTCGGGATCAATTCTGAAGAAAATGGATAGAAAACATTAAAAATGATTGAAAGATGATGAGTTGAATTGAAGAGCCTAGCTCACTTGAATTCCACTTTTCAACACCTTAAAACCTATTAAATCTATAAAACAAAGCTGAAAATACACATGCACAAAAGGGGAAAAATGTTGAAAGGTTAGTGAATAGGGGTTTGCTCTGGTCAAACCCCACTTTGGTAATCAAACCCAATAGAAATTAATGAAATGTAAAGGAAATTATAAATGAATAACATGAAAGTATTACAAACTTACCAAATACTTGAACATGCAAATCTGAAGTGATGTCAATGGATACTCTAAAATGCTTGAAAAGTTCTTGAATTGATGATGCAAAATGCTTGATTGCTTGAAGATTGAATGCTTGAATGAGGAGATTGCTTGAATGTGTTAGGATTGTGAATACTTGAGTGAATAAGTGAATTTGAGTAAAATATTGGAAGAAATTTTGAAATATTTTGAATTTGGAGCCAACAAGGACTCATTTGCCACCCTTGGAAAATGAGTCCTGCATGGGACCCAAAACCAAGTGTCACAAAAAATATTATCCTTAATGTTGTTTGTCAAGATAGGACCCAAAAGTATAGTTAATATAAGCATATGAGGGCATAAAGAGACAAAATAAAGCATGAGAAGGGTGTAAATAGTGAAAATATGCCTAGAAAAGCATGAAATCTTGTTACAAGACTTTACAACACTTCAAAATAGGGCTTGTTAATGAATGGAAAGGTGATTTTTAGGTGAATTGCATTAAATAGACTCTAAAAGAATGTAGAAATGTCTTACAAAACTTCACAACCCCTTCACAAGATGTCTTTATTTGCGTTTTAGCACCAAAATAACCATGTTCAAGCCAAGTCACATGATAAAATTAAAGAAACATAGTTCCAACACTATGAAACAAGACCTACACGACCATGAAGATGACAAGGGTCCATTTTTTAATGGCACATTTAGCCCCCACTTTAGTGAGAGAAACTTGCTTCCTCACACTAAAATATCCATCAACATCAAGAAGAGGGTTTGAATGCACTTATGTTAGCAAGATGGAATACAACAAACAAGGAGGATGATCAAAGATTGTTTAAAAATGTGACAAAGATTTTACGAACTCGAAATGCTAGGCTCTCTTCCTAGGGTTTTCCACCTAGAAAGAGAGAGATTAGGGGTTCTAAAATTCTTATGCACATTCAAATTAGGATGTATGCAATTTTTTTTAATGTAAATGAACTTAACTAAATGCAATTGACTGATTAAAATGATTTAAAATGGATGCAAATGTGCAATTTAAACTATGTCTTAAAATACACCGTGATATGCAAACAACTATGAAATATGAATAAATTGAAAGAAATATGGAGAACAAAAGGTGCAGGCTAAATATTAGTGCACCTAGATGTTGTGTGAGCTTTCTAGAGTGTCTGGAATGCTGATGAATTTTTTTGATTTTTCATAGGGGAACTTATTCACCAAGGGTGGTAAATTAGTCCACCTACTATTGAAAAAGTGTTAGGAATTGATTTTTAATAGCAGGGAGTTGATTTCTGACAAAATAAAGATTTTTCAGATTTCAAGTGAGACTTATTCACCAAGGGTGGTGAATCAGTCCTCCCCAAGATTTTTTAGAAATTAGGAGGAAACATTGCTACACCAGATTTGGCAATGCCTATATGTTAGGTTGTCGGGATCAATTCTACAGAAAATAGATAAAAAAACACTCAAAATGCTTGAAAAGATGATGAATTGACTTGAAGAGCCTAGTCGAATTGAATTCCACTTTTCAATACCTTTAAACCTATTAAATCTACAAAAAAAAATGTAAATACATGGTGAGCCCAAAATATGCTCACAATTTGGATATCTTGGCGTACTTTTACTACCCTCATTTTTGTTGTTTATGGTTGTTTAAACTCTTTAAGAAACCTTTTATTGGGGGATATCCTATAGCAATACACTTTCATGTTCCTGCAACCTATCATGTTGACATGTCTATATTTATTACCCTGTTTTGACTCCCTAAATGACTGGTATAACACATGTAGTTTTTGAATGATGAAATAGATTTAAATATGTGATTAATGAATGGATATTGTGTATGTGTCATGCCCCTTTTCTTTTGCATATGTTACCTTGTGTTTCGCAGGTTGTTGAAGAAAGTATGATTGAGTCAAGCGTAGCCGATCTCAGCCTTGTAGTAAAGTCCATTTCCTACACGACTTTGAGGAAGCTCTGGCGAAGACTCTTTGACTAAAACTATTGGGATGGATTTTAAATCTTAGTCAATCTAGAAAGAGTGGAGCACTAGATTCCCTCTAGATTGGGTTGAACGGATAATCTCATTTATGAAGTTTGTTCCTTGATTTTGGGATACATTTTACAACCACGTCGTTCTCTGTTAGGGTTAGTTAGTTAGTTGTTTTCCTGATTTTAAATAAGTGCTCCTCCTGCGCGAGTGAGCAAGCATAGTGAGATAGGAAGGATATCATGTAAGAGTTAGTATGATAATAAAAGCAGAATATGTATGAAAAGAGATAGAGTTTGTTGTTATTTTTCATATGAATAGAACAATGTATACCATTTTGAGTTTATGAATAAAGTTTGATGAAGTTCTGAGTTCAGTACTTGCATAATTAGTTGATGCTTGCTAAGGGGGCCTACTTAGTAAGTATCTGTAGTTAGTTAGTTGTTCATTTTCTGTTGATTGTAAGTTAGATTTCATCTTTGAAGTTTATGTGCAAACTCAGTCTTATATTGTTCCTGGAGCATCGAGAATCCATCCCTATGTCTGTTCCTGCATCATAAGGCTAGTTCATAGTTTGTTTCTCAGTCGTAACTGTTATGATTTATGCTTTGGTTAAATTATGGTTGAGTTAAGAGAACTTTGCATTACCTTCCTGTAGCATAGGTAGAATCTCTTTCCAAGTATTTATTTTTTGTTAAGTTGTGACTGAAACTGGTTCTTAGTGCACATATAGTGCTGCACCATTCAAAGTATACATTCCATGGTTTGACAAGTAAATGAACGACCATGAAGAGATATTAGTCGCCTACTGGAATGTCCAATTCCCAGGATAGGTTTTGTCTTGATTTTCATATCCTTTTGTGGGTGCGACCAATACACATGCAAAAAGGGGAAAAATGTTGGAGGGTTAGTGAATAGGGGTTTGCCTTTGTCAAACAGTCCCACTTTGGTAACCAAACCCAATAGAAATGAATGAAATGTAGAGGAAATGATAAATGAATAACATGCAAGTTGTAGACATGCAAAATTAACATTATGCACTTACTTCATATTCATCGGCTCATTAAATTAATCAAACTCAAAAAATCCATCAAAACAAGACAAGTTTCAAACATGCATAAAACATAGCAGACACACCATGAAGAGAAATTATGAAATCACAAGGCCCTCACAGGCGAGTGATGTAATCTCGTCCCTTTCACCAATATAGCCACATCAAGGAGGACAAAATTTAAAGCATCAATAAAACACCACATGAGTGTACAACAATATTAACTCAAATAACAACTACGCTAATCAAAAGCATCCATATAATGTATCATCACATCAAATTATAGCATCCACATCGCTCCAAAGCCAACAATCATAAAATAATCACAAGGTATCAAGATCTATCATAGTAAATGTACCAACTAATAGCCCAAACAAATCAGAAATACATAATAGTAGCTGGAGGGGCACTACAGAAATGATGTTGTTGGTGTGGATTATAGCTTAGTTTTTGAGGATGGGTTATCATGGTGCAATGATGAGGAAGTAACGCTCTTAGATATTCTCTTGGAGGCTTGTTTGAATGCCCAAAATTACAAGTATTATATTTCTATGTGGAGGGGTGATCAGTTGGATCATGAGTAGGATTTTTTGCTTATGGCGTTGTTGTTGGATTTCCAACAATGAACCCAAAAATTTCTAGTTTCTGAGTTCAATGGTGAGAATTTTTGTTGTGTAATTCAAAATGGGTTATGTACAAGTCTCACGAGGGTCCTTTTGTTGTCTAATATTCCTCCTCCTCAACCTCTAACTAATCTACACATTCCCTTACTTAATATGATCACTATAGTTGTTGGGATTGAGGAGGCTTCTATGCCTTCCCTATCTCTTAGGGTGGGCTCTTCTTTGGATTCTCCTTCTTCGAGATTACCCCCATTCTTGCTAGTGTAGGTCCTCTATGGAATGGGTTATTAGAGAATGTTGTTTAGGGAATTTTGTAGGATCTACAACCTCCTTGTCTTAAAAAGTATCTTCTTGTACCTATGGGAGTTGCCGCTTCTAATGTGGGTCCATAGGAGGCCTCTGAGTTTGAGTTTAGTCATATTGGAGTTCCTTTAGTTCCATCTACTACTTCTATATCTTTTTCAAATGAGTGGATAAATAGAACTTCCTATGGTTTAAAATCTACTTGTATTGAATTTTTTTGGCTTATAGACTGAATCTTAATGTTATCTAAAGTTAGGCTTTTGACTATTGGATGGCTCCTAGTCTTTGCATTATGGCCTTGATGAATGGCTTTTTTCTATTTTACTTTTGCTCAATAGAGGAATGAACTCACATTTTTCAAGGAGGCCCTTGGTTTTCTGGAAAGGATTTTCTTTATTTTGAAAGTTGGTCAACATGCTTAAATTTTATTGAGATTAGTATGTTGCATATTTGGGTGTGTCTCCTTGTGACCCCTTAAAATTTTTTGGAGGAAGGTATTATTGAATATATTTCTAATATTTTTGGTCAATTTATCACGTTATTTAGTGTCACTAAATATAGATCTAATTTTCTTTATGCTAGATTTTATGTTTTGGTTAAGCCTAGCTCTGACTTTCCCAAAAATGTGAAGCATTCCTCCAAACATAGGATTTGGGAGCTGAAATTTTAGTATGTATCTTCTTGAGTGCTACATTCCATGTAGTAGTGTCCTTAGCCTCATAATCTTCTTGATTATCCCTCTACTTTTAAATGGATTGAGAAGTTTTTTTTTAACATGCCCTCTTCAAAAAGGTTGGTATTTCTTGGAATATTAAGAGAACTCTTGATGATGTGATTGGAATCTTCCTGGATCTAAATAGTGAGCAATCTCTTCAATTCTAGCCCACCAATATGTTGAGGTTGATGTTGATGTTTGGGTTCAGACCTACTTGATCCCACCAATATGTTGAGGTTGATGTTGATGTTTGGGTTCAAACCTACTTGATTATCTTTTTCTAGTTTTGGGTATTCCCAAAACATTTTTTTGGTTCCTTGTTCTTTTCTAAGCTTTATTGGTCTTGCTATTCTCCTTGTTGTTTGGGAGACATGTCTTTTTAGCTATTTCTCCTTATCTCGCCACTGGTGATATTTTTTTCATATGTTTGTATTTATGGCTATTCTATAATGTGTATGATCCCTTCCAATTTTTACCTTAATCAAAACACATGAAATACTTTTTAAATATTTTTTATAGATTATATGGATTAGAAAATAATTCAAGATTTACATTTTTAAGGTAAATAAAGTTTAAATATTTAGTTTCTTTGGTATTGCATGTCTCATATGTTGATGAGATTATGTTTGGAAGTATAAACACTACTCTACATTTTAGAACAATACAAATATTTTTAATGTAGAGTTATTTGGGTTATATGTAAAGTTTAAATAGATAAAAAATCACATCCATTTTATTCATTATGAAATATTTTATTTTTTATAATTTAGTTTATATTTTCTTAAATTATTTCAAGAAATTTTTTATATAATTGTCACAATTGTAGAATGGTAAATAAATATTTTTCATTTCAATAAGCTAACCTCACCATCACAAGGAGATATTTTCTACAAATTCACATACTAAGATCTTAATAAATAAAAATTTCTTGTTTTATATGTGTGAATCTAGAGGTTGGGACTAGTTTATTGTCACCAACTTATTTCACTCCTAGAAAAATTATAATAGAATTAGTGATTTTTTTCTTTACTGTCTAATGATTATTATCCTTCCCTTCTTTTTCCAATATTTGTGTCCTCCTAGTGTCAAAAAGTGCATGTGTAGATTGTTGGTATGTTATAGGGTGATATTTTCTCCTTTAATTCATACTAATATGTATGTATATTTGACAAAAAAAAAACTCTTTAAACATGCACATAATGCTAGGAATTCTCATGTTGATCTAGATTCCTTTTAGTGCTCCAATTGAACTACAAAATCTGAATAACATGCGAATATAACCCTTATAAACCCATGCACCGCAAAGAAATTAACTTAACTCATTTAAATATAAGGATATAATAGCAAATCATATAAATTCACAATTGGTGGCTAGCCCTAGGTTCATAGCATACATGCATGAATCAATCCATTTTATAATTGAAATATTCAAAATCCGAGAGACAAGTTCATGACCATTAGCATGTCCTATAGGCTATAAGAATTCTACTAATGTGATGATAGCTAAATCCATATTGATAATGTGTTTTTAAAGTGTGATTATCTTGGAGTGTTAAATAAATGGATAAGGTAAGTGTATAGAATTATGTTAAAAGAAGTGATGGGGTAGGAATACATGTATAGAAACATGTGTAATAAATATATAGTTAGCAGCTTCCCAGCAATAATAGCAGCCCCTAGCCTCATTTAGTATTCCCCTATATATATCCATGTCTGTCCATTTTGCTTTCTATTGTTTATGTTAAACTCGAAACCGCGGGATTGGTGGAGCTGCATCATAAGAGAATATAGAAGTCGCGTGTGGGGAACAATTTCCTGAGGTAGTCCAGTGAGACACGAGAAGCAAAGCAGAATGGATGAAGTGAAACCATGTCCTTACAAGAGGAGAAGAAAGCCAATCAAGCCAGTGAGGAGTTCACTGGGAAATTTCTTTTCTACTACACAGTCACTCGAAGAAAAGTCAAGCTCTGCAAGTAAGGTAACTGTTGTGCATGTTTTGCACACACGCCCTACCGTATGCAGGGACCCCCTTTTTTTCTCTCCCAATAGGCTGCTTTGCTCCTGTCTTGTTTTGTGTGCCCCAAATTGGTCATGTGCCATCAAAAGATCAAATTCCCCTACCAAATTCACCTACTTAGGGTATTCAAATCTGCGGAGAAATAAAGTTCCCCATCCCCTTTCTACCTTTTGTCTTGCTTTGGCTATTTCAGAAACATCCGTGGACCCCTGTTGGTCTAGTTTCCACATTTTTGGCTTTGGGGACAACTTTTTGGTGGATTTGGGATGTGTTTGGGGTGTTTCAATGAACTGCCAAGGTTTCCAACGCTTTCATTAAGTTTCCAATGGTTTCAAAACTTTCCTCCTGGAATTCCCTTCCTCCTTGCTGTTTGAAACATCCGGTGGATCCCCGCTGCTCCCTGCTTTTCTTTTGCATTTTGACTTTGGGAGCAACTGCTTTTGTATCCTGGATGTTTGAAGTGCGTGAATGAACTATCAAGGTTTCGTCAATGTTCCGTTAAGTTTCGATGGTTTTGGAACTTTCCCTTCAGAATTCCCTTCCTCCTTGGCTGTTTGGAAACATCCGTGGACCCCCCTCGCTCCCGTTTTCTCATTTTTGACTTTGGGGTCACCCTTTTTGGATCTATGATGTGTTTGATGTGATTAAATGAACTTTTACCAAGGGCCTCTGGCCAAGTTCGCTAAGCTTCGTGGTTTCCTGCTTCGGCCCCTTTCGCCGCTTTCGTTCCTTTGTAGCCGCCCTTCTTGGCTCTTCGAGTCTCGGCTCCCTCCTCGTGGCCGCTTCGCCCCGCCTCCGCCGCCAAGCGGAACTTCCGGCCGCCTCGGCCTCGAGCCCGCCCCTCCGTGGCCGCTTCTAGGTTTCGCCTGGCCGCTGTTCTTTGGGAACTCTCGTGGCTGCCTCCTTCGCCTCCAGAGTTCGGGCTCCTTCATGGCCAAGCTCGGGTTCCGCTACCATTTTGGAACTTTTGACGGTCGCCTTCTCCCAAAATTTCCGTGAGCTCCGGGTTCCCTCCTCGCGGGCTATTTCACTACTGCGGGCCATTTTGAACTTCCACGGGCCACTCCCTTCCGCCTTCTAGAAATCGGGTCCTCCTCGCGGGTCAAGCTTCGAGTCTCATTCCTCTTTGGTTGCTTTGAACATCCTGAGCCTCCGCTCTTCCCCGGCTGCTGAACATTTGGGAGCCTACCTCGCTATTTTGAACATCCGAGCCTACCTCCTTCTCGTTGTTTTGAACATCTAGAGCTCGTTTCTTCCCCGCTATTTTGAATATCCGAGCCCGCTTCTTTCCCCGCAATTGCTTTTGGCTTTCGCTCTGTCACGGCTTTCTTCCACCTTTCACTCTCAACGCACCTTGAAGCATGCATTAATGTTTATGGTCCAAATGAGCTCCAAATATGAATATCAAGATATTTTGATGATGCATGGATAGATCTAATAGGGAATTTGTAGGTCTAATTGACATTTTTCTTAACTCGTGTATAAATGCACTTACGACACTTCATGTTTGCAGGAGTCAAGAAGCCTTCCATAGGTCTATCGAAGAGGCCCATTGAGGGAGTTGTCCTACCCCTTTTTCCAAATGATGATGATTTCTAAGGAGCTTTCTACCCAGATCAGGGGCCACTAATCTATTGATGCCAATCGTCGACGGGCTTGTTTGATCAAAGGAAGAACGCTACAAGCACATTAAGCAAAAGACAACTTTTAGGCAGTTTTAGCTACAATGAAAAGAGAAATGAGCTACAAGACAAAATTTCTACAGTGACTGTCACTAGATGAAAAAACAAGGAAAAGACAAGGAATGTATTTTAAATTGCTGAATATTGTGGGGTAGGTGAAACCCTAATGTAATTAAATCCTAGCCATTCATTTGGGCTTTGGAAAACTATAAATAGGGGCTTGCCCCTCATTTGTAAGGGTTGGAGAGCTGTTGTAAAAAGCATTTGCAGCAATAGAAGACAACATTGCATGATTTTATGGATGTTTTCTTTGATTTTGCTTATCTTGCATGCATAGGTTTTCCTTCCATGTTAGTTTTAGAGTTAGTTTCTTGAATGGGAGTGGTGATGGTGTTTGCTATTTTAGTATTTGATGGATTTCTAGCTCATGATTTTTGTGGTTCATTGATGATGAGTCACTTTGCAAAGCTAGTCTGAGCTCATTACTTCATTGCTACAACTTAGTTCAATTACATGTGCATGATGTGCATGTGCAATTTGAAAATCTGCAGTCCTTAGAAGATTGCACTGGTTTTGTGCAATTGTAGGTTTCTCTTGGCCAAGCAAAACCTAGTTTAGGAAGTCTTCTACTTTAGTAGCCACCATTGTTATTATTCATTCATAGCTTAGGATAAGAATAGATTTCTTAACCCTTCTCTTTTTGCTATTTCTTTTAATCCTTGGTTAGATTAGGATCCAAAGCATCACCAGGAAGCCAAATCAGATGAATTTGATGAGTTTCAACTTACTGTTTTGAGTGGACAGCCATTGTTCATTCACTTTCAGCACTTTGAAACTACATTTGTAAACCCAACTTCCATGCTTTGTAACTCATCCATAAGACCGCCTTGTGATTCTAGCAAATCACATCAAACAACTGAGATATTCCAAGCACTATGAAGACGTGACATTAGAGACCTTGGGATAGTGTTCTGCAATCCGATTGTGGGAGATTGTCTTTCAAGAGAGGTAGTGCACCTATGCATTACTTGTGTTGAGAAGTGCATAAAAAACACATCAACAGAACTAGCGCTAGAAGGAGGGCTGACACGTTGGGAATGCAAAGCTGAAGGTTGGAAGTGATTCATTTTATGCCGTCCTCCTGACACCATCAACAGAACTGGCGCTAGAGGGAGGGCATGACAAGTTGAGGCTACAAAGTTGAAAGTTGGGAATCGAAAAGAGCACTTTCAAAGAAGAAATCTGAGATAGGAGATCTCTTTAATTCAAAAATTAAATTTTTTTGAAGGAAAACAAGAGCTGAGTCGAAATGGAGCAGCATTTGCAAATCAACGTCACTCAGCTACATGCAAATTTGAACAAGAGACTGAAGAAGCCATTGGAGCAATTTGCGTTGGTTGATAGATGTCGGATCCATTGCACTTGCAGGCATAGTGAATTGGGTTGTCTAACATTCTTGGAAAATTTTGAGAAGGTCTTGCAGGGAGAAATTCCCTTTTGGGAAATATTCCAACCCTTGGCCCCCATAGACCCGGAGGAAGAATTGACAACCATAGTAGCCAAGGCATTCAAGGAGTTGATCGAGGAAAATTTGAGCAGCAAGGATGGACCAAGATTGGAGGAAATATTAATGTCTTGTTGGTGCAGATTTCATAATGCACCCCACTCCGAATTCACTTGCTCGTCATGCACAAAAATCATCGCTCAAGCTAGGGGTTGTTTGAACAAGTTGGAGCAGCCAACTCTCAATGAGGATAAGTTATCCAATGAGGCAGAAGAGTTGTCAATATCCGGAGGAAATAAAAATAAAAATGAACCAAGAAATTTGACATAAGTTGGTGTTGGGATAGCAGACATGGAAAATGAAAACCAAGAGGGAGGAGTTGAAAGTCTTGGGATAGCAACGTGCATTGATGAAAATCTGATTATAACCAGTTTAGAAGACTTTCCCTCCATTGAAAAAGATCAGTCCTCCACTCAAGAAGAGGGATTGGCAGTTGGAGATGAATCAAACGAGTTTGCAGTAGTTTGTGCTGGGGCAGCAAATGAAAATGCTGAAAATCAAGAAGAAGAGGAGGCTGAAAGCCTTGGGGCAGTAGAAGGAGATGGTAAAAGCATAAGCAAAATTAGGTCAAAAGACCTCTCCATCTACAATGATAGCGATCGAGAATCCAAAAATGTAGATTTGGAGGAGTGGGAGCAACCACTTGCCATAGCTATCTACTATTCACCTTCCTTCCCAAATGATGATGAGGACTCAATAGCGGAAAGATATGGCCAGCTCATCTTGAGACTAGCGAGGGATTGGATTGAGCTGAAATACCAAGTGGATTTGGAGATATTGCTACTCCCAAATTGGTGCCAACTCCATGATTCATTGCACTCAGAGCTCACATGTAAGCTATGCCAAGAGGCCATCAAACAGGTCAAAGAACAAGCAAGGCAGCCAAGTGCCCGACCTCCTCTACTTGCTACCCATATCGAAGAAGAAGACCAAGAGCCTGAACCGAGTGATGGATCAGATGAAGGCGGATCTCAAGAGGATGTTGGGGCAGCAATAGAAGGATAGCAATACAGTCTCGGACTACCAAGTGATGAAGTAGATCAAGTGGGAATGCTGTCCACCAGTCATCAAGAAGTTCTTCCTCTTGAAGAGCAGTTATATGCCATGGACGGTGGGCATTTTAGCGAGTCTTTGGAGGGAAATTATGTAGTAGACTTTGGTCCCCTTGATGAGGTTCCATCAATTGACGATTTCTTTCCATTGGGAGCTACACTATAGAGGTATGCTCATGCCGAGGAAAAGCACATCTTAGAAGACGGTAGTGATGAATACATACTCCTTGAGCCCCCGAATGGTGATGCACTAGAGTTTCCAAATTGGGAGAGGAGCTCCTTCTCCATTTACAGTGATAGCGACAAAGAGGAAACAAGTGAGTGCCATGAGGAGATACATGAACAACAAAAGGAAGAAGATAAAGGTGGAGGTGTTTTGATGGCTGCCAATAAATACGACGAGCTTGGTCAATTGTGGACTGCAACTGAGGGTCCTTCCGCCTTAATCCTTGCAGATTTTCCTTAACAACCGGAGAGCTGCAATGAGACAGATTCATGCATGTCATCATCCCATGACATTGAATATCATAAAAGGGAGGTTGATACTTTGGGAAGGAGACAAGACAACATGCTGCCCCTTGAGGACAGCAACCAAGTGGATCCCAAGTTTGCAGATGATCAATGTGGAGAAGTATTTCTTTTTGAAGAATTACAAACCAGGGTTGTAGGTCCCATTGGTGGATTGGAAGAGCTATGTGCTGCCCTGTCCTCGCAGCCTTATGCCAGCTTAGTGTCTGAAGTGTTGCACCCTCCACCACACTCGCTCGAGGCTACCAATGCAACGATCAAGGATGTTATGCTCACTCTCGACTGTCCAACGCTAACACCTCCATGTGATGACATCCAAGTTTTATCTTTCCTTGCCCCTATTATTTCTCATAATTGCACTTATTATTTTGATTATGGGAATAAGGGAAAACGAACATGTTTATGGATTAACCATGGGTTCAACGAGCCTCCCCAATTGCTAATTTTTCGTGATGATGTGATTGAACTTGAGTGCTGTAATGGTGAATTTATTTTTTCAGAATATAAAGACTAGTTTGCATGGTTAAGAACAATAACGATTGCCTATTTGCTCGTGCATGCATTATGAAATCCAATGAGTGTTAATGTCAACTCGCCTTGCCTGAACATAATGCTTTGTAAATATCTTTGTACATAGCTCATTTTTGAGTAGTATAAGTTTTCTGTAAATACTCTGCTTTCCTGCTTTCCTTAGGTTAGTTGGCTTTTATAGGTTGTTTTCTTTCGTTTCCTTTCACTTTGTTGCTGCTTTGCTCGGGGTCCCTTTGCTTTTAGCTGGGCACATATGTGCACACAACAACCATACTTATTGCGTGGGGTTGTTCTACGTATTTCTTTGTCAAACTCTAATCAAGTCTTCAGAGTGGATGGTGAAGGTCTTCCGTTAGTGTCAAGTGATCTAGGTGCTTGATTCAAAGAGGATAAGTTGTTGGTTTAGTCTGACTTTGACGTATTCTGAAATCTTATAGCTCTTACACATCTTAAGAATTTGACGGTCACTATAGGGCCTTTTGTGAAGTCTAGTTAAGTGAAAAATCTAAAATTTTGCTCCAGTGCCACCGTGATTCTCAGCCCTGAGCACGAGCTTCAATGCTTGCAGGTTGAAATAAAAGAGCTGAAAAGAGAAAAGAAAGAAAGAAAGAAAACATTGAAAATTAAAAGAAAGAGAAAATTCAACTTTTCAGGGGTATTCAAACAAATTTACCGGGGCTATGGAAGCCTAGCTGGCAGTAGAGCAATGTTTGGGAGAATCACGAATAACCTCATCTGGCTATGGATCACCGGACCGGGCAAATGCAGGCAATGTCCCTAATGCTTTCGAGTTAGAATAAACTACGAGCTTAACCGAACGGAGCTTGAGTTCCTATAGCAACTGAAGAATGGGAATTAACGCAATTGCACACACTTGGATTTTTAGCATACTAAAGGTTGGGTTGGCTAATGGTTTTGATCCTTTGGTTGAGCGCCTGGTTTGTTTGCCCTAGTGTGAAGGTCGAAACTAGAGATTCTGGGTTCGTGATTCCAGTTTGTCATCAAAATGCTCTCGAGCATTTCCCCATCGAGTCACCATTTGTTGTGCATGTTTTGCACACACTCCCTGCCGTATGCAGGGACCCCCTTTTTTTCTCTCACAACAGGCTGCTTTGCTCCTGTCTTGTTTTGCGTGCCCCATTTCCAAGCCCAAATTGGTCATGTGCCATCAAGCAATCAAATTCCCCTTACCAAATTCACCTACTTGGGGTATTCAGATCTGCGGAGAAATAAAGTCCCCCATCCCCTTTCTGCCTTTTGTCTTGCTTTGGTTGTTTTAGAAACATCCGTGGACCCCTGTCGGTCTAGTTTCCACATTTTTGGCTTTGGGGACAACTTTTTGTGGATTTGGGATGTGTTTGGGGTGTTTCAATGAACTGCCAAGGTTTCGTCAACGTTTCGTTAAGTTTCAATGGTTTCAGAACTTTCCCTCTGGAATTCCCTTCCTCCTTAGTTGTTTGGAAACATCCGCGGACCCCCGTTGCTCCCGTTTTTGCATTTTTGACTTTGGGAGCAACCATTTTTGTATCTGGGATGTGTTTGAAGTGCGTAGATGAACTGTCAAGGTTATGTCAATGTTTGGTTGAGTTTCGATGGTTTCAAAACTTTCCCTTCGGAATTCCCTTCCTCCTTGGCTGTTTGGAAACATTCGTGGACCCCCCTCGCTCCCGTTTCCTCATTTTTGACTTTGGGGTCACCCTTTTTTGGATCTATGATGTGTTTGATGTGATTAAATGAATTGCCAAGGTTTCGTCAAAGTTCGGTTAAGTTTCGGTGGTTTCGAAGCTTCGTCCCCCTTTCACCATTTTGGAACTTCTAGCGGCTGCCTCCTTCCTGACCTTCGAAGCCTGGCCCCTCCGTGGCCATTTATGGGGTTCTACCTCTCCGACATCGTTTTGGAACTTCCGACAGTTGCCTCCTTCCCAGCCTCTAGAGTCCGGCCCCTCCGTGGCCATTTCTAGGGATCCGCCTCTCTGTCACTGTTTTGGAACTTCTGGTGGCTGCCTCCTTCCCGGCCTCCAGAGCCCGGCCCCTCCCTGGCCATTTCCGGGGTTCCGCCTCTCTGTTGCCGTTTTGGAACTTCCGACGGCCACCTCCCTCCTAGCCTCCAGAGCCTAGTCCCTCCATGGTTGTTTCCGGGGCTTTGCCTCTCCGTGGCCATTTTGGAACTTCTGGCGGCCACCTCCCTTCTGGCCTCTGGAACTTAGGTCCTTCGTGGCCATTTCCGGGAGTCTGTCCCTCTTTGGCTGTTTTGAACATCCGGGAGCCTCCCTTCTTCTTGGCTGTTTTGAACATTCGGGAGCTTGCCTCTTTCTCGGCTGTTTTGAACATCCGGGAGCCTGCCTCTTTCGTGGTTGTTTTGAACATCCGGGAGCTCACCTTCTTCCTGGCTGTTTTGAACATCCGGGAGCCCGCCTTCTTCCCAACTGTTTTGGTTTTCATCTGCTGTCTGCCTTCTGGCTTTCTTCCACTGTCTTTCCCCCCTCTGGCGCTCGCACCCCTGAAGCACGCATTAATGTTTATGGTCCAAATGAGCTCCAAATATGAATATAAAGATATTTTGATGATGCATGGATAGATCTAATAGGGAATTTGTAGGTCTGATTGAAATTTTCCTTAACTCGTGTATAAATGCACTTACAACACTTCGTGTTTGCAGGAGTCAAGAAGCCTTCCGTAGGTCTATCGAAGAGGCCCATTGAGGGAGTTGTCCTACCCCTTTTTTCAGATGATGATGATTTCTAAGGAGCTTTCTGCCTGGATCAGGGGCCACTAATCTATTGATGCTAATCATCGACGGGTTCTTTTGATCAAAGGAAGAACGCTACAAGCACATCAAGCAAAAGACAACTTTCAGGCAGTTTTAGCTACAGTGAAAAGAGAAATCAGCTACAAGACAAAATTGTTACAGTAACTGTCACTAGATGACAAAATAGGGAAAAGACAAGGAATGTATTTTAAATTGCAAAATATTGTGGGGTAGGTGAAACCCTAATGTAATTGAATCTGGGCCACTCATTGTAATTGAATCCTAGCCATTCATTTGGGCTTTGGAAAACTATAAATAGGGGCTTGCCCCTAATTTGTAAGGGTTGGAGAGCTGTTGTAAAAAGCATTTGCAGCAATAGAAGACAACATTGCATGATTTTATGGATGTTTTCTTTGATTTTTCTTATCTTGCATGCATAGTTTTTCCTTCCATGTTAGTTTTAGTGTTAGTTTCTTGAATGGGTGTGGTGATGGTGTTTGTTGTTTTAGTATTTGATGGATTTTTCAGCTCATGCTTTTTGTGGTTCATTGATGATGAGTCACTTTGCAAAGCTAGTCTGAGCTCATTACTTCATTGCTGCAACTTAGTTCAATTACATGTGCATGATGTGCATGTGCAATTTGAAAATATGTAGTCCTTAGAAGATTGCACTGGTCTTGTGCAACTGTAGGTTTCTTTTGGCCTAGCCAAACCCAGTTTAGGAAGTCTTTCTACTTTAGTACCCACCCTTTTTATTGTTCATTCGTAGCTTAGGATTAGAATAGCTTTCTTAACCCTTCTTTTTTTTCTATTTCTTTTAATCCTTGGTTAGATTAGGATCCAAAGCATCACCAGGAAGCCAAATCAGATGAATTTGATGAGTTTCAACTTGCTATTTTGAGTGGACAGCCACTGTTCATTCACTTTCAGCACTTTGAAACTGCATTTGTAAACCCAACTTCCATGCTTTGTAACTCATCCATAAGACCACCTTGTGATTCTAGAAAATCACATCAAACAACTGAGATATTCCAAGCACTGTCAAGACCTGACATTAGAGACCTTGGGATAGTGTTCTGCAATCCAATTGTGGGAGATTGTCTTTCAAGAGAGGTAGTGCACCTACGCATTACCTGTGTTGAGAAGTGCATAAAAAACACATCAACAGTAACCCTATGAAGTTCTGGTACAAATTTACAAGAATCATTATCTAAAATATAGAAATGGAGGAAAGCCTAGCATGATGATGGTATGGACAACTTTGAAATCTCCTCAGTAAGAGATCAATCAGAAATCATTTCTTATTCACTTACTCAAAGTGAAGTGGGTATGGAGGATTCTTTTGCCGCCACACCTCTCTACCCCAAAAATTTCACATGTACAAAATATGGGAGAGATTTTTCTTTAGAAAAAGCACTAGGCCCACATTTTAGAAGATGTGGCATCAAAGGAGATAAAATTTGGTCATGCTCATTGTGCGGTACGATGTGCCCTAGCATGCAATCTCTAGGGGGTCATAAGAAAGCCTGCCAAAGAAATCATGTCTGATGGAGGATTCCAAAAGTAAGCCTTTCACACAACTTTATTTTTCATTTTTCATACACTGGATTTAGGTTAACTAAGAAAACAACAAGACTTTGAAATAAAAGTTGCTACCATTTCTAAATAGTTAGAAGGATTCTTTGTGTTTATCAGTCCGCGGATTAGGTAAAAGGGAGTTGTCTATAAAATGTTTTCGTCAACCAGTTAACCATGCCGCTAGGGTTAAATAACGCATATGTGATACATCGCTGTGAAGCCTTTTGAAGCCTTTGCAAAGGTTTAGAGGGAGCTAGTTTTCTAGTAGCCATAGAATCCATATCATTTCAGGACCACGAGCAACAGAACTCAGGACCACATCACCAGGAGAAAAAGTAGCTAGGCTCGGCACATTGAGAAAGAGGCAAAAGTCTTATCGAGAATGATACCATACCAATTACACATGCATGGCATATTTTTAAATAGCTTGTATTACATGCATGCGATATTTTGAAATAGCTTATATCTTGGTTGCAAAGTAAGTGTGTTTGACCTAGAGTAGTATTGTGATGGGTAGTCTTCCCTAAAAGTCAATACTTCACCTTTTTTAGCATTATCTAAGTGCAATGAGTGGTGAGTGGTCCATTCATTATCATGTGAGATGAGTTCTTGTAAACCAGTACTCATTGAACACTCGTCAACGAGCATTTAATTTTCCTACCATGGCTCTAGATGATTATTTGAAAATGTATTTTATAATAGATGTAGGCTATGAAGTTTCTATGGTTATTGAGTAATTAAAAACCATATAGATTTAAAAATAAAAATTATATACTTTATAAATATAAATTAGTAAGTAATAATTGAAAATAATTATTTATTTTAAAGTTTTAATTATTTATTTTTGAATTGTTTGAATAATATTTGTGTTTATATGTATTTTTTCTTATATTCAATGTTTCTTATCAAATTCCTTGCACAATATATCCTGAGAACTTTTCAATGAAATAAGATTTATAATATTGTGTAAATAAAGGATGACTAAAATTATATAATAATCATTAGAGTGTTATATCAAAAACACATGGAATTCATTGTATTTTATATATAACAATAATTTTAAGTTCTCTTCAAATGGATTAGATTTCGGATGTTAGTATAAGTCTTCAAAAATTTTTAATAGTGTCATAATAGAGGTGCTTGAAAATAAATCTCATAATTTCTTACATCATTAATTAACTTTAATCAAATTCTATGAGAACCAGATAAAAATGAAATATCAGTCATTGCTCTTGTGATGTCATGATAATGAAAAACAAGAAATCTATCACTCTTGGTATCAAACATATTATAGTAAAATTTGATAAAAATGAAATATCAATCATTGCTCTTATGATGCCATAATTGTGAAAAATAAGAAATCTATCACTCTAGATGTGAAAGCCAAACTTCACACAAAAATGCAATACTCTGCCCAGAATTACAATGAACAACTATACTTTATTCTAATTCGCATAGTACAAGATTTCATAACTTCAGAACAAAATAATCATTTGAATTGACAATTCAATCTTATTATTATTAATTCACCTCACACTTGTATATTTGTGCTATCTGGTTTGCTCTGTTATATCTTCCCCCCTCCCATTTTTCTCCACACTACAATGCCATTGTTCTACGCTCTCAGCACCTCCCAATGCCATGCACAGCCATCACACATGCCTTTTCCTCTGTACAATGACTTCTTTGATTTTCTTGCTTACTCTCCTCTCTCCCAAGTATGGCCAGGTAATGGGAAACAATTCAAAAAAAATATTTATTTTCCATTTGGTGGTCTTCACCCTCCATCTTTGAACTCTAAACCCCCATCTATTTCCCCAATCCTACGTATCAAGAAGGAACACAAACTCAAATATAAGTTTCCTTCTATAATCTCTATCCACTTTTTTAACATTCACGCGGTCTATCACAACACTAAGGGTTTTCAAGGAAATCAATAATTAATTTTTGCTTTGTCTTCATGTATGAACCACACCTCTCCAGCTTCCTCTCCTTCTTTGCGCAACTGCCAAGGGAAGGAACCATCTACGAAGTTTTTTTTTCCCTTTTTAGTCTTCCCCTACCTTCACGTCATCCCTCAGCACTCTAAAGATGGGTGTTACCTTCTCCACTTCAAACTATGCGACCTTTCATATTCCTCAATATTTCTTTACAAAATTGAATAGCTCAAAAATCTTAAATGATACTTCCATTTAATTCTATTCCCTCTTTAAAATAATTAACTTTCCATATCCATCCATAGTCTATTAAGTTTCTCTATTTAATATTTTATTTCATTTCAAATCATGTCCTTCTTATCAGACATGACTTTATCTCCCTTCTCAATGTTTATGGAATCAACATAATTTTTTTGGGATCAAAATTAAACTTAAATTATAAAATCCTAATATGATATTTTCTCTATCAATGACAACAATGTCACCCAATCTTTACTAAAATTGATCATTGAATTCGGGATTAAATTGGACTCAGGAAAAATGCACAATGAACATAATTCATACCAAAACTAAAAGAAACAAACTCAAATTATTTTTATATCACATGATTAAAATTATATTTATATTTTACTTTTCTCTCATGTTTATATTGAACTAAAACTATTTACTTTATCTATTTAAGTTATTTTATTTATTGAGGAAAACATCAAGAGAAATTTGGAAGGCCACTTAAGACTTTTAAAGATTTTGGGTGCGGATTCATCCTCTTTTGGTTCAATATATTAGTACAATAGAACCCAAGGTAAATATTCCCCATGGTAAATATTCATTTTTTTCATTTGGATACTTTTTAATATGTATTTTTCTTTGTACATGTTGAAAAAATATAGTTTACATAAAACATACCCTTTTTTTAGAAAAATACCTATATTTATTAACATAGTTTAGTTGCTTAAGAAAAGAAATTAAATAATTTTATTAGTTAGTTTTTATTTCTTTAGTGCATTTTGATTACTTTCCCATTTTGAACAATCTTAGGCATGGGAACATTATAAATGTACCTTTTATTTACTTTCATTGGTGGAGAAGTGTATTATTGAAGGCGTGTATCCACCCTTATATTAATAGTTAATTATGGCCTAATAGAAGTTTAGCTTGAATCTAACCCTAGTGATAAAAATTACTATGAAAAGGTCTAATGTAGAAAATTAAAACCTTAAATAATAAGTCCCTAAAAAATAGCCAAAACTTAACAATTGGTAGAGGCCTTCTAACCCTACTCCAAAGAACCCTAGTTGGGACAAGAAAGGGAAAAATTATGGGTTTTGGATATGCGCCAACTATGGATATTAATCCCTATTCTTATAGAAAAATAAAGGCCTTTCTTATTGAAGAGGATGAGGATGAATTACTGAGAACACTATTGTGAGCCCACAAAATAAGAAAGTGGTTCAAAACCATAAAGATATGAACTTAATTGGTAACTTTGAGGAGTTGTGGAAGAGAGCCATACATATTTTTGATTGAGATGAAAAAGGTTTTGATGATGATAGATCTGAGTAGAAAGCGAAATAGCATTTGAGTTAAAGGAGATATTCTATACTTTCAAAGACCACTATTGCTTGAAATTTAATTGATAGAAATGGAAAGAAGCTAAAATTTGATAAATATAAAAAGTCTAATGTTGAGGATGATGATTTTTTAGGGATGATTTTGTGGTTGCTACAATCTACAAAATGGTTAAAATGTCAACACACAATATTAGCAACACAACAAATTTTCACATCCATATGAAATATTGAATCATGCTTCATAATGCAATCTAAACAACAAATATCAACTAAACTAAGTGAAAGCACAAAGAAACAAGAATCCAACTCTATCTCATATTTGATTGGTGTCACATGTGCAAGTGACACTTTCCCAATCCTTGATTGATAAGCTAGTGATGAAATTGCTATGGATATGTAGATGATAAATGGACAAGATCAATTCTCAAAGAGAATGACCTTGCATCAAGTTGTGTAGATGATGGAGTTGTGAAGTGAAATGGACAAGATCAATTCTCAAATGAAGAGAGTGACCCTGCAAGAGATTGTGAAGAGATGGTGAAAGATCCTGATAAGAGATGAAGCCTCTATTTTATAGATTTTCAAAATGCTAAGTGTTGAAAATGAACCAATGTGGGACAAAGATCAAGCCAACAAGATAAGGCCACTTGTGAAGTGATGATAGGCCAATGGTTGTGCAAGACTTGGGAAGAGTGCCCATGAGAGGGAGAATTTGAATTCAAATTTGAGAGTAAATGCTAAGTGGGGGACAAGAAAATGGGAAATAAATTCAAAGTTGGAGGAACAAATCAACTTGCCTTTGAATTCAAAATTGAGGGAATATTCCCCATAAATGCCATGTTGATGGAAAATCTTGGATTTAATAAATCAATAAATTGATTTATATGTGCAAGTGGCTAAATCTAGAGAATGCAAGTGGGATGAGATTAGCATTTAATCATGGTTAGATTAAATTAATGATGATTAGGTTAGCTTAATGGTGTTTAGATGATTTTGACTTTTAGGATTTAAATATTTGATTAATTTAATTCAGAAAAGGATGAAGTATGATTTGGATTTGAATTAAATAAAGTCCTAATTTATTTAATTAAATGGATGATGCAAGATGAAGGTTGAATGATTTATGAGAGATGAGATGGTATGATTTGATTAAACCTTTGTTTTGAACCGATTTACCTGATGAATGGATTTGTTGCATTTGATCAATTCAATGAGCGGGTGAATATGCATAATGCTAATTTGACGTGTCTACATTTTTCCCCTCTTTGAAGAAATGTACTTGTTGCATTGGTTCAAAGAATAATCTTACCGTGATCAAAATTTAAAAAATTTCTAATTTTTCGGATGCCCCAGCGGAAAGCACACTAGTACATTGCCCCCTTGAGAGATCGAGTGAAAAGATTTGATTTGAGGGTCGATCTCGCGATAAAGAGGTTCAAAATGGATGGTTACGATGAGGTGATTTTAAGATGCTTAGAATAACAAATCTATATTATCCTAAACAACTTAAATGATGATATGATATGAGATGGATGAGATTAATGATGTGATATGTTGTAATTATGCAATGGATGATTTATGAGATGCTTAGACTAACAAATCTATATTATGATCATGATATGAATGCACGATGGATGCATGATGGATGAATGATGGATGAATTGGTGATGATGATTAACTATTCATGCTATGATGTTAGTGTAGAAAATGAAGAGATTAGATGATGACAAGAGGATCCAACAAGCCAACATTTATGAGAGATGATGAGAAATGACGATGAGAAATGATGATGAGAAATGATGATGATAGATGGATGATTTGCTTATCAAGGATTGGGATTTTCAAAGGGTCACTTACTTTATGTTTGATAACACGCCTAAGCATGATGCATCAAGGTATAAAGGACCAGAATGGCATTGTACTTAGTGTGATGGACTTTGACTTGACAAATAGATAGAAGTATTCTTGTTGACACCTGACATACAGAAACCTTGCTAGGATGCACTTTAGAAGTTTCAAACATCTTGGACCAAAACATGGAAAGGTATAACCAATCAATGTAATAGTCAACAAGCTGTCTAAAAAATCCTCTATACATATCTAACAAAGCAAATATTCACCAAGTTATTTTACAAGAATGTCTAACAAGCACAGTAGACAAAAGAATGATGATCATTGCCCCATACCTATCTCTCTAAAACCTTCATTTGGATATCATTGAGAGGTCCTTGGAATGAGGGCAATAAGATAAGTCAAAAGAAAAAAGATAAAGCACACAAACAAGTTGATGTTCTTCAATACCGCTAACCAAAAGGGAATGCATTTTTAAGGATAAGAACTAAAACTTATTGCCAAAAGATAATGCCCATTGTAGGAATGATACATCCTAGGACATGTTAGTGGATGGCGGCACGTCATTTTGTTTATCCAAAGTGTTCTTTCTGATAAATAATGCCCCTTGTAGGAAGGATTCATCCTAGGACATGATGTTATCAGATGATTGATATGGGACTATTTGGATGATGGACTATCGACACAAAGACTTGACCAACTTGCTTACGTACTGACTGAGACTTGAGACTTGATGCTTTTGAGTTTTTCTTTTAACTTGCTAGACTTGCTTCCAACTGTTTCACCAAAGGTTGAGGATGATGATCAGTTTAATATGAATGGTGTTTATTGCGGGTGCAAGCGAGATGAGGTGGATGGATTTTTTCAAATATTTGGATGTTTTTGGAGTTTTTGAAATGTTTTGAGGCTATTTTTGTGTTTTTTGAGGTTTTACAAATGTTTTGATTTTCAATTTTTTAAATGTTTTTGGGATTTTCTAAGATTTTGACCGAGAGACTAACCTAAAGACCTATCCTAGGGGCCTCGGGGGCTTATTAATAGATTAACCTTGCCTACGTTATACACGCAAAGACCATGTAGTTCGACTGACGACTTCACCAATTTACATATGACGATATACATGATGAGATGTCAGTTTATTATGACAAACTTTTATAGGACTGACCTAAATGTCTCGGGTGATGATCAAAGATCAACCTTGCCTATGTTCAATCTCAGAGACGACATAGTTCGACAAGACGACCTTGTTTTTTGATTTTGAATAACTTTTTGACCTATTTTTGGATTTTGATATGTTTTGAATGTTTTTGGGATTTTTTTTATTTTTTGATGTTTTTGGGATTTTCTAATGTTTTGATGGTTTTGGATTTTCTGATGTTTTGATGTTTTTGGATTTTCTAATTTTTTGATGTTTTTGGATTTTCTAATTTTCTGATGTTTTTGGATTTTTGCATGATTTTGACAATTTGGATATGGATATGTGATGATATCAATGCTCTATTTTGGATTTTTGTTGAAAACCAAGCTAAGGTTGATTCCAAGCTAAGGTTAATTGATTGAATCAATGGATTGATGATGATGATAACATTGTTGAGGATACACAACAATGCAATGATAGTGTAATGCAACACAAGGATTGGGATGTTGATGCAATTGATGATGATAACATTGTTGAGGATGCACAACAATGCAAGGATAGTGTTAAGCAACACAATGATATCCTGAGATGATGATTTTTTTTATTAGATTTGATTGATCATGATTGATGAAGCTTGGTTTAGAACAAAAGTTATTTGAATGATTTGATGTGACGTTGAAGGATGCATTAGATGCGACTGATATTGATTGTTTGGATTGATGTTCGATGAAAGATGAAGCTCTATAAGGGATGTCTTCTTGTCAAAATGTGCCATGGGCTAGTGATTTGGATTTTTTCCTACAAGTGGTTTGACCAATTTTATTTCATGTTTTCTAATGTTCAGATCACCATATAATTTGGAGGACATAGACCAAGATTTATTCTTGAAGCAACATGTATATATTTGCCCCCAATGTCTAGCAATGCATGGAGTGTCATGGGTGGATTCTCAGATAGGTGTATGGATGGATCATGGATATGGATTATCTTGCGATAAGATAAGGTGTTTGGATAAAGGATGCTCATTGGATAATGCTTCATGGCTCAAATAATGCTGCATAGGATAGGATCAATGAAAATGGGCCATGTCAAGATGTTTTACCATAAGCAAGTGTAAAACGTGCCCCAAAATTTCATGAAAATCAAGATAACTTGGACTATGGATCATGAAGATGGATGAAAATGGATTGGATAAATGGTGTGTGGATGCATGGATTTATTATGGCTGAGATGGATGGAATGCTAGATTTATTATGGATGGTGTGGGATGCTTTCATCTGAACTGGCGCACATAGATGTTCGATTCCACACATGATGCATGTTTTCTAGGTTTTCATCATGGTCTTACCCAAAGCGCCGCCCATGTGGTTTTCACTAGAGGACAATTTTTCTCTTTACTATTTTCAATCCTTTTTCTAATTTTTTTGGATTTTCATATTTTTGATTTTTTTTTGTATTTTTTCTGAAATATTTATGCTGAACCACTTGGTGGTGTTGACGTAGATGCCCCTATCATGACGTGCCATCGATATCCTGCTTGAAGAAGCTATTTTTCCAAGATACGTGCACTTGAATACAATTTTGGGGATTTCTGATCTGCTTCGTCGATATCGGAGTTAACTTTGCCTTTGTGTGCACATCGTGATAGAGTGCCCTTTGAATCCTTATGATGAAGGGTCGTTGCCAATACATGGTCAATGTGAGAATTCGATATCATGCATGGAGGCATGGATGGAGTGTGTTTAGGTATAGGAGATGGATTGGTTGACAGTTTCGAACCTTTGACTCTCCAAACTTGGGAAGATGAGCAATGATTGGTGGATGCGAAAATGTGTAGGGAATTAGGACCAACTGCTTGATACACTTTGTACGTCACTTGAAAATCCTGCTTTTAATTTTGTGGACATCTTTGATGGATACCTTTTCCTCTTTTAGTTTTCCCCACAATTTCTTTGACTGATGTAGTTTGATAGGGATGATCTTTCTTTGTATTTTTTGGTATCCATATGTATTTTATTTGTTTGATATGCTTCTCATCTTCTTTTTCTTTGATAACGTTCTTCGTACTTAGATTCAATTCTTTCTTTTGACGTTGGTCCCAATTTATGGATGGGGTAATGGGTGGATGAAGATTTGTGACATGGTGTGTTGTAGTATTGGCAATGGTTTCATCACAAGGATTCTTTGTGCTCCCTATATTGATGATTTCAAAGTTGCTTTCAACATGCTTTGGATCAAGTTCTTGACATGGATTAGTTTCAAAGGATGGACTACTTACAAATGGCTCTTGGATATCTTCATTATGCATGGGAAGTGGCTTAATATCTTCGTGATCTTTGAGTGGACTTGGATCAAGTGTCGAGTTGAAGATTCCTTCAATATCGACAATCATGAGGTCAAAGGATGTCAATATGTCTTGGAAAGGACCATTGCTATACTTTGGTGAAAGACATTGATCATACTTTAGAATAAATTCTTGAGATATGTCCTCTACCTCATTAGGTGATGTAGATACATTTTCAACATGATCACTGGTCAATGCCTTGTTGGATGAAGAAAAAATATCTTTATTGATGGATATATCTTGAACAATATTTTCAACAATTGCGGCAGAGAGATTTCTAAGGTCTTCAACCATAGGGTCAAATGATGTTGAAATTTGTTGAATTGGATCAATATTGGGTATTGTTGGTGTATTTTGATCATGATTGAGAAGTGACTCTTGACATATAATCATTTGATCATTGGATGGAGTAGACACAACTTCAAGGTGTCCAATGATGGAGTGATCTTGATCTTTGTACTCAACATTTTTTGTTTGTTGGGTAGCTAGAGAGGCTTGGGCAGCTTGAGAGGCTTGTTGAGTTTTTCTTGCTTGTTGTGTGGCTAGATATTGTCGGATAGCCTTTTGGTAGGCTTGGTGAGCCTTTACCGCAATGTCATATTGTCTCGCTAAGTTTGGTTTTGGTGGTAGTGGTGGCAGATTTGGAATCGTGTTGGATGCAATGACAGGTGGTTGAGATATGATGGGTGTGATAGGGGTGGATGAGATTGGTGGAAATGATGTCTCCACTATGGTACTCACATCAAAATCCGAAGGAAACTTGGCCCCTTGTTTTTCTAATTCAACCATGTATAACAAAGGGTTGAGTCTCATCATGACATTGATGATTCGATGATTATCTAGATTTTGGAGCATTTCTGTCATTTCCTCGTGAGACATTCCAAAAGTAGGGTCCTCTCCTTGGTTTTCTCCTTGTGGATTTTGCGATGATGAGAGGGTCAATGGATTGCTTGATTTTGCTAGATTCATTTCTGCATTGGTTTGGCTAAGATCGCTTGAAGCAGGTGTTTTTTTGTTGGCTTCCATACTCTTCTTGTATTGAGATCTAGTTAGAACCATAAAATGGGGATCAATCTTCGAGAATATGGGAGATGAATCTCTTGATTCTTTGGATTAGTCTCTATTTTATGTCCCAAAGTGAAATTTTTTAGGACGCTTTTCAGGATCAAATGTGATGATGATATGATGGTGATGTTTAAAGATGGATGCTATGGATTTTTTTTGGCTTTTGATAAATCTTGAATGAAATACTAGGCTTTTAGGATTTAGGATTGGTTTTATTTTTGGATTTTGAGATATTGTCCTTGATCTTGATTTGGATTTTGATTTTGATTTTGAACAAAAAGACCCTAAGATGTTTGATAATGATCTAAAGGATAGTTGTGTTCAAAGGATGATGATTTGGATATGTGTGAGGAGAAGGATGCATCTACCCACACCTACCCAAATAAGATGATTGTTTCACTAAGTATATGGAGAAGGACTCATCTACATACACTAAGTTAGACAAGATGATTTTGATAACTTTGACTAAGTATATGCAAAAGGATGCATCTACACATGCCTAGCAAAAGGTGTTTTGATAAATGTTTTCAAGGACTTGGTCTCAATGATTTTGGATGATTTTGATCTTTGCCACAAAGCCTAGTATCAAGGATGATTTCAAGATTATCCAAAAGATGATTTGTGAGATGGATATGATGTTTTGAAAGATGGATGAAAGAGGTTTGATTTGTTTTGATCCTTAGGTGAACCTAAAATGACACTTTGTTTTCCTAGACCTAGGTATTGAAGAGCATGCATATGCTTCCTAATGACCTTTGTAACCAAAAAATGATTTGAACATTTTGGATTTCCAATCAATGATTTGTGCTTTTGGGATTTGGAGTCTTCAACACACATGAAAGTTCATTTTTGTTTAGCTTTGCTTAATGTATTTATTTTACCAAAAACACTTTCTTCAATTATGTTTTCAAACTAAGATGTCCAATGTATCAATTTCTTCAAACTCCACAAGATATGTTTATGTGGAAATTTAATGAACTTAAGGCAAGGGTTTCCTTTTGTTTACTTAAGAAGACAAATTGAGGTATAATCCAATGCTTAGGAACCTCTAAGGACATGAATCCCAAGGGAAAGCAATAACATATGGATTGATTCAATGATATTTGTTTTCAAAAGGGTTTGAAATTTTGAAAATCATGTTGAATGTTTGTTTGCAAAATGTTTTCAATAAACACACTGTGTTTTCAAACAGGCAATGTAACATCCTAGCTTAATGGGTACGTTTTTCTTAGTGGGCTTGCCTCATGCCCTTCATAGAAGAGATGATTTTACATGCAACTAAGGAAAAATATAGAGGTATGATGAAATCCTAACCTCTATATTTCAACCAAGATTGGACATGGCAAGTAACTTCTTGGAATCTAAGTTCCAATGCACCACTTTAATAAACTCGCTCAATGGATAAATAGGCCACTACAAAACAAGGGTTCTAGTTCTGACTTTCCGTTCATGGAGATTGACCCATATGGTAAGAATCCCCTTTCAGTTGCATCTCATCGAAGCCAACCGCATGATAATGGCATTTAACCAATACCCACATTTATATCCCGGCTGGAAATACTCTTGGCTTTAGAGTGTTACCAGTTGAGTCGTTCCCTTGGGTGAGTACTTTTTCCCCAAGGCAGGCCCTCTAAGATAAACAAAAGAAAGCAAAGACACAATCCGTAACTCGATCAATCTTTGATGGCACAAAGAAAGAGAATGTACGCGAAAATGCCCCTACTCACACTCGCACAAGATGTTCAATTTTCAAGCCCAAATCAAAGTGTTTCAAAGCAATAAAATGCATTTTGAGTGTTTCTCTTGCACCCTAGATCACACGAAGTGCAAGGGGAGAGGATACGCATTCAAAATGCACCCAATACAAAATCACAATTCAAACACTTGTTCATTTTATAGCCTTCAAAGCAATTATGTGATTCGTTTTAAGCACCAAATGAAATATGAAGATTGCTTGTCCAATTTTTAACCCAAAACGAACTCTACTAAGTGTCTAAGCTTGAATTTTAACCATTTGTGAATGGAAAAAATCAAATTGTTCTTTTTAGAACTAAACGAAAATTAGTGCCCTAGTAGCGAAAAGGTAACAATTTCATAAATAAGTGTTGAACAAACACTTAAAGCGTTAAAAAACACTTTGAGTTTTTTTTTTAAATCCTCCTCCTTTCGTTTTCATTTGCTAGCCTTCTCCTTTGCTTTGTACCTTTTCCTTTCGCTTTTCCTTTGTACCTTTGTTTACTTTTCACTTTTCCTTGTACCTATTAAGAAAGAAAATTAGTTCATTAAAATCATTTTAAACACTAACTTTGAATGATAGAGAATGTCAAAGACTAATGATTTTAAACTAATGAGATGAATCATTAATTAGAACCATAAATAGATAAATATTTGCAACTATTTGAGTAATATTGCAAATCCCTTTTACTCAATACCAATTAATAAGAATGATTGTAATCTTAGGTTTCTGATTTTCAATACCAAATGTGGTTGCTACAATCTGCAAAATGGCTAAAATGTCAACACACAATATTAGCAAAATAGCAAATTTTCACATCCATATGAAATATTGAATCATGCTTTATAATGCAATATAAACAACAAATATCAACTAAAGTAAGTGAAAGCACAAAGAAGCAAGAATCCAACTCTATCTCATATTGGATTGGTGTCACATGTGCTAGTGACCCTTTCCCAATCCTTGATTGATAAGCTAGTGATGAAATTGCTATGGATATGGAGATGATAAATGGACAAGATCAATTCTCAAAGAGAATGACCTTGCATCAAGTTGTGTAGATGATGGAGTTGTGAAGTGAAATGGACAAGATCAATTCTCAAATGAAGAGAGTGACCTTGCAAGAGATTGTGAAGAGATGGTGAAGGATCCTGATAAGAGATGAAGCCTCTATTTTATAGATTTTCAAAATGCTAAGTGTTGAAAATGGACCAATGTGGGACAAAGATCAAGCCAATAAGATAAGGCCACTTGTGAAGTGATGATAGGCCAATGGTTGTGCAAGATTTGGGAAGAGTGCCCATGAGAGGGAGAATTTGAATTCAAATTTGAGAGTAAATGCTAAGTGGGGGACAAGAAAATGAGCAATAAATTCAAAGTTGGAGGGAAAAATCAAGTTGCCTTTGAATTCAAAATTAAGGGAATATTCCCCATAAATGCCATGTTGATGGAAAATCTTGGATTTAATAAATCAATAAATTGATTTATATGTGCAAGTGGCTAAATCTAGAGAATGCAAGTGCGATGAGATTAGCATTTAATCATGGTTAGATTAAATTAATGATGATTAGGTTAGCTTAATGGTGTTTAGATGATTTTGACTTTTAGGATTTAAATATTTGATTTATTTAATTTAGAAAAGGATGAAGTATGATTTGGATTTGAATTAAATAAAGTCCTGATTTATTTAATTAAATGGATGATGCAAGATGAAGGTTGAATGATTTATGAGAGATGAAATGGTATGATTTGATTAAACCTTTGGATTGACCCGATTTACCTGATGAATGGATTTGTTGCATTTGATCAATTCAATGAGCATGTGAATATGCATAATGCTAATTTGACGTGTCTACAGATTTGTTTCAAGATGAGAAGTCCAAGAAGAGAATAATGATAATTGTGAGGATCAGGAAGAGGAGGGGGAGGAGAAAGAAGATGAGGAATGTCACCTTGATTTTTATGAGAAAGAAGGAAATGAAGAAGATGATGAATAGGAAGTGGAGGAGAAGATAGATATAGGGGAAGGTAATATTTATTTTTCAGCCTATAATAGGATGGATGATAATGATTCTTAGAAATATATTGTAGATGATAAAAGTTCAAAAGAGATTGAGAGAATCAAAGGATAAAACAACCTAGTGGCATATGACTCAATTGATTGCTTAAGTGTTGAATTTTCTCTGCTAAAAAGTAAATGGAAGGGATTGATAAAAAAAAATGTAAGATATAAAATATGTAGGAATAGTAGAAGTAAATGGAAAAATACCTTACTTCTCATCAACAATCTTCAAGATAGAGTAAAAAATATTGAAACTACCATTTGTATAATTGTTCACATTACTAATAGAATAATGAGGAAACCTATGATGAGAACTATAATAAGGTTGTCAAAGATTAAGAAGAAAAAATGAAAGAATGCAAGAGAACATGATCTAAATGTTTCTAAAAAAGAGAAGAACTTTGAGACCTCAAAAGATAACACTACTTGTGAGGATTATTTGGACTTTATATCTCAATATTAAAATTATATTTTATAAATGGTTTTCTTCCTATAGCTTTGTAGTTTTATTTTTTGTTGGCTATTTTAGCATTGGGGTGTGTGCCAGTCATGTTTTTCTTTGTTTTTTCTATTGAATTTTATGTTTTAATTCTTTGATATTATCTTGTATCTAGTTTAGGACCCTTTGACTCCTTAAAAAATTAAAAAAAGAGCTATAATACTAAATATAAATTGATAATGACAAAATAATTAAAGTAGAGAAACTTATTGGAATCCTTATGACATACCTTAATCCTATCCCCACCTTTCCATTGAACCTCCCAAATATTTATCTCTACAATTTTCTTACTTTTTCAAGACTCTTGACTTGAGCACCCATATAAAATCCATTATACTTCTTCTTGCAGCACTTGAAATTTCTTAACCCTTTGTATGCCCTTGAGATACCACCCAACTATTTTTCCCTTGATCACTCCACTACTATCTCTCCTTGATTCTTGTGTAGTTCCAAACACCATTGCATGATCAACCTTACATTTTCTTTGTATACCACTATCATAAAACTTATTGTAATACCCCTCCTGTGAATGTTTATATTTGTTTTTCTATGTTTTGATTTGGTACTTTGATACTATGATGAGACTGTTATTTTTTGGTTTGGTTAGTAGACCTTGTTGTTTATGCCTATACATTTGAGGACATGGTTATTGATATGATATTGTGGTTGGTGATATTAGTTTGATTTTAGTAACATTGCGATGCATTAATTTAGTAAATTATGTTATGATATGATTTGTTAGTTTAGAAATGATTAATTTAATGGTTATATTATATTGTTTGGATAGATGTGATGAGGGACAATGTAGCACCACTCATTTGTGGGTGCCTTGCTATGCTGCAATTCCTTCTCACAATACAATGCTTTTATTTTATATATGTATGCACATGTACACGAGTTCATTTGTATGTAGGGATTGCAAGTACATAGTCTCGATTCCACATGCTTTGGCAGGACAGGGCGAGCACCAATAACCCAACGACATAATGTTGAAACAGAGATGACTTGGAAGTCATCCCGTCCCATGTTGTCAAACCGTCCTGATTGAATGGTATTGTGTGTTCTTGTAATTGTCCTTTTTGCAATTATTATTGTGTTCATGTGAGTGTCTTGTCGTATGTTATTCATTTTGGTATTTTATAAGTTGTGACTAATTTAATTAAATGATGGTAATAATTGTTTATTATAATGTTAGATTAAATTGTATTTAAATATTTAAATATTTTTATTTATTTTAAAAGTCATGTATTTTATTATATGCTAATTAAATATTAAATTGTGTTTTGTTAATTTAATTAAATTATCTTGTTGAAGATAATTATAAAACAAATAAATTAAATAAATCAAATTATGTCCAAAGCAAGTAAAGCTTGCAAAAGCTGATTTAAAACAAAAAATATTGAAGAATAGAAAAATAAATAAATAAAAGAATGGAAAAAAGTTGTGTGAACGAATGAGAATTGAGATTTGACTAAAAAGCTTGCTTTTAGAGATATAATTTCTTTTATTGTGGATTTTTGAGAGCTTTTGGAAGAAATTGGTAATATCTTTTATTTAATTGAAAATTTGTGAGTATTTTGGGGAGAGAGGATTATTGAGATAGGAGGTTGCACAAGATAATTGTTATGTATTTTTTAATCTTCTGAAGTTTCGAAAAAGGTATTTCCATTCTTTTTCTTGAAATATTTTGGAGAGAGTCTTCTGAATAAAGGTTGAGATTCAAATTGGAGCACAATATTTTGGAGGGGAGATTTCGAGGTAGGAACGAGAAGCTCTACATAGAGGCTATCTGGATCAAGCAAGCTTCATTAGATTCTCGAGAGCACAGGACTTTAGCTTCCACTCATTTTCTCCTTTAGTCTTATGTCTCAAAAGATATAAATTAGTAAATGAATAAATACGCTTGAAAGGAGGATCTTTGCTAGAAATTTTCATAGTTGATAAATAGAAAACTATCATGAAGGAATTTCTATAATCTATGAAAATATTCTATAGCTCCTTTTATAAATTGTTTATAAATGACATTGTTCTTTTAATAAATAGATTAATTTGAGTATATATATATATACACATTTCTGGTATATATATATATATATATATATATATATTCTTATATAAAAATATTATAAGTTGAACTCAAATAAAGTACAGTGCAAGTTACCTTTTCATTTCTTATTACAAAGGAAATTATAGCCTAATTGTTTTATTGATGAATAAAAGATATATTTATATATATATATATATATTTTGTTGTGTTGTGGATTTACTTCTGAAAGAGAAATGGATATTATATGATATATATACTTATATATTTAAATATATCAAAAGTTTCTTTGTTTTATCATATTATATTATGTGGAGTGATATACATATATTTATTAAATTATATTCTTGGCATTTAAATTTACTTGAAAATTGTATTTCAAAATTGAATTCATGGCTGACTACCATCGGCGTCCGTATCAGGTAAAGGACAGAATTTTATTTTATAAAAATAAATTTAAAATAAAATAAAAATTTAAAATTTAAAATAGGCAATTGAATTTTGTTCATTATTATGGTTTTGTTGGGGTTTGGGAAGGGCACGGCAGGCCGTACCCACCCCGCCCCTATGGCACGGACTGCCACAACAGCCCTTGTAGGATTGTTGCATACAACAGCCCGTGGGGACTGCATGGTAGTCCCCACTTGCCTCTCGACATTTTTTTATTGGTTTTCATATATATATATATATATTTATTTATTTATATATATTATTTTATTTTATTTTTTATAAAAAAGAAGAAATGTAATTTTCTTTTTTGAAATGAAATATTAAAGATTTTTATTAAAATAAAATTTAATGTATTATTATTATTATTATTATAATATGATGTGTTATTTGTTTTTAAGAATTAAATATTTAGATGCAGAATTACGGTTTAATTATGGGAAAACAAGTTACATAAATTTTGTCAAGCATGTTGTGTTTCCTCATATCAATTCAAATTGAAATGTTTTATGTAATTGAGTAAATCATTTTCCTTAAGCTATGAAATTGTGTGATCTTGCTATCGTTTTCCATTTAATTGTTGTAAACTCTACTGTTGGATGTGGGAACCTAGTTTTAATTTGCAAACAACTATGAAATATAAAGAAATTGACAGAAATATGGAGAACAAATCTTAGTGCACCTAGATGTTGTGTGAGCATTCTGGAGTGTCTTGAATGCTGAGAAGAGTGTAAATAGTGAAAATATGCCTAGAAAAGCATGAAATCTTGTCACAAGACTTTACAATAGTTAAAAATAGTGCTTGTTAGTGAATGGAAAGGTGTTTTTTTCGTGAATTGCATTAAATAGAGTCTAGAAGAATGTAGAAATGTCTTACAATAGTTCACAACACCTTCACAAAACATCTTTCTTTGAGTTTTGGCACCAAAATAAGCATTTTCAAGCCAAGATACATCATAAAATTAAAGAAACATAGTTCCAACACCATGAAACAAGACCTAAAAGACCATGAAAATGACAAGGATCCATTTTTTGATAGCACATTTAGCCCCCACTTTAATGAGAGAAACTTGCTTGCTCACACAAAATTAGCCATGAACATCGAGAAGAGGATTCAAATGCACTTACCTTAGCAAGATGGAATACAACAAACAAGGAGGATGATCATGCCCCTAGGATCAAGATCCCATGAAAAACTAAACATAAGGACAAAGGAATGCACAAGTGTTGAGAGGAATTGAATAAAGCTTCTATCATCAATTGAACTAGTTTTGAAAAGAGATATAGGATGATTGCTTGAAAAAGAAAGAATTTCTACTCACTCTGGGGTCATGGAACTAGTTGTCTACTAAGTGAGAAATCTAAAAAAGTAAGATACATATGCTAGTTTGTATGCACTCACAAACAAACAAAAAAGTGGCTATGGGGAAAATTCATGCCTCTAGTTGGGCTTCCCACTCAACCATGCCAAAGCTATACCTGTTCGATAACTTTAACAAGGTGCCACAAAGCCAAAGAAAATGAAAATGTTGGTTTAAGTTTCATAAAATAAGAGAAATAGGATGGCACAGTAGGCATGCAAATTGCGTTATGCAAGGTGGCGGAATAAAAATGTTAGGTGTAAAAAAGTCATATGTAATATGTTCATAGGAGTTTTGTTCAATTTATGCAAGGTCACTCACTTAGGAAACATTGTGTCTAATGTCTCCAAGAGAGGACCAATCAAAGAACAGTATATTCACAACATAGGGGTTGCAGTGTGTTGCATCTAACCACCAAGAGGAATGCAATATGCTGAGAAATATCACACTTATGAAGGAAATCACACCCAATGTCATCCACAAAGTGACAAACACATCATGTAAATGACAAGGATACACTAAGAATGAAAATGAAATAATGATAATGTATACCCCACACTTTAAAGGAGTTTCCACACATCATTCTATGAGAAATTACTTGAAAGTAGAGAAGAGGAAGAATGTAAGACATGAGAGCTAACTCATAAAGCTCTATTCCAAGGCATATTTTAAAGTTAAGTTGTGTCATGTCAAGATAGAGGAGAAAAGCATGGAAAGAAGGGAGACACCCCCCAAAAAAGAAAGCATACAAAACACATAAGGGATCTATGGATTTGGAGTTAGTATGTTTGTTGTTGGAGTGTTTTTATTTAAAGCACTCGAAACTTTCATCATTCCCCAAAGCACATAGAACTAGAAGAATGACACAAAGAGAGCGAAAGCAATGGAAAAAGATGAATTTTGAGTCAACATGGAAGAGAGATTGTGGTCTCGACAAATTACATCATCCCCAAAAGGAAAACATAAATGAAAAGCAAGTGAAAAATGAAAAATCCTTTGGGTCAACATGAAGGAGAAATTTTGGTCTCAATGCTTTGTGTCATCCCCAAAAGGAAAAACACAACAAAACACAAAGGAAAAAAAGGAAAAGATAAAGGGGGTTTTGGGTCAACATGGAAGAGACATAGACCATCTCAATGCTTTGCATCATCCCCAGAACGAAAAACACAAAACAAAGCATGAAAAATAGAAGAAGTGTACAAAGACAAGGAAAGATCAAACACATAATACGACAAGAAAATGCATTACAAGGACAAGGCTAGCAATGTATTGCCTCCCATAAAGTGTAAAAGAAAGAATGAGCCAAGATGAGTGATGGGAGAAGACCATGCAATAGTGAGAATGGGAAGTTCTAAAGTTAGGGAATGAAAGGATAACAGTGTTTTAAGGGATGAGGGGAAAATAATTAGTGTCTGTGAAGTGATACTTTTTATATTTTGTTCAAAGTTTGACTTTCTTCAGTTTGATGTCCAAGAACATGATTGTATTTGAAATATGGTATATTGGAGTCATGATGATGAATGACCAATCTATTAGAAGGTGGTAAAAGTATAAGATATTTGTTTAAGAGTAATTGGAGTCTCCACTCACATTTAGTTAGAGGATGTGTAGGAAAATTTATCTTCTTCATTTTGTATGGTCATTTACATTTACTTGGTTCTCCTTTTTCACGAGTAGAAGGAAGAAGGGGACCCATAGGGATCCTAACATCCTTATCATTAGGAGAGAATGGGTGTTCGCATGGAAGGAGAATGTTCAAATTAGGAGGATTCAAAACTAGTATAATAGTATCTCGAATTCTCTAAGGTTGAAGAGGATGTCTCTAAGGATGAGAAGGTTCTTGATATCCTAGTCATGTTGTATTGGATTCAATTCGTTGTTGTTCAAAAAGGTGATGGATGTCGTGTTCATGTTTTGTGTCACAACCTTGTTTACTTAAGATAGTGAATCCTTTTCCATATGTTTCTTCAAGGTTGATAGGATTATTTGTGACTATGTGCTTATTAAATGACTAAGATTATGGTGGCTGAGAAGAACTAGTTTCACTTGAGGGAGGAACCATAGGTCATGTGTTTACTTCAGGATGTAAATAAGCAAAGTGATCAGTTGGTGCAACATTAGGGAGTTCTTGTGATCTCATAGAGGGATAAAACGTTACATTTGCTTCTAGGTTGTCAAGGAAATCATTATAGAACTTCATGCTAGAACCATCTTCTCCAATAATATGTACATCACGAGGAGGAAAATCATGAGGAGTTAAAGGAACATGAGTTTGCTCAATGTCATTAAGGCCACATCAAAAGGTGTAATTGGACATGTCTACCAATGATTTGAGGGAATTACAAAACTTATTAAAGGAGAATGCCATGATGCCAAGAAACTAAAATTCAATAGGTGAAAGAAGACAAAGAATTTATATGCGAAAATACAATGCAGGAATAGAAAGGTATAATGTAAAAAGTTGAGAAAAATGTTTAAAAAATGTAGAGGGACTAATTCACCCTAGGTGGCAAATGAGTCTCGGGATACAATTTGTTTTGTGTTTTTCAGAATTTTAAGAATGATTTAAATTTTTTTAGAATGCCAATGCAAACATAGAATGCAAAGTTTCAATTTTCTCAATGAAATTGAATGCAAGAATGAAAACTAAATGATTTTTTCAATAACGCAAAATGAAAGACCCTAGAATGCAATAACAAATCACTGTCCTATTTGAATTTCAATGAAAATGAAACTAGGATGCAAGATATGAATGAAATAAAAAGTTTAAAAAATGTTTAAGATTTGGGTTAACCAAAATGTGACAAAGATTTTAGGAACCCGAAATGCTAGGCTCTCTTCCTAGGGTTTTCCACCTAGAAAGAGAGAGATTACGGGTTCTAAAATGCTTATGCACATTCAAAATAGGATGTATACAATGTTGTTTAATTTAAATGAACTTAACTAAATGTAATTGACTGATTAAAATGATTTACAATGGATGCCAAAGCTCAATTTAAGCTATATTTGAAAACACACTATGATATGCAAACAACTATGAAATATGAAGAAATTGAAAGAAATATGCAAAATATAAGGTACAAGGTCAAAGCTGAGTGCACCTGGATGTGATGTGAGCTTTTTGGAGTGTCTGGAATGCTAATTAAATTTTCTAATTTTTCACAGAGGGACTCATTTGCCAAGGGTGGTGAATCATTCCTCCTATTGTTCTAAAAGTGTTGGGAATTGATTTCTGAAAGCTGAGAGTTGATTTCTAACAAAGTACAGATTTTCAAATTTAACATGAGACTCATTTTCCAATGGTGGAGAATCAGTCCTCCCCAATATTTCTGGAAAAATTAGGAGGCAACACTGCTACACGAGATCTAGCAATGTTTGAATGTTAGGTTGTCATGATCAATTATGCAAAAAATGGATAGAACACACTCAAAATGCTTGAAAAGATGATGAGTTGACTTGAAGAGCCTAGTTGACTTGAATTCCACTTTTCATCACCTTTAAACCTATTAAATCTACGAAAAAAAGATGCAAATAGACATGCATAAAGGGGGAAAATGTTGGAGGGTTATTGAATAGGGGCTTTCCTTGCTCAAACCCCACTTTGGCAATCAAACCCAATAGAAATGAATGAAATGTAAAGGAAATGATAAATGAATAACATGCAAGTATTAAAAACTTAACAAATCCTTGAACATGCAAATCTAAAGTGATGTCAATGTCTACTCCAAAGTTCTTGAAAGTTCTTGAATTGATGATGTAAAATACTTGATTGCTTGAAGATTGAATGCTTGAATGAGGACATTGCTTGAATGTGTTAGTATAGTGAATATTTGAGTGAATAATTGTAAAATGAGGTTAAAATCAAATATTTATACAAATCTTGTGCCTTACTATCTGTTCATACCTCATCACAGGACCACATGAAGTGAATTTGAGTAAAATCCTTAAATAAATTTTGAAATATTTTGAATTTGGGGCTAAGGGGGATCATTCACCACCCTTGGCGAATGAGTCCCGCCTGGGACCCAAAACCAAGTGTCGGTAATAATGTTGTTTTTTAGGATAGAACCCAAAAATACAATTAATATAAGCATATGAAGGCATAAAGAGAAAAAATAAAGAAAAGGTGTAAATAGTGAAAATAATCCTAGAAAATCATGAAATCTTGTAACAAAACTTGACAACACTTCAAAATAGGGCTTGTTAAAGAATGTAGAAATGTATTACAAGACTTCACAACACCTTTAAAAGACATCTTTATTTGAGTTTTAGTAGAAAAATAAGCATGTTCAAGCCAAGATGCATCATAAAACTAAAGCAACATAGTTCCAAAACTATGAAAGAAGACCTAAAAGACCATGAAAATGACAAGGGTCCATTTTTCGATGGCACAATTATGTATAAATATGATAATTGTATTGGTGTGCTTGTAAATACGAAATATATTTGACTCCCTTTATATATTCCCACCTATGGTTGTGTACCTTGAATATGGATACTATTGAACACTTTTGGAGAATGAGAGGGCATTGAATAGGTCTACTTAAAACTTAACCCCTTGTGGAACTTGAAAATTTTAACACAACTCAAAATCCTTTAGTAGATAAAAATACAACTTTAAGAAGAGAAGTAAGAGAGAATTGTAGCAATCAAAATATTTAGCACCTTCCATAAAATTAACCAACAAAAGATGTATCAGTAATCAAATCAACAACAAAGAGAAAGAAATAAAGAAAATGCACATACACAAGGAGACACCAAATTTAGGTGGAAACCCCAATGAGGGGAAAACTACAGTGAGAGTTAACTAACAATATAATTGTAACTACCAAAAAGACTTGCATAAAGGCTCACCACCTTATAGAATTATAGAAAAATGGCATACAACACTAAAGCACCATCCAACTCCAAGAGAAAGATACAAGGACCTAATGAGATTCACTATCTCAAAGTAGGATACAATATGAATGAGAGAAAATTAAAAGAGTTCCAATACAAATCTTTGTTGGTTGATGTGTTGAAGCTCAATTTATGTTTTCTTTCACAATCTTTAGCACTATCTCTTTTGGATATTTAATATTATTCACAAATAAAGTTATTTATAATTGTACACATCTACATCTTGTTGCATCTAAAAAAATCTTATATTTATATCCATGACAACACTTGAACTCTTCAATTAGGTGGGCTATAAAGAGAATAAACAAATAATTTAACTAGTTAGCAACCAAACCATAATGTGGTCATATCCTAAGGATAGAGAGGAATGCAAAAAATATAACACTTCTTTCAATGTGGTCCAAAATGATTTACATATAGGTGCACATCAAACTAAGTTAGCCCATAAAAAACTCTTTCAAATGAATCTACTTGATGCAATCCCAAAAAAAATAGCTTAGCAACCAAATATGTCATGTAACATATTCCATTACTAGTGTAGCCCTCAAGCACATGACCTAAGCAAAAGAATAAGTCATGATAGCTACATATCAAATAATAACCCAAAAAGCAAACTTAAGACACAATGTGGCACAAAAGTGACTAATTAATAACTTGTAGATCAAATATGGATGCTCCTTGAAATTCCAAATCACCTACATACTCTTCTTTCATACTATCATTCTATAAACAACCACCACAACCCAAATACGTACATAAAACTCTACTGAAGAAACAAACAATACAAACCATATGATATAATATTTGTAGAATAGCTTGTGGACCACATTAGCATATGAGATTAGAACTGAGATATTACATAGGTTTTGTCAACATAAAAACCAAGTGGTAGGATAAAATACATTAATGTGGAGAAATATGGAGCATTTCCCATATCATTCTAGGCAACTACCAACATTACCAACCTTCTATAATTCACAAGAACCTCCTCGGTAGCACAGGTTACTTGGAGACACATGAGTGCATCATACATAGAAAATTAACATTGAATATCAAATTTCAAGACCAAAACTACAGTAGTAGAGGAATTTTGAACATTCTCCTAGAAATACTTTAATGCAGATTCTTAAACTAGAATTATTTGAGCAACCTATGGACACTAGAACTTCCTTTCAGTAACACATATATTATTAGGAACATTAGAAGAGAGAATGAGACATAGTCATACTTCTAATCCTCATCTAAATATATCATTATTAAAAAAACTCTATTGATAGTAATAATGCATTATATGAACATCAATAACTTTTTTGATAAGGTATTGTAAGGAAGCTAAGGTAGAAAAGAAACTTCCTACACTAATCTTGAGAGAAGAATAATGAAAAAAAAATTATATATTTTTAACAACTATGGAAAATTAAATAGAAATAATTAAAAATACCATGCATACCAAAAAAAAGTGATTTACATGGGGGGAAACGATTTTGGGAGAAAAACATCACACTCTAAAAGTTTCCCAATATATATTTAGAAATCACAAAGATTAAAATATACTTGCAGAGAAAGCTTATCAGAAGAGTATCACCAACTAGAGATCTGGAGGAAACACAATTGCTATCAAACTCTTAGAATACATCACAATGCACAACTGTAATACAACACCCTCGTAAAATAGGGTTTCCTTCTAGGGAAAGAAAAGAAGACAAAATATAAACCATTAGATCTAGGATAGTGAAAAATGGTCCAAATTTAACTCCCATGCATGCCTCTGCGCTGACATATAAATAGTATGTTATATATTTTCAAGGTTGAGACATATTTTCCTAACAATTCTCCCACTTGTTGAACACCTTACAAGAGCAATGAGAGGGTATAAAAACATCATCTCTTAATTGATAGGGGCCCAGAGGCCCATAGTTTCTGAACACTATTTGAAGTTCTCTATGCTCACAAAATTAGTTAAATAATCAACAAACTTCATTAAAGTATCAAACTTAATTAGCTTCTCCCTACCATCTTTGACCATATCTCTAACAAAATGATTTTGGAAATCAATGTGATTGGTCCTGGAATGAAATGTTGAGTTCTTTGCTAGACATATTGCACTTTTACTATCACAATAAATTGCAAATGCACCTTGTCTTATTCTAATATATAAACATAGTCTCTTAAGCCAAGTGGCTTCTATACAAGCATAAGTAATTTTTGTATACTCTCCTTTAGTATTACAGAAATAAACCATAGTATGTTGCTTACTCATGTCTTTCATCTCTAGTTGGGATGTTGGACAATCTGAAAAATATAATTATTTTCCAAATGAAATATGAGCACACAATGGTCTATAATCCTATATATAAAACCTCTATAAAAATGAATTGGAACTCCTGGACATCATCTTAGAGGCTTGTTCAGATGCCTACAATTACAAGGAGTATTATTTTTTCTATGTGGAGGGGTGATGAGTTGGATCATTAGTAGGATTTTCTGCTTATGGATTTATGGTTGGATACCCAATAATCAACTGAAAAAATTCTAGTTTTTGAGTTATGTGGTGAGAATTTTGGTTGTCTAATTCAAAATGATTTAGGTAAAGCTCTAAAGAGGGCCTTTTTGTTGCCTAATATTCCTCCTACTCAACCTATAGCTAATTTTCACATTCCCTTACTTAATATGTTCCCTATTGTTGTTGGGATTGAGGAGGCTTCTATGCCTTCCCTATCTCCTAGAGTGAGCCCTTCTTAGGATTCTTTTTGGAGTCTCCTTCTTGGAGATAACCCCCATTATTTGTAGTGTTCTTCCTCTTTGGAATAATTTATTAGAGAATGATGTTTTAGGGATTTTGTAGGATCTATAGTGTTCTTGTCTCAAAATGCATCTTCTTGTACTAGGGGAGTTGTTGCTTCTAATGTGGGTCCATTGGAGGCTTCTCAGTTTTATTTTAGTCATATTGGATTTACTTTAGCTCCCTCTACTACTTCTCTATATATTTCAAATGAGTGGATGAATAGAACTTCCTATGGTTTAAAATCTACTTGTATTGAATTTTTTTTGGTTAGAAACTAAATACTAATGTTATCTAAAGTTAGGCTTCTAATATATTGTATTGTATTATGGCCTTGATGAATGGTATTTTTCTATTCTCATTTTGTTCCATAGAGGAATGCACTAACATTTTTCAAGGAGGTATTTTTTTTTTTGGAAAGTATTTTCTTTATTTAGAAATTTTGTCTACATGCTTAAATTTTATTGAGATTAGTATATTGCATATTTGGGTGTGTCTCCTTGAGCTCCCTTTGAAATTTTTGGATGAAGGATTCCCAAGAGTGGCCTCCTATGGGTACTGAGGAGGAAAGGTAATAACTTTCTAGAATCTTGGTAGGTAAAATATGTAGCTTCTTCAAGACAAGGATATTTTGGCTTGGGGTCCTAATCCAAAGGGAATATTCTATGTTTCTTCTAGATATATGGAGCTTGATAGGCATATGTATGAAAATATTGGGGTCCCTTACTGGAATCAAGATTGGAATAAATTTTCTTGGCCTAAGTGTAGTTTCTCTTAATCATTGGTTGTTTAGAATAGATTACTTACTTGGGATAATCTATGAAAAAGAGGCTTCCAATGTCCTTCCATTTGTGTTTTGTGCAATAATAGTGAAGAGTGTGTCTCACGCCTTTGCTTTCAATGTCCTTACTCTAGGAGGATTTGGCATTTTTTTGTTGGGGGTTTGAGGACATCCATGTGTTCATGCCTCTTCTTTGATAGAGTTCTGGGAAAATTTGGGGATACCCTCTACTATGACAACTTTTCTTCAGATTGCTTCAATTATTGTCCCTACCTTTATTGTTTGGCACCTTTTTCTTGAGAGAAATAGAAGTATTTTCCAAGATGTTAAGCAAGTTGGGGATCTTTTATGGAGGAATATCTTCAGCAAGATCCAAGAGACTATTTTAGCTAAATGTGACATGTCAGTCATTGTGGATCCAAGTGATTTGTCTTTTGTGGGGAATTTTTACATTGAGGGTAGAGGGTTTGGTTTCTCTAGTAGAAATAGTTCTCATCAATTTAAGAAGATGAATCATCAGGAGGGTCAGTGGAGCCCTCCCTCACATGGATATCTAAAGATAAATACTAATGGATACTCTAGGGGGAATCCTAGGCATGCTAGGATTGGTGGTATTTACAGAGACAGTAATAGAGTGGTGTTTTTTTTTTCCTATTTACAAGGTTCAACATTGTAATAATCTAATGGAGGCTCTTGCTATTTTACATTCTATTGAAAGAGGTTATTCCCTATGCTAGAAGAGTATTATTTGTCAACCTAATTCATAGATTGTAGTTGATATGCTAAATGAGTAGAGATTCAATCGTGTTAATTGGAAATTGGTTGTGGTGATCAAACAAATTGTGAATTTATGTAGTTCTTTGGAATTTGTTTCCTTTTCTGATATTCCTATTGAATGGAATCAGGTGGTTGATCTTCTACTAAAGTGGGCCTTTGACCATGTGGAGAGATGGATTATAGATTACTGGGGTCTTTTATCATCAAAGCTCTCTTTGTCCCTCAAAAAGATAATAATGGAAGACTTAAACACATGTAATTGTTTCCTTCATTGGATTCCTTTGGGGACTTTTTTGTGTGATCAATTGATGGTTTTTTTTGGTCGTTGCTTATTGCTGTGTAGTCTTTCTTTAATTCAATAAATTTTTACCTCCTTTTTATTAAAGAAGGATAATAATATTCATAAAATTTTAAATTTTCTATGATTGTTTTTATATTCATGTTTTAAAATAAGTCAATGTTGAAATCACCCTTCACATCATAAAAATATAGAAGAAACCATAGAAATACATAATTAAAGATCTAAAAATTGTGAAGGTAAATAATTTATATTTAATGCAAGATAAATAAATAGGCTCAAAGTAACCTATGAATCTAAAAAAATGCATAATTACTAGTTTTTATGTTTTTTCACATTAATGTTGTTAGTTTTGGTAACCATCATTATTAAAAAATTGATAAGGTAATAGTTCACATATTCAATTCATACCAACATAAAATTCAATGAATGCAAATAATGATTATAATAAAAAATTAGTGAAATTCATATGCATGTCAAATGTAAGTTGAGACATAAAATTTAAATATAACACATCTTATATTTTAATTATTTTAATTATTATAATTTAATTAATAATTTTATGCTCATGTAAAGGGGTTTATTCTTATTTTATTTTACATAAAATCCTTAGAATGTGTTACATAAATAGTTATAGTAAATACAATTTTTTTCTTTATATATTTCTTAAGTAAACATATGAAAGATTTTAATACTACTTTATTGATGTGATGGAAACCCTAGTTGGAGTGAGAGTGGTAGATATTGGCAATGAATATTCTAGGTAGGGAAATGGTGAAGATGGTGAAGGTGATGGAAGTGACTAGTTCTTTTGGTTATTTCCATATACCCTACGTTATCTTGCTATGGAGGTGACTTGCTATAGTGTTAGTGATCACACTAATAGAAATTGTAACGCCTGCCATGAAACCCTAGAGAATGTCACACACATAACGAAAGCGAACATTTTTTTTTTAAAGTGTAATCAAACAAGTAAAGTAAACTACACTTATACATGCATTCTCTAAGGTACGTGATGACACTTACTTACAATACCAATTTCTATCAAAAGTTACTAAATATAACATAAGATTATTACTCATGAATTAAAGATCATACATCTATTAACATTAAAATACAACTCATAAAATATAAAGTACAATCATGATCCATTCATACATTGCATCCATTCAATATTACAATTACAAATCTCATTTCCAAATGAGATAGTTCCTACAAAAGTGTTACAATTACAACTTACAAAGATTCTCCTCGAATACAATTGAGTGATACAATTAAAAATTACAAGGTATCAACAAATACAAGAGAGAACATGAAAGAATTGGAAATTCACTGGTACACATGAGCTTTCACATCATGAAGTACTCGCCATCATGAATAAGAACTGGGGACCCAATGGTGTAAGGTGCACGTTCCACCCAACCAAGTGGTACCCAAAGGACCAACCCCCATGCTAGGAGATAGTAAAAGAGCTTCCTAGGAAAAACTACAACCTCTAGATATACGCAAAAACAATATTGAACTACACAAGTACAAAACTTACAAAATGGTTACAATGATTCCAGATAACAATGATCAATCACACAATATAACAAACTAACTCATGGTTGTTATAGGAGGATTTTCATCATAAAGTTGCATGGGTTACCCTGGTGAATCTTCCTAGGCTCCAACCCCCATCTTAGGTTAACCTTGTGACCTCTTACGAAATCTGGCCCCACATGCAATCCAATGCGGAATCGATTATCTTTCTGAGAAACAAGATATCAATCTTTCTATTCCAAGCCTTCTCGTCTCATCCCATGTCTTTACTAGTCCTTCAGTCCATGAGCGAGGCATTAACAAAAGTTAAGTGTTTAAACTACCCTTTTTTCCGTAACATATTTATTTAATTTTCATTGATTAAACTAATTCTGCATGAGTTATCCTGATGCCACTTAGTGTGTCAACCCTCATGAAAAGCCACTCCCCTATTAACAACCTAAGGGATCAATTCCACTAACATAGGGTAAACTAGCTGCACATAACCAATCACAAATACCAACTCATAACGATGTACAACACAACTTGTTCATACAACCAGGTGACCATACTAGATAAAATACCATGTGCACTACCAATAAGAAATATAAATAAAAAATCCCTTTCTTAAAAAAAAGTAATTTCATTTAAGACAAATAACCATTTCCCTTAAAATCATTCCCTTTTTTAAATAACTACTTGAGCATTTGATCAGAAATAATAATTTATATCTAAAGGTTTACTTTAGTTTCCCAATAATATTTAAATATAAAAATCCCACTTCCCCATTGAAATCATTTCATTTTAAAATAAATATTTTCATCTATAATAATAAAATAATCTTAAGATAATTATATTTAAATATAAATATATATTAAACATATTTATATAATTATATACTTATTGTATATACATTAATATATATATTTAAATATATAATATAATATAATATATAGTATATATTATATATATAATAAATAAATATTATATCTAATATATAAAAATTAAAAAATTATACAAAGCAAACCCCACCCAGAGGCAATGGACTTAGGGGCGACTCTACTGCTGGGTGGGCTATTACACAACCTCCCAGCTCCTTTGGGTCCTGCCTCCATAGCTAGTGGCTCCCATAATGGGGATGGTTGTGGGGCTAGCTCCCCCAGCACCCCTCATGTAACATTAAATTTTAGCCCCCCCAGCACCCCTAATGTAACATTAAATTTTAATTTTTATTTATTTTTTTAATCAAAAACTTCCTAGATGCAGCCATTTTGTCATACAGAAAATTTCTTCTGGGGTTTTCTTTAACTCCTCATTTCCACAGAGGAAAAAACTCAATAGCATATTAATTTTTAGATTCAATTACAATTGCTAAAAGGGTAAATTTAAAGATGAAGTTTTTTACAGGAAAAAAAATGGCAAATTATCAAAGGTTTTTGTTTTCTCAAATTTTAGAGAGGAATTCCATTTCCACAGTTTTACAAAGGTTATCAAAACTTCTAAACCTTAAAGCAAACTGGAACCTATTTTCTGAAGTCTGAAGAAATAAAATTTGAAGTTTAGCTTCCCTGCAAAATCCAATCTTCCAGTCTTCCAAAATCTCCAGTTTTCCAAACCAAAAATTTAAAAATTGCAGAGCAAAACCTTCCTCTATATTTTTAATAGCCAAATTTTCCTCACCTTCCCTAATAAGATCTTTCAAAAAAATATCTATATCCTCTCTTTAATTTTCAACACTTAGTCAAAATTAAAATAATCTTTTTCAACCACTATAGATATTTTCTTCTTATGCATTTACAAGATATTTTTCATTTTAATAATTTAAGGCACAATTTAATTTCAAAATAGATTTAAATCATTTAATCTATGCACTTTACAAATACAATTAAACTATTCACTTAAAAAATTTAATTGATTAATTTATTTACTCAACAACTAAATTTATTTAATTAAATTATTTACTTAATAAATAAATTTAATCACAAAGATTAAATTACTTTACCAATAAATTAAATTTAATTAATTAAATTAAATGAAAAGATTTTAACAACTTTACTCTAAAATAAATAAATAACATTTAAAACCTACAATCATTATTTTTTTTCAAACAACATTGCAAGATAATTAATTATCAAAACAAACAAGGATGAAATGACATTATGACATACTAAACATGAATTGACTACACACTATGACTGGCATTGTGGTTTGACAAGGCCAATTTGTTACTATCTCCCTATTAACATAACCATTGGGAAAGTGGGCACGCTCATACCTACGAAGCTAGTTGGAGACAATGTCTCGTACCTACAATCCTGCAAAACAAGACTAGTGTCAAATATGCATAAAACATAGCAGACACACCATGAAGAAAAATTACAAAATCACAAGGCCCTTGCAAGCGAGTGATGTAATCCCATCCCCTTCACCAATACAGCCACATCAAGACAGATGAAATTTAAAGCCTCAGTAAATCACCACATGAGTGTACATCAATATTAACTCAAATAACAAATACGCTAATCAAAAGCATCCACATAATGTACCATCACATCAAAGTATAACATCCACATCACTCTAAATCCAACGATCATTAAATAATCACAAGGTATCCAGATCAATCATAGTAAAGGTACCGACTAATAGCCCGAACAAATCAGAAATACATAATAGCAACTAGAGGGGCACTACAAAAATGATGTTGTTCGTATGGATTATAGCTTAGTTTTGGAGGATGGGTTATCATGGTGCTTTGATGAGGAAGAAACCCTCTTAGACATTCTCCTGGAGGCTTGATTGAATGCCCATAATTAAAAGTATTATATTTCTACATGGAGGGGTGATCAGTTGGATCATGATTAGGATTTTTTGCTTATGGCTTTGTAGTTGAATTCCCAAAAATCAACCCGAAATTTTTTATTTTTTGAGCTGCATGGTGAGAATTTTGGTTGTGTAATTCATAATGGGTTAGGTACAACTCTCACGAGGGTCCTTTTGTTGTCTAATATTCCTCCTCCTCAACCTATCACTAATCTACACATGCCCTTACTTAATCTGATCACTATAGTTGTTGGGATTGAGGAGGCTTCTATTCCTCCCCTATCTCCTAGGGTGGGCTCTTCTTTGGAGTCTCCTTCTTGGAGATAACCCTCATTCTTGCTAGTCTTGGTCCTCTATAGAATAGGTTATTAGAGAATGTTGCTTAGGTAATTTTGTAGGATCTAAAACCTCCTTGTCTAAAAATGTATCTTCTTGTAACTATGGGAGTGGCTGCTTCTAATGTGGGTCCATAGGAGGCCTCTTAGTTATTGTTTAGCCCTATTGGAGTTCCTTTAGCTCCGTCTGCTACTTCTATATCTATTTCAAATGAGTGGATAAATAGAACTTCCTATGGTTTAAAATCTACTTGTATTGAATATTTTTTGGTTATAGACTAAATCTTAATGTTATCTAAAGTTAGGCTTTTGATTGTTGGATGGCTCCTAGTCTTTGCATTATGGCCTTGATGAATGATTTTTTGCTATTTTACTTTTTCTCAATAGAGGAAAGAAACTCACATTTTTCAAGGAGGTCCTTGGTTTTTTGGCAAGGATTTTCTTTATTACAAAATTTGGTCAACATGCTTAAATTTTATTGAGATTAGTATGTTGCATATTTGGGTGTGTCTCCTTGTGATCCCTTAAAAATTTTGGGACGAAGGTATTATTGAATATATTTCTAATGTTTTTGTTCAATTTATCACCTTATTTAGTGTCACTAAATATAGATCTAATTTTCTTTATGCTAGATTTAATGTTTTGGTTAAGCCTAGCTCTGAGTTTCTCAAAAATATGAAGCATTGCTCCAAACTTAGGATTTGGGAGCTAAAATTTTAGTATGTATCTTCCTGAGTGCTCCATTCCATGTAGCAGTGTCCTTAGCCTCATAATCTTCTTGATTATCCTTCTACTTTTAAAGGGATTGATATTTTCTACTTTTAACATGCCCTCTTCAAAAGGGTTGGTATTTCTTGGAATATTAAGAGAACTCTTGATGATGTGATTGGAATCCTCCTGGATCTAAATAGCGAGTAATCTCTTCAATTCTATCCCACCAATATGTTGAGGTTGATGTTGATGTTTGCGTTCAAATCTACTTGATTATCTTTTTCTTGTTTTGGGTTTTTTTTCGTTCATTGTTCTTGTCTAAGCTTTATTGGTCTTGTTATTCTCCTTGTTGTTTGGGAGACATGTCTTGTTAGCTATTTCTCCTTATCTCACCACTGGTGATATTTTTTTCTTATGTTTATATTTATGGGTATTCTATAATGTGTATGATACCTTCCAATTTTTACCTTAATCAAAACATATGAAATACTTTTTTAATAGTTTTTCTAGATTATATGGATGAGAAAATAATTCAAGATTTACATTTTTAAGGTAAATAAAGTTAAATATTCAATTTCTTTGGTATTGCATGTCTCATATGTTGACGAGATTATGTTTGGAAGTATAAACACTACTCTACAGTTTAGAACAATATAAATCTTATTAATGTAGAGTTATTCAGGTTATATATAAAGTTTAAATAGATAAAAAATCACATCCATTTTATTCATTATGAAATATTTTATTTTTATAATTTATTTTATATTTTCTTAAATTATTTCAATTTTTTTTTATATAATTGTCACAATTGTAGAATGGTAAATAAATATTTTTCATTTCAATAAGCTAACCTCACCATCACAAGGAGATATTTTGTACAAATTGGCATACTAAGATCTTAATAAATAAAAATTGCTTGTTTTATATGTGTGAATCTAGAGGTTGGGACTAGTTTATTGTCACCAACTTATTTCACTCCTAGAAAAATTATAATAGAATTATTGATTTTTTTCTTTACTGACTAATGATTATTATTCTTCCCTTCTTTTTCCAATATTTGTTTCCTTCTAGTTTCAAAAGGTGCATGTGTAGATTGTTGGTATGTTATAGGGTGACATTTTCTCATTTAATTCATACTAATATGTATGTATATTTGACAAAAAAAAAACTCTTTAAACATGCACATAATGCTAGGAATTCTCATGTTGATCTAGATTCCTTTTAGGTTTCCAACTGAACTACCAAATCTAAATAACATGTGAATATAACCCTTATAAACCCATGCACTACAAAGAAATGAACTTAACTCTTTTAAATATAAGGATATAATAGCAGATCATATAAATTCACAATTGGTGGCTAGCCCTAGGTTCATAGCATACATGCATGAATCAATCCATTTTATAATTGAAATATTCAAAATCGAAGAGACAAGTTCACAACCATTAGCATGTCCTATAGGCTATAAGAATTCCACTAACCTGATGATAGCTAAATCCATATGGATAATGTGTTTCTAAAGTGTGGTTATCTTGGGGTGTTAAATAAATGGATAAGGTAAGTGTAGAGAATTATGTTACAAGAAGTGATGGGTAGGAATACATATATAGAAACATGTGTAATAAATACATAGCTAGCATAAATAGAACAGATCTAAGTATGTGTTAATTTATGTTTCTTATCAATATATCAAGAAATTTTTTAGAAAAAAAATTGATAAAAAAAATTATTTAATAAATTAAACCATATCAAAATTATATTAATGAGTTGGATTATAATTGATTATAAACTTTAATAGAAATTTGTTATTAAATTAAAACCCTCAAAAACTATATCTAAATTGATTTATTTTTTGGTTGATTTCCCTTGATCATTTTAAAATATTTTTTATTTTTGAAATATTAAATTTTAAGATTTTTGAGGTTAATGGTGGTCCAATGTGAACTGTATCTGAGCATGTAATTAATTATTAGCTGTTGTTGATAGTTCAGTTATTTACAACATTATCCATGTTTGGTATTATTAGCCGATAGGCTATTATAGGTGAGAATTCAACCGGAAAAGTCTCATGTCTGATGCCGGCTGAGACTATTCTGGCTGTATTCCCACCTGAGACATGCGAAGGCTTTTTTCTCCTTGTGACCGCATTTTTTGCGATTGGATTTTCACTTCCTTGACTCCGTACGCTGCTCCTCTGCACTTGGTATGGGCGTCCTGCCAGGAGTATGGGTGAAAAATAAATGAATCATTCAGATTGAACACTATACAAGCTACTCCCTGCGTACTGTGTTAATTTTACCTTGACTTTCGGGGTTTTGCGTGCGAGTTGAAGTAATGTCTGCGTGTACAATTCGTCTACTTGTTTTGCAATTTGATCGCCCAAACTTGCAGAGGATGCCATTTGCAGTATGTGACGCGCAAAACATCTGGTTCAGCCAATCGATGGACCACCGTTTAACTTAATGCAACCAGTACTGCATCCCTTGTGTTTGTATCCTCATAATTAACTCCATTAGTCTGCTGGGGTCAGTCGTTTCTATATAAAAATATCAATTCATATCGATAAAAATCGTACCAGCTGTAGCCTACGCACTGCATTAATTTTACCTGGACTTTTGGGGTTTTGCATGCGAGTTCAAATACCTTGGATCTCTGTGTATTCACTATTTGGCAATTTCCATTGCTTTTTCAAGCAGCCTTCTTTTGAATGAAATGGCAATGGCGGTTATGACAGGAGGAGAGCAAGGAAACATCAGAAGGGTGAAGGTAATTTCTACTTTTATGCTTCATGCACTATTTTAATTGAAACCCTTTCATTAGTACTCAATGGTTGCTAACCCTTTCTTTCTTTTACCAGTGGCGTTGGGTTATTTCTTTTAACTAAGAAGGGGTGAATCTTCAAGTTTCAAGCTACTTCACCGCGCGGTGCCTATTGCAATGCAAACTCTTTTATTTTAAGGCAATGTCTGTTAACACTCCATTCATTTTACCACTGGTGTTGAAGAAATTTTGTAGTTGAAATGAATGTCGCTTTCCAAGGTATTTTCTTACAGGCCCACTATTTGTAATTTTATTTTTGAAGTAAACTGTATATTGCAGTGACGTTAAATTATTCTGTCTCACCGTTGTTTCTTATTTTTTTGATTTTGTGAATTTTTTTCCTTAAAACAAAAACTAAATTTGTGTATAATTTTTAGTTTATTTTTTTGATATGGCTTGCGAGATCTGGAGAGCGCCATTTTTTGTGTTGCTTCTGACTAGACGGGTCATTTTGGGATCCGTTGGCTCTTGCGTTGCTGGGCGTCCTCTGCAAATTTAGGCTAAGATATCTACAACTTCCCAGGTTCCTTTCTTGCACTTACGAGTTAGTTTGTGCAGTCCTGCTCATCATTCTTCAGTCGAATGTGTAGATGAGTCTTCTGTGTAGATGAGTCATTCTTTAGTCACTGGCTGCTGGAAATAGATCAAAACTTTGTGTTTTATTTTCTCTAGATCAATGTTATTCTAGATGTATATGTTCTGATCATACATTTTAATTCTGCTTCTAAATAACCAGCTAGCTCGAGATCATTCATTATTCTTGGTTTTAATTTTTTTAAAATAATAATAATATAGATGAGATTTCAAGTTTATAGCTAAAGAAGATAAGGGAAATTCAAATTATGGAGTTACTACCCCTCAATCTATCTTGAATTTGTTTCAGTAACAGAAAATTCAGGCCCTGTACCAGAGTTCTAATGAGCCTTAAGTTCATTTCATGATTATCGAATTCAATGACAATGGGCTGTATTTATTAGATCAAATAGCATATCATAAGAATCATCTTATTGCTAAAAAAGAGTCTATTTTAAAGACTCTTCAATAATCCATCTGTGCACAGCTAACAATTATTCCATTCCCTGAGACTTCATCTCTTGAGGCAGACTGTCAAACAATTCGCGTGCCTGTCTATACTTTCACATTTTTGCATACATGTCCTTTAATTTATGTTGTGGAGTTGTCTTACACCTGTAATGATAAATTAGTATACTAAACCTTGAATCATTACATGCTGGGAGAAGTTGTTGTAAAGCTTAACAACTGTAGAAATAAGCTTTTATCTAAATATATATACATTTTGTATCTATTCTATGGATTATTTTGGGCCTGTCATGTTGATAACTTTGTCTGTGGAAAATAGTTCTTACCTTGATTTTATTTGAGTAAGATTCTTAAGATGAGGATTGGTTGCTATGTATATTTAATAATGCAAATCTGTGTTGAGTAGAAAAGTCACCGATTAACTTATAAAACTAAAAAAGTATGAAAATGACAAGATGCAATCTTATATTTTATGGAACAAATTACACAGATTGTATGCTTATATAGACTCAGATAAATTACAGTGGATTAAGATGAGTATATGGGCATTACGGTATACATATCATGCTTGAGATTTATGGCCTTAATGTAAGAAATCAATTGAAAGGATTTCTTTTGGACAAACCTGAATTTCATTGTAAAATAAGATGCTTTTACATCATGATGAAATTATATTTTGCTTAAGCTTTATTCTTCCCAATCCTTTACCGTATGAGACCAAACTCTGAAAAGAATATTGAGGAAGTTTGATCGCATGTAGTTGCTCTGTATTCTTTGCATGAGAGTTTGTCTCTTTTGTTTCCTTACTTGTGAATGAACTTTAGATTCATCCTTCCGTAATTCTTTACTTTTTATCTTAAAAAGAAAAAACACAAAACAGACAAGCTTTTCTATTAAAGCCTAAAAACTTGGAATAAAATCACATCCCACTTAATCTTTCTTTAAGGAAAAGTACTTCTGAAATAAATAATTCAAAGATAAAAATAAATCAAAAAGATCAAATAAAAATGTTTACCATGATAAATTGAATGATCAAAGAAAAAAAATCAAAAATCAAATAAATAATTCAAAGATATATCTCTTTACCCTAACCCTAACTATAGCTCTAGCATATATATATATTTATAGAGAGAGAGAGAAAGAGAGAGAGCATCAAACTTAGGGTTAGGGTTAGCATTAGGATTAGCGTTACATTTAGGTTTGCTGTCAAGTTTACGGTTACTAGATATAGTTAGGGTTGGGGTAATAATTGGGGTTAGTAGCATCAAACTTAGCGTTAGGGTTAGCATTAGGATTAGGTTTACATTTAGGTTTGTTGTCAAGTTTAGGGTTAATAGATATAGTTAGGGTTGAGGTCAAAAATATTATTATGAATAACTTAAAAAATAAATCAAAAAAGATTTGATCAAAAGGAATAATCAAACATAAATCACAAAGATATAAATATATATTTACCATAGAAAAAACTAGAAATCAAATAAATAAATAAGAATTACAAAGACAAATCAAAATGATGAAATAAAAAACCTTACCATAAATAAATTAAAGATCGAATAAATAAATCAAAATAAAAGATAATTCAAATATTTGAATAATCTAAAAGATGAAATAAATAAATAAATAAAAAGATTTTATCGCAAAGATTTGATTAACACATCAAATAAACTAATCAAAGCTTTAAACAAGTTAAAAGACCAAGTGTAAAAGATGATTCAAATATTTGAATAAAGTAAAGATGAATTAAATAAAGAGATAAACATATTTGATTAGAAAGATAGATCAATCAAAAAGGAAAATTAGAGATTTGATCTCAAATCTTTGATTAAAATATCAAATAAACTAATCAAAGATAGATGTGTGTTGGAGAAGTTGTTGGTATTAAATTGGAAATCATGGGTTCAGTTGAAGAAAGCAAGGTTGGTTTTGGGTAGAATGTGGTTTTGTTTCGAACATTTTTTGTTTTTAACTATAGTCAAATTTTTAAATTTTGGTTCTATTTATTATAATAGTTTAGGTTTTAATTTTATTTTTAGGCGGTCTTTTTAATGGCAACTAAATCTTTTATTTTAGTTGTTAATGTTAATGTAGTAAGAATTGGAGTGAGCAATGGTACCATCAAATAAGCATGATATTTTTGTGTCTAAAGTATTTCTCAAAGTATGCCTTTTACTAACTTATCAAATGCTATTCTTTGGCTGCTTGACATTAATAATGTATGTAAATGGCATTAGTAGTTTATGCTCATTGACTTTTTTTTTTATCACGTGTAATTTGAAAGCATGCTCCATTGCTAGATGAACATTGTGTGGGTTCACCTTTGACCTAATTATGCATAAATAGGTCCCTCTACCCATCCCTCTAATTAATTGACTCTTATCCTTGATTCACGATAATTTCACCCCTTAAATGTGATGAGGATGATATTGTAGCCCTACCTTCTAACGGTATCTAGCAGTGATACTGTGTATAATGAGGTTACACCTCAGCTATTCATGATGATGCACGTGATAAATTTATTGCAGGGGGGAATATCCAGATCTAATTTCCAGGCTTGAGGAAGCTCTTGATCGCTTTGTTGGAGGTCTTCCATTTGCTCTGATGCGATTTTGTGAGGTACTCCTATCCATCAAAATGGAGGGTTATGATTTTGAAATGCTACACAGTAGAATATTATTGTTTTTGTTCAATTTTTTTATGCATTGTGTAGATGTTATTGAAGCCACAAAGCATTTACCCTAATATGTCTGAGTTCTTTCTTACACTCCAAAAAGAAAATGCTCTTATATTTTCATGTATTTGTAAGCATTTTAATTTACCATTTAATAAACACAAAATTTAATATAGTGTTAAGGATAAACCTTTATTCAAATTAGAACGGGTCCATGTCTCTTATAATGGAAAATAAAACTAAACCTTAGAACCGAAAAAAATTTCTATCTCTCTAAAATATGTCCTTCAATTAAATCTTGGGGTTTTTAACATAACTTGTAAAAAAACTAAATTAATCGCATTTCTTTGCACTTATGGATAAGTGCATAAGATCTTTCAGCATATTGTCGCATCCCTGTCAAAACTGTCTACTGTTGGCCATCATATGGTCAAATAAAACAATAACTTGAGAGGACGTCTGAATTAAATATAGCATGAGGGGGATCGATGCAAGAAAGAAGAGAATAGAGACACATTAATTATGAAGTATGGAAGGCTTAGCATTGCCTGCAACGATGTGGACCAAGGTATGGACCTTCATAAATGTTTGCATAATGGTTGTTGGCCAAGTAAGATTTAGTCATGGGTATCCATTTCCATTAAATTGAGGAGGATTGGCTACCGTTGGGTGGAGGAACATGTAATCTATTAAAGAGACTTTAGAAAATTTCAAACAAATACAAGTTTTGGTAGGTGAAAAAGCCAATTTAATCATTGGTTGAATAGTGAGAAGACCCTGGGGAGTAAAACTAAATCTGAATAAGATATCTGGAAACAAAATTACCCAGTTGTTTATAATTTGTAGAAGAGCTCAATCTTTCTTGTAATTCTTATTTGAGATGTGTGAAATTCTGCTTTAAGCACTTCACCTAAAACAATCAAGCGCCAAACATGTCAATCAGCAATTACCATCACACAGAACATTTCAGTAGTATCTTTTAAAAACCCAAAAGTATCTCTCAAGAATGAATGCTTGTTTTAAGCGAGCAAAACTCTACTTAAAGGTTAAGCATTTCCAAGATTTGAACATGAAACCATAGGAAAACATATCAATTAAGTAACCACCTCATTAATAATATATTACTTTTTATATATAGTTAGATACTAGGAAAAAATGACATCATAGATTAAAATTTAAACTAGAAACCAATGGGTGCAGTGAAGAAGCGTGGATAGTCAATTGGGTAGTTATTTCATTCACTTTGATTTGTAGTTAGCAAAAACAATTCCATTTCTAATACTTTTGTCCCAACAAATTGTGCATGTTTTGAACAATTTCAAAGTTGAGGGTGATGTATATACATTTTAATTTTGGTAGGTTCTTATATTATTAGTTAATGTAGACATAATGAAATGATTAATACGACCTTTCTACAATCAAACTTAATTATTGAGCAATTATTCCTAATGATAGGTGGTAGTTGTATAAGTATTCTTTTAATTAATTGAAGTTTATTTTAAAGAATTAAATCATTTTATGAATTGTTGGAGATTCAAAATCAAAGATAAATCACAAAGAGAAATCAAAATCTAAGAAATTTGAGAGAAATCAGAAACAAAGAAATTTGATCAAAAATCAGAAAAATCACAAAGAAAAATCAAAATCAAAATCAAAGGGATTTGATTTTAAAATCAAAATGATACATCACAATATTTTAAAATATTTGTCATAGATAAATTAAAAAATCAAAATGATAAATCTATTTTAAAATATTTATCATAGATAAAATAAAAAATAAAATAAATAAAAAATAAATAACTTGAAAGATCAAATAAATAAATCAAAGAGATATGATCAAAAAACAATAAAATATAAATTACTAAGAATTAAAAAATTGTATCATAGATAAACTAAAAGATCAAATAAATAATCCAAAGATAAAACTAAATCAAAAAGATCAAATAAAAATGTTTACCATGATAAATTGAATGATCAAAGAAAAAAATCAAAAATCAAATCAATAATTCAAAGATATATCTCTTTACCCTAACCCTAACTATATCTTTAGCATGGATATATATATATATATATAGAGAGAGAGAGAGCATCAAACTTAGGGTTAGGGTTAGCATTAGGATTAGGGTTGCATTTAGGTTTGCTGTCAAGTTTAGGGTTAATAGATATAGTTAGGGTTGGGGTAATAATTGGGGTTACTAGCATCAAACTTAGGGTTAGGGTTAGCATTAGGATTAGGTTTACATTTAGGTTCATTGTCAAGTTTAGGGTTAATAGATATAGTTGGGGTTGAGGTAATAATTGGGGTTAAGGTTAACAGGATTAGGGTTATAGTTTTATTCTCGGTCAAGTTTAGAATTATGATTATGGTTAGGATGGGGTTAAGAGATATAGTTAGGTTTAGGGTTTAGGTTAGGGTTAGGGCTAGAGATATAGTTAAGCTTATGGTTAGGGTTAAGAGATAGAGTTAGGGTTAGAAATATGGTTAACATTAGGATGAGGATTAGGGTTTGCATCAAAATTAGGGTTAGGGTTAGCATGAAGAATAGTTTAGGATTAGGGTTAGGTTTAGCATTAAGATTAGAGTTACAAAAGGGGTTAGGGTCACGTTTAGGGTTAAGAGATATAGTTAGGGTTAGGGTAATAGTTGGGGTTAAGCTTATCAAGGTTAGGGTTAGGGTTAGGGTTAAGAGAAATGTTTAGGGTTACAGGTAAGGTTAAGGTTAATGCTAGATATATAGTTACAATTAGGGTTAGGGTTGAGATTTAGTTAAGAGTAGGGTTTATGTTGGCTTTAGGATGAGGCTTAGAGATAGCATCAAAATTAGGGTTAGGGATAGCATCAAGATTTGCTCAAGATTAGGGTTAGAATTGGGTTTCAGGTCAGGGTTAGGTTTACGAATAAGGTGAGGGTTAGGGTTTGCATAGTTGTTATGGTCATACTTAGGGTTAGGTTTTGAGTTAGAAATATCATTAGGTTTAGGGGATTAGAAATTTAGTTAAGAATAGGATTAGGGTTAGGGTTAAAATCAAGATCGAGGTTACGGCTAGCATCAAAAATTAGGATTAGGGTTAGAGTGAAGATTAGCTTAAAATTAGGGTTAGAGTTAGGATCAGGGTTAGGGTTACAATTGGATTTAAGATCAATTGTAGGTTTAGGGTTATGCTTTACATCATGGTTATGGTTATGCTTATGGTTAGGATTTGGGTTAGAGATATAGTTAGGTTTAATATCATTATGTGGTTAGGTTTAGGGATAGACAATGACTTAGGAATAGGGTTAGTGTTAAGATTAAGAGATATGGTTAAATGTTCTCAACGATAAAAATATATAGTTAGGTTTAGGGTTTAGGTTAGGATTAGGGATAGAGATATAGTTAAGCTTATGGTTAGGGTTAAGAGATACAGTTAGGGTTAGAAATATGGTTAACATTAGGATGAGGGGTAGGTTTTGCATCAAAATTAGGGTTAGGGTTAGCATTTCTTTTGCTTTCCAGGCCTTGAAGAAAAATGGCATATATCATAGCCCCTCACCATCAAACACCTAGCCCCTCACCATCAAACACCAACAATTGTACTGTATTTTGTTCGAAAAAAAGTTCTAATGCAAAATTGCTGACCAATTTTTTGACTTTTCATAGTGCACATTTTATATACCATGAACTACCAACAAATGTGCTTGCTATAATTGAGCTACAATGTTCCACCACTTCAACCATTTAAGATAATATATTGTGTTGTTCATCCACTTGGCATATTCAACTCTACTTGCATCCCGCCACCCATTCACATTCCCTATGAATAATTACTCTTGCAAAAAACCAGATTGCACTTTCCCCATGCATTCTCCCCCTCTCTGCCCTCTGAATACACTACCATAGTATACCCTCCTATCGGCGTAACCATTGCGCCTTGCTAAGGTGCAAGCGCTAGTTTATAAAAAAACGTCAGATATGTTAATTGCAAGATATTTATTTATCCTATATAAGATTCATGATATTTTATTTAGGCCGAGAAGCGTTCTACAGTCACAGCAGGAGTGGAAAAAACCTAAGTACATAAAAAAGAAAGAAGGACAAATGTAACTGATGGAAGTGCTAGAAGACGAAGAGACAAGGAGATAACTAGCGTGGGTCATACGAGGAGTGAGTAACTGAAACGTACAAGAATAGTGTGAAGTTAAGCGATAGGGGAGGGTAGTGGGAGAGTCGTCCAATCTATTAAAAGGCATAGCCAAGTCCATTCATGCCCGATATGAATTTGCATTTCGTATTCTATTACTTAGCTTCGCTCCTGCAATTCCTCTACCACAACATTTAGCTTTTGAATTTTTATCTCACTCCAAGCGAAGTTGTAGAGGCGAAGAGCTTGAAGGTGTAGAAGAGGGTGTATTGAATTTATTCAACAATAAGTCCCTGTGAAAAGCTGAGTCAACGTTAGGGCCATAAGAATTTTGATTGCTTGCTTGGGGCAACATATATTTGTTGAATGCCATTGTTATGATTGTTGATAATAGTCCAGTTTGATTGCTGCTTGGGGCAACAAGTATTTGTTGAGTGCCATTATTGTTGAATCTCTGTGTGCACTACCCCAACAGCCAGCTCTGCTGTGTCTCATCTAGCTGCCTCAACAACGCCCTATTGTCCACTTTTGTTTTGCTCTGATAAACATCTGTAGCAGTGTTCCCATGGGTTTGGAACGCTCCTCCCCACTGATCTCTTCCATACAGTTTTGGTATTCTTTGTTGTTGTGTAATGGATAAATTTTATTTAAGTGAGGATAGAATACAAGCTTTTGAGGTTTCTTAGATATGCCAGTTTTTGATGTTTCAAGTTTTTGTGTGCATGGATGCTTAGATTCTATGGGCAGAGGTAGTTTTAGCGTTAGATTATTTGCACGAGCAAGGAACATTATACAATATACAGAGATCTGAAGCCGGAGATCATATTGGTGCAAGAGAGTGGGCAAATAATGCTCACTGATTTTGATTTATCCCTGCATCTCGTATTTGATGATGGTGAAGTCTTGTTCATTTGTGGGTATAGAGGAGTACATTACACTAGAGGTCTTGTGGGAGAAATTCCACTCCTACGCAATACAAAACTTCATCCTCATTTCAAATATGAAGGATAGATATTTAGAACTAATGTGGCATGTGTCCAATTTCGAATTAGCAGTTATCAATGTTGAGACCGACATATGAATTAGAGTGCATGGAATTGGCTCTAGCGAATGGCTTACAAAATGTTGTACATTCGTTTCAAAACAAAAAACCCCTCTGAAGTTTATATGCAACGATGGGTACAGTCCGCCCATTTTCAACAGAAGCAACAACTATCAAAATATGTTAATATGCAAGTGCACTTCCCAGGAATTTTAGAGGAAGAAACTGGAGAACAAGACGAAAGGGGAGAAAAACGACCGAGAAATATGTTGTTTTGTATGTTATGAGCTGGGTAATTTCTGATATGACTTAGGCCATGAACGTATTTAGAAATAAACATTTTTTCTTTGCTGTTTGTTTTTAATTCTGTCATTTGGGCGATGTTTTCAGCTAAATTCTGCCAGTTCTGTTAATAGACTTTGCGAAAATCATGATTGGTATAAAACAATTGCATGGTAATTTTGTGTAACAAACATTAAGCTAGGGACTTTTAATGAAGCATAAGTTTTTAGAAATTTAGAAATCCTAGATTTTCCATTTTGAAAGTTGGATCATAATTAAAGTAATGGTATGCTGCTCTGAATTTGAAAGGTGCTTGTTGAATGTATTTCTATTTAATTCTATCAAATTAATCTTTGCTCTATGTTTAATCTTTAAATGTTTATCAATCTTTAGCATTTACAATCAAAGTAATTTTAGATTCAAATACTTGAATAAGTTTAATCTAATCACAAATAGCAATCATCTACTTGACTTCTATTAAGGTGATTGAGGTGGCTCAGTAATATTTTTGGATACAATCTAACATACAAAAAATCATTCCTAATGAGTGATGATAAAATGATGAGAGTAAAGAAGAATAGTATTGTGTAGTATATTGTGATCGCAAGTATAGGTAATAATTAGATAGTTCAATATATTATTTTTGATTTAAAAGTTTGTGAAGTTTATTTAAAGAAGAATATATATTTCAATTTATTAGTTTTTTAAGCTCATTTAGTGTGGTTAAGTTTTATTCATAGAGCACCAAGCTTATAATACATACATGGTAAGATCATAATTTTGAAGATTAAATCTATATTTTTTAAAGTTCAAATTATAGTCACTACATCAATAGGATAAATGTTTCAAATTTTATGTTCTTAATATGAATAAGATTAAATGGCTAAAGTTTCTAAAATTTTAAAAATCAAGTATAAAATAATATTTTATTATAAAAAAAATAAACATCATAATTGGTATAAATTTTTTTTATAAATAGTGAAATAGGTAAAGTTAGATTTTCTAATATTATAAAAATTAAAGCAAGTGAAATGGCTAGAGTTTCTAAAATTTTAAAAATTAAGTATCTAAATTAAAATATCATAAATTTATTATTACACATAAAAATGTTAGGTTCAAGTAGGGTTAGGTTTAATATTAGGCTAGGATAAAGTTTCAACTAGATTTACTCTTGGATTTCTATTAGGTTTAGAGTTAGGGTTAGGGTTTGCATTCAATTGGTGTTAGAGTTAGATTTAGATTTCTATTAGGGTTAGGGTTACAAGTTAAGATTAGGATTAAGGATGGAATTAGGGTTAGGTTTAGGGTTGTGGATTGATTAGTGTTAAGTTTTATCATTACAATAAGAGTTAACATTCAATTAAGATCTAATTAAGGTTACATTTAGGGTTTATTGTCAATTAGGTTATGGTTCAACAAGGTTAGGATTAGAATTTAATTATCGTTAGGATTAAAGTTAGATTAGGGTTTGGGTTCAATTATGGTCAAGGTTAAAGTGTTTTATAATCATTTCTCTGTATGCCATCGAGGGTGAAAAATAAAAACAAAACAAAAGGGGTAAATTAGAACTAGACATAATTAAGATTGGATTTGAGGTTTTTGCTAGGATTAGGGTTATGCTTGGGGTTAGGTTAAGTGATAGGGTTAGGATTAGGATTAGGATTAGGGTTAGGGTTAGGGTTAGGGTTAGGGTTAGGATTTCGGTCGGGGTTTGTGTTAGGATATCTCAAGGTTATGGTAAGACTTATTGATTGGGGTTAGAGTTAGGATTAATATTTTGGGTTAACCTTCTAATTTTAAAACAATGTTTGGGTTTAGGTTTTAGGGTTCAAATAAGGTTAGATTTAGGGTTAGGTTTAGGGTTTAGGGTTTAGGGTTTAGGATTCAATGTTAGGTTAAGGTATAAGGGTTCAAATAGGGTTAGATTTTAATTAGGGTTAGGGAAAGTTTCAATTGGTAATATAGTTAGAATTAAGGTTCCCCACTAGAATTTGGGTAAGTGTTATATTTAGAATTATAAGTAAAGTTAGAATTATGGTTAGGGTTATAACTATAATTAGGGTT